>CM057833.1:97670814-98380814 GCA_030068075.1 Paguma larvata | reverse complement strand
GATGGTTCAGAGCCTGGAGTCTGCTTCAGATTCTGTGTCTGCTTCTCTCTGTCCTTCCCCTGCTCACCCTCTGTCTCTCTCTCTGTCTCTCAAAAATAAATAAACGTTAAAAAAAAATAAAAAAAGGTATCTACTACAACCTACAGCTGTCGTATTTAATGATGAAATTACAAATTTGTTTCCTTCAAGGTTAGGTATACTGCAGATGCCAGCTCTCACCTCTTCTATTCAACTTGGTCTGGGAGTCCTTAGTTCTGGCCAGAAAAATGGAAAGTCATTACTTATAAACCATTTCATAAAAAGTCCAAGAAGAAATATAAACTATTAGAACCCATTGCCATTAAATAGGACAAGAGAGAATTGTTTAAAAAAAACAAAACAAAAAACAAAACCAGAATCTTTCCTGTTAGTGAGTATTGGTTCCAACCAAATGGCAAAAGAAATCAGATGCATTCTGGCTGTGGGATACAGGAGTCTACGAAGCCATGTCAACTGAGACAAACTGGGATAGTGGGGGCTATGGATTTCGAGGCCTCTATTGACGTCATGGAGAACCCTGGAGAGAGATCATGTCTCCAGCAATTCCTTCTGCGCCTCAGGAAGAATCACCCTGGAAACATGTAGTCCTCATTCCTTGTCCCAGCCTCAAATATCTGTGCGAGAGCAAAGCGAGCGCTAACTAGAATTCTGGAATCTTGCCTCTCCTGACTGGCAGGTCTAATTCCTTAGAGCAGACTTGTTGATTTTTCAATCCATTGCCTCTTAGCTCTGAAATCATCCTCACTGCCAACTCTGTGAAAATGGGTCTTGGTCCTTTAAATATGTTTGCTTTGCTAGCTGGCACTGTTAAGCTTTATCAGTAGAGGGTGCTGGAGAGATCCTGTAGGAGTAAGAGGTTTTCCTTCTTGGTGCCAGGCTTCCTTCTGGTGTTCTCCTTCCCCTCTCCCCCAGCCTAGTGTAAGTAGCTTCCCAAGTGCCAGGCTCCTAAAGTGCAGGCAGCTTCTTCAGCATCCAGTGTCTGCAGTGTATAGCAGCCAGAGGCAGCCGGCACCCAGTGCCAGTGCCAGGCAGCCCCTTTTCCCAGATGGTTTTGTAGCAGAGTGTATTAGAGCGCCCCAGTGAGATACCTCTTCATGAGCCACTTTCCCCAGGGCCCTAGAGTGCTTCAATGAGACACCTTCCCGTTAACACTTTCTTCAGTACGTTAGAGGTTAGATTTCTGGCAAGATCCATCAGAGTGGATCACTCTTGACACCTCGCTGACTTCTCTGCCATTCAGTGTCCAAGACTGTGGCATCTAACATGATCTGGTCTCAGTCCTAGGAGGAAGCTAGCTCTTCCTGGGTGGCCGATTTCACCCCTAGGGTTGGTATGTATATTACATCATATTTTTTTATGTTATGCCATATCTTCTTATATTATTGCATGTCTGCCATATTAAGTATTATAGCCACAATTCCAATATTCTTTAGAATTCTCTTTACAGTTCACCAGCAAATCTCTTATTCCTCCAATTCCCTGTTCAGATTAATAATTCTCTATGTTACATTTCCCACTTCAACTCTGGTATGGATTCTTTCTCCTGACTGAACCCAGACTGATACAGAAAGTAACTTTTGTAGAGAAATAACCATTGCTCTGTGTTGTGCTTAGTTTTATCTTAATATCAAGTCGGAAGCTCTTTATCTATAAAATTTTCTTTTAATAATTCTTTTCCAAAAGAGACATTATGAATGAATGATGGCCCTCTCACAAACTTGGATATATTCTTAAAAAAAAAGATAGGAAGGGACAAAATACATCATTTTATATCAAATCTTATAAGTTAAAAAAATATTGGTCATATTTAATCTACTGGCACTATCCTTTCAACAGTATCTTTATGACTCTAAGCTAACCTGTCCACCTAAAGATTAATGTGTCCAAAGCATATTTGTTTTATCTCAGAAAGTAGATACAAATTTTTACAACATTTACAAATTATTAAAACATTACTAAAACATTTTTTCATTGTGAAATGCACACAGAAATGAGCGTAAATGTTTAGGCACAGTTTAACAAATATGTACAGCAAACCCCAGTGGTCAAGACAACAGGCTAGCACTCTAGAAGCTACCTGAACCATACCTGCCCCTCCCCACCCACTCCTGATGACAGTTCCATCTCTTCACCCTCGAAGGAGGGTGACAGGTCATCCTCACAGCTCTGGTAATTATTTCCTTGATTTATTTTACCAACAGTGCATGCATCCCTAAAAGTAAAGTTTAATTTTGTCTGATTTTGACCCTTATGTTTATTTGTGTTCTGTTTTTGCCTGTAATGTTCATTCATGTAGTGCATCCAACTCTGATCCATCATCTCCGTTGCTGCCTCACCGCTGATGGAAATTTGAGTTGTTTCCAATTTGGGGACTATTGCTGCTTCCAAATGCCCTGGTGAATTTATGCACGCATTTCTGTAGGGTGTATATCTACGAGTGGAATCGCTCGATCATATGGTCTGCATATTTTCAACTAGATGAGATACTGCTACCCAGCTTTCTAACGTGGTTTAGCCTATTAAATGGCTTATGTAGAGTTATTCTACACCCTCATCAGAATTTGGTATCGTCAGTCGTTTCGGAATCTTCTTGATCCGTGGCCCTTTGTGGTCTCCTCCCTCACCCGCCGCTCATACTACAAACATAACCACCTATCTGCCCTTCTCGGAGAACGCTGGGGGTTCTGCTCTCGCAAGTGCTTTTCTCTTCCTAGATTCTCCCACTCCTGCACACATCCCCTCCCCCCTCCAATCCCGCTAGTCCCCGGGTCCCAAGGACACACGATGAAAAGAGCCACCTGACAAAACGAGCTCCCTTGCCTGCAGCCTGGGGCTCGGGGCCCCGCGTGGGGGCGGGGATCAGACCCTACGCTGATACCCTCCGTCTCCGCTGCGCGCGCGCGCGAACCCAGCGGAAAAACTGGGAACCGTGTGACTGCGAGGCGCGCGCGCTGGCCTATAGGACGTCAGATTCCCTCCGACGGAAAATACGAGCTGTGTCCCGGGGCGTCTAGAAACAGGCGAGATGGCCCGGGGCGTAGGGACCCTTTACCAAGATCTCTTTGGTCCCTATTTCTCTATTCCTTCTCCTTTCTCCAAGCCGTTCTCCGCCCTTCCCCACCCCTCGTGCCAGTACCCCCTCTGCCCTATTTCCTTCTCGCGCACCTTTCCCTCGGTCCTCCCTCGAGCGCCCAACGGCACGGCCCGGGAAACGGAACTAGATGCGTGCTGGGAATGTGAACAGACCAGACGCAGCCGCGAGGCCGGAGTTCCCGCAGCCCCTGCGCTGGGGGCTCCGCGCCGCGAGCTGCGCGCCCCTAGCGGCCGCCCCTGGAACCCGACTCGCAGGCCGGCTGCAGGGCCCCGACTCGCTGCGGCCGCGATGAGGCCAGTGAGGACCTTACTCTCCCCAGGCCGCTCGCTCCCGGTGCTGGTCCTCGTGGGGCTCCTGGCGGAGGCTCTGGGCGAGGATTTAATTTTTCACCCCGAGTGGGGATTCGAGTCGTATGAAATCATCATTCCCAAGCAGCTGAGCTTCCGGGCAGGGCAGCACGGCTCCGTCAAGCAAGTGTCTTACCTCCTGCAGGTTAAAGGCAAGAAGTACGTCCTCCACTTGTGGCCCAGGAGGCTCCTATTGCCCCGAAATCTGAAGGTTTTCTCCTTTACAGAGCAGGGGAAACTCCTGGAGGATCACCCTTACATACCCAGGGATTGCTACTATATCGGCTTGGTTGAAGGGACTCAGGATTCCGAAGCGACTTTCAGTACGTGCACTGGGGGGCTCCGAGGCATCCTGACGATTTATGACGACCATTACCAAATCGAGCCCCTCAAATCCTCTTCCAGTTTTGAACACGTCCTGTATCTCCTGAAGAAAGAGGACCAGTTTGAGAATCAGGCCTGCGGCTTAACTAATGACGAACTAGAAAAACATATGGCCCAGGTCGAGGACATGGCTAGGCTTAGGGACTTTGCGGACTCCTATTCACATCAGAGGTACGTGGAAACAGTCATGGTCTTTGATCACAGTAGATATATCTTTGTGAAATCCAATGTTACTCAAATCATACATGATGCCATTCTTTTGGGTGGGATTTTGGATGCCTTCTTTAGGGAAATCAATGTGAGGGTGCATCTAAAAGGTATTGAAGTATGGACTAATGGAGACAGAATAAATATTCGCCAAATGAACACAAGCCAAATTCTAGAAGGGTTTTTAGCATACGTTACGACGCAACTCTCTTCTCAAATGCCAGCAGATTGGACACATTTGTATGTTACGACTGCTTTTAGTCATTCTCTTGGATGGGCCTATATCGGAGGTACATGTTCGAAGAACTATAGCGGGTCAGTCAGTAGTTTTACAAGTCTAAATATCCTTGAAGCCAGCCGATGGACGGCTCACGAACTGGGCCATGGTATTGGAATGCAACATGATACAAAAGACTGTCGTTGTAAGGGTAAGAGAACTTGTATCATGGGCGCCGGGGTTGATGGGTTTAGTAATTGTAGTTATATCAATTATCATAGTTACATACATTCCAACGGAGACTGTCTAAATGACATCCCAGGACTGGGTTATGTGATTAAGAGATGTGGGAACAAAATTGTGGAAGACGATGAAGAATGTGATTGTGGTTCAGTAGAGGACTGCAGAAGCGACAAGTGCTGCAAATCGGATTGTAAGCTGATGCCGGGTGCCAACTGCAGCACCGGACTGTGCTGCCACAACTGTAAGTTTCGTCCACTTGGGTACATGTGTCAGAAGGAGGAAAACGAATGTGACCTTCCAGAGTACTGCAGTGGGAACTCCGCTTTCTGCCCAGAAGATGTTTACAAGCAGGACGGAACCCCTTGCAAGCACGAATCCCTGTGTTACAGAAAGGGGTGCCATTCCAGATATAAGCAGTGCCAAAGCATTTTTGGACCTAATGCCAGAGACGCTCCCAAACAGTGCTATGAAGCAGTTAATATGGTGGGTGACCAATATGGGAACTGTGGGATCGAAGGAGTCAGTGAGTATAAGACTTGTTCCAAGGAAAATGTGGTATGTGGCAGGCTACAGTGTATAAATATCAAAACCATCCCTGACCTGCCAGATCATACTACCGTCATCTCTACTTTTCTGCGAGAAGAAAACCTCGATTGCTGGGGGACAGGCTACCATAAATCCATGACGCCCATGGGAATACCTGACATAGGTGCCGTAAAAGACGGCACCTCCTGCGGCGCGGGCCTGGTGTGTATTAACAGTACTTGTATGCCTACCGCCGTCTTGGAGTTTGACTGTGACCCTAAGAAATGTAACCACCGAGGCACATGCAACAATAAAAAAAACTGTCACTGCATTTATGGCTGGGCCCCTCCCTTCTGTGAGGAGACAGGGCACGGAGGAAGTGTTGACAGTGGACCGGTGAGACTGCTGAAAGAGGAGGTGCCCAGCCCAATTCAGATTGTGTCCATTATGTTAATGCGCCTTCTCTTCTTAGCCCTCTCCGTGATCATCGTGCTTTTCAGGAGACTGATAGGAGAGCATTTAACACCCAAACAGGAAGGGGCAGCACCACCAGCTACCACTAGAGCTCAATAATCCAAGGCGAAAAATGTCAAGAACCCAGGCGAGTAATCAGGCCGTCCACAGTCATTTAACAACACAGAGCCATACACTGAACAAACTTCCTCATGTAACCAAAGCAAACGGCACTTTGCTCTCCTTCCAATTCCTTTTTTTACATAATTTTCCTTCGAGTTTGGATCTGCAAATAAACGATATCCTTGTCTGAGAAACAAATCAGTGCATTTCTGCTTTTTTGGTATTCCCCTGACCCTTCGTGTGTGGTCAAGTCTTGGGATGTCCTGAAAAGGCTGCCCCGGTGGTTTTTCTGAACCCTAAAGCTCTGAATCTTGTTTTCACAGAATGACAGTGGTTTTCACAGTAGAGTCCCATCACTTGGAATCACAGTAAACAAAGTATCGTCCACCATTCCCTCTGCCTCTCTCAACGTGATCAGTGAGAACCCTGTCCTAGGGCCCCATGATGACCAGTAAATGTTGACTACCACATTTTAGAAACAGAAAGCGAGACTTTATAAGGGGTATCCCTCAGGTCATTCTTTTCCCCTGTCCTGGTCATTTTATAGGTCACTGCGCTTCTGAAGATGTGTGGTCTCTGATGGGCGTTCGAGGCCATCTCGGCTGGCTGAAGGGCACTAATCCACCATAAGTCTCGCATTTCACCTCAGTCTATAAATGGTGACAAGGCCCTGGCAGCGTCCTGGGGGAAAGACTTTTAACAAAGTTCTGTGCTTTGGGCTTTTTCTTGCAGGAGCAGTTCTTTTGTGAATGTGTGCCGACAGACACGTGGCCCTAGGTTTGTCACACCCCTAAGTAGAGTAGAAGAAAGTGAGGAAAGCCTTCCGCCGTGTATCCCCATATCTGCCTTCAAATATTCTCTCCCCTTTGCCCAGTGCTGAGGGTGGGAAGAGAGGAGGACCGAGTGGCAGCTTTGGAAGGGTCAGTGCCCACCTCTCAGGCCCAGGGAGGCTCTCACGCCTCCCAGACCCATGTCAGCCCAAGAGTTCATGGGCTGCTCTAGGTCGAGTCTTCCCGCTGTTGTCTCTCCTTGCCCCCAGGCTTCCCCCTCCGCTAGAACTACTTCAGGCTCACTCTCCCCACTCCAGTCTCCTCTTTTCTCAGCCACGTTGCTTTTCTAACTGAAGAAGTGCAGGAGGCTCACAGTAAAGAGTTGTCCCCTTGGACTTTCAGGGGACTGTTTTTGCTCAGAGAAGAACAAGACTTTGCGATGCTCATAATTCTAACAGTCTTCAGGCTCGGCCATCACCAGGAAACATCCTGAGAAAGCAAGGACATTTAGCTGTAGCTGCAGTACTGCTAATGATGGCTACCTTACCAAGAGCTCACTCTGCTAGGCAATGTTCTAAATGCTTCATGTGTTTATGTATCTTCGCTCCTGAAAATAACTCTGTGTGGTACAGGTTATTATTATCCCCCTTTCCAATAGAGAAATTAAAGCCTGGTGAGGTTAAATAATCTGTTCAAGATTACATAACTAAGAAGTAAGGATAGTCTTACAAGAAGCATTATGTATGTGTGCTCTTGAGAAGACTGTGCTCTTGCTGGGTGGAGTATTCTACAAAGGTTAATCAGGTAAAGTTTGTTGATAGTGTTGTTCAAGTCTACTGTATCCTTGCTGTACTCTGTCTACTTGTTCTATAATGTGAATTTATTTCTCTTTGCAGTTCTATTAGTTTGCATCATGTGCTTCGGAGCTGCCATCAGGTGCAGACATTGTGGGATTATTATGTCCTCTTGATGAACTCACCTCTTTAGTAATATGAAATAACTATCTTATTCTGGTAATAGATCTTGCTCTAAAATATATTATAGCTGATAGTAATATGTCTACTCCAACTTCCTCCCGACTATTGTTCATATAGCATATGTATCTTTCTCCATCCTTTTATTTTAATATATTAGTATCTCCATATTTTTCTTGTAGGCAACATACAGTTGTGTATTTTTAAAAATCAAGTCTGACAATCTCTGCCTTTTAATTAATGTGTTTTGACCATTAACATTTATTTTTTTTCAATGTTTATATGTTTGAGAGACAGGGAGAGACAGAGCATGAGCGGGGAAGGGGCAGAGAGAGAGGGAGACACAGACTCTGAAGGCTCCAGGCTCGGAGCTGTCAGCACAGAGCCCAACATGGGCCTTGAACCCACGAACCATGAGATCATGACCTGAGCCGAAGTCAGATGCTTAATCGACTGAGCCACCCAGGCGCCCCTTGACCATTAATATTTAATGTGATTATTGAAAAGGCTAGGTTTGAGTCTGTTAGGTTGCTATCAGTTTTTGGCTTGTCCCTTTTTCCTTCTTTTTCTTCCTTCTTTTGTATTAAGCAGGCATTTGTTTTATAATTCCATTTATCACTGTTTATCAAATCTACCTTCTAGCGATGTTATGCCACTTCATACACAGTACAAGAATCTTAGACTAATGTACTTCCATATTTCCCCTCCTGGCCTTTATGTTATTGGTGCAGGGATTTTATTTTCACAAATGCCAAAAACCCCACAATAAATTATTATCATTATTTAAATGTTCAATAATCTCTTAAAGAGATTTAAATAAAAAGAAATGTATGTATGTGCCCATTTAGTTACCATTTATGGTGTTCTTTCTTCTTTTGTGTAGATCCAGAAATCTGTCTGGTATTATTTTCCTTCTGCCAAATCATTCCAGCTTTCGTATATGTAAATACATCTTAATATCTCCTTTTTTTTTTTTTTAAAAAAAGGAGTTGTGCTGGGTATAGGTATCAATCGTCTTATTGCTTGCATTGTTTCTGGCAAGAAATCTGGTATTATCCTTCCCCTCACCTTCATTTTTTTCCTTCATGGGTGGATGTTTTTCTCTGGCTGCTTTTAAAATGTACTCTTCATCATTAGTGTTAGTAGTCTGATTATGATGTTCCTTCGTGTAATTTTTTCATGTTTCTAGTGATTCTTGGATCTGTATATTTATAGTTTTTATTATGCTTAGAAAGTATTCAGCTATTATTTCTTTAAGTAGTTTTTTGTCCTTCCCACCCCATTGTGTATTCTCATTATCCGTATATTGGCCCAGTTGAAGTTATCTCGCAGCTCACTGATGCTCTTTTCCCCCTATTTTCTTTCTCTCAATGTTTCCTTTTGGATATCTTTTGCTGGGCCTACATTCACTAATATTTCTCTTCTGCAGTGTCTAATATGCTATTAAGCTTAGCTGGGGGATTTCCCATCTCAGACACTGTAGTAGTCATTCCGAAAATACGGGCTTAGGTCTTTTTATACCTTCCATTTGTCTATTTGTCTTCCATTGTCTTCCTAACTTATGGAATATAGTTATAACAACAGTTCTAATGCCCTTCTCTGCTAATTCTGACATCCGTATCATACTGGGTCAGTTTCAAATGATTGGTTGGTATCCTCATTATTGGTCCTATTTTCCTTCTTCTTCAAATATCAAAGGTCAAGTAATATTTGAATGGTGCATTTACTTTGCTGGTTGCTGAATAGTTTTATTTGCTCTAAATTTCGAGCTTCATTCGAACATGCTGGTAAGTTACCTAGAAACAATTTGATCCTTTCAGGTCTTGATTTAATTATTTGGTAAGTGGTCCAGAACAATGATCAGTCCACTGCTAATTATTTCCAGTTACCTTCTTGAGTATTCTTCCCCATTTTCTGTTAGTTGTAAGATTTTCCACTCTGCTTGTTGGGAATAGGCCTATTCCCAGCACTTTGTGAGTAGCAAGCACTGCTCCCTAATATGCTATTTTATCTTGACCTTTGGGTAGTTTTCTCACCTGGATGCGTTAATCAGTACTCTACTGAGTATTAGAGGTAATTCCTCTGCATTTTTGTGATTTTCTGTTTGTAGATCTCTCCTTCTGGGACTCTGCCTTATGGATTATACCTACTTTGACCTTCCTAAACTCCCAGCTCATCTCCTCAACTCAAAAGAGCCCACTGGACTCCTGTTCGGTTTTCCTTCCTGTGGCTGACTTGAAAACTCTCAAGGCACTAGGTTTGGGACAGTAGTAGGACTCATGGATGACTGTTCTCCTTTGCTTGATGTCCAATATCTCGGAGAGTGTCGTTTCATGTGTTTTATCTGCTTTTTTAGTTATTTCAGAATAGCCTATGTAGCCATTGTTAGTTATTCTTGGCCACAGGATCATCTTTTAAAGAAATCAAAGTTGGAAAATATCGGTCTAGATTTTGAATATATAAATTTACAAAAATACACAGACAGCCAGAGCCACAATCAGGTTGTAACCACAAATTAAAGAACCCAAAAGCACCACGCCAGTTGTAAAGAGAGTTTCTGTTTGACCCATGACAGAGAGCATACAAACTCCCTTCTCCCTCCCCACCCAAGAGCTGGGCAGATGTTTCTGTGCAGACTGTAGTCGCTTTAAGAGCATATCTTGGTAATTTCTCCTATCTCAAAGGTCCTCCAAAGAAAATATGAACAATGATTCATATTGAGTGGCCTCACACGAAGTGCTCTCTTCCTCTGCATTTATTGAGAGTCGAGTCCATTTTTGAAGCTCTCTGTTGAGTTCTTCAGTTTTTTCATTGTATTTTTCAGCTCTTGACTTTCTAGGGTTGTTTGTTTGTTTTGTTTTGTTTTTTCAAAGATGATTTCTATTTCTTTGTTGAAGTTCTCATTTTGTTCATGCATTGTTTTCCAAACTTTGCAAAGTTGTCTGTCGGTGTGTTCTCGTAGTTGATTAAACTTCTTTAAGAATATTATTCTGAATTCTTTGACTGACAGTTCATACAGCTCCATTTTTTTAAGGTCAGCTAATGACGTCCTATTTACCTGATTTTGTGTGTGAGTGATCCTTGCTTCCCCAAGTTGGTATTTGTTAATGTGAGTAAGTAGTCTCCTTTTTCAGACTTTACAGGTTTGCTTTGGCAGACACAGCTCTTCTTCTTTACTCTGGGTATTCAGATATGTCTAGTGGTAGCATCCTTGGGGCCTGCTATCAGGGTCTATTTTGAGACAAGGCTAATGCCCAGGCTCTGATGTCAGGTCAGGGGGGTGTACTGCTGGCCCGAGAACATTTAGATAAGATCGTTCCTTGTTTCTCTGCCCCAGCAAGGCTAAAGATGGTTGCCGCGATTCTCTGGCCAGGCTTACTAGATGGCTGGGAATGAGTACTATACTCAGGAATAGGTAGGAATATGAGTTAGCTTCTCAGCCCTGGTGAGGCAGCAGAATGGCACCCATGGTCTGCACAGCTTGTTTGAGTACCCAGATCAGGAAAGAGTATGAACTGAATTCTCTGGCCCAGCAAGGGCTCTGATTTTGTTCAGCAGATGGGGGAAGCCAAGGGCTGTGTTCTCTGTTCAAGAGTCACTGTAAGTTGCACTCTTGGAGGGACTCCATAGCTTTCTGTGTGTTCAGATTGGGCTCCCTGCTCAGGCAGGCTGAAGACTGTATTCAGCAACGAATGAGGCTACGAATCAGTTTCCCTCCCCAGATGCAGCAGGAGAACCACCTCTAAGACTGGGAAGGCTCTTTTATTTTGTTTGTGGTCTTGACTCAAGCCAATTGTTGCCCTGGGTTCCCTGGTCAAACAAGTCCACTGGTTTGGATCTGCATGCTCTCAGCTCTGCCTCCAACTCTTGGCTTGAGCTCACTGAACTACATAGTCTCCAGCCCCTCTGGCCAGGTAGGCCAGGAGCCACACTAAGCAGGTGGGGCTATAGCTCAGCTCCTATGCTTGGGTAGGGCGAGAGGGTCCACTCCATGCTTTCTGTCTGGAGAGGCCAAGAGCTATACTCAGCAGTGGGTGGAACTATAAATTAACTCCTGTTGCCTGGGTATAGTACGGGAGCCCTCTATGGCTCATAAAGCCTTTGTCTTGAGGGTGATCGATTCTGCCCACCTACCTCTCAGCCTGGGCATGGCTGGTCTATGCAGCTTCCACATGTTCACACCAGCCCTGCTGGTCAGGTGGCCAGAAGCCATACTTAGTAGCAGGTGGGGCTGTGATAGCTCCCTTGGCTGGGTTGGGGCAGATCAGGCACCAGGTCTGGTGAAACCCCTCATTTAAGGACTTGAATTAAGCATATCTGCATTCCACCAAGTTGCCTGGTCAGGCTGCACCACTGACTTGGTTCTGCAGGTGAGCAAAGCCACTGGGTGGGACCACTACTTGAGCCCTGCAGATTGGAATTCGAACTGCCAAGATCCCAGTGCTGATATTGCAAGCCCCTCCCTCTTCTCTGTCACAGTCAGGTTTCTAGTGGTTGAGCCCTAAAGATTCCCCTGCAATCCCTACAGGGTGAGACCTGAGTAGGGACTCCCACAAAGTGACCCAAAATGCTAGAGGGGCTGATGTCCCCACTGGGCTCTGTTTTCTCACTGCAGGGACCATAAGCTCAGAGGAGAACTTTCCACGTGGTGCTGCACAGCCTGAGGGAGGGGCAATTCAGTCAGCTTGTGGACACTGCTCTTATCGTTCTAATGTAGTCTGTGGTGGTCTCTGTAGTGCAAGTCCTCCTTCGATCTCATCCACATGTTGTAATATTCTCTCAGTGGTGTCTTGTCCCTGAATAGTTGTTAGTTGTTCTCGTGAGAGAGAGAATAGGAGTGACATTTACCTGATTTTAGTATAGCCACCTCTGCTCTCTTTTGGTTAATATTTGCATGGAATATTTTTCTCTATCACTTTCAGCCTATTTGTGTCCTTAAGGCTAAACTGAGTCTCTCGTAGACAGTAGATAGTTGGATCCTTTTTTTAAAATGCAATTTGCCAGTCTGTTTCTTTTGATTGAGGACTTCATTTGCATTTAAAGTAATTACCAATGGGGAAGGATTTATTTTTGGCTTTTTGTGATTTGTTTCTGTATGTCTTATAGCTTTTTCTGTCCACTTCCTCCATTATTGCCTTTCTTTGTGTTTAGTTGTTTTTTTTTAGTTTAGATTGTTTTCTCATTTCTTTTTGTGTTATTCCATAGATAGTTTCTTTGTGATTACTACGAGGATTACATATAATATCCTAAAGCTGTAACAATCTATTGAAAGCGATACCAACTAACTTCAGTCACTTACCGAAATTCTGTTCCTTTACAGTTCCAGACCCATAAACATTATGTTATTGTTGTCGCAAATTGCATCTTTATATATTTTGTATTCATTATCATAGATTTGCAATAGTTTTTAATGCATTTGTCTTTTAGATCCTATAGTAAATAAAAAGTGATATTGCCAACCAAAATTGCAAAAGTAGGTTTCTTTATACATTCACGTGTTTACATTTCAGGAGATCTTTATATTATTGTATAACTTCAAGTTATTGTCTAGTGTTGTTTTCGTTCAACAAGAAGTACTTTTTTAAAGCATTTCTTGTAGGGCAAGACTGATGGCATGAACTCCCTTAGCCTTTGTTTATCCGGGAATGTCTTAATTACTCCCAAGTTTCTGAAGGACTCTTTCGCTAGATACAGAATTTTAAGTAAAGTTTTTCTATCAGCATTTTAAATATATCATCCCCCCTGCCTCTGGTCTCCAAGGTTTCTGCCGGGTGTTCCACTGATAATCCTTTCGAGGCTTTCCTGTACATGACATTTTTCTTTTCTCTTGCTGATTTCAAGATTCTCTCCTCATCTTTGGCATTTGACATTGTTCATTATAATGTGTCTCAGTGTGGTTTTCCTTGGGTTTATCCTTTTGGAGTTCTTTGAGTTTTTCAGATTTGCAGACTCAAATTTGGTACGTTTTTGGCAATTATTTCTTCAAATAATGTTTCTGTTTCCTTCTCTCCCCCTCTTTTCCTTATGAGACTCTCATAAGGTGCTGGGGAAGCTGTTCATGGGAAGATGTCTCACTGAGGCACTCTAGGGTGCTGGGGAAAGCTGTTCATGAGAAGGCATCTCACTGGGGTGTTCTAATACACTCTTCTCCAAAACCATCTGGGAAAAGGGGCTGCCTGGCATTGGCACTGGGTGCTGGCTGCCTCTGGCTGCTATACACTGGATGCTGGAGAAGCTGCCTGCACTTTAGGAGCCTGGCACATGGGAAGCTACTTACACTGTGTGTAACAGGGTGGAGGATGCCATGGGGTACGGGGACGGGGAGCCTGACCCAGGGAGTTCCTGGCACAGAAAGGAAAACCTCTTACTCCTACAGGATCTCTCCAGCACCCTCTACTGATAAAGCTTAATACAGTGCCAGGTAGCAAAGCAAGCATATTTAAAGGACCAATGCCCATTTTCACAGAGTTGTCAGCGAGGATGATTTCAGAGCCAAGAAGCAACAGATTGACGACCAGGATGCTCTGCTACGAGGAACTGTCTTTCACTGCTGGTAGGAATGCAGAATGATGAGCTACTTTGGAAAACAGTTTAGCAGTTTCTTACAAACTAAACATACTCTTAACAAAGGATCCAGCCATGATTCCCAGAGGTTCAGGCGTAAGGAGGGAGGGAAGAGTAAGTGGTGCACAGGACAATCAGGAGATTTTTAGTGCAAGTTAACTATTCTGTGTGATACCGTAATGGGGGATCCATGACATTATACATTTATCAAAATCCATGCAACTATACAACACAAAGACTGAGCCCTAAGGTATACTATGGGCTTTAGTCAATATTAATGTATCAGTATCAGTTGATGAAAAACTTCGACAGATCAATATCATTTTGGTGATGAAGGCATGATCCTAAATAAGGTATCTCCAAGCCAAAGTAAGCCTATGTTCTCAAAAAGAATCACCATAAATAAGTTATGTTTGTCCTAGGAATGCAAGGATGAGTAAATATTAGGAGATGCATTAATACACTTCAACAATTGATAGGTTGGAAGAGAAGTGTAAATTCTTGTAAAAAGTGGATAATGATAGTAATACCAACCGTGACAGAAAGCTTTCCCTTCTCTTGTCATGCATTGCAATATTACAGAGAGTAAAAAGTGATCAATGATATTTCCCAGACTCCCTTGCAGAGAGGTGAGGCCTCTGGATTGGCCTAGATTCTGCAAAGAAATGAACCCACATGAAAGGAACTCACATGTGGAAATGGGCAGTGAGAAACAGAAGTAGCATGGAAGGAACTGCCATTTCTTGGACACAGAGGAGGTGTTCTCACAGAAGTTTTAGAGTCTAGTCCCTGGCAGCAAAGTTGGTAAGTGGCATGAGGAAGAGGCAGTGCAGAGTCCTCAGGAACATCTCTATAAGAAGCCCTTGGCTTCTGTTTTTTTTTTTTTTTCATGCAAATGGGATTATTGGCCCTTTTGGAGATTTTGTAAATTATGGAAATCCTTTGAATAAATCCTTTTATGATTAATGTAGCTAGAGTGCATTCTACTGTCTTGTCCATAGTAAATTTCACTACATTTTTGCTATTACTGTTATTATTATTATTACTATTATTATATACATACAAGAACCACTTAAAAGATCTGAAGGAAGAAAGACCTGTAAAGGATAAGAACATGCCACTTTGGCATAAAAATTATTGTGAGCCGAAGGCAATTGAGAAGAAGCAGATACAAGAAAAGCTCTCTGCCCGTCCTCTATTTGCATAAAAGCAGGACGTAATTTTGTAAAGGTGTCCCTCCTCCCCTCCACCAACAATGACAGAAGTTAATCAACAGGGAACACTTTGAGACTATTATCAGCACCAGGGAATCTACATTACAGACTTTACTAACTGACCCTTATTTTCCGTTACTTCCTCCATATATTTACCATTTCACAGTTTGCCACTCTGGTACCTTTAAGTCCTTTGTATTGTCATTTCTTTACAACTTTATCATTCTTTTGTTAAAATCCTGTCCCAGCCTGAGTTCTAACCACCCCTCTGAGTTACTCATCACTGACCCCTCCCACATATATGCTTGACGCACATGTAAAGACATCTATTTTTATCAGTCTTATTCACAGGGCCCCAGGCAATGAATGTAAGATGGGGGGAGGGAAAATACTTTTTTCTCCCCTGCAGACTCCTCTTAATAGCAACAAAAACAAATGTCTAGAAAAAAACATAGCAAACACTGCAAGATCTACTGGAAGAGTAATTTATGATGTCAGGTTGCACGTGGAAAGAGACTTGAGTAGAGGTAAAACCACACTCTGTTCTTGGACAGAGAGACACAACATCATCCAACTCTCTATTCTGCCTCAAAAATCCATATCCAGTTATTATAATTTCAACAGATACATCTACAAGATTTCCTGTAAACTTAGAACAAGGCAGGCTGATTTTTTTAAATGCATAAGAAAATGATAAATAAATAAATAGTATGAACTCTGAAATATCTGAAAAGGTTTGAAGGTGCCTAGAATACCATATATTATTTATAAAATAATTAAGATAATAATAGTCAACAGTTATTTAGCATTTAGGTATAAAAATAATCTAAGTACTTATGCATATATCAACTCATTTAAAACCAAGAAAACATTTTTTAATGTTTATTTTTGAGACAAAGATAGAGCACGCAAGAGCAGTGGGGAGAAGAGAGTGGGACAGAAGATCCGAAGCAGGCTCCGCACTGACAGCAGCAAACTCAGCGCAGGGCTTGAACTCACAAACAGGGAGGACATGACCTGAGTCAAAGTCAGACACTTAACCACTGAGCTACCCAGGTGCCCCAATACCAAGAAAATATCTTAAAGT
Source organism: Paguma larvata (assembly GCA_030068075.1). NCBI lineage: Eukaryota > Metazoa > Chordata > Mammalia > Carnivora > Viverridae > Paguma > Paguma larvata. The sequence goes on along the minus strand of CM057833.1, from coordinate 98,364,573 downwards.
GACAGTAAATAAATGTAATCTTCCTCTGGAACACAATACTGAAAAATCAATAGATTAGAGTGAAAGTCCAGAAATAGTCCAAAGAACTTAGTAGACAATGAAGAGCATCTTTGGAGTAAACAAGACAAAGATGCAGTAGACAAAGAGTGATGTTGAAAAGAAGTAACATTTGAAAAAAATAATACACTGAACAGTCTATTGTTGGCAGTAAAGGCTAAGACACTGTAATCAATAGGACTCCAAATATAGTGACTGAGAACATATCACATCTTAGAGTTAACTATTTATATACCCTGTTACTGAGCAATCCCACACCCAGAATATTTATCAGGAGACATGTACAGTACACAGTAGGAAATCACCTAGAAATCACTCAGATGCTCACCAGTGAGGGAGTGGATGAACCCACTTGCTATGTTCTCACAATGGAAGACTAGACAGCAGTGCAAATTAATGAGCTACAGTGGTGTGCTACTAGGCATGGCTCTCAGCAATCTAATGTAAGTGGAAATTTAAGTCTTAACATTCACTAACACATACAAAAGTGAGCCATACTTCTAGGAATTAATACTTCTGTGTATATCAGGCATGTGCATAAAGGTGAAGTGATAAAGGCATTCCTCATAGCACTTTTTTCAGAAAAAAAAGGAAACAGCCTAAATATTCATGACTTGATGGTTAAATTAAAAATGGTACTTCCATGCTGTTGAATACCTGGTGTTTAAAGAAACAGAGTTGGTGGGTACATCAATGGTACTCCAACTGTGGTCTCAGAAAAGCCCCATCAACATCACCTGGGAACTTGTTACAAGTACAAAGTCTTGGGCCTTATCCCAGATCTACTTGAATCAGAGAGTCTGGGCAGTAGAGCCTGACAACCTGCATGTGACCAAGTCTTCGGGTGATTTTCAGGCACACTAAAACGTGCCACATCTCAGGTACATCTACCAGAGTAGATGACACATCCTGAAAGATTTACAGAGGCTATTAATGAGAAGGTAAGTCGTGCAATCATTTGCAAAGCATAAATCAATTCATATTTGCACAAGAAGCAGATATTTCTAGAAAAGGAAATTTACCATATAAACATATAGTAAAGACACTTCAGAGATGAGCACCGAAGGTTGCTAATGGGCAACTCAGTACTTTGAGTTTATTGGGAGAGGGGACAATGTTACTAAATTTCTTTTTCTTTGTTGCTCAAGTATTTCTGTGTGAATGGAATATTTTTAGCAAGAACATGTTCATACATCACACAGGTAATTTAAACATAATAAAAAATGAAAGTGGAATCAAAAGAAAGATTTTCAGCCTCATTTTAATTATTACATGGTAAGCTTGCAAGCAAAACTGGGTCATGCCAAGATAATGTTTTGCTTCCCCAAAAGACTGAAAGTCCTACAAAGACAAGAATGTGTCCCTTTCTTAGGGACATGTTCCTTAGGTCATGGATGTATCCCTAAGAATTCATATGGGTCCACTCACAAAAAATGAACTTAATAAACATTTGTTTAGTTTAATTGCACATTTCCATATCTAGAAGTCTTCTTAGAGATAACCTAGTCTGATTACCACAAAGTATAGATGAGGAAACTGAGGTCTAATGTTGAGATACCCAGCCAATGAGGTCACACAGCTTGTTCATAATAAAGTAACAAAAAGCTCATTAGCAATAAAGTAATAAGTAACATTTTCCCAACCCCCAACCCAGATTCTTTCTATCATAATGACAAATTTTGCCTTACAGCTGGGTAGATCTAGATATCAGGCACAGCGGATTCAGGTGCAGTTTAAAGTTAAATGATCTGAATAAGAAAGCACTGTTCCCTAGTGGACAGAAGTCTTTCACTGCAAGCAAACAACCTAAGAGGAGAAAGCCATCTCATACATATTAAATCGTGTATATGACGCTATAAAATAATAGATAAAGTACACACATTCCCATATCATGAGATACCCATTTTACTTTGCACTTTTCTATGGCAACAAGTAATTTGTATCAAATACACATTCCATACAATAGTCACTTCTCCAAGACAAAACAAAAGTCAGTAAACTACCTACGTTCTCAATATATGTATTCTTTATTTGACCTCTCAGTTTTCCTTGGATTTAGAATTTGGAAAATGGAAAATCTGGGTTTCAGTGTAAACCAATGACCATGACAATGCAGGGGCTGTCCTAGGAGGCTTTCTTCTGTAATATAACTTATAGGAATGTTCTGCTACAATAGGGTTGAATGTGGGCTGGACATTTGGCATAAGACATGGTATATGACAAAGAGTGCTTCCCTGCAATTTGATGGACTAGGAAGACTGAGAAGCCAAGAGTGGATTCATAGTGAGTGATGGGAGGAGGCGCAGGAGAGGACACGTGGTGGTGATTCATCATCCCGGGGTTTTTGGGAGTGAAATAGATGGGAAGCCTACTACGAAACGGTTTGACTTACATAATAATTAGAAAAACTCTAGCTGGGGGCTGAGTCACCATAGTGGGTATGTGTGACCTCTCATCCAGTTCTTAGACCCAGAGCTCCTTGACTGAGAAAAGACTGAGTCTCAGGGAATTTGGTGGCTCAGCCAGTTAAGCATCTGACTCTTGATTTCCGCTCAAGTCATGATCTCATGGTTCGTGACATGGAGCCTTGCGCCAGGCTCTGTCAGTGCAGAGCTGGCTTGAGATTCTTTCTCTCCTTCCCTCGCTGCCCCTCCCCCACTCATGTGAGCTCTCACTGTTTCTCTCAAAATAAATAAATAAACATAGAAAAGAAACGAAACGAAAAGAAAAGAAATGAAGTGAAGAGAAAAGAAAAGTGGATTCATCTTAGTGATCCCTCTCTTAGTGATCCCTTAGTTCATCCCTCTCCAGAAAAGGGAGAGAAAACGTATTTTATCATTATCATGAATTTAAAAGGTGATAGCCATGGATTCTACAGACATTTAAAGAATAATGAAAAACTATAATGAACTCTGTGCTCATAAAAACAATAACTTAGATAAAATGCACAAATCTCTTGAAAAATACAATTCACCAAACATTGACCAGAATAGAAAACAAGAATATTTCTCTATCAATGAATGAAATTACATTCATAAATAAAATAAGCAAAATCCCCCTCAAATCCAAGCAAACTCCAAGTTCACAGTATTTCTTATTGAATTATTTCACCTATTTAAATAAAGAATACAAATGTTATACACATTCTTCTAGAAAATAGAAGAGGAAGAAACCTCCCCATGTGTTTTCGAATCAAGCAAAATTCCTATGCCAAAACCAACAAAGATTTAATAAGACAAAAATTATATGCAACCATTACTCCTAAACATAGGTGCAAAAAATCCTCTACAAAATATGAGCACATCAAATCCAGACATATGTAACAAGTAGAAGACATCCTGGCAAAGTCTGGTTTATGCAGGAATGCAAAGTTTGTTCAACATTCAAAAATCAGTTAATGTATATCACTCTATTAAGAGAATGAAGAAAACATAGAAATCATGTCAACAGCTGCAGAAAAAGTATTCAACGAAACCGAAACTTATTCATGATTAAAAAATAAAACAACCTCATGGCAAACAAGAAATAGAAGGAACTTTCTTCAAACTGTCAAAACGCATCTATGAAGAATATATAGCTGATATCATGGTTAATGGTAAAATGCCAAATGCTTTCTACTAGAGACAGAGAACAAGGTAAGGATGCTGGCTCTCCTCACATCTGATCAATATTGTTCTGGAGATCTTAGCCAATGCAGTGAAAAGAGGGAGAGAGACAGAGAGAAGGAGACAGAGACAGGGAAATAGAGAGAAATAAAATGAAATAAAGTGCGGAAAAAAATATACAGTCTCTGCCAAAAACATGTGAAATTGTCAGAAATCTTCTTAAACTCATTATAATATTAATCTGTGAGTTGAGGAAGAAGATCATAGGATTCATAGTCAATGAACAAAACCAAAAGCTCTCTACAAAAGAAGAGCTAGATTATGCAGAGGAACTGGAAGACTTTAATGTCATCAAATATACCATTTTTTGGTGATATCTCCTGGATTTCCAAGATTAGTCAAAAATTTTCTCCCAATGCCAAAATGAGACATATACTTTAAAAAATTAAAAATTTTAATTTTAAAATTAAATTGTTATGTTTAAGGCTTATATCTATTTAGAAATTACATTTTTGAGGGGCACCTGGGTGGCTCAGTCATTTAAGCAATGGGTCAGTTAAGTCTTAACCAAGGTTAAGACTTTTGGTTTTAACTCAGGTCATGATCTTGCTGTTTCATGAGTTTGAAACCCCCACCGGGTCTCCGCTGGCAGTGCAGAGCCTACTTGGGATTCTCTCTCTCTCTCTCTCTCTCTCTTTCTCTCTCTCTCCTTCTGCCCCTCCCCCACTTGTACTGTCACTGTTTCTCTCAAAATAAATACATGAACTTAAAAAAAAAGAAATTACATTTTTGAGTATAAAGAGGCAGAGGTCCAATTACCTCCTTCCAAACTGACAAACACCTAATTGTGCCAGCATCGATTCTTTTTAAAAAATTGTCATTTTCCTACTGATTTGATATATCATTACCATATATTAAATTTTTATAGACTATGATCTATTTCTGAGTTCTCTATACTCTTCCACTTATCTATCTATTATCTATCATCTATCTATCTATTTGCCAGTACTACATCCTGTTACATGTTCTTAATTGACCTAATGACATATAATTTAAACATTAAAAATGTACCTTTTAAGTGTATAACTTAATGCATTTTGTCAAATGGTGTAACCACAACCTCAGTCAAGACCTAGTCATTTCCATCATCTAGAGAGTTCTCTCATGCCTATTAGCAGACAATTTTTCCCCCAAGCAAACAGTGATCTGGTTTCTGTCATGGCTGATGAATCTACTCGAACACTTCATAGAAATGGACTCATATGCTCTACACTCTTTGTTTTCTGTCCTCTTTCACTCAGCTGAACACTTTTGAGATTCTCTATTGTTATTGTTAGTTATCAATAGTTTCTTCCTTTTATTGCTTTGTAGTATTCTATTGTATGAACATAGAATGATTAGTTTAGCCATTCACAGGTCAATGGACATTTTTGTGGAGGTATAACAGATATTTAACATCATATTAGTTTCAGGTGTACCACAGAATGATTCGATAATTGCATACACTGTGAAATGATAGTAGCCTAATATCAATCATTCTTTTGAATGTGGCTGTCCAGTTTTCCCAACACCATTCATTGAAGAGACAGTCAATTCCCCACTGTATATTCTTGGCTCTCTTGTCATAAATTAAATGACCATATATGCATGGGTTTATTTCTGAGCTCTCTATTCTGTTCTGTTGACAATGTGTTTGTTTTTGTGCCAATACCATACTGTTTTGATTGTGATAGCTTTGTAATATAGTTTGAAGTCAGGAGGCGTGGTGCCTCCAACTTTGTTCTTCTGCTAATGGACATTTTGATTGTTGCCATTTGAAGCCACTGTGAGTGAAGCAACTGAGAACGTTGTGCACACATCTTTCCGTAGATTCATGTCCTTATACATCTTGAGTAGCATTGATGGGTCACATGATAAGCATATATCTACCATTAGAAGCAATTGCCAAACTGCTTTCTAAAGGGCTCGTAGCATTTTGCATTCTCATCGACAATGACTGGAGACACAGCTCTTCCACACCTTCTCCAACACTTAGCATTGTCCGTCTTTTTAATTGTCGTCATTTTAGCTGATGTGAAGTGTCTTGCTGTGGTTTTCACTCTCATTTTCCTGATGGCAAATGGTTTCCAGCATCTTTGCATGTGATCACTGTGTCTATATCTTCTCTTCTGTAGTATCGGTTGAAATATATGACCCATCTTTAATTGAGTCATTTGTCTTCTTATCACTGATTTCATATGAGTATGATACAAATTCCTTTTCAGATATATGTACTGTGAACATTATCTATGGCTTGCCTTTTCATTTTCTTGATGGAATCTTTCAAATATCGGAAGATTTAACTTCTGATGTTGTTCGATTTATCAATTAAAAATCTTTAACGTTTATTTATTTTGGAAAGAAAGAGACAGAGTGCAGGTGAGGGAGGGGCAGAGAGAGAGGGATACACAGAATCCGAAGCAGGCTCCAGGCTCTGACCTGTCAGCACAGAGCCCAATGCGGGGCTCAAACTCATGAACCACGAGATCATAAGCTGAACCAAAGTCAGACACTAACCAACTGGTCACCCAGGTGCCCTTACCAATTTTTTTTAATTTCAATGGCTTGTCTTTTTTGTTTCCAGTGTAAGATATCATTGCTTAATTCCAGTCATAAAGATTTTCTCTTTTGTTTTCCTTTAGAAGTTTATAGTTTTAGCTTTTATATTTAATGAAGGAAAGAGGAGGTCATTTAAACATTGGTATAGTTAGTATCCTCACAGAGATTTGAGACGCAATCACACCAATTCAATAGGAACAGACTGCTATGAAAAAAAGAAGTACTCAGATACAAAATACAATAACAATAGAGGAATAGAATAGTCATACTACTATCAAAACATTTCTTGGGATTTGCTGTGTTCTCTTATCAGTGTCTGGCATGAGTTTGTTCATTTTTACTTCACCACAACCTTCTGAGAAAGATGCTATTAATCTTTAAATTTCACAGATGACGAAATGAGGCATGAAAACATTAAATAACCCACCTCACACAACTAGCAAGTAGCAAGACCTGAATGGCATAATAGACACAACTGAACAATAAATGAGTGAACTGAGAGGCCAAACTGAGATCTTTGTCTACACATAGGACATCCTGTTCTGACAATAAAAGAATGAGAGGCATAGAAGGAAGGCCCAGAAATTAAGTGAGGAGTAATATGAGTTCTAAAGGAAGGAATAAAGATATTGGAGGAATACAGACAACATAACATGACATAACATAACATAACACAACATAACATAACTGCCGGAGTCCAGCTCCGGCGAGTCCAGGAGCTCCCCAAGGATGAATGGTGTCGGCACGATGACTGACTCAAGAAAGCAGGTGGTTTCTGGAATCAGGCAGGCATCTCTGCCCTACTGCTCTCAGTATTTTTATTTAAAGGTAGTAAGTGACATTACATTAATGAGTGACATTCCATCAGTAAGCATAGTTTGATATGTTTAACAACAATGTGTTTTTATCAGCAAAGCAGCAATTTCCTCAGTCTCACATGTTGTTTTCAAGTTAATTAGCATATAAATTTAAGGCAGGGGGAGAGAACAGGGTGTTACCTTGAGGCCTATACTAATTATCCATAAACAGGCCAGGAGTCACTCTGCCTGTTCTTCCAACTACAATGGGGGAGGTGCAACCCATCTGGCAAGGACAGAATTCCCAATGCTTGTCCTTTGCTTATGAATGAGTACATTTACAAGGTCCCTTCAGATGTTATCCATCAATGCATCACATTCCAGGTCCCCTTTTTTATTTGAATGCCATAAAACAAAAGAGCATTACATCCTTTGAGGCCAATGAGGGCAATTCAAGAAATCCAGGACTTAAAGGTTATTTGAGGGAGGTAAGATTGGCCGCTATTTGATTGGCAGGAGTCTTTGCAGCATCTGCCTTCTCACACAGGGATGTATCTCAACCTGTGAGCCCAAGATGACTCCCAACACATAACGTAACATAACATAACATAACATAACATAACATAACATAACATTATATAACATATTACATAAATGTAGGAAAATTTTCCTGGCTTGTCTTCAGATACAAAAGATCAATCAAAACTTTCAAGGAAAACTACTTTTATGTAATATGTTCTGGTACTGGTCACTGCAGGTCATGCTGGGCCTTGGGTCTGGGCTCAGGCTGGAGGCCAGTGGGGACTTCCCTGGCCCAGGACCACTTCATTCTGTCACTGAACTGCTGGCCATCCATGCTGGCCTGGGTGCCTGGAGCAAGCTTTTAATGTCCGTCCCCAGTGGGGCTTTGATTCCTATGAGATCATTATCCCCAGGAAGCTGAACGCCAGAATGGGGAAACAGGCTGGGCCAGGGATGGTATCCTACCTCTTGAACTCGTTGGGTGGGAAGTAGGTCCTTTCCCTGAGGTCCCACAGGCTCCTGCTTCCCTGCACCTGCAGTGTGCTCCTTAACCGAGGAGGAAGGCCTTCTGGAGGACCGGCAGTATGGACCAAAGAGACTAGAAGTAGAGGGGCTTTGTGGAAGGCGAAGGCATGCTGAGTACATGCCTGGAGGGCCTCCGTGGCATGGTGACCATGGGAGATCTGTTCAAAGTCGAGCCCCTCAAAGTCTCCTCCAGCTTTGAACAGACCTGTTACCTCCTAAAGGACGGGGAGTTGAGCACTAAGGCCGGTGGTGTAACTCGTGAAGGACCAGAAGAGCACATCCATGAACAATAATATCGGCTGGAACATTCTGACACCTGTATCTACAGAAAGTATATGAAATCACTTCTGGTATTTGATCATAAGAGGTTTGTATTTAGGGAGCGCGATGTCACCCATATCACTTGTGAAGGACTTCTGGCGGGTTTTATGGACTCTCAATTTCAGGCACCAAATCTACAGACACATCTAGAAGCCATTGAAACTGGATTGGCAGTGATAAAATAATCCCAGTAAAAAGCCATTACTTAATGCTCCGTTTCTCTTCAAGGCATAGAAGAGATGTCCAATATCCTCGAACATCAACTGGGACATGCTGTAGGGATGATGGGTGATTCCACATTCCGTCAACATAAGGGAGGCAGTCCTAGGTGTATTGTGGGTTTGGGGCAGAATAGGTTTAGCAATTGTAGTTTGGTCAATTATTTTAACTTAATACATCAAATAGCTGATTGTCTCAATAATACAGCAGACATGACATTTTCAGTGAAGGGATGTAGAAACAAAGTAGTGTATAAAGGAGAGGAACGTGACTGTGGCTTAGAAGAGGTCTGTCAAAACAGTGAATGTTGCCAACCAGACTAAATTCAAGTGTGGCGCAACCACAGCATGGGACTCTGCTGTCCTAAGTGTCACCCACATCTATCTGGACACATAAGTAAGAAGGAAAAAAATGAATATGACCTTGCAGAGTACTGTGATGGGAACTCAAGTCTGGAACTCAAGTTGCCCAGATGATTCTTATAAGTATGATGGAACCCCTTGCAAAGGTGCTATCCTTTGCTGCAAAAAGGGGTGCTGCCTTCAGTGTCTACTGGTATAAAGATATATTTGGAGAAGAAGCCATGGAGATGTGACTAGGCTATATAACATGTACAACTGAGAGTATGTTCTATAGAAACCTGCAATGTATCAGTGTCAAGGCCATCTCTGACAGCCTGAGCACGGTACTCTAATTTCCACTCATCTGCAGAAGGAAAATCTCTGCAGGTGCAGGGCAGTAGGCACCTTTAATAGCCAGTGGATTGCCAGAGTTAGGCATGGTGAGGGTTGGACTTCTTGTGGTGAGGATGTGATATGCTTGACAGACAAGGTGTCAAAATCACAGCCTCCAAGTATGACTGTTGGTCTGAGAAGTGCCACTACCCAGGTGTTTGCAAAGTAGAAACAACTGCCACTGTTTGTAGGGCTGGGCCCCCCTTTCTGTGAGGAGGCTGGGTTTGGAGGCAGCAGTGACAGCGACCATCCGGATGAGATCAGGGATCAAAGATCGCCTGTCCCAGAAAAAGCGTGCCCCACTGTTCCTGTTAATGTGCCTCTTTCTCCTATACTGTCCGTGATTCTGATGTTCTCCGAGATAATTGTTGCAAAATGTCTTCGACCCAAGCCAGCAGGAAAGCCAGATCAAACAGGTATGACAAATAAACAAGCCCTCTGTATGCACTCAATGACATCAGATTCTTTTTTGAATGGCTTAACCTAAAGATAACTCTCCTACTCACTCTTAAAAGAATCTCAATGACTACCATTTTCTTCAAGTGAAGGATAATGAAATAGATTTAGAAAATTCAAAAGGAAAATACGCTAAATACACTAACCACGACCATCATTGTTTTTTGAGAATACCACTCTACAGTAACGCGGTGAAAAACAACTATGCTTGAAGTACCTTCTTTTATTTTTTTATTTTATTTTTGGGAGAGTGCGAGTGGGGAAGGGGCAGAGAGAGAGGGAGACAGAGGATCCCAAGCAGTCTACACTGACAGGCTGACAGCAGCAAGCCTTGCAAAGTGGAGCTCGAACTCACAAACTGCAAGATCATGGCCTGAGCCAAAGTCAGACACTCATCCGACTGAGCCACCCAGGTGCCCCAAGGCACCTTGTTTTAAATGATACTCCTGTAGGTTAGTGCTTGATCAAATGTGCTGTGTGGCTATCATTCTGATTTACCCTGGTCTCTCAGTTTTATGTAGTACGAATTTCCCTTGGGTTTTCATTAGCAAATAACTTTTCTTTTCCTTCGAATCCCATATCATTTATCTGAGCACTGAACCTCAGAATGACATATGCTGTTAGGAAAATACAGCCATTCTCCGAATCCAAGTGTCTGTCCCAGAGCCCTCACCCATAGGGAGTATGTAAAAGGGCCTTAATTTCCACAGCCATCAGATATGAATATCTCATGCATCTCTCTCCTCCTTCCATTTGATCTGTGGGACTTCCCAGTTCTAGTCCCAGAAAATGAAAGCTGGCTACAGTCATTTCAGAAAGTAAGAAATCACAAGAGGAACCACGGAGCTGACTATCTCACCATTGCATGCTGACGACTCCAGGGGACTTCAGAAAAAGCAGTGAAACTAAGCCAAAGTGACTGATGTGGTGCACCCAGCCATGGGCCCTGATGGTTCCTTATAGCTCTGTCTACAGCAAGTCACATTTTGGGTGTGAGTTCAGCAGGATCTTGATATTTATGTGTCCCTTGTGAGGCTGGGGGTCATGACTAATGCCTCCCCTTGCCAATGACAAGGAGAATTAGGGGCCTCATTTCCTTCTCTTTTGGTCCCCCCATCTTCCTTCTTTCTGCCTGTCCTAGTGGACGGCAGGAAGGCTATGTCACCTACATTCAGGTGCCGGTGAGAAATGCGTGTATCTTCCAGCGTCATGTGATCCAGGAGATACGTAGGTCTTGTTCCAAAAATATTTTTCCTTCCACACGGAACCCCCTTGCTCTCTAGCTGGGCATGGATCCTCTCCTCTCCTGTCCCTCCCCCAAGGCAATTGCTCCCATCTTGTCTCCAGATGGTTAAGCGCTGTCACCTGTCACCTACTTTTCCAAGATCTTATGATTCCCATCGACATCAGAAGCCAAATCCATGGCCGCATCTCCCGTCATTAGTTGCAGCCTGCAGAAGACACACCATGGGGCCTTTTCCTGGATGCCAATGTTCCTCTTACCATGCGCTGCTTAGAGTCCGGATGAGGAGAGTTCTGGACCGTTGTTTGTAGGAGGCAAAGGAGAGAAATGCAGCTACACAGAGTTCCTGAGAATTAGGACAGTGGAAGAGGGGCCACAGAAATAATGGAAGAATGCCAGTACTCCCAGATGCTCAGCATCAGTGCAGGGAAGGCGAGAAGGGAAATCCTGACCTTACTCTCCTCCCATCTTCCGGGCTTCTTCTGGTGACTCGTGTTGACCAGACCTAACTGGGAGCCTGTCAACAAGAGAGCCCAGGATATGCACTCTGAAGAGGACAAAGCGAGACAGAGATGCATGGAGAGTGGCTCTGGGGGCAAGTGGTGGAGGTATTGAGGCGGGGAGAGCAGAAGGAAAATACCAGCTAATAACATCAGGTATCACTAATAGCATATGCGCTAGGCATTGTTCTGTGCATTGTACATGGGCTAAATGGATTTAATCACCGCAAAAACTCTGCTGGGTAGGAGCATTGTTAGTCCTGTCCTAGCGATGAGAAAACTGAGGCGAAGTTTTCTCACTGTCTGTGCTCATGTTCAGAAGAGAAAGTTCAGCATAAATCACTAAACCAGGAGTCAAAATATTGGGATTTCAACTGTCACTCCAACAGATACGTTTTTAAAGAGCCAGCCACTTCACGTTTTTTAAATTTGGCCTGGAGGGTCGGGTAGCATGGGGACTGGGGCAGCAATGTTCGGTGTCGTGTAGACAAATACGTGGAGCAAAGGAGAGAAATGCAGCTACACAGAAGCTGGGAAGAAGCCAGAGAGTAGAGCAGAGGCCCAAAGGAAATGACAGACCATGTGATCCCAGAGGCAGTGGCAGCATCAGCCACCGACTGATGGCTTCTCATTTCCCCCACCAGAGCCCCCAAGGCCTAGGCATGTTTCATTTCTGCAAGGTGCTTCTTTATCCTTTCAATATACCCACTTGACTTTGAGCCAGCTGGAGCGTATTTCTCCTTCATCATAAACAAAATCTTAATTGCAACAATTTCCAATGAACCGTGAGCACAGCGGTCAGGCTTATTCCTGCTTTATTCCACTATCTCCCTTGTAAGAAGGGGAGGAGGTATCAATGAACTCCACTTTCTCCTCTGGCTCGGGACATTCTGTAATTCTGATTTCTTTTCAACTACTCAGCTTTTGGAAGCATATATCCTAAAGCAGTCGACCGAACACCTTCTGTCTCCTGTATGCAAGCATTTATTCCTAGGGCTATTCCAGATAAGAGGCTCTTACGTAATTGTACTCACAAACATTGAACCAATTCTGTGACCACCTGTGTCGTGGCCAACTGTTTGCTCAGGGAAGAGACAGCAAGCTTGCATGTTATAAATCATGTCATCTTAAAAAGGAAACAAAGGCAAGACTTTGCAATAAAACCATAAGAGTTAATAACTTTAAGGCTGAACCCCATGCAGGATGCTCATAAAAGCCTTATCTTCAGGGGATTGTTGAATAAGGGACATCGTCATTCAAAGACATATGGGGAAGCGTATGGGCTGCATCAGGTAGAAGTGTAAACAAAGAACCTGTTTCTACTCAGGAAAAACAACTGGTAACTTCTTACAAAAAAAAACTTGTGCATTTGACTTCCTACCTTGACCCGTAGACTCAAAGTTGGTATCCACTGGCTGCGAATTGGTATTAACTTTGCATTCCCGCCTTTTAAATAGTACTAAGACCTGGGTTTCTCCAGATATGATACTGTCTTGTTTGATTGCTGTTACCTTTAGGAGTACCAAGAAGGGATAAAGAATGTATTTACCTGCCAGGTAGGCACAGGTGTAATGGCTCACCATGGGACATTTACCAACCAGTGACCCCAGGGCCTCCCATTCCCTAATCAGTTGAGTACCCTGTGTGGTCTGACAGGAACTCACACTGTGCCTGGGATTCCTTACACTACTAATGTACTTCCTAAAGCCCGGTATGATGGGGGTGCCTGCCTCCAGTTAGGGAAAGCCCGTTGGCATTAAAATAATAATAATCAATAATAATAATAATAAATTTTAAAAAGGGGCACCTGGGTGGCTCAGTTGGTTAAGTGTTCGACTCCAACTCAGGTCATGATCTCACAGTTCACGAGTTCAAGCCCAGCATCGGGCTCTGGGCGGACAGCCTGGAGCCTGGAGCCTGCTTCAGATTCTGTGTCTCCCTCTCTCTCTGTCCTTTACCCACTCTCACTCTTTCTCTCTCAAAAGTAAATAAACATTTAAAAAAATAGGGAAAAACCCTTTGGAAGTAGCAAAAGCTTTCTCCCTTCTCATATATAATTTATGAGAATGTAAAATGATTCAACCAGTTTGAGGCAAGTCTGGCAGAGTCTTATAAAACGAAACAAGTACCTATTCGATGACTCAGTAATTCCAAGGTATTTACCAAAGGAAATTATAACATGTCTACGTTCACAGCCGCTTTATTATTATAGAAGCAAAAGTTGGAAATGTTCAGGTCCCTATCAACAGAATGGGTAAACTCATATATTTATTCTTTGGAATTTTGAAAAGAACAGTAAAAAGGAACAAATTACTGACACACAAAACAACATAGATGAATCTCAAAAACATTTTGTGGAGTAAAATAAGTCATGCACAAAAGATCATATACTTTTTAATTCCACTGATAGAAGTTCTGAAATGTAAAATTAACCCAGGACGAAAAAGATCAGAACAGTACCAGCCTGTGGATGGAGTAGGAATTGATTGAGAAAGGGGCACAAGGAACTTTCTAGGGCGATGGAAATGTTCTGTATCTTCATAGGGGTTTGATTTACCCATTTGTGTACACTTGTCAAAACTGAAAATCTATACTAGAGACTTGTATGTTCGTTGTATGTAAATTTTACCTCAAAATAAAAATATGTTAAAAAAATATCATTTGATGTGTATGCTGAAGTATTTAGAGGAAAATGTACTGATGTCTGCAATCTACTCTGAAATGCATAAAAAATTCCAGCATGGATTGATGGGTACATTGGGATTTGGGTAAATATCTAAATAGATTAGATAGATAGATAGATGATAGATAGATAGATAGATAGATAGATAGATAAATAGATAGATAGATAGATAGATACGATATATGATAAAGCAAGGATAGAATACTAATAATAGGCTGCAAGTGATAAGTATACAGGTAAAAGTATACCACTTCCGTAAAAGCTTTTCAACTTTATGTTTCAATTTTTTGTGGTAATGAAGCACTGTACTTCAAGTCTTTGAAGATCCCACAAATTGGAAACTCCTATCCTGTCCTGTCAGCCACACTAAGGATTGATTGTGTCCACTAGAACACCGCCTTCTCCCAAAGAATATACTTTAGAAAGTGTTAAGAGGTGGAGGAGGACCAGTAAGGTATCCTGCAGACTGAGAAGGTGCTTTAAAATGGAAAAATGAAGCAAACCACTCCATACCATTTGCACAGTTTTATTCCGGGTAACTTACTAACAAGGAGGAGCCAGTGGGCAGACGATCTAAGTGATATGAGGCCATTCTCTGCCTCCACTCTCTGCCCCATTTGGACATGAAGCCACAGCTTTTATAGAGCAAGGAACGTAGTGGTGAGGTCACAGGGTAGTTATCTACAGTGGCACCATCTGTGGCCCAGAGGGGAGAACAAGATGGAAGGCCAAAGATGGAGTCAGTGTGGTCATGCGCCTACAGGAAGTATCTGTATTCTTATAATCTGATATAATTAAGTCTTCACTATGTTCTATACAAAACTCTTTGCATTCATGGTCTCATTTCCTATTCAGAATTTTCCTATGGTAGATGCACAATTCATATCTTACTATTATCAGGAAGAAAATAGAGTGTTTTTGAGCCTAAGTATTGACCCAAACCCCTCCAACTAATAGGTTGGCAGAGCCTGGTGAGAACCTGGATCTTGATGCCAAAGGATGTGCCCCAACAACTACACTCGCCCACCTTCCTTCCTAATCCATGATCTGAGTTAGAAATGCCTCAGCTGATGCTTTCTAGGTGGTAGAACTTTCCAGATATGGATAGTAGAGCCCTAGAAAAATGTGGAGATGGGGAGTTTACTCTATGCCCCCAGTCCCCCACGTCAGGGCTGAGTGAGAGGGCATAAAACTCGCCTGTCCTCACAGCAAGACTTTCTCTAGCGGTAAAAGTTAATGAACACTTCCTCAATGAGTCATTTTTCTCTCTCCTGCTGATAAGATTTGGTTCAGTGTCATGGGACGTTGCAGGGCCTGTCTGCAACACAGTTCATGGTCAATATCTCTGTCAAATATAAAAGGATTTAGTCCAAGATTCTAAAAGTTTGCATCCTAACGGGGTGGGAAGGACCTCTTCCATAGTCTTTTAAAGTAATAAGTAGCTTATGCTGTTTTCTTAAGATTCAGAATTAGAAGAAATTTCGACTCACCTTCTCATTATATATGCCTTCAGGTTTTCCCCAAACCCCTCTACCAGACTTTGTTTTTCACATACCACTAAAGCCTTTTTCTTTGATCTCTTTCTCACATTGACCATCCCATGAGGTGCTCCCCACCCTGCTGCTCCTGCCTGGCCCTGGGTCCTTTCTCATGCCAATCTAATAGTATTGAGATATTTAGATGTCAAAAAATAATTGACCCTTTCAAACAACTTCCAATGGGCAGCAACAGTAAAGTAGAAACTATTCATTAGTTAAAATGAGTACAAAGTGAGTGGCTGTCACTCCAAAGCTGGAGACAATTTATCCATGACTTCAAAGGAAGTAGCTGTGAGAAGCTCTTCTCTTCGACTCAAAATGGAGGTCATTGCTTATTGAAGAGGAAGGCGGAGGGATCTCTGCCATCTGAGCTTTAATAAGGGAAACGAGAGTCAGAAAACTGCAGATATGACAAAGTTTGTCTTTTACTGAAAGTATAACCCAGGTGTCAGCTTGGAGATCAAATTAAATTCGACTCAAATCCAAGCTGTACAGCGTTCTGCACAAACTCTCCACAATTCCTTCAAGTTCTCAGGACTTATTTCCACAAAGTTTCACTGTCTCTAGGCTGCCCCCCAAATAGGAACAATCTTTCTTTTGTTTCATGTCAATCTGCTTCTATAAGAAATCCACTCCCAACATCCTGGTTTTACTTGTCCAATATGGTAGACACTAAACACATGTAGGTGTTTAAACTTAATTGACAAAAATTAAGTACAATTTAAAATTCAACTCCTCATTCACACTAGCCATGTTTCAAGTGCACGTGTGGTTAGTGGCTGCTGCATAGATCGTACAGATTAGAACACATCCATTATCACAGAAAATCCTTTGGAGGCAGTTGTACTAGTGGGCCATGGACTGATGAGAGTTCTCTGAATATTAGTGAACATGTGTCAAAAGGTCATACTTTTATTTTCCATGAGAAAGTTCGCTTTGCTCAAAGCATTTTCAATCACCTTCATCTTTTCATAAATGTACCATCCATCTATGGAGATATAGCAATGTGTAGCTTTCCCCTTGGAGGAGTCTTTTGGAAAGCAAAATAGAATCACTACATAGAAGAAGGCGAAACACTCGAAGCGGGTTTAGAGCATGAATTCTCCCGAAAGAGGAAATAGAATGATTCTCTCTGAGAAGGAGGTGACTGTACTCTAAAAATTAAAAAAAAAAAAAAAGCTTTTGTTTGTGGGGGGAAAAAAAGGCATGAGTGAGATTGCTTGTCCTCTGGAAAGAAACACTTAAGAAGAAAGGGGGCAAGTTTGTCCTCTGGAAAGAAACACCTAAGAAGAAAAGGGGCAACCTCTGTCTTAGGTTGCTTGTCAGTTTAGCATTAAATGTCCTGAGCAGAAGGTTGTAGACATGAGGTAGGCATGATCTCAGACCTGAAGTGGCTTAGAGATTTCTTGAGAAGACAGACAGAAAACAATTTAAATACCAGCATACGACCTCTGAACATCAGTAAGGCTGCCATCCAAGAATAGAATAAAGAAAAGCTTCAAATTGTGAACCAAACCGAGCTGAGCCGGGGACCTGATTAGTGCTCTTTCTCTGACCTCTTGTTGCCTTCCCCACTGCACATACCCACCAGCCCCAACCAGATCCTTGCACTTAATAACATTCAACATTTGTTGAACTAATTAATTAAAAGACAAATAAACAGACCTAAACAAATAAAGAGAAGGAGAGCATCAACACTTGACAGGAGGTGTTGACAGAGCTCAGATGAGAGTGGATGAACCGTTAGTGCCCAGGCTAGGGGAACAGAAAGGGCTAAGACCAGAAAGGTGTTTCCTGCTATCTTAAAAGTTTGGATGGAGGTAGGGCTCAATTCTAGTATTTGCTCAGAGATGTAACAACATTAAGTGTGTCTTATACATATAGTATTCTGGAAATACACATATGCACGTGAAAATTTTCTAATAAAGTAAACTTAATTAACTTCAGCTCTTAACTCCTGTTGTTATTGACTGGTATTTTTGAGCTGGCTTGTCTTGAAAAGAAAAAATAAAAGTCGCTATCAATCGTATTCTGCACATCATTAGAATTCTTATTCAACATCAACATCTATCTCTTTCTTGTACCACATTTTCTTCTTCACGGCTTATTTTCTTTTTCGCCAAAAGATGTGTTTCGTCAGTAATTTCAGTAATAGAGTATGGACAATAACATTTCTAAGTTCTTATAATTTTCATATGTCTTTACCTCGTGCTCCCCCCTCAATGATTGGTTGACTGGGTATAGAATTCCAGGTTGAAAGTTGTTTCCCTTCACCCTTTATACGTCATCTAAAATTGCCTGACTTTCATTTTAATTACTCTGGTATGGTGCTATTCTGATCCTGATTTTGGAGGTAATTGGTGCTGATTTGCGGTTTCTGTCTCTCTCTTTCTCTCTCTCTCTCTCTCTGCTCCTCCCCCACTTGTGCTCATCCTCTCCCTCAAAAGTAAATAAACACTAAAACATTTTCCAAATCAAAAAAAGACTGTGATTCAGGAAACAGAGAAGGCTTGGAGTCAACATCCAGCCCCACCCCTGACCAGCATTTGCGACCTGACAGCACAGGCTGTCTTCTCTCTTAACACCAGGTTTCTTCCGTGTGAAATGGGGGTGCACATTGTACACCACTCCCAGGGATTCATTTAGGATCTCATTTAGTGACTTAGGTGAAAACACTGTATGGTAAAATATTGGATCAATGTAAGGCTATTTAGACATAACTGCCCTGCTTTCGGACAAGATGTCAGTGCCTTGTTCCTTAGGAATAGCAGAAGGAGCTTAAATAGATTTTTAGGAACGGGGTTCATGCTGAGGGAGAAGGGGTTGGTGCTTTAGACAGGAAAGTCTGTGTGCACCCCTCAAGCACACCACAGGGGTATATAACTTATGTCTGGCCCTGATGGCAAATCCTTTCTGCAAAGATAGAAACATCCCGATTCTCCAGAGTTGAAGTGGGGCATCTTTATAGAAAGGAAGGAGAAATAAAGGAAATCGACAATATAAAGGGATAAAATGGCTGACAAAAGAAAGAGTGAATAAGGGGAGAGGAAGATGGGTTTCTAACAGACAGGATATTGTCAGTTTTGATAAGGTAGGATGGAAGGGAAAGATTATTTGCAAATAGGGAGGGTTCCTTCCAAATATGTTCTCGAGCCTTCTCATAGACGTTCCCTCGGAGTAAAGATAAGACTTTTATAGATGGATTATTAGCTTAAACAACATTATTGCTCTATGGTTTAAACAAAGGTCATATAATTCCGGAGGCAAGAAGATATAAAAACTCAAGAAACTTCCGGGGATCTCTGAGGATGCTGAAGAAAGCAGGGGTCCTCAAGACTTGAATGCCAACCAGGTAATCCTCCACCCAATTGAGGGCAGAGGGCTTTCTTTGAACATCTGATTTCCTCTGCCAGCTCTTCCCCGGGCCAGAAATGGAAAGTTCTGGGTCAAATGATGTTAGTCATGCATTTCGTTGCTGTTTTTTTTTTTTTAACTTGAACAACTTACTTTCTTTCCTCTCTTCTCATAAAAAGCATTACCTTTGGTGACTGTGTGTCAGGTTAAATCATGGCTGTGCAATCTAGCAGCTGCGAAACTTTGGGAAAGTTACTTCATCTCAATGAATTTTGTGTCTTCGTGTGGAAAGTAAGTTAATGATACCTGCAGTGCAACCTCATTATGATTAAATTAGGTGATGTGCGAGCCTTCAATGAATGTCAGTCTGTTAAGGTCCGTTTATAGACTCTTCCAAAAGATGCTGCACAGACCATTGGTTTGACAGAGAAGTCCTCGCTATTTGTGTTCTAAGGGAGCGGAGGGCATCGAAAATACCTCCATCACCTCCGGAAGGGAGATTCGTCAGAGGAGCTCAGGGTTAATGTGAGGATATAAAAGTGGGGGGAGGGTCGGGACGCTGGGTGGCTCAGTTACTTGCAGGCTCAACTCTTGATTTCAGCTCAGATCGTGGTCCCAAGGTCATTGGATTGAGCCTCCAGTTGAGCTCCACGCTGGTCGTGGAGCCTGCTTAAGATTCTCTCTCCCTCTCCTTCTGCCCTCCCCCATGTGTGCTCCCTCTCTCTCTCAAAAAAAAAAAAAGTGTAAAAAAATGGGGAAGGGGAGGGTCATCATAGTCTTCACCTTTTTGTTTCCTTCGTTATTAACAGTGTGTCAGAGTGCTAGCATACACTTTCCTATGGATCTAGTCTTTAGATTGCCCAGGAAAGTTTGAATATTATGCTCCACCATTCCCTCTAAGCAATCTATAATAAGATAGTTAGACTATGCATTCCGATTTTGGGATCATAAAATATGCTCGAATAAAAATTCAATGAATATTTACTCATCCTAATCATTACTTGGGTAAAAATCTTGGGCCTGATCCCGTGCTTACACTAAAATAAATGCCAGGTAGATGAGAATAAAAGAGGATATGGGTAGATATTTTAATCTTATGCGGATGATAATGGCCATTTTTTTCCTGATATAAATTCCAAATGTTATAAAGGAAGAGGTAAATATGAACTTTTTGAAATTATCAGTGTGGCAAGAAACAGAAACGAGAAGAAATACAAATTGACAAATATTCTTAGTTATACGTGAAAAAGAATAAATCCACAAAGAAAGGCCCTACAAACTCCTGAGAAAAAAGAGAGTAATCGAACAGAAAAATGTGTAAAGCTCTAAATCAAAAAGTTACAAAAGAAATTTTAAAAGATAAGCATTATATAAAAAGATGTTCAAATTCTTTTTATATATTTTGAAAAATTTTTAAATTACTAATTAAAGTGATTTAATTACCTATATTAAATACTAACAAAAACAAGGAAGTTTTTCTTTATTAAGCCAAAATTAGCAAGAAACAAATGGACAAATTGGGTACTCTTCAAAGTTCGGGGGAACCAGCACTGTTGTCTGTACACTATTACTGGAAGTATACAGTAAAGCCCATTCGGAGGGCATCTTAGCCAGGGAGATCAAGGGGACAGTACGCATGTTCTGGGAAGTCACAACCCTGTGCATGTGAATTTATATTAAAGAGGGAATCAAAGCTGTATAGCAGTTATATGAGGGAAAGAAGGTTCACTACAATCAATCCGTTTCTGAAAAAGAAAACCAAGTGATGGAACTCTATGACTCTGTTTGTATAAAAGGATACACACAGCCACATACAGACTCAGATATACATAGAAAGTTATCCATAAGCTATTCATTAAATTGTTTATCTCTGGGAGATAGAATTTACTTCCAATTTTCCAGTTTTTCACTGATCTTTTAATAAATCACGTCTGTTTGGTGATAGGGAAAGATAACAGTTATTTTCTGTTTAAAAAATGTGGTTATCACCTAAGTGTGAAGGAAAGAGGGTTGCCCTCAAGTCAGGAGATCTGTTTGTAGCTGTGTGACAATGAGCAAATGGCTTCATACCCAAAGACCTCAGGTCCTCTCATCTGTAAAATGTGGGTATTGGACCATATACTCACTTTTAATTCCAAGAGAAAAATTTACTCTTGGGACTGACTTGATTTGATGGAGCTGACTATATAGAAGCTTATAGAGCCTATTACTGCCTCATCTGTGAGAAGGCTTGCCTTAGGCTCACTCTGCTGGTTCTCCAGAGAATAGCAGGAGCAGGTTCACCACAGTATACCAAATGGCCTCCATCCATCCAGACTTTTCAGCCCCGTACAGTTAGGTCTCTGGCACTGGACCAGAGGTCTTGCAGGTGACATAAGTTAACTATTCCTACTCTCTACATTTAACTTCAGATTCCCTTCATTGTATAATTTGGGCTTAGACAGAAAAATACTTTGTTTCCTCCATGTGTGATTTGGGTCTGTCTCACTCAATGTGTTCAGACTGCAGATCTATGCGAATCTAGGAGATTCAAAGGAAAACCCATAAGCTCTTTGAGACTCTTGAAATAGAGGTTTCCGAAGCACTTCTGTGGCCAGGGGAAGGAGAAGAGAAGAAGATGGCCACCAAAAGCATGGGGCTGCTCCTACTGCTGAGCTGTATAGTCAGCACTGAAGTCTTGGGAGGTGAGTATCCGTCACTTACCTGGACTTGAGCCCTCAGCCTGTGTTCATGCGACACACTGACAGCCATCCATTCACCCCCCAAAAAATTTAGGTGTTGCAGGAAATAGACGTCAAAGACAGGAACGAAAGACAATGTCATGTGGTAAAAAAAATACAAGGACTCGGGTCACCTGGATGGCTCAGTCAGTTAAGCATCCAACTCTTGATTTTGACTCAGGTCATGATCTTGTGGCTCATGAGTTTGAGCCCCCCACTGGGCTCCATGTTGACAGTGAAGAGCCTGCTTGAGATTCTCTCTGTCTCCCTTTCTCTCTCTCTCCCACTTTCTCTCTCTCTCAATAAATAAACTTTAGGGGGAAAAAAGTATGAGGACTATAGACTCAAATAAATTCTAATCTCATGTGGTTGTGAGCCATAGTTAAATCATCAACTAAATGTGGATAATAATAATTTTGCAAGTTTCTTGTGAAGAGGGAAGATATGTGTTTAAAGCACCTGACACCTAATAGTCAATAAGTGAGTGCTATAATTAGAGGCACCCAATGTTTACGCATTGTTTTCTTATTTGAACATACTGGGAATTCTGGTTTGCAAGGGACTTATACAGCCTTGTTGGAGAGATGGCTCCCACACACCTGTAGACCCAGCATCAAGTACAAAGTAACATGTCAACAAAACAAGAATCAATACCCTGGGATCTTGCAGTTCAGAAAGCCGGGAAGAAAACTCAGGAGCTGAGAATAAGTATCACAGAGTATCTGAAATGGAAAGAAATGAAATGTTGGCACATCTGGTGTAATGCCTTTGTTCTGTTTATGAGGCACCAAAGAAGGTAGGGACTTGCTCAAGATCACAAAGCAAGATTGCATGATGTTCTGGCACCTAGTCCGGGGTGCTTCTCATATCCCATGTGGCCCAGAGAGGGAAACCATGCCTGAGCATGTATATAACCGAGAACTACTCCAACTGGGGAGTACTTTGGCCAAGGGGAGAATCGATTGGAAGAAAATAGGAAGAGAATCAAAGTTATTTGGGCATCATGTTGGTGCCTGTGACTCACGTCTGTGGTCCTTGAGTTAGCCTACCCTTGATGTGTCCTTGTACTCTAAGGTTCTCTGCCCTCTATCCCATGCCAACTGCCAGCCACCAGTTCTATGAATCCTTATGGCTGCCTGGGACCTGGGGATTGAGCCACTTTCTCTGAACTGTGCTAGAATATGGAAAATGATGAGAGGCGGCCCTCAAGTTCTCTTGTGGAGCCAACTAACCTAGTAGTTATCTCCCTTTTGTTCTGGTTCTGGCTCCCCTTCAGGGGCTTGAAATTCACCCAGGCTGAACTTGGGGAGCAAGATACTAGTCTCCCTACTCTGGGATTTCATCAACCCCCTCTGGTTTCTCTCCCTTGGAGGAGAGAGCCAGAACACACCACCGGTTACTCTATTACTGTTCCACAGATCTTCCTCTCAGCTGTAGAGATTTCCTGGGATTGCTGCATAGGAAGATTTGGCTCTTAGATGCTAGCCCTTAGATGCTAGCCAGAGTCGGGAGCTTATCTGAAAGCGTAAGAAGTCTCTAGAGATTATAGGCAAAGGATGAAATCAAGAGAATGAGGCAAACGAGTGACAGTAGTGTCGTTTGAGTGGGGAGAGAGGAACTGCTTGCTATGTGGCAACAACAGTCTGTGGACGTCTACTAGGAACAGAAAGACCCCTGCATTCCTCTATAGCACTGGCATGCAGCCACATGGTCACAAAGCCCAAACTTGCCAGCCTGTCATTCCCTTCATTATCTAGGCCCTCCGCATGTCCAGCCATGTCCCTGCTTTTTAAACCTTCGGATTCAGTGATGGGACTCACTCGCTAATCAACTAGCAGGAAGAGACTCTTTCAGTCATGGCTTCCTTGGGTCCAGGC
Source organism: Paguma larvata (assembly GCA_030068075.1). NCBI lineage: Eukaryota > Metazoa > Chordata > Mammalia > Carnivora > Viverridae > Paguma > Paguma larvata. The sequence continues at coordinate 98,340,824 of CM057833.1, read as the reverse complement.
CTTGATTCTCCTTTTCTTCTCCACCATGCTTGCCTGGAAGTTTCCCTCTACTTGAGGCAAAATTAAATGTTTCCTCTTGTGGTGTTCATCTTGCACATTTCTGCCTCCATTCCTCTGCTCACACACCTCCTTTGCCTAATGTGTCCCCTTGCTACTGACACAGCCCTGCTCACCCAGTCTCAAGCTCCATCCAAGTTGCCATCTAACCTGTCTGGTGTCCGCTTGTTCAAAAATACCACTCCTTTCTTGTAATGCCTAAAACCATCAATTTATGCCCCTTGTCCATTCTTGTGCTGCCTTGAGTCATAGCTGTTTGACCTAAGAACCAAGGTGGCGATTCTGCCAGTTGCAGAGTATGGCTGTTCTAATCGTGCATTTCATAACTGGGGAGATAATCACGGGATGGGGGTGGGGGTACCCCTGGGCCCTGTATGAAATTACGCTAGCCAAAACTCCTTTGGTCACCTGACGTCTATAAGCCCTGACTATGACTAGCAGACCATAGTGATGCTTTCAGTCCCCTGGAATTAGTGTCAGTTCAGAACCACTGTCCAGTAATTCTCAAAAGATCTGATTATAGGGGCACCTGGGTGGCTCAGTCAGTTAAGCGTCTGACTTGGGCTCAGGTCATGATCTCACAGTTCATGGGTTTGAGCCCCGCGTAGGGCTCTGTGCTGACAGCTCAGAGACTGGAGCCTGCTTCGGATTCTGTGTCTCCCTCTCTCTCTGCCCCCCTGCCTCCTCTCTCAAAAATAGAATAAACATTAAAAAATGTTTTTAATCTGATTGTATCCTTTTCTCCAGGGCACAGTTACCCTTATAAAGGGCATTGTTCTCTTTGCAGAAGGCTGGGAGAAAGATTACCAGTATAAAGTTTGGGCCAGATCCCAGTGGGATCCTTCCACAAGGCAGCCAGCCTCCCCTGTATTCTGTAGACTGACGAGTATGGGAATTGATTGGCTTTGCCATACTAAGTTATAATTGCCTTCTGTGTTTGTGCAGACATCCTCATGAGACCCACCTGTGTTGCTGGATGGTTTTACTACAAGTCCAATTGCTATGGATACTTCCGGAAACTGAGGACCTGGTCTGAGGCTGAGGTAAGGAATCTGGCCCCTGCTTTGGACACGCGTCTCTAAAGGGGCCCCCCCAGAGCCACAGGTCTCATCTGACTCAGATGAAGGGTCCTCCCTTGGCATTCTGAGGAGTCCACCTGGTTGCTGAAATGGAGAGAAGAGTGTTGTGTGTTCCCCTCTTCCAGTTCTATAAGCGTGGATGGAGCATGTGCTATCTGCCCAGACCCTAGATGTGCTGTGAAGACATAAGAATGAACGAGAAACAGCCATTACCCTCAAGGAGTTTGCTGTCAGTAAGAAAGACAGAAATATGTAAATAGAAGGAGAATAAGAAGATAAAGACCTTCCAGAAGGAATCATTGAATTGCCGTACCAGTCTTACCAGAAAGAGCAGTGTGTACAGTCCTGGAGCACAACAGTCTTCAGAACCACCTGACAGAAAGTGAAACAGTCCAAACAAATGGAAGGCTTCATTGTCTATACAATCCAACAGATGTACTGGCTTTATCTCACTGAGGCTTCATCTACAATATACCCAAATAGCCACTCCGCTTCAGAAGAGTGTGGGGAGCCAGTGCTGCTGTTTCTCTGGGTTGTGGCTGTTTAACCGACATGACTGGTTGGGGGCACCGTATGGGAAAATGTGGTGTGATCTGGACCTAGAATGGTGCCAGAATTCTGTATATAAATAACTCACCAAGTATGGAGCACCTACCAAGTGATAGCTATTGAGGATACAAAGTCTTCTCAGACCTTAAAAAGTGTGGGATTAGTGCAAGATTGTGACATTTAAACAGAAAATTCCAGTGCAGTGTGAGCATAAGTGACTTTCCTAAGATTACACCCAGAGTAACTAGCAGAGCAAACCAAGGGAAGTCAGTCCTAATGCAATGCTTCCTGAGATGACGTGAATGAGAGAGAGAGAGAGGGAGAAACAGAGAGAGAGAGAGAGAGAGAGACAGAAAGAGAATGTGCTAAATGAAGAAGGAGTTTCCCAGACACTATTCACTGAAAGAAAAAGAAGAGTTGATAGAGAGCAATGGGCTTCTCCTCAATTCTTGAGAAGCAACTTGAAGAAATCTTGAAACGCTACCTGGATTGCCTGTATCTAGAGATTCCAAAACTAATTCTGCCCAAACAAAGAGGAAGGTACCTGGGAGTCTTGGGACTAATACAGACCTGAGTTGATTTATTTTTTTAATGTAATTTATTGTCAGGTTAGCTAGCATATAGTGTATACAGTGTGCTCTTGGCTTCGAGAGTAGATTTCCATCATTCATCGCTTACATACAACACCCAGTGCTTGTCCCAACAAGTGCCCGCCTCAATGTCCATCACCCATTTCCCCCACCCCTCCACCCCCCTCCATCAACCCTCAGTTTATTCTCTGTATTTAAGAATCTCTTACAGTTTGCCTCCCTCTCTGTTTGAAACCATTTTTCCCCCTGTGGTCTTCTGTTAAGTTTCTTGAATTCCACATATGAGTCAAAACATGATATCTGTCTTTCTCGGATTGACTTAGTTCACTTAGCATAATACCCTCCAGTTCCATCCATGTTGTTACAAATGGCAAGATTTCATTCTTTCTCATTGCCAAGTAGTATTCCATTGTATACATAAACCACACAAAAAGTTAAAAATAGAATTACCTTATGACCCGGCAATAGACCTGAGTTTAAATCATGACTCTGCCACTCATTGGTTATAGCTTGTACCTCACTTTACCAGTTTTCTTGCTTTAAAATGGGGGTGACATTTTTACCCCATGGGCTCGTCAGAAGGATTCATTAAAATAACTTGCAAAGAACTTATTACACATGCTGGGTGTTCATTTGAGGCTCTCGAGGCAAAAATGGTCCACAGAATTGATACAAAGCCTTCCAGCAGAAGGTGCTGGAAAAGGACCCAACAAACGGATACCTTGACTGCTGCTGCTTCTTGAATAGTTGCCAATCCTGAGGGTCAATCTTAGTTCTCGAGACTCCTGGTGTGGAAGGGACCATGAGGATGACAGGTCTGATGTGATCTCGGACATTGGAGTCAGAAATCCGAGTTCCAGGTCCCATTGTGGTACTACCAGGGGCGTGAACTTGGAGGCAAAATCTCCCTGAACCACAGAGACTCTTTCCTCTTCTGTCCCAGGAACGCTTTGTGACTGGTCCTCTCAATAAAACATTGATTGGTAATCGGATTTCCATGCCTCACAAGTTTGACAGACAAATGAAGTTATGGGTGTGAAAACATGCTGGTGGTGTAAAGTGGTTGGCAAGGGTGAGGAAGGCATTAACGCTCGCCACCAGCCACATATGATCATGAGCAAGGTACAAAAGGCAGGCATTAGAATAGCAACTGCAGCCCAAACCATGTTTGCATTACGTTAATTTAAGTTGTTCATGGAGGCAGACTCTGTAACACAACTACAAAAGAGCATAAAATAAGTATACATCTCTAGAGATACAGATATATAAAATGTTTGCCTTGTTTAATGGGACGATATGTTTCCAGTTAGAGAATGGTGAGGCCACAAGTTCCATCCAATCCCTAAAGCAAAAGGTGATCATCATTCAGGAATCGAGAAGAAAACTCCAGATTGCCTTCTCTCAAATAGGAAAGAAGGTAGCATCTTTGAAGAGCAAGAATTTGGGATAAAAAAAAAGGACATATGGGGCACCTGGGTGACTCGGTCAGTTAAGCATCTGACTCTGGATTTCGGCTCAGGTCATGATGTCACAGTTCGTGGGATCAAGCCCCACCTCTGGCTGCACTGACAGTGCGGAGCCTGCTTGGGATTCTCTCTCCCGTCTCTCTCTGCCCCTTCCCTGCTCTGAACAAACCAACAAAAAACAAACATTAAAAAAAGAGACATACAAAAGTAACACAGGAATTTTCAAAGTCACTGCAGAGAAGATAGCTATGTACCTACTAGGGTTCTGGGGTGAGGACTATGCTTTTAAACCTCAAGAGATGATTAATTAGCACAACTTTTTGCCCACAGTATGAGTGTCAGCTGTATGGAAACGGGGTCCACCTGGCATCTTTCCAGAATGCAAACGAAGCCAACATGGTAGCGAAGTACATAAGTAGCTACCAGAGAGTCAAGCCTGTGTGGATTGGCCTACACGACCCACAGAAGGTAACCCTGGACTTGGCCCACAGATGCCCCCTTGGGAAAGTCAGATAGGTGGTCCCTGCATGGGAAATGGCTTCCAGGCCTACTGAAAGAAGCACGGGGAGTGGATCTTCCTCAGTTATTGCCTCCAACTGGCAGAGGCCAAAGCTTCAAGGTCTGGGTCTCCGTTCTGGCCCTCAACGGAGGAGATTATTTCAGTGGTATCACTTAGTAGAACTTCTATCTAATTCAAGTCCTCCTAAATCTTAGAACACAAAATGACCAGCTTTTCAGAGCCCCCCCCCAAATAAAAAATTTATGGGGCTCCTGGGTGGCTCAATCAGTTGGGCATCTGACTCTTGACTTCAGCTCCGGTTACGATCTCATGGTTCCTGAGTCGGAGCCCCACATCGGGCTCTGCGCTGACAGCACAGAGCCTGCTTGGGATTCTCTCTCCTCACCCCCCACCTGCCCTTCCCCTGCTTCTGTTCTCTCTCTCTTTCAAAATAAATCAGTAAACATTCTTTTTAAAAGTTGTGTAAGCATATATTGGTATATATACATGAAACATACACCCACATACATGCACATACACCTGTTACGGGACCGAGCCTAATTAAATTCCCATTAGATCTTGAGTTAAAGTTGGGAACTTTCAGCCAAGCTTTTTCCTAGATGCTATTACTTTTTTTTATGCTATCCATAACTTTTTTTTTCACTAGACCTTTGTCTTACTCTCCATCAATACCTCATTGTAAAGAATGGCATGTGAGGTCTTTGGGCTGGTTGCTGAAGTCTCCACGTGAGATCTGCAGTTTACAGATACTTTGTGGGAATCTTCTATAGTTAACCCAACACACATGAGGAACACAGGCAGGGAACCCCCAGACTTTCTGTTTCTTGATAAAACTTTGCCATAGATGTTGCAAATAATTCATGTAATTAATTACACATTTTTTTGTATTTACATTGCTACTGATCAACTCTCTTCTTCAGAGTTAGGACAAATATTTACATCCATTTATACAATTTTTTGGGTAATTTAATTTTCTACATTTATAACTGAAGAAAGTAAATGGCTAATAAAGTCCTTTAAAATGTCTCTATTTATCAAAGAAATGCAAATTAAAAGAAATATAATTTGACTTATCAGATTATCAAAATTATGCTTTGTCTTAATGAATAATATTTTTAAGGATATAAAGAAATTGTCCAGTAGATGGAAAGCAGTGTGGCAATGCATATTGGTACCCTCAAAATATTCATGTCCTTTGACCCATTAATTCTACTTTCAGGTTTCTATCCTAAGAAAAGAAGCGTAAGTACAGAAACAGCTTCAGGAACAAAGTAGTTCATAACGGTATCCTCTATAATTGTAAATTAGAAACAACGTAAACATCACTAATAGAATTAAGGCAAATTATAGTACATCATGACAATTTAAAAATGTTTCGAAGGCAAGATACACAGTTGAGTATGTATTTTAAAGACCACCACCTATTTTAGTCCATAAAAATATCACAATAAATAAAAATGTTTACACCAGAAGTAAATATGCCCAACTCATCAGTAATGTTTTCCTCTTTAAACGGGGTGAGTTTTCTCTTTTTCATTCTGTGCACATTTCTGTGCTCCTTGCGATGAAAGATTTTTACAGGTTCTCGAGGGCTTTGAGAGGCCCGCCTGGCTGTGAGCAGGTGCACAGGCTGACGGTCTTCCATCTGTGGTCACTTGCAGAAAGAGAGTTGGCAGTGGATCGATGGGGCCTTGTATTTATACAGAAACTGGGCTGGCAAGTCTGCAGGTGGAAACAAGTACTGCACAGAGATGAGCTCCAGCAACAGTAAGTGCTGATGCCCTGCCCCCTCCCCCTTCCCAGCCCCCAGCTCCTTCCCTGTCCTACCAGCAACTCTGTTTTCCACAGGATAGTGGCCTTGCCACAGACATTATTTCACAACCCGCAGTCATTTGTGATCATTTTACGAGCTTTGCTGTATCCATAGACCAGCTATTCAGATATTTACTTAATATCTTCTTTAAAATCCACTCGCTTTTTTCTTAAATACACTTAGTTTTAGTTTTATTTAAGTTTTATTTATTTATTTTGAGAAAGAGTGAGCAAGGCGAGGGGCAGAGAGAGAAAGAGAGAGAGAGAGAGAATCTTAAGCAGACTCTGCACTGTCAGCGCAGAGCCTGATGCAGGGCTCAAGCCCATGAACCATGAGATTGTGATCTGAGCCAAAACCACAAGTTGGACTCTTAATCGACTGAGCCACCCAGGCACCCCAAATACACTTATTTTTTAAATCCTATTGTGTGTATATGAAGGGGAAAGATGTCACATTTTGGGAAATCCAGGCTACAGGAAACAAATACGTGTGACTTCTTTCTGGATTCTTTCTAGTTCAGGTTCCCCGTGAGCCCTGGGAACCTCCTCTTTGCCTGCATGCTGTCCTCTTGTTCGTTTCCCTGAGTTTTGTCCCCAAAATGCAGGCCCCAGGACCTTAGCTCTAAGCTGCACACAATCACGAGTCTCCTCATTTTTCTCATCTTTCATCCCTCGGTTTTTATGCTTTTTTTTTTTTATAGTTTTCGACCTTTGCACCAATGACATTTGGGGGCTGGGTAATTCTTCGATGTGGGAGAAGTCCTGTTCATCGCAGGTTTAGGATATTCTGGTCTCGAATCGTTAGATGTCTTAGATGTCAGTAGAACCATTCTCCCACCACAGGTTGTGGCTAAAAGTCCCCTGAGGGCAAAATTGCTGGCATTTGAGAACCACAGAGATTAAGTGATGTGGAAGACATTCCTTGTAAAACAAGAAAACAGAATAGCAAAGTTAAAGAGGCCATTTGATGTCAAAGACAACATCCCAGTGGGTTTAAAAGGCCATCATCGTGTCACCAGGACACCCCTCCTAGGCAGGAAGTAGGTCTGGGAAAGGCTTGGACTGAGGACTCAGGAACATGAGGCAGGAGGCTGTTGTCTGGGGAATAAAGCCTATATGCACAAAAAATGAGTGTGAAAATTTTCCAACAGCAAAAGATGAATGGTAGAAATAAAGTAACGAACTCTGAGGCCAGGTCTAGACCCTTGCGATAAGAGGGTCTCCTCACGGACAAAGGAAGGGCTTCCCAAAGACTTGTAGAGACCACAACTGCTGCTGGGAAAGGCATAAGACAGCTCGGGTGGGAGAAACATAACCAAGACAGATAGGCAGACACTAGAAATATGTGGATTTCTATCTAAATTGAGGGGAAAGTCTTTAACAATTGCACTATCCAAAAATAGAAAGGGCAGGAAACAGTGAGAACTCCCTCACTAGAGTTAACCAAGCAAAAGTGGACATTGTAGTTGCTATTTGTAGTTGCAGCATCAAAAGCGCTAGATCTAAGGAGTACCATGGCACAAGGAGAATCGATCGAGGAACACTTTTGAAATATAAGTTCCAGGGATCACTTTGGACCTACAGCATCAGAATCTCTAGGGCTGGAAGCCAGACCAGCTTTGGGGGAAGCAATAGACGAGATCTCTTCCAGAGCCCTTCCTGTGATTCTGAGATTTCAACTGGACCAAATTCTCAAACCCAAGTCTTTCCCATCTGTCCATGTTCCCATGGTCAAATTTCCAGGAACGAAGCCACTTGGGTTGGGGCCCAGAAGCCTGATGTCCTCCTGAGAACTCCAGGTTTTTCAGACTCTCTTCCTCTCCTGGATTTGCTCAGACCAGCTTTTAGCTACCAGAACACAGGCGCTCAAGCCAGAAAAGCACAAGGAACAGAACAAAGATTAGCAAGAAACTGGAGGAAGGCAGAGTTCTAGAAAGCCTTCCCTTGGCCCCATCAGTGTCATTTTATATTTGTGTAACAGATTTAGCCCCACCAACTCAGTAGCTGAATTGTTTTCTTAAGACTCAAAAGGTATAGTATTAATGTCCTCAAACACCGCCACACACACATCCTGTGTGTGACTGGACTCATTCCTTTTTTATGTGTATTGAGAAAGACCCTCAAAGGCCATTCTGTCTAGTTGGTTCTTTCACTCCCTCTGACTCCTTTTCTGCCCCACAGTGGAATTTGCTTATGACCTTCTGTCAAATTGCACTTGTCCACTCTGACCCATCTAAAAATGTGGTGTTACCATTTAGACAGAAATTTCAGGGACACTCGAGGGGCTCAGCTGGTTAGGCATCTGACTCTTGATTTTGACCCAGATCATGATCTCACCATCTGAGCAGATTTCCTACTTCTCTGTGCCTCAGTTGGGTGTCCGTGGAGGAGCTGGCTGTATTCTTGATTATTTGAAGCCTTGAGCCGTGTTCTCTCGGCCCCACACCCCATCTTCATATCATTACTCTCTGTGGCCTGGCTCTGGTCGCCATGGATGCAGGCATGCCTCTTGAGACCTTGGAAGGGGAGGTTGCACACCTTCCCCCACTTCACCTGGCAGTGCCCTCTGTCCCCAGAGGCACCACACACCCACCAACACACACTGGCCCCAGAGCAGGATCCACAGGTCAGAGCCAGCCAGACGTCTAACGACCGGCCACTCTGCTGCCCGCACCGCAGGGTGAAAAGCGTGGACGGTCATGGTGGGACCTCTCCCCAAAAACACTTCCATTTCCAAGACCACCTGCTCCTTGCCGTCAGTCCTTCTTCATGAAGGGGTGGCCTGTGGGACGTGACTGACTCAGCGGCTTCTAATTCTTTGAACATCTTAGAGCCTCAGCTGCAGACTTTGGAAAACCCACCTCCGCATCCTCACAGCATTCTGCTTCAGACACAAAAGACCCCCGCTTTCTGCTGATTTCTGTCCAGCTCTGTCTTCCCCTCAGAAGTTTCGCTGGCGTGGGCCTTCTGCAATTGTGTGTGACGTTTAAATTACTTTTCTTTCCGTGAACAAGGTTAGTACTGGTATTAGCTTCCAGTTCTTCAGAGAAACAGAAGTAATAGGATGTATATGGAAAGAGATAGATTTATTTTAAAGAAGTGACTTGCAGGTGCCTGGGTGGCTCAGGCGGTTGAGCATCTGACTTTGGCTCAGGTCATGATCTCACGGTTGATGAGCTCCAGTCTCATATCGGGTGAGCCCGAGCCCTGCTTCGAGTGAGCGCCACTTCTCTCACTCACCCTCTCTCTCTCTCTCTCCCTCTCTCTGTCCCTTGTGGGATTCTCTCCCTCTCTCTCTCTCTCTCTCTGCGCCTCACTCACTTGCACCCTCTCTCCCTCTCAAAAAAGAAAATTGGCTCTTGAGATTGTCGGGCTGGTGAAGGTGACATGCGCAGGGCAGGCTAGGGACTCGCATTCCCGTGAGCATTGATGTCACAATCCTGTGGCCAGGGCCACTTTGGAAGCAGAATTCCTTGCTTTTTGGGAAAACTCAGTCTTTTCCCTGATTGGATGATTATACACATTATGAAGGGTAGTCTGCGTTACTCATTTAATTTACTCATTACTAATTTAAATAGTAATCACATCCAAAACAAATCACCTCCGCAGCAACACGTAGACTGGTGTTTGACCCAACAACCTGGATCAACCCAGGTCACCTGGGGCACACTTCCTAGCCCAGTTGACCCATGAGATTAAGCATGGCAGTGCCCTGCCAGGGTTCCAAGCAAAACATCCAGGGAACACTGATACATGCAATACAGGACCAGATGGATTTGAACATCTGTTTACTTTCTTACAGACTTTTTAACTTGGAGGAACAACGAATGCAGCCTCCGCCAGCACTTCCTGTGCAAATACCTACCGTAGACCATGAATCAAGGCCGTGCCCATCCCACACACGCCCCTGCCCTCCTCCCTCTGTGCATGCTGGCTGCGTCTGATCATCGTCTCAGAACAAACACGGCAGCTGAGGCTGATCAGGCCCTATCGCACTCACTCTTTTAGGTTTATTAGCGTCAAAGGCCTCAACACTGGTACGACAGTGGCTTCTAGCCCTAAATGCTACCCTGGGATCCATTTCCATGGTACTCTACTTTTTCCCTTCCCACTTCCAGCCGTCTTGAGGAGATTGGTGAAAAGGTTGGGTCTTGGGCCATCAGGGGTAAAGTTCTTAAGACACCAGGAAACTTGGAAACAAGCCCCCAGCTCCTTCTGCTTCTGCACCCCTCTGCTCTTTCTCTATTGCCCATACCCTCCTGTTCAGACACCTGCTCAGTTTTCCTTTTGCCATGGGGAATGTTTCCCAGTAGGGTCCCTATTAGGCTGATGTGAACCATAGATTCCGGAGGCATCTTTTAATAAAGAGCTGTGTGCATGGAAGATTGTTCTATTCCGGTTCAGTGACGATGGGAATGAAAAAGTGAAATAAGACTCAGAAACATAACTACGTGGCTCTTTATCTTCTTCCTCTTAGTCTCCGCCTTTCCTCAGAAATGCTTCTCCCCAGCTGCAGCCCTGGTTTGACTAGAGGAGAGAGGGAGGCAACGGGCCTGGCCAACCTCTGTGTAGGGGTGAGGGAATGGGGGCTATTTTTGTGTGAGTCCAGCAGCTTAAGAGGGCAGACCACAGTCACAGCCAGCGCCCTGGTGCTGCCTCAGGCCTGGACGCTCCTCTCCCCCCAGCCGCTAACAACCCCCATTGCCTTGCTCCAGTCTCCTTGCCTGGTGAAGTTTGAGATCTCTTATGAGGTAGTCCCTCAGGAGGCCATTTTTCCCTCATATGGATTTGTGACTCCTCAGACCAAGAATCTACTCGGCCACATAAGATGAAATAATATGGACTTGACAATTACAGAAAATGTGTGTGATCATGTTTGCGTTTCTTAGAAGTGTTTCAGAATTCAGGAACCCCAAAAACCACTAGGGAGCCGAGTCTGATGCAAGAACAAAGAGCTTTTATTCGAGCTAGCTCGAGCTCAATCTCCTACCTGCACCGACACAGCGGTGGGTTGAGAGAGAGTGTTCCAAAGGCACAAGAGTTTTAAAGGGGTCTAGGGTAGTGGGAGGGGTGATGGTTGTAACCCTAGCCGATTGGCTGAGGAAGGGTCAGAGTCTTGTTACATAGGTCACTGGGCGTAGTTCTTTTGGAACCGGGAAGTTGCAGGTTTTAAGCTTCTGCGCAGGCACTGGGGACTCAGGGTGGAGGACACAGAACAAAATGGAGTCAGTCTCAGTTTGTCCTTAAACAAAATGGAGTCAGTCTAGATTTGTCCTTACAGAAGCACCACCAGAGAGGAGAGGACGTGTGACTGGGCCGCGTGGTTCAGAATGTGTGAGTGGCCATCACCTTCCACCACGCTACTCTGCCAACCAGTCAACAGAGTCTTGTACCAGAACCTGAGAATGCCCCCCTCCACCCCCGCACCCCTGCGACTTTAGCAGGCCAAGTTCAGGCTAAGACGCTGGCTCAGGGAAGGGTACAGTGAAGAGAGGGGAAGTGAACAGACAGCACGCTGGCCCTCCTGCCTCCTCCCCAACTTCTCCCTTCCTCCCCCCATCCCTACACCCTTGTCACTCTTTTGGAGGCCAAAGAGGAAGACATCAGAGATAATGTATTGCTTCCTCTAAGCCCGAAAAAGCTTGTTAACCCAAAGGATAAATGTATTAATGGTGGGAGCGCTAACAAGATGACAGGCAGATGGAAAAGGGTCGTTCTTTCGAAGCTGATAGTTAGCTTCCGCTTCTGCAAAAAGCAACCACCAACGCCTTGGAGGGCTCTGGGCTAGCCACTGTTGGAGAAACAAACAAAGGTATCAGATTCTCTGACGGGAGATGGTAAGATAAATCAGGAATGCTAGACTGCCAGGGGCCACGTCAGAACCTCCTTGGGGTAAGTGCCAGATTCATGGTATTTCCTGTCAGAACTAACAGAATGTGAAGGAAACATGGATCACAATATCCCAAAATGGTAGAGGTTCCCAACATCTTCTGAGTATAGCACATGTGAGAGGTAGGCCCACCTACCTCCCCTAATTCATCCATACTCTCCAGAGGAAAAGGAGCTCACCATGGCAGAGAGGTAAACATCAACAAAATAAAAACCCAAGAAGGGATAAAAAAACAGATGTACCAACACAAAGCAAAGTAAAATCTAATAGTCGTTCTGTAAATACTTGAAAAATATATAACAGTTTCAGCTGAATAGCATCACCAACCTAAAACACTCTTTAAAAAAATTTTTTTTTAATGTTTATTGATTTTTGAGATTGAGAGAGAGAGAGAGAGTGTGAGCGGGGAAGGGGCAGAGAGAGAGGGAGACACAGAATCCAAAGCAGGCTCCAGGCACCGAGCTGTCAGCACAAAGTCCGATGTGGTGCCCGAACTCACGAACTGTGAGATCATGACCTGAGCTGAAGTCAGATGCTCAACTGACTGAGCCACCCAGGCGCCCCTACCTGAGACACACTGATGATGTAGTGATAACGAAGCACCCTCTCCGAAATTGCTGAAATACCAACGACCCGTGTGTATGCATGCACAGTATGTGCTTTGTGACTTTTGGAAATAAGGACAGGCTGCCAGTGGTCTTATTAGCTGGTCCTTGGTTAACTTTGGAAAATCAATGTGCTGATTGTCATTTGTGGATGTGGCATTTTAGTAATCTTTAATTATTCGGCGGGTAGGTATATCACTGTATCATTCAACAAAATTTTATTGAATGCACGCTATGTGCTAAGAACTCATTGCAGGAACTGCGAATCCATCGGTGGACAAACCAGATCAATTCCTTGCCATTAGAGAGCATACAGTTCGGCAGGGGTGAGGCGTGGAGGTAGAACCACAATTAACTAAGTAAGTACCGTCATATGAGAAGGTGACAGGGGCTATGACGGAAGTACGAAGCCAGGAAGGGGGACTGGGGAGTGGGCCCATGTGGACCATATGGAATAATTAGTGTGCTTGTGGTCACAACTGACAGTCAGACTGTCTTAGCAAGACAGAGAACTTACTGGAATATGTTACTCCACGGTCCAGGAATAGATTTGGGCTTCGGTCATAACTTGACCAAGGGCTCAACAAAGTCACCAACACAGGGTTTTTCTCTCCACATTATTTTTGACCTTTTTGCTGAGAATTAACCCCATTATCAAGCCCCATCTAATTGCAAGAATGGCTGTAGCAGCTCCAGTCCTTACCTTATGAAAAAAGAGACCCCAGACCTCAAACAGTAGCCTCTAACTTAAGCCTCATTGGCCAAGAATCTCCTGACATGGGTTACATGCTCAGTCCTCAACTAATCACTACAGCCAGGAGGGTGGGTTGTGGTGATTAACCTAGTGAAGTGATAACACACGTGACTCCCCTGGAGCCCAGGGGTTAGCCAGCTTCACCTGAAGGACAGGGCCACCACTGGCAGACATGGTGTCTTTGTGGGAACAAAGAAAGGATCCTCTGGGAAGACACAGCCCTGTGGACCCACAGGACAAAAGCAGGCTGGAATTTAGCACCTACTTGCCCCCTTGGTTGTGTGATTTCGTGCAGTGCACCAACTACACAACCGTCCTCTGTGGCCCTGCTGACACTGACATAGTGAGCAAGGGGGCAGGTCTCCACAGGGGTGGGGGCAGAGGGGAGTTGTTAAGGGCCATCCTTTGGGAAACTCTGTCTGAAGTCCCCACTGCAGGACTGTAGAATCAGGTGTCTGAACTGAGACTGGAAAAACATCTGATTCGAGACAGACGACAATCAGGTAGATATTGTTTCCCAAGGTGTGCTCAGTCACGTAAGACTCCGGCCGCGGCTTGTAGTGATTTATCACAGTGGGAAGAGAGAAGACCTTGGAATTAAGCCCCCCGGCAACTAAACGACCCGGCCTCAAAATGGTTGTATTATATGGAGCCTAACATCTCTGAGCTTTCACTTTCTTCCTCAGGGATTTGAGGGTTAAGTTAGTCAAAATATGTAAAGAGTTTGGAATGAGGTCTGGCCTAAGAGCTTAACAAATGTCATTGACTTCTGTGAAAGTCCCATAAGATGTCCTCAGTGGCTGCTTGACTGATGCGACACAAACTAGCGCCCTCTGCTGGAGCACACGAGAGGACAGCTATAGAGAAGAGACCTTGGATTCCAGAAAATTCTGTGGATGTGTCCGCCTGGCTGTGCACAAGCACACAGGAGGCAATACAGACGCAGGATAGTGAAGGAGGTGCACACCAAGCACTAATCTAAGAATTTAATACACGTTTCCATCAGATTTATGATAATAGGTGAAATCTTTGTATTCACTACATGAATAAAGGCAGAGCAGAGTAATCTGAGGGCAAGAAGATTAAGCCAGAAATCATTTATTTTTAAGGGTAAATACAGGTAGCAATCTTTCTTTGTGATCTTGGGTTAGATGTGTTAGGACACAGGAAGCCAAAACCAAAACAGAAAAAAAAATTGAGAAACGACTTCAAAATACAATCCAACACAACAACGACAAACAAAATGCAATACCACTATACATCCTCTTGAATGGCTAAAATTAAAAAAATTATTGGATATTTATTTGTTTTTTTTGACAGTTTATCAAATATAATTTATTCAGGAAAAAAACCAAACAAACAGTGTTTTAAGAACTTAATTCCAAAAGCTATTTATTTTTGAAGGAGAGAGAGAAAAAGAGTGCAAGTGGGGAAGGGCAGAGAGAGAGGGAGACACAGAATCTGAAGCAGGCTCCAGGCTCTGAGCCGTCAGCTCAAAGCCCGATGCGGGGCTTGAACTCAGGAACTGTGAGACCATGACCCGAGCCGAATGATTAAATGATTCAGGTGCCCCTAGAATGATTAAAATTTAAAAGATTGATAATTACGGGGGACCTGGGTGGCTCAGTCAGTTAAGCGTCCGACTTCGGCTCAGGTCATGAATTCCAGCTCTGTGTTAGGTTCTGGGCTGACAGCTCAGAGCCTGGAGCCTGCTTCAGATTCTGTGTCTTTCTCTGCCCCTCCCCTGCTCATGCTCTGTCTCTTTCAAAAATAAATAAATGTTTTTAGAAAATGTTTAAACCTATTTATTTACAAAAACCCCTCACATTCACGTTCCTCACCTCAGTCTCTGCTCCCAATCTCATCCCTATCGGAATTATTTGTTTCCCTTCCCTCTCCCCTCACTCTATCACTCATTCTCTTTATCATTGCAACTACCTTCTTAATCCAATACCATGCCACCTAACTCCATTATCTGTTAACACTTCAAAGGCCCCAAATAAAGTGAGAGACCAGTGGGTTTAACCACTTTCCCTCCCTTCAGATGCATCAGGGCCTCTGTTGGAATACCCTAGAGCTAACTAATATCTTCGAGGGCTTCCCATCAAGTGTCCCCACCTCTTCCAATAGCCTGGTTTTGCTAACTAAGAGAGAGAGGGAGACAGTTTTGCTAACTAAGCCTGTTTAACAAGTATTTTTCCTCCTAACTGCTAGAGCATATGGCCTGTCTCTCAGTTTTGTTGCCATTTTAAGTCTTTGGGACTTGGGGCACACATCTCTTTCAAATCTCAGTTTATCTATAAGATGAGGGTCTTCGGTTAAACTCAAATGCTTATAGCGTCTGGTTAGATCTGAATACATGAAGAGGCCTGGTGTAAAGCAAGTTGGACTGGGAAACACGTCAAATGAACTTTCAAATTGCATGTGAGCCAAACAGAGCAGGTCCACTGACCTTGGCCCACGGAGGCCAGTAGGCAACCCTGGAATGAACAATCCCTTCCAACTGCAGCGTTCTCTTTTTGTATTTCTACCTGGATCACACAGTTCCCTGAGTCAGGTGTTGTCTCTAACGTCACCAGGAACCTACAAAAGTTAACAATGGACATAACATATAAGAACACACGCATGATGATGAGGGCCCAGATAGGTATGTGTCCTACTTAAAGACTGTCATTCCAGGCTCTGTTGCAGACAAGAAACAGCCCAGACATAGAAACAGGTTGTAAAAGTACAAGTGAGTTAATGAGCAACATCGAGGCCCTGCCCTGCAGCCCAGTGGCCCTGGGAGGGCGGCTGGAGAGGCAGGTTCAGGGACAAAGCTGGGGCAAAAAGGAATGTGCAGGGAGAAGCCTTGATTTTGTACTAGAATTTAAGGCCTTTTAAGGTTCTAGAATAAAATACCATCCATCATACATACGTAGGAAGGAATAAATACCTGGTTAGGTCATCACGTCTATTTTTAATTTATTTTTTATTTTTTTAATGTTTATTTATTTTTGAGAGAGAGAGAGACAGAGTGTGAGTGGGGACAGGCAGAGAGAGAGGGAGACACAGAATCCGAAGCAGGCTCCAGGCTCTGAGCTATCAGCACAGAGCCCGTGCAGGGCTCGAACCCACGGACTGTGAGATTGTGACCTGAGCCAGTCAGATGCTCAATCTACTGAGCCACCGAGGCGCCCCATCATATCTACTTTAAAACTACAGTGTTTTTGCTCCCCTTCCCCCTCCAAAATTCTTGAGGAGGTAATTAAAACCATGAAGTTTCTGCATGGAAATTTCTTAGAAAAGATAGCTGAGCAAACCCTAGGGCTCCTCCTGAGAGAGGTTTGTGTAGGTGGTTTCCTGTATAAAACCCACTATTCATTGGATACTTACTAAATGCCAAACATAATGCTGATTTACATACATCTCATTTAATTTTCAAACACATAAACCATGACAGATAGAGTCTCTGAGATGGTGTCCATCTTCCCTTGACAATAAGAGCCAGAGCTAGGGTTCAAACCCAGGAATGTCTGACTCTCAAGTCCACGCATCCAGACTCTATGCTCTAGCTTAAGCACATTCACTTCTTCTTCCTCCGTAGGGACAGAGTCCACAGTCAGGGCTGCAGGGGCCAGCCACCGAGCAGAGAGAACAGGGCACCAAAGCTACGGCATCATTTGCTCTGAGTGGCAGGGATCTACTCCTGGCGATGCTATTGCTCGAGTCAGGCTGCATGGGTGGTGATGGACAGGAGGGACGGGAGTGGCCAGAAGAGCTTCTTGCCATGCAGTCACACTCAGAAATCAAGATAGCATATACGCGTGTCCAGATGAGTTATTTTCAACAGGTGGAAGACAGAGTGCCAGATGAAGCAGAATGTGGAGCCCAAGTCCGGGCAGACCAGGGATGATTCCCGTCCCAGGAGGCGGACGCTCACACAGGACAGTGTAAAACTCTGCTGGTCTATCGGGCCAGTTTGGTTCTTCCTTCCCTCTCCTCAACCCTCAAAGCCTTCCTTGAAGAGTTAAATAAGAGCAGTTTATGCTATTTCCTACTTTGACCCGCCCAAAATACCAAAAAAGGATAAAAAATAATTCGGGTTAAAAAGTGGGTGAACCAAGAGACACAGGAATGCTGATGCATAGGGGCATGTGTACCCCAATGTTCATAGCAGCACTTTCGACAATAGCCAAATCATGGAAAGAGACCAAGTGCCCATCAACTGATGAATGGATAAAGAAGATGTGGCACATATATACAATGGACTACTACGTGGCAATGAGAAAAAATGAAATCTGGCCATGTGTAGCAACATGGATGGAACTGGAGGGTATTATGTTAAGTGAAATAAGTCAGTCAGAAAAAGACAGATACCATATGTTTCCACAAATAGGTGGACTTTGTGAGACTAAGCAAAAACCAGGGGGAGGGGAAGAGGGGAAAGGAAAAGAAGACACAGAGAGGGAGGGAGATAAAACATAAGAGACTCTCAAAGACTAAGAACAAACTGAGGGTGAGGGGGGTGAGGGAGGGGGGAGAGGGGGTGACGGGCATTAAAGAGGGCACGTGTTGGGATGAACACTGGGTGTTATATGTAAACCAATTTGAAAATAAGCTATTATAATAAAAAAATAAAATAAATAAAATAAAAAAATAAAAAGATACTACGTTCCTTTAAAAAAAAAAAGTGGGTGAACATAAGCCTTACAGAGAAAAAGCTTCAGATATAACCTATGTTACTGATGTAACAGCACATGAATATACAAGCCTACAGTAAGAATATGCCAAGCATATCTCAATACCTAACACAAAGAGACTTTTTGCCAGATACTAAAAAGCAAATAGGTATTTTCATAACTAGGCTTCATTTACATGGTTTTTCATCTAAAAGGAAGATACTATTTTGAGAACAAAAAACCATTCAATGTCATGTTAGGATCTGCACCGTAATGATATAGAAATTTTCAGGTGTTGGAAATTAAACACTATATTTAGAATCTTCAAATAAATCCATCCACTTTTTCATATTCTAAGTTTTATAAAATTGTTTAAGGTAACAACAACAAGAAAAAAATATATATGTCAATATTAGGTAAAATATTCAGCAAGGCTAGAGTGGATTCTCGGCATATGTATATTAATACACTCCATAAGTAATGCTGTCGACCTCCAATAACTGAAGTTACAATGAAGAAGATTGTCTACTATCAGGCAAAATAGTACCAAGACTGATAGATAGCGACATATCAGAGACAGTAAGTGCAACGACCAATTTCCAGCAACTTCTCATAGAAGTTATTTATACTATATTATTTATACTATTATATAGTAGTATTTATACTATATTATTTATAGTAATAACATTGAACTCATACCAGTGTAGTGTAGGGAAGGCTCAGCATCTCTTCTGATTTGACAATTCTACCATTGCAGACTGGTCAACAATAATGTATCCCAGAAATCCAATGGTTTCTAACAGTTTTCTTTTCATATGATAAAAGAACGAATCTTTGTGCTTTTCCAGGGAATCTCCAGGAAACCTCCAAGGTGGTTTTAGATGCAAAAGATACCCAGAAAAAATTAATTTAAAGTTTTAGTTTGAATTTAGAATTTGATTTTAGGAAAGCAGAAATCAAGTTGTCAGGAGATGTGAACATTTACAATAGAAAAAGACTTGGATATTCATTTCAAAGAGATAATAAAACGAGAGAGAGGATAACAGGATTGTAAAGAAACTTAGCTCATGCCAACATCAACATAGACCAAGGAAGGTTATTCTGGCAGACACCGAATCTTTTGTTGTTCTAGGCAGATTACACAGAAAAAAATAATAACCTTTCATATTGTAGCTAAAGGCAATAAACAGTAAATCAGGAAACAGAGAACAATGAAATTAGGCATACTTTCTAAAAAGTTAATTATTTCCTACTTTCCAAACTCAAGTATTATAAACCAAGGCAAATAAAATTCATTTAAAACTTTTTTCTTTCAATATGCTCTTTCGTATTTGGGAACAAACTGATACTTGACTTTAAGACCATCTCAGGGGATTCATGAGGTTAAAACTAAATTTATAACATTGCTAAGATAGTATTAACATGCCATGCATTCATTGTCACTGTCTTCAAATGAATTGATAAGTAAGTGTTTTAAAATTTCTGTTTCAGTTTTCAATATGGTAAATATTAATAATTATAATCCACAAATAATGCTCCTTGGGACCCTCAGTAACCCTCAGGAGTGCAGAGGGGTTTAAAGATCAACCAAATAGTGCTGCTTTAGGACAATACTCATCTTTTCCTTGACAAATAGAAGTATGTACACAGTTGTATTTCTCTGAAATTTTTGCTCCTAAACAGAACCTTATTACATATATTCATTATAGCTTTTCTTAGATTTTGTTTTTTTTTTTAAACATTTATTTATTTATATAGTTTCCCTGTAGCATATAAGAAGCAAAATCGTATAAAGTTAAAACCATGCTTGGTCATTAATGTTTCAGTATTTATCTTACTCGGAAACTATAGGTATTCAATGTATAACCATTAATTAATCCAACTTCATGTCAGTCTGAGGTTTTAAGTTACTTGAATATCTTGGAAATTACCTTCGAGTTGATGTACTACAAAGCACAATGTTGTTGAAACAAAACATTATCAGAATAATAAATCGATTTGTTAAGAACAAATTTATATTTTTCTTAATTGTGAGCATTAAGTAGAAGCAATGCTAGCTTATTTGGTCAGTGAATCTACGTAAGTTTGAGAAAAACAAATTCTATACCCGCATAGAATAAAAATCTACACCCACACACTGATAGAGCAGAGAAGACTTAACCATTTTTATTAACTTAAAACTATTAAACTATCTAATTTGCCAAATTTACCAAAATCACATGAAATTGAATTCTTAAAACAGTCTCAATAAGAATACTCTTTAAATCTAACATACTGAAAACATTAGAAGTTCAATTGTCTTCTTTCCTGGGAATGTTGGAAATATTCCATTTATACAAGCACTTATTTATCTCCATGAGCTAATCAGAATTAAGATCCTTTCATTTAAAGTAATTTATAACCCAGTTTGTTAATACCAACCATAGGAAAATATTACACCCTCACACAATGAGACGCAAAGGTCTTTCTGATACAGAGACATCTAGACTCAGCTAGAGGGAGCTTACCGCTTTAATTCTAGAATTTCAGCCATGAGTCAAGAGTAAACACAGATTTACAAAACCTATTGGTCCTTAGAAGATGTGATGTATGTCTATGGTACATATATGGTGTGTGTATATACACACATATATGTATACATATACACACATATATGGTGTGTGTATATACAGATATATATGTATGCATATACACACATATATGGTGTATGTGTATATATATATACACACATATATATAGAAATATTACAAAGCCATAAAAAAGGATAAGATCATGCCATTTGTGACAACATGGATGGACCTAGAGGGTATTATGCTAAGTAAAATAAGTTAGACAAAGATAAATACCATATAATTTCACTCATATATGGAATCTGAAAAAAAAAATAAATGAACAAACAAACAAAAAACAGAATCAGACTTATAAATGCAGAGAACAATCTGATGATTTCTGGAGAAGAGAGTGGATGGGCAGAATGGGGGAAGGGGAGTGCGAGTCACAGGCTTCCAGTAATGGAATGAAGTCACAGGGATAGAAGGCCTAGGGAACGTTGCCCATACCTTGCCATAGTGCTGAATGGTGACGGATGCTAGCTGCGCTTGTGAGCATAGCATAACATACCTGAAACAACGTGTCATTGTAGGTCAACTCTCCTCAAATAAAAAGTATATTCTTCTATTAAATACATAAAAACATTAAAATAGGTATATATGCTTTATCCTTGTAGCTCTGACAAAACCAAGAAAAATGACGTGTTAAGTAGAAATGGAACTATATATCTAAGAAACTTCGAATTCACATGAATGTGCTTTAAGAGAGAAGGCAGATTTGCCTTCAGATTTGTATGTACGAGGTTTACATACAGAAGGAGCCTGGGGTGTTTTGTTCCAGTTCAGATTCTTTTGGAGTTCAACAGTTATTTTGTGGCTCAAATGTCACTTTGCTTTTCTCCATCCGAAGGACAAGGCCTTCATTGTGCCCAAGCCCTACAGCAGCACTTGGCCCCTACTCCACACCCTGTTACATGGGGCATCAACCCGTGTTCCCTCCCATTAGCTGCTAATCAAAGTAACACTGCTCGGTGCCAATGAACTTTACCATAAATACAAACGCGGCAGGAAACTCTCAAGGCATCACTCCGAAAATAATTAAGCATATTATATAGAAAATGATCACTTTCCCCCACATTGTCATCAAAGTGAAAATATACTTTTTTTTAAATGTGTGTTTTGTTTTTTTTTGACAGAGAGAGAGAGACAGCACAAGCAGGAGAGGGGCAGAGAGAGGGAGACACAGAATCTGAAGCAGGCTCCAAGCTGTCAGCACAGAGCCCCACATGGGGCTCGAACCCACGAGATCATGACCTGAGCCGAAGGTGGATGCCTAACCGACGGAGCCACGCAGGTACCCGTGAAAATATACTTTTTTAGAAGTTGTTCGGAGAACCACCAAACCCCCTAAATTATTCCCATCGAACATAAGGGGCACACAGCTCTAGTTTGAGAAACACCTTTCGGTGTTTGGAGTCATAAGGCAAGTCTTGATATTTCCCCCATAAGTCCAGGAGTTCTCTTCCTTGGTGTCAGAAGACAAGGAAAAATCATGAATTTTGTTGTCAAACACACTTGGATTCTAGTCCCAGGTATGTCAATTAATAGCTGTGTGACCTTGAGCAGCTCACTCAACCTCTCTGAGGCTGTTTTCCCATCTCTAAAATGGAAAGAAAAAAAGAGAGTAAATTTAATGAAATTGTCAAGGAAGCTATTAAATTGGGAGCACAGCGACGTATGTCCCTAAGACCCTGGCAGCTAATCTTCTAATTCAAGAAATAGCACACTTGAATGGCTATCCTCAGTATATTGCAACTGTAATTGCCTCAGGCAGTCAATGTCCTGGAATAGGGATTTAACAGAGAGTGTCAAGACTTGGTTAAAGTTCCTGAGATTCACAGCTGGCAAAGCCGTCACAGGAAAGGAGTGGGTGCTTTGATAAGGAGTTCCAGAAGGGGTACTGGGAGGCACTCTGGAGAATGAGTATGTGGGCATCCCCCCAGCCTGTGGCCAATTCTGCAAACTTCTGCAAGCAGCTCTCCCAACACAGGGGTTATGCTTGGGGGAACGCCGGCTGGGCATGGAGGCGGGCCTGAGGCAGTGGTGAGCTTAGAGCCGGAGCATGGGCCTCGACTGAACACAGCAGAGGCCGGGGTGATACAGGAGCATGCCTACTCCCTACGCCGGGACCAACCTAATGTAGCTCTATAAAGATGTACCATAAACTTAGTGGCTTAAAGCAACACATTCCTAGTACCTCCGAACTCCTGCTGGTCTAGAGCCTGTGCGTGGCTTAGCTGGTTGTTCCTGCTCGAGTCTCCTAAGCCTGCAATCCTGTATCGATGAGGGTACCTTCTCCTCTGGATGCTTCCTATAGGAAAATCTGCCAAACTCACACAGGATGTTGGCAGAGTTCATTTCCTTGCGGTTGCAAGACTGAGGGCCCTATGTTCCTGTTGGCTGTTGTCCAGAGGCAAGACCCACATCCTGGAGGCCACCACAATTTCGTGCCACGTGACCCCCATCCACAGCTCAAACATGGGAGTCGGCTTCTTCAAAACCAATAGCAGAATCTCTCCCTCTAGTCTCCTATAACGTGACATAAGTCCAGGAGTGACTATCCCGTCACTTTTGCCTGATTCCGTTGGCTAGAAGTAAGACCCGGGTTCCATCCGCATTCAGCTGGGAGGGATTATACCAGGGGTGCGACTCACTGGGACACGCACTGACAATTCATTGTATATACGCGGGTGTTCACGGGCACACGGGCGCAAGTCAGGGTTTCTCCGTCTACATTCCCCCGGTTGCAGGTGCTGGGCCAGGAGTCACAAGGAACTAGTCTATTTGGGAGATGATTTAGGAAACTTCCAGGGGAGGGGGGAACTGAGACAGGGAAAGGAGGCAGCTTTCAAACTACAAGAATCCCTCTAGGGAACTCTGGAAGCCTGCCCACCATGCATGCTTCGGACTTTTCGTATGTGAGGAGTAAGGGAGCAGAAGCGTTTATACACCAGCAGCAGGCACTGGAATGGAGGCCCGAGGAGATTGCGACTTTACAATCCCAAGGTCACAAGTGTGATCATCCTTGTGATCAGCCGAGTGAGGGAACCGAGAGAGGGAGGACCCCTGCTTGGCCAGGCAGCCGAGGAGGGCCTTTGGGAAGAGCAGGAGCGTCTAATAACATTTCTTTCTCTGGGACACACGGCAACGTGTGCATCTCGGAGGTGCACACCTTGATGGACTTTCACAAAGAGAACACACCCATGGGACAGACACCCAGATCAAGGACCCTGGGAGATGCCCACACATCGCTTCCAGCCATGACGCCTCACCTCCCCCAAAGGGCGACTGGCAGTCTGACTTCGAACAGCATGGATTAGTCTTGCTTGTTCAGTATATGGTCTGTCTTCGTTTTCATCTGGCCTCTTTCACTAGGCACGGTGTTCGTGAGTGAGGTCCCCCGCGTAGTTGCATTTTCATAGATCACTCCTTCTCATGCTACGTGGTACTCCTGTGCACATACCATGCTTTGTTTGTCCATTCTACTGACAACATTCTACTGACAACACGGGCATTGGGGTAGTTTCTTCATTATTTGAAAAACCTCTTAAATTGTATTTATTTATTTATTTTTATTGAGTTTTAGTTGGCATCTAACATTATGGACATTGGGGTAGTTTATTTATTTATTATTTAAAGAACCATTTAAATTTTATTTATTTCTTTTTGTTGCATTTTTGTGGACATCTGACACTATGTTAGCTTCGGGTGTACAGTGCAGTGATTTGATATTTGCATGTACTGTGAAGTGATCACTTCTGTAAGTCTAGTTAACATCCATCACCACAAGTAGTTATAAAATTTTGTGTGTGTGATGAGGACTTTGCCAATTTCTACTATCCCCCCCCTCACTTCTCCACCTCTTACAACCACGAATTTGTTCTCTGTCTCTATGAGCTTGGTTTTTTGTTTTTGTTTTTATTTTTTATGTTTATTCTTTTAGAGAGAGAGAGACAGAGCGTGAATGGTGGAGGGGCAGAGAGAGAAGGAAACACAGAGTTCAAAGCAGGCTCCAGGCTCTGAGCTGACAGCACAGAGCCTAATGCAAGGCTCCAACCCACGAACCATGAGATCATGACCTGAGCTTAACCAACTGAGCCACCCAGGTGCCCGTGTTTTTGTTTTTAGAGTCTACGTGTAAATAAGATCATACAGTATTTGTCTTTCTCTTATTTCACTTAGCACAATACTCTCAAGTTAAGATTTCATCCTTTTCTTTACAATTGAGTAGTATTTCATTGTGTGTGTGCATGCGTGCGTGTGTTTCTGTGTGTGTGTGTATCTGTGTGTGTGTGCACATTTTCTTCTATCTATCCATGGACACTTCAGTTGTCCCATATGTTGGCTGTTGTAAATAATGCTGCAATGAACATGGGGGTGCACGTATCTTTCTGAGTCAGTGTTTGCATTTGCTTGGGTAAGTACCCGGAAGTAGAACTGTTGGATCATACAGTAATTCTGTTTTCAATTTTTTGAGGAACCTTGGCACTGTTTTCCTTAGTGGCTGCCCCATTTTACATTCCCACCCACAGTGCACAAGGTTCTCCTTTCTCCACATCCTCTCCAGCATTTGTTATTTCTTGGGGGTAATTTGTTAATAGAACTCTAGTTCCTTTGCTGTGTGCTACACAATACAACCTTCTTCTCTGTCTCAACACAGAAGTCTTTCATCAATGATGTGTGACTTGAGGGGATTTTCTTTTTTTAATGTTTATTTATTTTGAAGAGAGAGAGAGACGGGGGCGGGGGCAGAGAGAGAGGGAGACACAGAATCCGAAGCAGGCTCCAGGCTTCGCACTGCCAGCACAGAGCCTGATGTGGAGCTCGAATCCACGAACTGTGAGACCATGACCTGAATTAAAGTTGTATGCTTAACCGACTGAGCCACCCAGCACCCTGAGGGGATTTTCTAAGGTGAAAGCAAAGAACTGCCAGAGCTAGTGACAGGGATAGTTGAGGGTGAACAGAAGCCACATGCAAATCAACCATCTTAGGCTGGATTTTTATTTGTTTAAAATCTTAAATAACTCATTTAGAATTTGTTCAACAAAAGTGCATCGAGTCATCTAGGCAGGCTGACTGGAAACAGGCAGATCTAAAGAAAGGTCTGTAGTGGAAATCTCTGCATTTTTCCTTCTTTTTTTTCCTTCTTGAGAAATTCCATATCATTTGGAGCTGCTCATCATAAAACTCTATTTACTCATCAAAGTAATGGACATGTGACCCTCTATTTAAAGTTTCTTTCTCTGAAATTTAAGAATCAAAAATTTTTTCAGAATTGAGTTACCTAATGTGTACTCTAAACTGGTAGTTCATGAAGCCCTGTTATAGCAATCCCCAAATGGTCCCTGGTTCCTGCCCTTCTCAAGACCATGCACCGCCCTTTCTTTCTAGTCTGCTTAGGGTTCTTCTGTTTGCCACCAGCGAAACTGTACTGTTAAAGCTCCTTTGACTAAAGTCTCTTCCCCTTTTGCCTACCTAAATCCCCATACTCGTGGTGCCTTGAGGGTCATACAGAAAACAGATGCAATGCTAAGCTGTTGTATTGGGGAAGGAATCTCTGCCAAGCTAAAATTAATCCTGAAACATTCATTATTACAGATTTATCAGTTCTCATTTAGAGCCATAAAGAAACAGAATATAGAATGGGTAATTTGGGGGTGAAGATCTCGGAGCAACTGGGAGAAAGGTCCGAGAGTGGGGGACATTGCTGGCTGAGTGGAAGAAGCTGTTGAAGACGGCTCTTATCCACAGCATTGATTAGGGAGTCAGGTGTGTGGCCTTCTCTCTGGAAGAAATGGCACAGGAAGACTGTTTTATATTTTTATTTTTGTTTTCTTTCCTCCAGTGATTCTCCAGGGCAACAGGTTTGAGAAACTTGAAGTTATATGGCTTCTTTGTTTTTTTAAGATAGGACTTCTTCAAATAACTTTGTGTTGGATTTTACCTTGATACTTTCCTGTGGTTCTTTTCTTTTCCTTTTTTAAGTTTTTATGTAAATTCTAGTTGTTAACATACAGTGTAATATTAGTTTCAGGTGTAGAATTCAGGATTCATCACTCACATACAACACCCAGCGCTCAGCATAACAAGGGCCCTCCTTAATAGACATCACCTATTCAGCCTAGCCCCCTGCCCACCTCCCTCCATCAACCCTCAGTTTGTTCTTTATCATTAAGAGTCTGTTTTATGGTTTGCCTCTCTCTATCTCCTCCCTCCATATTCATCTGTTTTGTTTCTTAAATTCTACGTATGAGTGAAATCTTGTGGATTTGTCTTTCTCTGACTGACTTATTATTTTGCTTAGCATAGTAATATTATGCTAATACTAGCTTCACCCACTTCACTGCAAATGACAAGATTTCGTTCTTTTTCATACCTGAGTGATATTCCATTGTGTGTGTGGATATCTATATATCCACCACATCTTCTTCATCCATTCATCAGCTCACTGTTACGCGCGACATTAGTTTTCCTGAACATTTAGAAGGTAGCGTGTGGTACAGAGTAGTTTTTCTAACCTTCCAAGAGCTCTCTCTTCTCTTATTTTCCTTCAGTGTTCAAAATTATGGCAGCTTGTTCTCTGAGATTTCCTGGCTCTGTGCTATTCCCCAATTGCTATCTCCACCTCTCTTCCTTTTGTTGCTGTTGTCCTTATATTTCTCAGTTGTGAGTCCACTCCTAGTATGCCACCAGTCTTGGGAAACAGCACACCACTAATTATGCTCGGCCCTTCGAATTCACTCACTGGCATTGAGGTGGGTAAAAACATTCCTATTTTGAACTATTTTGAGCTACTGCTCTCTAATTGGTTGGCCTGGCCCGCTCTCCAGTGGTTTCTCATTGGCTCTTCAGGAATTCTGTTCTCAGATTCCTCCAACAGATCACTACTGCCCTCTGCTTCCTCACATGCCACCATAGGTTCTATGATTGTTGGTTTAATCTCATTTACTTTTTTGGGGGGGCCCACGGGGACACAATATCACTGAGTTTTATTGCAAATGTTTGTGAGATTTTGGTTTTGATTGTTGTCATCTAGGCTTTACTGTTCCCTTTATAGAGCATAGGTAGAGTAGATTTAGCATACTTATTAAGGGCTCTAGGATTTTTAGAAGAGGAAATGAACATTAGCTTCTGCTTAAAGTCACCAGCTGTGTTAGCCTCTAACAAGAGACTCAGCCTGTCCTTTGAAGCTTTGAAGCCATCGACTTCTGTCTAAATATGAAAGTTCTAGATGGTGTCTTCTTCTGACGTAGCCTGTTTCATCCACACTGAAAAGCTGTTCTTAGCGTAACCACCTTCATTAATTATCTCAGCTCAATCTTCTGGATACCTTGCTGCAGCTTCTACATCAGCACTTCCTGCTTCACCTTGCACTTGGATGTTATGGCTTCTTTCCTTAAACCTCATGAAGCAACCTCTGCTAGCTTCAAACTTTTCTTCTGCAGGCTCCTCACCTCTCTCAGCCTTCATGGAATTGAAGAAGGTTAGGGCCCTGCTTTGGATTAGGCTTTGGCTTAAGGGAATGTTGTGGCTGGTTTGATCCTTCATCCAGACCACTAGAACTTTCTCCATACCAGTGTTTCACCGGAGTAGCACTTTTAATTTCCTTCAAGAACTTCAAGAAAGTTGCATTTGCAGTTTTCCTTTGGCTAAACTGCTTGGCACAAGAGACCTAGCTTCCAGCCTGCCTCAGCTTTCAACATGCCTTCCTCGTGAAGCTAAATTATTCTAGCTTTCTATTTAAAGGAAGAGATGCAAGATTCTTGCTTTCACTTGAACATTTAGAAGCCATTGCAGGGTTATTAATTTCCTAATTTTGAAATTGTTGTGTCTCAGGGTACCAGGAGGCCTGAGGAGAGGGAGAAAGACAGTGGAATAGTCGGTCAGCCAGTGGAGCAGTCAGAACACATACCACATTTATAGATTAAGTTCACCATCTTATAAGGGCATGGTTTGTGGTCCCACAAACCAATGACAATAGTAATATCAAAGATCACTGATCACAGGTCACCAGAGCAAATATAATATTAATGAACATGTGTGAAATATTTCAAGAAATACCAATATGTGACATACAGACACAAGTGAGCAGATGCTATTGGAAAAATGGTGCCCATAGACCCGCTCATCACAGGATTGCCACAAACCTTCAATATATAAAAAATGTAACAACTGCAAAAGTGCAATAAAGCAAAGCACAGTAAAATGAGGTATGCCTGTAGTTAACAATAAACTGCAGGCACCAGAATTTTAATAGAAGTAGGAGTCCAAAGTCCTCAGCTCCACCACTTGAGCAAAATGTTTCATTTTTCTGAACCTGTTTACTCTGTTGAATGGCATTAATACTTGACTTTTCCTCTAGATCCTGCCTCCCCATAACTCAACACAGATTTCAAAAAAGAAAGGAAGAAAGTTTCCAACTGGCACAAGAGGAAATTTATCCTGCCTCTTATTCTGGGCTTGCAGGTCAGCCAAAAGGCAGACTAACCCAATACAGAGAAAATCCTTTTTCTCATCAAGTTAGTATCAAGGATGAGCCACAGGTATAATGCTTGGGCTTTGGTGTTCTGAATCTTGGAATTAGCAAAGTTGCAGGCTGCCAAGTTCCTTCCGTAACAGCCAAACGATTCTTAATTTATTGCTAACCATTTTGTTGGACACAGTTTTGCACCTCCGATCACATTTCACCCATTCTTTCTCCCATGATGGACACCCAACTGATCTCCCACTTCTCATTTGAATTTAGTTTTGGTTTTGCCCACAAAATACTGCCTCTATTAACTAATCTATCCTCTCCTAATTTGCTCGTGATGCAATATGTATCATTAAAATGTCCATGTGTACATGAATCTGCAACTGAGCTCTTTATTTTACCCCAGGGGTCTCTTCTTGTACCAAAACCACACTGATTTTATTACTAAGGATTTGTATCACTGGAAGAAGTCTCCTCATTATTTCTATTTTTCAAGTTTAACTTGGTTATTTCTGGATCTTTATACATTCATAAAAATGTGTCAAATTTCTCAAAAAATCCAACTGAAATTTTTATTGGGTTGCATTGAATTTGTGGATCAATTTGGGAAGAATAAATAACATTATAACATTAAGTTGTGCCCTCCAAGAGCATAGAATATTTCTCTATTTTTTTCAAATGATCTTCCATGTTATTTATTCAAGCTTTAAAAATTTTTTCCCATAAAGATCCTGTAGAGTCTTGGTTAAATTAATTTCTAGACCTTATATTGTTCGGGCTGCTATTGTTCATTGGATTCATTTTTTATTTGGCATAGTTGGTTAATGCTGATGTAGGGAAGCCCTGTTGATTTTTTTTTTAATTTAAAATAGTTTATTTTCAAATTGGTTTACATAAAACACTCAGTGTTCATCCCAACATGTGCCCTTTGTAATGCCCGTCACCCCCTCTCCCCCCTCCCTCACCCCCATCACCCTCAGTTTGTTCTTAGTCTTTGAGAGTCTCTTATGTTTTTTTAAATTGATATTGTCTCCAACTTTGTCGAATCATTTTTTCATTCACACATTTCACTGATTTTAGTTTTTTTAGCTAATCTACAATTAATAATTATTTATATCTTCTCTTCAGTCCTGCCAACTATTGTTATCATTCTCTTTTTTAATAGCATTGACCAGAATCTCTAGTACAGTGTGGGAATCAATAGTGGTCATCCTTGCCTTACTCTTGGTCTCAAATTAATGTTTCTCTTTTAAGCATGTATATATGTATAGGTTTTTGGAATATAGCATTTTGAGGAGTTCTACTCAATTTGTCTGTGTATTTCCCATGTATACAGGTGGTATACCTGTTTTTAGACTTATTTATTTTTCTCCTGTTAATCTGTCTTTTATTACAAAGGTGGGAGACTCTCAGCCAAGAACCTAGACAGGTAAAGGGAAAATCAAATTCCTCCCCTACAATTTCTTATTAATGCCTTGTCATCAAAATCTTCCCCTCCCTTCTTAAGTACACACACAGAATGATCATTTAAAAATTTTTTTAAATGTTTATTTATTTTTGAAAGAAAGAGACACACAGAGTGCAAGCAGAGGGGGAGCAGAGAGAGAAGAGGACACAGAATCTGAAGCAGGCTCCAGGCTCCGAGCTGTCAGCACAGAGCCTGTCGAGGGCTTGAACTCATAAACCATGAGATCATGACCTGAGCTGAAGTTGGGCGCCTAACCTACTGAGCCACCCAGACACCCCCACAGGATTATTTTAAATTCTTGGTTTGTCTGTTTCAAAAATTCTGTTTCAGTTAGTATTCATCGTTCAGTGAGCTGTCTTTTTTTTATAGTCCTCCATGTCTTGTTATTTTGAGTTCATGTACCTTGGAGGTAATAGCTGCTCTCTGGTTCTGTGTGTTGGGGAAGCACTGACGGCCCAGCCTCAGTCCATGTTCCTCAAAGTGTATTTCAAGGGGTGCCTGGGTGGCTCAGTTGGTTAAGCGGCTGACTTCAGCTCAGGTCATGATCTCACGGTCTGTGAGTTCGAGCCCCGCATCGGGCTCTGTGCTGATGGCTCAGAGCCTGGAGCCTACTTCGGATTCTGTGTCTGCTGCCTTTCTCTCTGCCCTTCCCCTGCTCACGCTCTGTCTCTCAAAAATAAATAAATGTTAAAAAAAAATTAAAAAAAAAAAAGGTATTTCAAGTGAGAGGTGGAAATAAGCCCACAGTGGAGACCCCAGACATCACACGACCACTGATGACCATCCCTGCTTCCTGCCACTTCACCAGGAGACTCCCTTGACTAAAGTCTCATGTTTAAACCACTAGGAAACAACGGCACCAGGAGAAAATATTGCTGGGCCACCAGTCTGGGGAGTTGAGAATGGGAGTTTTTTAGAATGATTGATTATCAGGACATGCTTGGTCGATCTGCGACTCTTTTCACAAAATAGGACCAGGGTAGGGCTTTTGCGATGTCCCTCCTCCCACTGCTGCCTCCAGTCATCCTTCTCTGCAGGCTTTAGCCCACTTCCAATCTCCTCCCCACCCCTAAGCTCCCCCCCATTCAGGCATCCTTCAGACTCCTCAGGTATTGCTCACAGCCTTTTAAAAATTATTCTTCAGGGGCGCCTGGGTGGCTCAGTCGGTTGGGCGGCCGGCTTCAGCTCAGGTCATGATCTCACGGTCTGTGAGTTCGAGCCTCGCGTCCGGCTCTGTGCTGACGGCTCAGAGCCTGGAGCCTGCTTCCGATTCTGTGTCTCCTTCTCTCTCTGCCCTTCCCCTGTTCATGCTGTGCCTCTATGTCTCTCAAAAATAAATAAACATTAAAAAAAATAAAATAAAATAAAAAAATAAAAATTATTCTTCAGATTCATGCTTTTACTCATTTTGTTAGTGCTTTCTGGGTTGATTTGGGAAGAGGCATTCAACAGCCTATGACAGTTTTGCCATGTTACCAAGGAGAAAAAGTCTCGACATAAAATGCTACGCAACTGAAATGCATGCTAATTATGACAAATACATACTCGATAATGATCAAGATTCTGAGAGCTCGAAAAAGGAAGATCTTTCTTATACTAATTGGTTATTTTGTGACATATTGTTATTAACGTAAAATGACTGTGAGAACATAATTTATTTTAAGCTGCTCAAATGTCTGTGAAGATGGAGGTTTGACCATAAACACCAAAGAAGTGATGACAGGTGACGCTGGGGTTTGCTCATCAGGAATCATGGGCAACTGTGCCATCGCCGCACTGTGTCTCCCTCATGCAAATACTGAATCTTCCCCACTTGAAACTACACACCATCTTGCTAGCTTTGCTCTCAACAAAGTGAGGTAACTCCTAGAATGATAAAACTGGAGAAACAATAAAACACCCAGCGCTCAATGTTTTTCTGAGGGAGTTCATCAGACTCCATGCCCTTTCCCCTACTTTTCACCAGACCTTTCACCTAATTAGATGGGAATCTATGCACACTAACTCCAAACACTCCTCCTTCACAAAAACTCTGGAAGCTTTGGAATCAAAGTCTGAACAAAAGGCAATCACAAAAGGCAAGACCTGGCAAATAAGAGATTGGCTAACCAGTAACAAAATCACAAGCCGCATTGGCCCCTCCCCTTCGACAACAGAACTCACATGTAGATGCAGGGAAAGAGCCCTAGAATTGGAGGTATACCACTGATTTCTGTTCCCAGCCCTTCTTTCAAACTAATCATATCCCCACAAGCCAGCTCACTTCATCTCTCCAAGTCCCAATGTCCAGATCAACTTTGTAGAATCTTTGTGAGTACAGATCACACATGAAAGCACTTCAGAACTGCCGGCTTACCAGATATGTTTGTATCGTATTACTATTAGTAATGGTCAGTTTCCCGAAACATAAAAGCATTCATTTCTGTAGGTCTAGACTGTCGGTAGAAATAACTTGCCTAAAATCCTGAAAGCAGCTTTCCTTTAGATTGAGATATAAAGTGTAACTCAAAAGGAGGGGGTCCACTTCAATGTATCGGTCACTGGGACCTGGGGTAAATGCATTTTCCACACATTTGTTGAAATGAGGTCTGTGAATTTCTGAGGTAGAGGAGAGGCAGATGTGGCTACGTATGGGTAAATCTACCAGGGAATCTTGTTTATAATTTTGCTTTCCTAAGCCAGCGCTCTTGGCAGAATGACTACAAGAACAAACTGTTTTTGCAAGACTTTCCTCTGGATGTCTAAACTTTTTAATCTGTAATAGTCAATTTCTCTGAGCCTTAATGTTTATCTAGCTCATGACGCACATTTTTGACCAATCAACCCTCAGCTGAAAGGCTGCAGCCCAGGAGCTGAAAATCTCAAAGCAAAAATAAAAATGTCTGTTTTCACTTAGGAAATATCAGATTGTGAGTTCATTTAAGCGTTTGAAAGGTATCTTCTTTAAACAAAACAGCCAGATGTTGTCATCTGTTGCCTCAATTTACAGGTCTCCCTTATTCCAAAGGGAAAACTTAAATATTTGGTTGAACCGCATGAATCGCCACTTTTTTAGGTCAAAAATGGTGGAAGACTGACTCAGATTATGTGTAGGTCTAGACAGACGACATAGATTCAAAGTTCATTTCAGCCACTTCCTAGACCTAAAACCACAGGTGGTTATATATTTTTTCTAAACCTCAGTTTCCCCATCTGTGTAATAGATGTAATAATATCGTCAATCTCAGTTGTGAAAATTAAATGAGACAATGCACAAAAGTACCTTGCACAGTACCTGGTACACAGTACAACACATGCTGCCTTAACCAACAGAAAATAATTCCACCCACCTGTATGCCCAATGCTTAGAATAGTGCTTCTTTTTTATTGCGTGTACCAAATAAAGTTTATACTAGATTGACTGATCTTGGTCCTCTGTGTTATTACAACTGTCAATTATGCGTCCATAATCCTGTGTGAATATTTGTATATTTTGGTCTTAGAGCCTAATGTTCCTATTTAGTTCCAACTATTTTCTCAGAGAAATGAGGAGTGTATGGGAACCACCTGGAGCACCCCAACATTTAGAGGAAGAGCAGTGGGGAGGAGTGGGTGGTGATTTGGAGGGAAAACATGGGAATGTCAGGTCCAATAGGGCAAATAAAAAGAGTATTTCAAGGAAGAGGGAGCAAGAAGCCTTGCTGTGTGCTCCTGAGAAGTCTAGTAAGCTGAAGGTTCAGGACCATCCATTGGATTTGGCAATAATGAAGTCATTGATGACCTTGATGAAAGGAACTTCAGTGGAATGCTGGGGACAAAAGCCTAAATGGATTGATTAAAGGCAGAATGAGAGTAAGGATGTGAAACATTGAAAATAGACCATCTTTTTAATGGCTTTTGTTATAGAGAAGACCATAGATTTGGTGGCACACTCAAGTAAGACATTTAGGGTCAAGATGGAGTTTTTAAAGATGGGATTATACACATATAAGAAAGGGAAATTGATCAGAAGGAAGAGAGGGGACAACTGCAGGACCATAGTCTTCACGTAGACCACAAGTGATACAATCAGTGCACGAGTGGATACTTCAGCCTTAAGCCAGAGCAGGGACTGTCCCTCCAGAGAGGAACGGTGGGAAGGCAGAGTATGGGGTATAAAGGCAGGTGATTTTCTGACTTTGCTGACGGAAGTCAGGTAGTTCTCTTCTGATTGTTCATATTTTCTTAGTGAAATAGAAGTCAAAGCAATGAGCCGAGAATGAGTGGAGAATAGGGGCTGCAGACAGAAGAGGAAGTGTGACTGGCTCTGTTGGGGGTGGGGGAGCCAATGGACTAGGAAAATGTAGTAGAATTGCCAGACCATGCTGCGAGCCCATCTGAGATGTGTGATTGTAAATACAAAGCTAATGAGCCAGCACAATATTGAGTTTTTCTTCAGCCCTGGTTAGCTGCTCAGATACAGGCATAGAGTAGACCAAGGGTAGGTGTCACCAAAGTCAATGGTTTGCTTGGCCAGACTGACTGAGAGAGTACGTGGCCAGGTGTGTGCAAGAGACTCTTTATGGTGATGCACCACAGGTAATCTGAGCTGCATAAAGAGAGAAAAAAGGTCATTTAGAGGTATGCAGAGCAAAACAGGGAGGAGTCAATGGCGGTCCCAGTGAGAGAAAAATGTGGGGGTTCTTTGAAAGTGAGCTGGGAAGATACAGGTTATTAGAAATTAAGCTGCATGAAATTAAAATTTAGGAGGTAATATAGATACCGTACTGAAATGGTCAAGAGTATGAGTGTGCAGTAGGAGGCTAAAGGCATGTAGAGGACAAGATCATGGAAGTGGGAACTTAAGTGAAACGTTGCAGTGGATGAATTAGAGCGCCATCTTCACGAATGTTAAGAGAATTGGTGTGGATAGTCAGGCAGTGATCCATGTGCTTCAATCCTCATGAACGAGGACAGTGGAGCAAGATTGTCAGTTGACTTCAAGAAGGAAGGGTGTGGGCTTGAAGAAACTGGGGCTTTTGAAGGGAGGGAGAGGAAAATTTCTCCAGAAGTATCAATGCAGAGCAAAGAGGACATGTGCCTTATTCTGAGCACTGTGGTACTCTGGGTAACGGTGGCCCGGGGGAGGATATGGTCAGGCAGTCAAAGAGTCCAACCACGCTTTGAAAGCTGTAGGTTGAGACAGAGCAAGGAAAAGAAAATAACAAAAGTTATTTTCAGAAGAGAAACTGGAAATAAAGAATTTTAATTGATGACAGAACTTTGCCGAAGGCTGAGTGCTGGGGCCTCAGTGACAGAGTGAGCTGGGAGATTGGGTTATAGCAGTAACGCAGTAAGGTGTATGGAGGCAAGAATCTAACCATGATGGAAGACCCAGGAGACCTAGACTGCTGGAAGGTCTCTGCCTGTAGGAAAATGCAGTCACCTCTGATTCCCCTAAAACAAGAACCACTCTGGCTCTTTTCTGTGCCTTCCACAGAGACAGGGAAGTTTACTGAGTGAATCAATGAATAAATGCATGACCTTTGTAAAAGACAGGGAAAGACTGGTGCTGTGAGAGAGGGATGGAGGGAACAATTCTCTGAAAGACCAGATGGCAGGAGCCTTTTTATTGAGAAGTAGAAGAGCAGAGTGGAAAGACCAGAATCTGGAGTCCAAAGGCACAGTTGAGTCCCTAATCTGTCACTTAGGTCTTTGGGGAAGTCATGTCATCTGACTATACATCACTGGCCTCATCTGTAAAATGGGCCTTTCCTCCCAGGAAAGCCCTGGTCACCCTTTTGGGGCTTCTCTACGTCTACGGCAGCACCTCTTAAAGTGCACTTGGGAACTGCGTAGAGCTATACCCATACAAGAGTGACAGTAAAGAGAGGAGAGGTAGAGCGAGCTCCACATCTTCCCTACTCCCAGCCCTTTGCCTGCGTGCCAATATCCACTCCCAGCAACCATTAAAACGTTCATCCTTTTGGTTTTGAAAGATGTTCCTTATTATGCATAACACATTAAAATAATAACTGCTAACTTCACAGAGAGCATTCTGGAACAGCAAGCAAGAATAACTCAGATGAGGAGCCAGGGTCCGAGACAGGCCAGGTGGTGTTCCCTCAGGATGTGTGACAAGGACCATCACAGCCCCATGAAGTGGCTGGCTATAAATGAGGCTGAGAAAGGAGGGATCTGAGCCATCCAGCCCCATGCATGCCCAGGATCAGGGCAGCTACGTACAAGTTGGAGAGATGATGTTTTTCTTTGACTCGCCCATGTTCTGAGTGAGAACTTTGGCCCAGTTTGAGAAGACAAATGAGCCTTGATAAGCAGGGGTGGGGCTTCCAGAGGCAGGAATCTCAGAGTTCTATAAAGCCTCACGGGGCACTGTGACTCTCCCACGGACTGTGAATAACTCTCCCACGGACTGTGAATTGCTGGCTTTCTGCTTATTCCTCTGGAAATGCAACGGCTGTTGACTTCCGTGAAGCGGGTCTTGCAGGTGAAGAAAGCAATGCAGGAAGCCTCCCTCTCCCCTGCTAGCCTTCTCCCAGCAGCCCGCCAAAGGTGAGTCACATTGTTCACAGGGACTGTACAGGCTGCTCTTTAAGAAGTATCGTGGAACCAGTAAAAGGCAGAGGGCCTGCCTTGAGAATCCCAGTGAAAAGTCGGCAAGGCTTGTGCACAGCCTTAGATAGGCAAGTTAACTCCTTAGGGTCTCAGTTACCTTCTCTCTAAACAGATGGCCCCTCTTAGCTGCAGAGCTCCGGGATCCCAAAACTGATACCTGTGGTTCATAGATGACGGCATCTTTCACTCCCCCAGCTGCACGAGGCAGTGGAAATAGCATTCTCCTCTCCACCATTTCCACCTTGACCCTGAGCCCTTGCCAAGACCCGCAGCATTCTGTGGCAACGGCAGTGTTAGTCACACCAGCTGCCTCAATCACTGGGGATCGGAATGGACGGGGGATCAGAAGCATGTTTCTCTGCCCTCTGATTTCATGAAAGGGGGAAATGAGATGCAAAGAAAAGAGTGTGTGTGTGCACGCGCACATGCAATGTGTTGTGCACAGAGGCACACACACATACCTTTAATTTGTAAACACTCCTCCAGTTTGGCCCACACGCTTGAAGCCTGCCAGTGTTGATGGTAAAATAGCTACAGGTAGCGCCTCGGGATCCACTGCACTGTGGGACTAGCCCATTCCTCCCACTTCCACACTTATCCATGAATACTTAGAAAAATGACTTTGATCTAGTGTCTTCCCTTGTCTGGGACCCAGGGAACCTGGCTGCATGAACGTGTAGTGTAGGGGCTGATGCTCCTTAGGCTTCTTATTTTCTTACTGGTCCTCTGCCATTGTTCACATTCTCCCCCACCCTTTTGAGATGGATCTAATGACCCGGCTCAGCATTTAACCTGTTTTTGTATTTGTGAGGAAGGAATTAACATGGGTGTGTTTGTTTTGATAAGCAACAGTGGGCTTCCCAGAAAGAGACAAACCTCAGAGCTCCACCAACCTACCTCTCCTCCTAGCATCCTTGGTTCGCACTTGGAATCTTTGTTCACATTTCCTTTTTCCGATGTACTCAAAGCTCATCCCATTTTCCGTGGCCTGGACGAGCATTAAGAATCTTCTTTGGGGTGCCTGGGTGGTTCAGTCAGTTAAGCAAGTTAAACGTCCAACTCTTGATCTCAGCCCAGGTGTCTGGATCTCAGAGTCTTGACTTTGAGCCCTGTGTTGGGCTCCACACTGGGCATGAAGCCTACTTAAAAAACAGAATCTGGGGCGCCTGGGTGGCTCAGTTGGTTAAGCGGCCAATTTTGGCTCAGGTCATGATCTTGCAGTCTATGAGTTCGAGCCCCGTGTCGGGCTCTGTGCTGACAGCTCAGAGCCTGGAGCCTGCTTTGGATTCTGTGTGTCTCTCTCTCTCTGCCCTTCTGCTCACGCTCTGTCTCTATGTCTCAAAAATAAATAAACGTTAAAAAAAATTTAAAAAAACAAAAAAACAAAAAAACCCAGAATCTTCTTTATGGGTCTCTCTTTCTGCATTTCTGTCCCTTCTACAACATCCTGCACCAGCTCTCAATTCAACCCAAGAGCTGCTCCCATCCTAGCTTAAGCTTCGCTGCCTGTTAAGGAAGAATCGTACCTTCCACTTGATGGTCCCCACCGGCTTTTCTCCTGTGCTGGGTCCCTAGTCTCCTTAACTCTCCACTCCACAAGGTGTCCTCACTTGTCCAATCACCATCCACTCTGACTGCTGTCCCACCCACCCCCCTCCAGTTCTTTGTCAGCAGATGCTCCACTCATCCAACAAGGTTGATCTCCAGTGTGGCCTCTTCCACAAAAGAAGAGCCTTTCCATCCACAGCAAATCTCTGCTTCCTGCAAACTCCTGTGGGATTTTTGCCTATATCTCTCTTGAGACCCTTATCACATTCTGACCCTCCACTGGGGTACACATGTGTGTATGTCTGTACTCGTCAATTCCTCCCACTGGTCAAGGAAGTCCTCAAGGACTTTGACCTCCTCTTTTTTTTTGCCCCCCCCCACCTCTACAGCCTCTCCTTAGCACAGTGCCTGACATAAATAGTGAATTTTGAAACACAAGAGAAGTAGGAGAGAGGGAATACAGAAATAAAAGCTTAATGCATATTCTTGAACCAAGCAACCTCCTCAGAACGAAACCAGGTTTAAATAAAATAAAGTGATTACTCTCTAGAGAAAATGCAATATTGGAAGGGCCTTCTTAACTCCAGTGGTCTGATGTTTCTGGGAGCCTCTACATGTTAACTTATCTTCAAGGCTCTGGAATCCATTTTCAGAAATATCTCCCTACTAAAGATAATTACAAAAGTTACCAAGTGGCTGATTCTTGGAACCTCTCCTTGAAAGCTTAGATTTCTAACTGGAAAGAGAGGGAGGAAGGGAGCTCAGAGAAGGCAGAATGAGAACAAGGTTGAAGAGAAAGCTAGCCAAGTGCAGAACCAGTGCTGGCTAACCATTAGCTCCTACGTACTAGGGAAGATACTCCACAAATATTTGAGAGTACAAATTCCAATTATTTGGGAAAACACCAAATAAATTGGGCAGATAACTAAATTCCAAACCTCTCTTGTCAGAAATGGATGAACATTTATACTTCGCCTGACTGGCTTGTGATTCTGTGACCCACTTTGCCTCACAGTATTTCAAACTGACCCTTCTGATGGGAGAACTGGGGTTTACCAGAAGCCCAGAATTCTCAAGATGATTGACAGATAACACTCAATCTGAGCTACAGTTCCCGTGGCCAACAGCTAAATGTATAAGCCTGTAGAGACATCCTGTCCCTCACCATGGTCAGGAATTCTGTAGCCAGATAGGAGTCAAAGGACCCTGGTGGCACTCATGAGTGCCAAGGTGGTGAAAGAACAGGGTATTTCTAACACATGAGTAACTATGAAGGTACTCTGAGCACACTACTTCGCCAACGTGTGCCTTGATTTGACCATCTGTGAAGTGAAGAATATCACTAACGTAACCAGATTTCAGGTACTTTCATGTGTGAAGAGATGGAGGTGGACTTGGTGATCTCCGTACTTGTAGCTGAAAGGAGAAACTCCAGAATTTCACCAGGGATATTAAGAGTCAGGATTGAATAAGGGTGGGTAGGTCTAGGAAAGAAACAGATTATCTCTTCCCCGTTCCACTGACCCCTTCCCCATTTTCTCTCTGCTCCCATATAGAATTGTTCTCTCTGTCTTCTGTATTCTCACAGCATCTGCTTATTACACTATGTATTTAGCTGTAAAATGTCTGCCTCTTCCATTAGACTATGCTCTCTTGGTGGGCACAAAGGATCTATTCTTCACTACTGGGCATCAGGAACATTGTGTTGGATGTGCTCAGTAAATATTGTGAGGCCCAATCAGGAAAAGCAGAGAGGATGGAATCAAGCATAAAAGTGTCTTAAAAAGTAGAAAAACAATAGATGTGTTCTTGTGTAGTGAAAAGAAAGAAGAAGGAGAAAGGAGGATAATGAGAGGGGTGCTTTAAAAATGAATGAGATTTTAAAAATTATATCCCATGGGGTTTATAACATGTGTAGAAGTAAACCATATGACAATAATATCTCAAAGGGGTGGTGAGGATAAATGAAGTTAAACTAAAGTATGCTTTTTCACTGTTTAGGAAGTAGGAGTATTAATTTAAGTTAGAGTACAATAAAGCAAGCATGTGTATTGTAATCTCTCTGAGATCATTACTAAAAGAAAAAGAGGGAATTAAATGGAATAATAAATACTTGCTTAATCCAACAAAATATAGGAAAGAAGAAATAAAGAAACAAAGGACATACGAGAGAAATGGAAACAAATAGTGAGGTAGTAAATTTAATTCCATCTATATTAGTCATTACAATAAATATAATTAGACTAGTTACTCCAATTAAAGCATCAATATTGTAAGACTTGTTAAAAACAAACAAAAAAGACCCAACTATGTGCTGTTTAGAAGAGATATGTGTTAAATATGATGACCCTAAGAAATTAAAAGTATAAAAGGATGGCAGAAGATGTACCATGCAAACAGTAATCAAAAAACTAAGGGAACTTTCTTAACATCAGGAAAAGTAGACTTTATGGCAGAAATATCACAAAGATGAAGAGGGACATCTAAAAAGGACAAGAGGTCAATTCAACAGAAAGATAACCATCTTAAATTTGCATTCATTTGATAATATAGCTTCAAAATACAGGAAAAACGAATGAAATAATTGCTATATTATATTTTAAGGAGACTGGTTGGAGACCACTAGTAGGATTTTGATTGTTATCTCCACTATAGGTTTTCTACAGTTCCTGCTGTCCCGTTGGCCAAAACAGATACTTGGCCAAAGGATGTGGGCATCCTTGCCCTGGAGGTCTATTTCCCAGCCCAATACGTGGACCAAACAGATCTTGAGAAGTATAACAATGTGGAAGCAGGAAAGTACACAGTGGGCTTGGGCCAAACCCATATGGGCTTCTGCTCAGTCCAGGAGGACATCAACTCCCTGTGCCTGACGGTGGTGCAGCAGCTGATGGAGCGCACACAGCTGCCATGGGACTCTGTGGGCAGGCTGGAAGTGGGCACTGAGACCATCATCGACAAGTCCAAGGCTGTCAAAACAGTGCTCATGGAGCTCTTCCAGGATTCGGGCAACACTGACATTGAGGGCATAGATACCACCAATGCCTGCTACGGTGGCACTGCCTCCCTCTTCAATGCTGCCAACTGGGTGGAGTCCAGCTCCTGGGATGGTATGTACTGTCTCAGACATTATGTAAGAGAGGAACTGGGTTAGAGGCTGAATCTTTAGTTTTGTTTTTCCATTTCCCCACTGATTTTATTAGGGAATGAAGCACAACCCATTTATACAGCTGCCGCTATCATCAGCAACTACAATGATGATAACCGTGTAGACTTGTATCGCTTTGTACTGTTTATTAGGCAGTATGTTCATGTAGCCACTCATTTAGTCCTTCCAACTGCCTACAAAGTGGCTGTGATGCCTAGTTATAGGTGAAAAAATGGAGGATCCAATATCTTACACATGGTGAGTGGCAGGGGTGAGACACCAAACCAAATCCAATATATTCCTCTTTCTCATAAGCTTCTCCTGAGCCTCTGAGATACAGAGATTTACACAAGTTTAGGTGCTAAGGGGGAAACGCCCTGGTAGAAATAGACCCAGAGAATCACAGGATAGACTTTTACACAGAGTATTTCTTCTCTTTCTCCCTTGCCTGGTTACTAGGCAAATGTTTTTTGCTTAATGTTTGAACATTATCCTGTATCTTACCTGTATTTTCCCTCGATGCTACATTGGAGGAAAAACCCCTCTTGTGATAGCAAGAAAAGGTCCAAGAGAAACAGAATAAGTTGAGAGTTTGAAACTTAGCTCAGTCGATAATTGTGGACAAGTCCCTTAACCACTTTGAGCCTCAGAGTTCTTATTTGGTGACCTGCCTTGCAGGGCTGGTAAAGATACTTTACAAGAGATCCACAGAGATGTGAAAGAACATTTTTGTCAAGGCACTTAGCATATTTACTAAGTTGGAAACTGGAATTTAAAACGGTAGGAACCATAATTAACATTAATACTAAGGTCTTAGCGTTGGCACAGAACTTAGAGATTATCTAATCCAACAGTCTTTATTTAAAGAGAGGCCAGCAAGAGTTGAACCCTTTGCCTCTGTTCACACAGCATGGCAGTGCAATTCACACATCCATTCAGTATTGTTTCTGACTGTTCTGCATAGCCTCACCATCAAAGCTTCCATTGACTTGGGATATTCTAGCCTCTACATCAAACAAATCTGTTTTTACAGTGCTTCTCCTACTTGGCACTTATATTGTTGCCTCTCCGGCAACCCCTACTACCGTCATCACCAATATGTACAGCCAAGCATTTAGTTGGAGAGTAGAAATGAAGGGCAAGGGACACTCACCAGCCTTTAACCAAAACTCAGAACCTTGTTTGGGAATATCATCAGCTTCAAGCATGTCATTTCAAATGAGTAGACTTTGCTGGGTGGCAGAGTACTCTATAGGAGAATATTCCATCTTTAACATGATCTCTTGGTCAGAGGGAGAAAAAAAAACTATTGAGATGTGAACCATTAATTTGTAACAAAACAAAAGCGTATTTAAACTTTAGCCTATTGACAACCACCAAGACTAGACAAAATCAGCGCAGATGGGATTTCTGCTTTGGCCTGGCCAATCGTCCACCTGGGGTCCCTCAGATGGATGGAGATGGTTCTGAGACTTACCAGGAAGTTCAGAATCACTCCAGAGAGACAGCAGGGTACGAGGGAAGGAAATAGTCATACAGCCTCAGATTGTCCAGCAGATTTCAATTTTTGTTCTTGTTTTTAGTGAAAGTAATTGAAATTTATACTTAAAAAATATACACATACACATGAGTGTACAGTGAAGAAAAAGTTCTCTTTTGACACCCCATTATCCCATTAGAATTTTACACTAACAGTTTCTATATTTTCTTCCAGAAGTTTTCTTTGTACTTGCAAGCATACACATAACTATTCAATTTTAGTTTTTAACATTATACATATTATTCCTTATCTCCATGATGTCTTAGAGGTCATTCTATATCAATATATATAAGGTCTACCTCATCTTTGAAAAGCCTTACAATTCTATTGATGAATATGCCAAACTTTATTTAATTAGTTCCTATTGATAGAGCTCCAGATTGTTGTGTATTTTTTATAATTATAAAAAATGTGTTAATTTTTAATTTGAGAGAGAGCGAGAGCATGCAAGTGGGGGAGAGGGACAAAGGGAGAGAGAGAGAATCTTAAGCTGGCTCTATGCTCAGTGTGGAGCCCAACACAGGGCTCTGTCCCACAACCCTGGGATCATGACCTGAGCTGAACTCAAAGTCAGCCGCTTAAGCGATTGATTGAGCCACCCAGGCGCCCCTAAAAATGTTTTAATGAACATTGTATAATAGCTTTGCATGCTTGTGAGAATGTGGTCAGAATAGATTCCTAGAAATGGAATTGCTTCCTATGTTGATTTAAGAGTTTGATAGAGGGGCACCTGGGTGGCTCAGTCGGTTGAGCCTCTGACTCTTGGTTTCAGCTCAGGTCATGATCTCATGGTTAGTGAACTTGATCCCTATATCGGGCTCTGCACTGGCAGAGCGGAGGCTGGTTGGGATTCTCTCTCTCCCTCTCTCTCTATTCCTCACCCACATGCATACAGAGTCTTTCAAAATAAATAAATAAACTTTAAAAAAATAAATAAGTTTGATAGAATGTGCCAAATTGTTTTTCAAGATGTTATACTAAAAAGTACATTCCTATAATACATATTATCAAACTTTATAATCTTTGTCAACTTAATGAGGACAAATACAAATTTGTCTTTTTTTCATTATAAGAGAGCTTCAATATTTTTTAGGATGTTCATTGGCCATTTCCCTATTACATACCTTGTTTTCCTTTATAAGACTTTCACAAATGAAAGAAAATAGCTTTTTGTTGGTTTTAAGTACTGCAAATACATCCCTAGTTTGTCAGAGCTTGTTTCTGATACAAAGTTTGAATTTTTAGATAGTCAAATTTACTAATCTTTTCTTTAATGGCTTCTAAATCCCTTTTTTAGCATTTCCAAACTGTACATATATAAAACAATATTTTTGTTGTTGGAGACGGAGTTGGAGTTGTTCTAATTCTTAAAAGAAGGTTCTTGGATTTCAATAAGTTTGTGTTGGAATCCTGACCCTATATCTTTATCATTCTATCTATTAGTTGTGTCCTTGGCCAAGTAACTTAAGTTCTTCGGGCCTCAATTTCTTTGTCTATAAAAAGGGAATAACTGTACCTGATATATAGGC
This sequence comes from Paguma larvata, assembly GCA_030068075.1. Taxonomy (NCBI): domain Eukaryota; kingdom Metazoa; phylum Chordata; class Mammalia; order Carnivora; family Viverridae; genus Paguma; species Paguma larvata. The sequence continues at coordinate 98,295,929 of CM057833.1, read as the reverse complement.
TTATCATGAGAGCAAGGATGTTTGTTTTTGCTCACTGTTCTATCTTCATTACCTAAAATTGTACCTGGGTCAGAGAAAGCATCCCATCTACTCAGGATTTGATAGTGATGATAATTACTTCTTGTCTCTCGTTACAGGTCGCTATGCAATGGTGGTCTGTGGAGACATTGCAGTCTATCCCAGTGGTAATGCTCGTCCCACAGGTGGGGCTGGAGCTGTGGCCATGCTGGTTGGGCCCCAGGCCCCTCTGGCCCTTGAGAGAGGTCTGTGGTAAACCGTGATACGTGGTACAAAGAAACTGTGCATGGCATAGTCAAATACATAGCTCCCAATCCTGGGCTGGCATACTCACTATGCAGGGCTAGAGTATGGATTTGTGGATGACATCGTTTGCCTTCAAAAGGCTGGACTGGGGAGCAAAGGGCAGGGAAAAAGGAGAAAGGGGGATCTGTGAGCTTTCCTCTTCTGCACCATCATGCATCGAGATGACGATGGAATGAGTGGCATTAATGCTGCAGATGAGGACCTTTAAGGAGCTAGACTGGCAACTGAAGATGAAAGAAGATAATTGGGTATGAGGAGAAAGGTTCTCCTTTGAGACTTTTGGCATCTATCCCAGATTTTGTTAAGCCCATATAGGTATGGAAAGGGAAATATAAATCTCATTTATATAAGAGCAACCATCTGTTCAACTTCCTTTGAATGCATGAGGAATGTTAAGCGGGCTCAGGCTTGAGAGTGAGACAGAGGAAAACCAGGAAATTATGGGTACAGGGTTCCCTTACCCTCTCCGCTCCATGGGGGCTGCGTTGTACAGTCCCTGAATCCCTCTGTGTGCCTTGCCAGGGCTTCGGGGAACCCACATGGAGAATGTATATGACTTCTACAAACCAGATGGGGCTACAGAGTACCCAATGGTGGATGGGAAGCTCTCTATCCAGTGCTACCTACGGGCCTTGGACAGATGTTACACAGTATACCGTCAAAAAATCCAGAACCAGTGGAAGCAAGGTATGGGGCTCAGAGGGTAGAAAATGGGGACTCTATTTCCATGGGGCCAAGGGTTTGTCCTAACAGCTTAAGACAAGGTTTCTTCTCTCCTCCAAAAATGATCTTAAGAGAATTGCTTCATGCACACTTCCTTTGACACCCTCGTGTGGGTCTATGCTTAAGTCCATCTGGAAGCCATCCAAATTCAAGTATGAAGTTAGATGAAAGAAAGTAAACAATTCAGGACCAAAGCCACCAGAAGGAAACCAGTGGGTATCGGCCACCTGGGGAGGTACTGTGGTGAGTCAGAATAACCACATCCTACGGGGGCTAGGATTTGTTTCTGTTGAAGCCAGGAGTGACTTGACTCATGATTTGTAGTTTGCTACCTTTTAAAGTCTGGTTGAGGCTTGAAAAATCTTACTTCTATTTTGGGTATACTGACGTATTAGCAATTTGTCTTTGGATGGTAATGTTACAGGTTAATATTATTTCCACCTCTAGTTTCTGAGTTTTCCTGCTAAGAAAATATGTGCTGCTTTTGTAATCAGAAAAGAAATAAACTTTATTTTAAAAACACAGAGCCATCTACTTTAAAAAATAAAAGGGTTCTTACCTGCTTAGCCCTGCCCAGCTGGGCATCTGCAATAATCAGTTATCAGTGTTAGAAAAGGCATGTGCAGAAGTTCCAGAGCACGGACCCTCTAGGGGTGGCCTAAGGAGCCACTTCTTGCCCCTTTCCACTGCACTGAGAGGGACCCGCCCCCCACGGGTAAGCAGTGGACCCGGACTTCTCAACCTCCCGTCCACTGTAAATTGCTGTTGGCTAATTGCTCTCACCAACTCTGACTCCTTTCGGCATTCTAATTTTGCTCCTTAACCTCATATGGAATTTGACTGATGCTGCTTTGACTCTCAGTACTAAATTAGAAACATTCCCAAGGGCAGAGAGTACATCACCCTCCTCCTTGGAGTGAGAGAGACAGTCTGGGGTGTAGAGTCAGAGACATCAGAACCGACATCCAAAGCCAGCCATTTTCAAGTTGGGTAATCTTGGACACATGCTCTACCTAGCTTCATATCTTAGAGACTCTCTTTCCTCCTCTGAAAAGTAGAGAAAGTAATACAATAGTAGTTTGATTTGGAGGAATTATGTTATAAAGGTTGGCAATAGTAGAGAGGACGACAATATTTGTTTCTTTCGCTTCTTTCTTTATAAGTAGAGTGCTTAGTAAAATGCTCGTTAAGTGAATGAACAAACCCAAGGGTGTTTGCTGGAGGTAGGAGCTGGGTCTCTGGGAGGCTGCGAGTCCCTCAGTACACTTAGGTTGTAGGACACGGGTCTAAATGACTCCTTGCTTCACATTTCTCTTCCAGCTGGCATCGATCGGCCTTTCACTCTAGATGACTTACAGTTTATGATCTTTCACACACCCTTCTGCAAGATGGTCCAGAAATCTCTGGCTCGCCTGATGTTCAATGACTTCCTGTCAGACAGCGGCAACACGAAGAGCAGCCTCTATAAGGGGCTGGAGGCCTTCAGGTGAGTCTTCTTTGGGGGAACCCAGAGGCTAGTGAGGGCTGAGGAAGGAAGAGTTTTTGCCACATCTTGAGTCTGTACCACCAGCCGACCCTGCAGGGAGAAGAGGACAATCCTCCAACATAACAGAAATGACACCAAGTCCACACACGAGTTATTGGATAATCGTCTACATAGCGCCCTCTGCCTTTTATCTCAGGGAGCACAGGGCGTTTGCTAGCACCTTGAGACCAAGTGGTTATAAGAAGCTTCAGAGAACAAGAAAAAAAGGGGAAAGGGAGTGTGGCTAAATCATTCAGTAAAGAAACATTTTAATGTTTATTTATTTTCGAGAGAAAGGGAGACAGAGCGTGAGTGGGGGAAGGGCAGAGAGCGAGGGAGACACAGAATCCAAAGCAGGCTCCAGGCTCCGAGCTGTCAGCACAGAGCCTGATGTGGGGCTCGAACCCACAGACTGCGAGATTGTGACCTGAGCTGAAGTCGGATGCTTAACCAACTGCACCACCCAGGATCCCTGAGTCAGTAGACATTTTATGAACATCAGCTATGTGTCAGACATCATACAAACTCTAAAGACACCAAAAGGAATGTGACTCCATGATCCTTGGCTTAAGGATCTTACAGGCACACCTAGAAGCAGATAGTCACAGAAGGGGATGGCAACTGGGGGAGCATCAGGCCTCATTCTCACTTGCCGTTAGTTTAATTAATGTCTCACTTGTTGCCTCAATTTCACCCATCTATGAAATGGAGATAGTCTAGCTCATCCCCTTAGAAGAATACTGTTTATTGATGTATCACTCCAAGACATTTAGAAAAAAAGAATCTTCAATATACAGTTCCCACTGGGAAGAAAATATTCCCTTTTCTTCTTGGTAGCTGTTTATTTTAAGTTTTGGCATATACTACCAACATCTGTCCCTATTTCTCACTACTACTAACCCCACCACTGATTAAATAACAAAATTAGCACAAATGGGTCTTAGAAGTAGTGTTTCTGTCCCGTAAAAGAAAAATTCTGATAAATACCAAAGATAATAGTTTAGTATCTTTAATATATGAAAGTCTCATCAACAATAAGGTAAACACCTTAATAGAAAATGGAGAAAAAGATATGGACCAGAAATTTCCTCGAAGAAGAAAGGCACGTAATTATATTTTCCAGTGTGCATGCTCGGTGGTGACAAACCTAAATGAGTTACCATTTTCCCTACGTAGCTTTTTAAAAATTTGGATACACAGAACTGATGAGGCTCTGGGAGAACAGGCAACCGTAGAGATGTAAACCGGAAAACACAAAGCAAAGGCCTTGAAGAGGCGCACACCTTTCGGCTCAGTAAATCCACGGGTTTAAGAGAACACATAACTCTTCACTGTAGCGTTTTAACTGGTGAGGACAGGAGCAGGGAGGTTAAGGGAGGGCCTGTCGTACCACGACCCGTTCTGCAGCCTTTAAAAATAATGTTATGGAAGATGATTTAATGTCATAGGGAAAATTAGCTAGGGAAGCAGGATGAGTAGAATGTATAGCGTGATTTTATTTTCCACTTCACTGTATGAAAGCAGGATTGAGTCCATAAGAACAATATGACCGAGGTGCTTCCTCTGAATGGTAGGACTCTTAGTGACATCGTTCTTCTTTGTGCTTGTCTGTATTTCTTATTATTTTATAACAAAAACATGTGCCCAAAAGTCTACTCTCCAGAAGCTGTTACTGGCCCCCTCAGTGCCTCCCTCCTCTCTTATGCTGTCTCACCCGGCCTGTTTTTCTGGCCACCTCCCAGGGGGCTGAAGCCGGAAGATACCTACACCAACAAGGACATGGATAAGGCACTTCAAAAGGCCTCTCTGGACATGTTCAACAAGAAAACCAAGGCCTCCCTTTACCTCTCCACACACAACGGGAATACGTATACCTCATCGCTGTATGGGTGCCTGGCCTCACTTCTGTCCCAGTGAGTATCATGTCTGGCTCCACCATCTCCCCCCACTCCCACCCCACGGTCGGAGAGGTCAACCAAGTTTGGCTCCTCTTCCAGTTCAGAAATTTGTAAGGAAGGAAAGAAGGAAGGAGAGGAAATGAAAGGAACTTGTTTCAAAGGTGTATGTCTAGGCAGATTTACTATCCGTATTAAACAGTGGTCTCCAAAGTGATGATGTTTGATGTCAAGGGATGTGTGAGACCTACCCGGATGCAGCAAGCAAACAGGAGCACTCCTGTGCATGTTTTTAGCCCATCCATTAAAAATCTCTGTGCTTAGTAAAGAGTACAGAGCACTTCACTGAGTAAGAGAGTACTTAACCGGTGGTTCAGAGAGGCTAGCTGTAGAACTCACAACCTAGGTTCAAAAACCACTTAGCTTTGACCTTGGAAAAATACTTAACCTCTATGTGCCTCCCTTTCCACATCTTTAAAACGTGTACACTAATAATACCTACCATTTTGGGTTTTGACGAGTGTTCAATGTCTAAAAGAATTAAGGGGCATCTGGGTGGCTCAGTCGATTAAGCATCTGACTTCGGCTCAGGTCATGATCTCATGGTCCCTGAGTTCGAGCTGTGCTGACAGCTCAGAGCCTGGAGCCTGCTTCAGATTCTGTGTGTGTGTCTCTCTCTCTGCCTCTCTCCCACTTGCTCTTTCTCTCTCTTAAAAATAAATAAATATTAAAAAAAAATTTTTTAAGGATTAAAACAGTAGTGTTTCGCAAGTGGTCAAATGTTGTTATTTCTGTTGATATTCTATTTTGTGGGTTTTATAAGGAAATACGTGTACTATCATACCAGCATATAACATAGGAGATATTTATATCTATATCTATATCTATATCTATATCTATATCTATATCTATATCTATATCTATATCTATATCTATCTATCTATCTAATGAACTTGATAAAATTATTACTGATGAGGGGATGATAAAAAAGTTACACCTGGTGAAACACTACCAGAAAACATAGAAGTCTTGAAGTGGTCTGACCTCCAAAGCTCAGAATTCACTGAATTCATCTTGTCCTCATAGGTGAGAAGCCTCTTTCACACCCCCAAATTCCGTTATGCTCACTGTGCCTTCAGTAGCTTGGAGTTTAGTTGCTCTCCTCCCGGCGTGTTTTCTTCTTTCTGGGCCTATCCCCAGGGTCTTCCAAAAGTCCCTATTTGCACAGAGAGCCTGGAACCCATTTCTACTTGCAAGAGGCTGATTAGATTGGGCCGATAGGTTGGTGGCTTATTCGAAGCGCAGAATATAATGCCAATATGTTTCTTGGGTTTTGATTTCTTTCCCTGCAGGCACTCTGCCCAAGACTTGGCCGGCTCCAGGATTGGGGCCTTCTCTTACGGCTCTGGCTTGGCAGCGAGTTTTTTTTCATTTCGAGTGTCCCAAGATGCTTCTCCAGGTGAGTCCTGTCTTTCTATCAGGCACTTCTGGTGAGATTCAGCTGGTAAAAGAAACCACACTCTGCCTCACCACTACTGAGGCTCCCATCTTGGCAGAATGGTGTTGTGATTAAGAGCAAAGGAACTCCCTGAAGCGGTTTAAGCAATGGAGTAAGTTTGTCTAACTTATGCAGTTGAAGCATTCACCTGGCTCCTACCTGGACTAGATTTCCACAAAGGTGGAAACGGGGAAACCAGTCAGGTCGTTCCAGCAAATAGACGAGGCAAGAGGTAATTAATGGTCATTTGTCACAACCGGTTAAAGGGAAGTTGACGGGTTTGAGACATCTGATAAATATTTGCTGATTATTTTATGTCAGATGTGGTCAGGGGTACACACGTAAGCACCAAGTGGGACATACCTTGACTGAATGAGTGTATTTGCTTGTATGCTTTGCTGACATTATGTTTGCTGACCTTCATCATCCGTTGACATGCTAAAGCCACACACAGCACTTTCCTTCAGGATTTGAACTTTCCCAGAACCTGGCTCTCTATCGGACTCGTGACCGGTGGCAGTGATAACGACAGTGAAGGAGACTTAACGATCTTGCCGTTGTTTCCCAGGATCCCCTCTGGAGAAGCTGGTGTCTAGTATGTCAGACCTGCCAAAACGCCTCGCCTCCCGGAAGCGTATGTCTCCCGAGGAGTTCACAGAAATAATGGACCAAAGAGAACACTTCTACCATAAGGGTAAGAGAAAGGGCAGGGAAAGGTCAAGATCATACTCCTCGAGTAAAAGTTCAAATAGCCAAGCCAAGGACTAGATCCAAGATGGCTGCTTCTGGTTCTTGGGCCGGTCTGGGGCTCTGTTGTGGGGGTTACAGGTGGCTTCGCAGCCCCTTGCCGCACAGCCAGGAAAGCTTCCCTGTGAAGACATCCCCAGTACTGTTTTCTCTTCCCCAACCGCATGCAGCTTTTCCTAAGCATTGCCTCTGCTCTTTCCACAGTGAATTTCTCACCACCTGGTGACATAAGCAGTCTGTTCCCAGGCACCTGGTACCTGGAGCAAGTGGATGAGCTTCATCGTCGCAAGTACGCCCGGCGACCCGTCTAAAGGTGGTGAGTGAGTGTGCAGAGTGTTTCCTGTTCAGATGCAGTTCCGATAGTGCATCTGCAGATGCAGGCCAGACCGGCTCAATAGCTCCAAAGTGATCAGAGGCGGGGAGTTGGTACCGCGAGGACCCTGTAAAACTATTGGGGCTCTTTGCCTTGGAAAGACCAGAGCCGGGGAAGAGCCGTGCTTTAAACTTGGGAATGTGAAAAAAAAAGGTCAGCTAGTTTGCCTGATCTGCTCCCTGTAGGAAGCTCCCCTAGAAGCTTGATAGAAGGCAAGTTAGCATCCGCGAGGGGAAGCAGGCTGTGAGCCTGAGCCTGTGGGGACTCGTTCCTCCAGTGGGGAGAGGCCAGTGCCAAAGACGAGTGGCTTCAAGAAAGGTACACACTAGTGTTGGGAACAGATTCGTGAAGAAACAAGGGGCTGGGGATTCTGCCGGGGCCAGAAGCCTGGACGGGAGGGAACCTCACCATGTCGTCCCTCCCGGGGGAGTAAGGGGTGAGGTGTGGAGACTCAGCCGGAGGCAAGGTGGAAGGACAGAAGAGCTTCTGCAAGAGGACTGCCTGAGAGGGGGGCATGGGAGACTTCTTAGGGTACTTTCTAAAGGAAAATCAAGAATTCCGCATTCGAATCTTGTGGTTCATGGACTCAGACATCTGCCTTCAGTTTGTCTTCCATGTTGGTAAAATGGAGAATGGAGGAGAAGCAATGTCTTCAACAGCCCATAAATCTCTATAAATACAATCCCCAAATACTTCCTGTGTATGTGTGTGTGCGTGCGCACATGTGTGTGTGTGCATGCGTTGTTTCCCTCCTTCGGTAGATGAAGGAAGAAGGGTAAAGAGGTTTGCCAAGGGCACGGGGAGGAGCAGGGGAGGAGGAGGAACCCACGGGTAAAGGAGATAAGCAGAGAAAGCAGGAAAACTGCAGGACGCAGGACGCCCTCGGTTCACACGGCATGGCCTCCTCTGCTGGGATGTGAGGTGCCAGGAGAGGTGGACAAGGGGCCCGACAGGCCAGGCCTGCGGGGTGTGGAGGACCCACGAGCTCAGCGAGCAGGGTCACAGGCTTTGGCACTCCCAGGGGGTCACTCGTTTGCTGCCTTGCTTGTTTGCGGCATGATTCTTAAGGGCAAGTCAACAGCAAAGAGTGGGTAGTTACATGTGTCAAGCTAGTTCAGTCATCAAAGGCAGAGAGAAAGGGGCGCCTGGGTGGCTCAGTCGGTTAAGCGTTTGGCTCAGGTCGTGATCTCATAGTTCGTGAGTTCGAGCCCCGCATCAGGCTCTGCATTGACGGTGTGGAGCCTGCTTGGGATTCTCTCTGTCTCCCCCCTCTCTCTGCCCCTCCCTCACTTGCTCTCATTCTCTCAAAACAAAACAAAACAAAACAAAAAAACTTAAAAAAGGAGAGAGAGGCAGAGAGAGTATTTGGGATTTTAACGGAGTTAAAGATTTTAGGTCAGTGTGGTGCTCTGCGGAGCTCTGTCTCGTTTCCGTCCACCCTTGCCGGTCTGCTCCTCCATCAGGCAGAATGTGTCCCTTTGCTCCCGTGGCATGGGGCGGAGGGGGCTTGGGCACCCAGGCTCGGAGCCGGGTGCGCAGTGGAGCTCCCCAGACCCCAGGACCAGGTAGGAGAGCCCCCCTGCATAGCCTCCCCTCAGACAAGAAACGGGTATTGGGGGCAAGGGGAGATCCTCAGGGTGAGACTCACACTGACTGTCCTTTTCTTTCTTTAAATTCTGCAGATCCACAGAGTGGCTCCTGAGAAATCTACGCTAGCAGAATTCCTGCCTACAGATCCTACTTTTAAAAGCCCACTCTTAGATGGAAACGGATCGTATTGGACACAGCAGCCCCCCGGAAGCACTAGACCTGGAGAGTGAGGGGCCACCCTTAGGCTCCTTCATGCCTTTCTCTGCTGCGGTCACTGTCAAGGGCTTCTGGCGCTGCAGGGGTCCTCGGGGAAGAGGGGATGGAAAAGAAACTGAACCCACAATTGCTGCCCTCCAGAACTATGAAAGCATCCAGATAACTTTACCTATCACGTCACCTACCATAGCTCCGTGGCTGTTAATATCATTATTAAATTTCTGTGCTGTTATAGCTTTATTCCTTTCTTAAGTTTTCCTATCAATTTCTAAATTTTATAGCTGCTACTTTTTTAACTATATTTTTTTATATGTATTTATTTTTGAGAGACAGAGCACAGGCAGGGGCGGGGCAGAGAGAGGAGGAGACACAGAATCCAAAGCAGGCTCCAGGCTCTGAGCTGTCAGCACAGAGCCCCATGCGGGGCTCGAACCCACGAACCGCGAGATGATGACCTGAGCTTAAATTGGACACTCATCCGACTGAGCCGCCCAGGCGCCCCTATATAAACCCATAGAACACGATGCAGAAGCTAGAGGCAGGAAATCGCTCTTGTATTTCTTGGAAAGCAGAGCACAAAACCCGCCCCAGCTGACACGCAGAGGAACCTGCCGGACCTCGGGGCTCCGAGGTCCCCAGTCTCCCTGACACGCCCCCCCCCTCCGCCAGCTGTAAAACTGCTGAGCGCTCCCCTCACACCCTGGCTCTCTCTGTCCAGTCCCGTCCTCTGAGAGGCACGGGGGAAACACGGCTTCTGCGCCCAACTTCCTTCCCTGATCTGAAGATGCCGCCAAGCAGGCCAGGCTGGAAATGACTTCAAGGGCGACCAAAGCTCCTTGTTCGGGCCTTGCCAGTGTCATCCGGGCAATCAACACAAGGCAGAGGTTAATACGGCAAGCTTTTGACTTCTCCAGCCAAAAAAAAGATTCTGGTACCTGCTGGGGAAGTTTTCCACCAAAGGAGGACTTGTACCCCCTTGGGTTAGGGCACTGCTTTCTCCACGATTCTCTTACAGCAAGGGTTCAGGGAGGCGATTGACCCGGGAGGGGTGTGAGAAGGGGAGGGAGGACACGCAGCCTTTTAGAAAGCCGCTCCAACGAGAAAGGGGTGCTTTGTGGGAGAGAAGACAGTTCCGTGGTTGGGGAGCAGGGCCGGCTGGGGGCGGGGCGCTAGGCATGGCGGGGCACTGGGCCCATGGGAATGACACACTGAGCCAGCCCACTCTGCTGTTTGCCCACAGCCGTTCACGTCACAACAGGCCCCAGAAACTCTGGGATAAGCCCCGACGTGAGTAGCTAATACAGCATCCTCGGACTCCCCAGCCCTCTCCGGGAGGAGCCCCGTGACTCCTGCTGGGGCTACGGCTCAGCAGCCCCTCTTTGCTGGCCCCTGCTGCCCAATACCCCCTTGGCCAGCTGTCTGGGGGCTCTTGGTCCAGTCGGCTCTCCTGGCAGGTCCCCAGAGTGCTGTCTGCAGTCACAGGAAAAAGCCCCTACTCACCAGAGTTCTTGAGACCAGTCTCTGAAGGCCTTGCCTTCTATCCAGATGGAGCTCACTGTGGGCTCTTGGTGCCAAAACAGCCTCTGCTGGCCTTAGCAACCAGAACCTTCCATATCACCAATGCTGGTGCCAGGCCTCCACTTAGGAGTCATGTGGACACACTGCAGGTGCAATAGTAAAAAGACTTAACGCTGAGGATACCAGGGTGCTGACCAGTTGAACAGAGGCTGCCCGTGCCCCTGGCACACCGGCCGATTGTCAGCCCTGGTTCAAGCCAGACACTCGGGAGGTTCCCGGCCCCACTCAAGTCCCCTCCTTCGCCAGCTAGCTTTGGTACTGAGTGCTAAGGCCTTCCCCTCACAGCTCTGGGAGAACTCGATTGAAACGGACTCCTGCTGGCAGTGAACAGAGCCCTCTCCCCCGGTGGAAGGTCGGCACAGGAGAGAAGGATTTTCAGTTGCCCTGTCCGAGGTCACCCTAAAGTCTGCTACTGTCATTGATTTATTTGTCCAAAGAACACTGGTAGGTAAAGAACTTCCCCGTGTAGACAAACACAACAACAACAACAACAAAAACGAATTGCCCTGGGTGACCCGGAGCAGGAAGGAGGATGAAGGGATCACTAGAGGAGGGCACGGGGCCACGTTACAGGCGGCTCAAGCAGGAACGCACCACGTGACGGATCCAAATAGATGTGAAGCCCACTGCTTCCATCACCCCGCTGAAGGCACACCTCTGCCGTCCCAGCCAAGATACGCAGGAAGGACACTGCTCTCCGAAGTGAGGTGCAGCAGGGATGCCACCAACCACAGAGGAACGCCGAGGAGTAAACAGTGCACCGCCTCTGCATGGCGCCAGCTCGGTTTTCAAATCGTGCCTTTTTAGAGCCGGAAGTTGTGCGGGTGGTCACGGGACAAGATGATGCAGGGAATCTGTCCCCTGCCTTCTCATGCCACCAAGGCTACGAAGCTACTCAAGAGATGCTCCAGTGATTAGAGTTCCCGAAATTCGCTCTGAGCACCTTTGAGCACCAAGTGTGGTGTGTCCGGGGAGTTCTGAAGAAAGACACCAAGACACTGAATGTTGACCTCAAATTTTAACGCAATTTTTAACGTGGTCGGTTTCAGCCAGTTTTTCTAGGATGGGTGGCGTCAAGGGAAGGCCTCGCTGGTGCATGGGGTCCTGTGAAAGAGACTGAGGGAGACTTGCCGTCTACTCTCAAAGAAAGGGATGAAGAAACCGATGTTTAGCAAGTGCCCTTCCCGTAAAGCCCACGTGCATCCCTTTAATCCTCATTGGGGCTCAGAGGTACCACCTCCCTCTTCGTGATGAGAAAACAAAGGTTTGGGAGAATTAGACATTCCTTGAAGGCCCACCCCTTTCTCTGAGCACTGTAGACACAGCATAGCCAACCATCTCCGGTGGCTCCCCTGGGCCTTTCGCTCAATCACAGCACTCAAGAGGCCAAGGTCGGGGGTCGCTCCCACCAGTGCCCACCAGGCCAGATGGGAGCCTCAAAAACAGATGCAACTGGGCCCAAGGTAGGGATGGGTCACCTCCTATAAATGGGGGTGGGGGGGTCCATCAAAAGGTAAAACCCTCAGGTCAGGGAGTGTCATTCTGTCGTGTTCCAGGAAATCACCTGTAATATACCGTCCAACCCATTCTGAGCTGGCTTCGTGAAATCGCAAGTATTCTCACGCCTCATACCTTAGCTTACCTTCCTCCCCTCAGGAAATCTTCCAGACATCACAGGGATTCCACCCTCAGCTCCAATCCCAAGCTCCTCTGCACTGGACAGAATTCATACACACCTCACCACACCCGATGGCCTCTGCGTGCTGTCCGTGCCACCGAACGGCGACTTCTTTGGGAAAGGTCTGGGTCTTGAGCTTCCTCCTCGGCAAATCACCTCGCCTGGTGCCTGGCACGTAATGTCGTGCACGTGAGAGGGCTCCCTCTTCTGAGCCCACACCTAGGGATGCGCTTTGCTCACTCCACCCTCCCCCCACACCCCTACCCTCCTACCGCAGAACCTGCCCACCGTGGCCCGCGGGTGCCCTCTGGTGGCTCTTCAGGGTAATGACAGAAGTGCGGGGGAGATTTGGGGTTAAGTTTTTTTTATTGGGTGGTTATATCGCGGCTCTGCAGAGGTCAGTCGAGGTCTGCAGAGTAAGCAGTCTCCTCTCTCTGTTGATCACAGGGGGCAGGTTTTCTTCAGAAAAGCTCCCAGAGCTCAGAAGCGGAACTGGAAAGCCTCGGTCACATGCTGCTTCCACGCCTCCAGGCTGGGCAGCAGGGAAGAGATGCCCATGACATGCCAGGTCTCCCCGTCGGACACCACCGAGGTCTGGTAGGACAGCAGCTGCACGCCCGCCTCTGCCAGGAGGCCTGGGAAGTAGACAGACAAACCCCTGGTTGGCGCGGGGTCTGGGGGAAGGAGAGGCAAGAGCCAGGGAGCAGGACTGGAAGTCCTGGACTCCTGTGACCAAAGTTGCATTGGGGGGCGACAGTCTCAGAATCAAAGAGCTAAGAGACAGGACAACAGGGCACTGCCCAGCTTCCCTCACCCTGGCCATCAGGCAAGGCGGGGAAGGGAAGAGCCCGCCACAGGTTTCGAGAGCAATCTCCTGACTTGCTCGCTGTCGGTTTTATCCGGAGCAAGAGCAAAGGAGAAAAGCAGGGGAAAGTTCCTCTGGTCAGCTGGCAAGGATGGTGAAATTAGTCTGTGGACGCACTCTCCCAAAGCTGGGAGTGCTCCAAAACTCCCAGTGGCCTGGCGCCAGGGGCCTGGGGCAGGTCCAAGACGCTCACAACTGCTGGAGCGGATGTCCCCACATGCATGGTTGCAGTCAGGCACGCAGGCGGGAGAAGGAAACCTACTCAAAGCCTGAGTTCCTGGGACCCAACTCTCCAGGCACGTCCATGCTGTGCACTTAATATGGGGAGCAGGCCAGTCAGTAGGGGCCCTGGGGTGCTACCCCGGCCACACAGCTCTGCGACCTGAGATAAGGCACTTCCCCTCTGAACGCTGTATCCACTTCCCAAATGTTCTGGAAACTGGCAGGACAGACCCTCTGTGTGCTGCAGAAATGCCCTGAGGGGCAGAGAGGGGCTACAGGAGACAAATGTCCATGGAGCCCAATCCCAGGGGAGACCGCCCCCCCTCCCCAGCCCCTGCTTCAAGGGCCCAGGCAGGCCCCTCCTCACCAATCATGGTGGGCAGCATCGCAGGATTAGACGGCTGAGCCCGGAACATGAGCAGGGGCAGGCCCCTGCGGAGGGGCACTTCCGGCCTGAAGACGGCCCCGTTGAGCGCCTGTAGCACTGGCGTGGTGCCTTGGACCAAGCCCACGGCCTGGTAGGGGGCCTCTGCCAGGGCCACAGTCAAGAGGCATTCCCCACAGCCCTGCTCCCCTGGCCCCGCGGGGTTGTGGGAGGTGGTCACCTGCGGGGAGAAGGCAAGGGGGCACCGTTATGCCGGCCAGCCAAATCGCACCCACCCTCTGCGGCCACCTCACTGCCCATCTGGAGCACTGCCACCTGGTTAGCACGCTCAGCAGTTCGAGGCCAGAAGGGAGGCCACAGGGGCTATAAGTCTGGTGCCCCTGAGCGTTAGCTTGCTGGGACAGTCAACGGCCTCCCTCAAGAGAGGGCAAGGAGAGGCCTGCCAGGTAGAGGGAAAGGCGGGGCGCCAGGAAGGAGGAGAAAGGGGCCTGCCCTGGAGGCCGACCCAGCCTGGTGCCCCCTGCCCACTGCTTCTGCCAGCTCCCGCTGGCTGAGACATGCAGGCTTCGATCTAAACAGGGAACCAGAGGAGAAGACGCCAAAGGCATGAGGGCCGCATAGGGAGCTTCCAGAACTAGCAAGCTAATCAAGAAACCGAGTGCTACGGTAAAAGGAGCACTGGACGGAGTCCGAGGCTGGGCCTGCTGGGCCGTCATCTCCCAGTCTGCGGCCAGGTGCAGCCTGGCTCCCCGGCCTCCTCGGCCGTCAAACAGGGGCACTGCTCCGGCCCCCTGTTCTCACGGGGCACTTCTGCACAAACTTCTGCACAAAGCACTATCACGAGTACTGAGTTCACTCGGCAGCGCTCAGAGGCAGGCGGATGGAGAAATGATGGCTGCCTGTCACAGGCCACAGTGTCAACGTGGGCGTGCCCGCGGGAGCCGTGAGCGTGCCCTGGGGAGGCAGGGAGACGAGGGCAGGGCCCGAGGGAAAGGAAAGGGGGGCAGGGGCACACACATCGAGGCCAGTCTCTTTCACCAGCAGCTTGGCGTTCACCAAGTTCACATCCGCCTGAGTGGAAGTGTCTTTGAGGAGGCCGACAATAACTGCAGGGCTCAGGCAGTTCCCAGCATTCTTCAGGGAGGTTCCTGGGGACGGAGAAGCGATCGTAAGAGCACTGTTCGGTGAGCAGCACAGGAGCGGGTAGGAGGAGACCACTGGCACCCGGCTGGGGGTCACGGTCTCCTGGCTGCCCCGGGGGCCCCCACCCTGGCCTGCCCGGGCAGGCAGTTCTGCTGCCCTCCCTCTGGAGGGCAGAGAGCCAGTAATTGCCGCCCAGTTCCCCGCCTCGTTTCCTCTGGGGATTCCCCTGGCTCTGACCTTGCCTCTTACTGGCAATGCGCAGGGTCTAACCACCCCCGATCTCTCCCCAGGGGAGCAGATGCAGAGGAGGCCATGGTGGGGCAGGGGTGGGTGGGGGAGGCAAGCCTCTGCAGGGTTGTCTCCCGGCCTCCACCTTCTCTCACCACATCTGCACAGGCTGGACCCACTGCAAAAGTGGGCGGTGCCTGAGGGCAGACCTCGGGCACTGTTCTCATCCTACTTCCCAGCTGAGCAACTGCTCCCAAGGACCATTGGCTTGCCCGAGGACGCGCCTTACTATGTCACAGAGCACAAACTGTCCTACCGCCTCATAGCACTCCCGCCCGACTCTCCCGTTACAGGTCAAGAACCCAAGGCTCAGAGAAAGGAAAGTCACACAGCAGATAAGTGACAGTGCCAAACCCAGCATCAAAGGTCCTGCCGCTTAATCTGGGACTCCCTCCACCAATCCTGCGGCCTCGCACGGGACACTCTGTCTCCGTGGAGGTTTCTCTCACACTCAGAACACCTACACCTTAAAAATACTATATAAACGTGACTTGTAACAATGACATGTATTTCCCAGTGATTTTCTGCGCCCCTCCCCTCTGTCCCCACTGGGTGGCAAGCGAGCCATACATGGCCATAACGTGGGACATGGGGACACAAGACCGGGGTCTAGTCGCTTCCCTATCCCTCACTGTCTCTGACCTGCTGCAGACACAACCCTCTCCCCCTTCCTCTGCAGCGTCCCCAGCTCACCCTGTGTTACCACCTGGATGGTCCCTTTGGGGGACCCAGCCCAGGCTCGCATCAGGGCCCCAAGAGCTTCTGCCAGACCAATCCAAGGCTTGGTGTGTGGAGAGAAGGCACTGGTAAGGGCCTGGGCGTTCACCTGCACAGAAAGGGGGAGCAGAGCGGAGGTCAGGGAAAGGTGGGGCAGGGCCCACCCGCCTAGCTCGGCTCCTGAACACAGCTCCACGTGGACAGCAGGAGACCCAGACCCACTCTTGCTCTGGGTGCCTGGGGGCTGGGAGGGAAGACAACTTCCACCAGCCACCAGCAAGACAGTAACTTGTGCCGTTAGCGTGGGATTGCTGTCCAGCCAGAGAAGAACGCAAAAGGCTAAGACCGTTCCGGGTTTCCAGAAGCGGGGAAGAAATGTCTCCCTCCCCGAACTATGCCGGCCTCCGTGGGAAACTGGTCTTTCCTGTGCTGGGAAAGAGTCGGACAGCACAGCAGAAGGTGGGTCTTGGACATAAGCTGTGCGGCGAGTCACAGATCACTTGGTCTAGAGTGGTAGGTTGCTCCAGGATGACTTCCTTTTTCCTTTATACCTCAATTAGAAAACGGTGAGTGTCGGGGCGCCTGGGTGGCTCAGTCGGTTAAGCGGCCAACTTCAGCTCAGGTCATGATCTCACGGTCTGTGAGTTCGAGCCCTGTGTCGGGCTCTGTGCTGATGGCTCAGAGCCTGGAGCCTGCTTTGGATTCTGTGTCTCCCTCTCTCTCTGCCCTTCCCCTGCTCACGCTCTGTCTCTATATCTCTCAAAAATAAATAAACATTAAAAAAAAATTAAAAAAAAAAGACTTCTAAAATAATATTTAAAAAAAAAAAACGGTGAGTGTCAACACCGTCATTAATCACTTTGATGAAATATCACGACTTAGAAAGTTGGATTCACATACTCTTGATGATCCTATCACCTTTTAAATGGCGCCCCATGTGGAGTCCACCACGAGGCAGGCTGGGCAGCTAAAGGGCGCAAGTCACCTGTCCTTCTAATGTTAGAAGCCTAGGGTCTGGAGGGCTGGACCCCCACCAGGAGCTTGATAACAAAGCCAGCTCGTCCTGGGTCAGAATTTCAATTCCATTTTGCGGTTCAAGACGGTCTGGCTCTGTGAATAAACTCTACCAAAAAAAAAAAAAAAAAGGGTGGGGCACTCAGTTGGTTAAGCATTGACTCTTAATTTCAGCTCAGGTCTTGATCTCATGGTTCGTGAGTTTGAGCCCTGCTTAGGGCTTCCTGCTGACAACACAGAGCCTGCTTGGGATACTCTCTCTCCCTTTCTCTCTGTCCTTTCCCCACGAGTGCTCTCTCTCTCTCAAGTAAGTAAATAAACTTAAAAAAAAAAAAAAAGATGAAGGCACCTGGGTGGCTCAGTCAGTTAGGCATCCAACTTCGGCTCAGGTCATGATCTTGAAGTCCGTGAGTTCGAGCCCCGCATCGGGCTCTCTACTGATGGCTCAGAGCCTGGAGCCTGCTTCAGATTCTGTGTCTCCTTCTCTCTCTGCCCCTCCCCTGCTCGTGCTCTGTTTCTCTCTCTCTCTCTCAAAAATAAACATTAAAAAAAAATTTTTTTTTTTAATTTGCCCAAGTCTAACTACTCTGATCTAAGATGGGAACGAACGGCATGTGGTTCCCTTTGCCGGAGCTGCTGGTAAGGAGCCCCCGTCATGAAAAGGCCTGGAATGCCACCACTACGTAATGACGCCATGGAAACTCCCGAGAGCTGTGACAGGAGGGCAGACGCCTGCTTGGCCGAGGGCTCCAAAGGGAAAAGCCCAGCCCCAGTTGGCGGACACTGACCACCGCCCAGGCCTCTGCACATCACCTGGGGGGACACCTGCTCAGAAGCCAGATGCGCAAAGGGAGTGAGAGACCGCCCCCCACTCTGAGGAGCCAAGTGACGCAGAATAGAGAGGGGACAGGCATACAGACGGGCGGGCCAAGTGTGGTCATGGACCACTGTCCAGTGGCTGCCCCCAGGCTGGCCCGGGGGGCGGGGGAGTCCTTCAGGGGAGCTGCTGGCTCCCTCACTCCCTCAGGGTGTAGAAGGCAGGGCGGCCCGGAAAGCTGGGCTGTCAAACCAGGGCTGGCGGGCTGAACAAAGCATCCTGTGTCTCTCCTGTTACAGTTCTGTCCTTAGCAGTGAAAATCCCCGTGCCAAGTCTCAGCCAGGAAGGTTGGGGACCAGCCTTGGTTCTCTTCTGGAGTAATGATTCAGAATTTAAAGACAGAAACTCGTGAAATCTTAACAAGAGGGACTATGGTTCACGCAAACGGGTTGAAACTGGACTAGAAAGGTCAAGCAAGTCTTTGTGAATGTGTGGCGAGCCCCCTTGAAAGAGAGTTATGCCTTCCTTACTCATCTGTGTCCCCAAAGGGCTAGGACAGATGCTGGTACCTTCTGGAGCTTAAGGAACATCCAAAGACTGAATGATTGAGACAGACCTGGAAGCAGAAGTCAGGTTAAGCTTGGAGGAGAAATGTGTCAGGAAGGGCCCAGCGTGAGCTAAGACATAGGTAAGTAGGGATACCAGGCCATGATTGAGGGAAAAAGAGGGGGCCCGGGGGGGTTCACTCTGGGGCTGGGGACTTGCCCCACCCAGGGTTCTAAGGTGGACCCAGAACCAGGAGCGCTCAGGCCTCGGAGGTCAGAGAGGGCCCTGCCAGGCATCTCCACTGGCCGGTCCCCCAGCTGCCACTCCCCATGGTGTCCAGCATCACCCAGGCCACACTCCTTCATTCCCATGGCTTGTGGAGAACAAAGGGGCCTTTCTCCAGAGCTCAGAGCTTGGGAAGAGCCGCAATCTCGGCCCCAAGGCTACAACTTAGCAGTGCTGAGCTGGCTCCCCGCCCCCAGGCTGCAGCTACGAAGGCTGGGACAGGGCGGCCCCTGCCACCCCACCCACAGGCCTGGCTCAAGGGGAGTCCTTATCTTCTGCTCCCAGGGTCGGAATCAGGTCAGCAGTCACCACCCCCCCCACAAAACCAGATGCCCTCCTCCTGCTCCTCCCTCTGAACCCTGGGCCCCAGCCCCCCCTTGGCCGTACTTACCACCCCCGCCAGGGACTTCCCCTTCACCATGTCCACGAACTGGATGGCAATCTCCTCCCCGCAGCGGCTCTGGGCCTCCTTGGTGCTGGCGCCCAGGTGGGGACAGCTGATGACGCTCTCGTGGTCCACCAAGGCGCGGTCCCTCGGTGGCTCCTACCCAAAAAGAGACACTGCTCGGTTGGCTGCCCAGGGAAACTGGAGAGGAGGGCAGGGGTGATGACGCCTTCTACTTCAGTCTTGCCAGGGCTGTCACTGGTCTCCACGCCCGGCTTCCTCAGCAGCGTCCCACCACGGCAGAGGGGACAGAACGACGGATGGGATTCGCATCTCAGCTCCACCACTTATGCGCCTTCGGGCAAATCTCTGCCTCCTCTCACAGCTTCGGTTTCCTCATCTATAAAATGGGCTAATGCTATCCACCTGGTAACACTGCCGGGCAGGCTATGCATCAATAATTCTGGAGGCTGTCGGCCAGTGGGGGCTACCATTGCTGTTATTGGTTTTTCCCCTGAATCTGTGCAGCGCGGACTGTCAGCTCTTCACACAGTAGGCCCTCCGCACAGGTGTCCCATCCCGGCTCTCACAGGTGAGACAGGTGGTCCGCCCGGGCACCTCTGCCCACCGTCCAGGGTCCCTCCCACCCTTCTGCTCACTGAGCACAACGCACGGCCTTGGGGAAGGTCACTCAGGTCTCTTCTCTGGCCACTAGGGCCTGAGAGTGCTGTCCACATAGTAGCAGGTGCCGTGAGGAGGCCAAAGACAGCAAGAGGAAGGTGCTGGGCTGGGGAACCGCCACGCGTGCCGCTGCCTTCAAGAAGCTTACCGTCTAGTTAGGATGATCAGAGTACAAACCCAATGCCCTGTGGTCCTGGGTAGGGAAGACACCGTGAGCTCTACAGGGCTCAGAGAGGGCCGGCGACCCGCTAAGACCCCACCGCAAGTAACCAGCAACCCCCCACTGCCTACTCCAAAATTCCTGCTCTTTCCCCTGGATCTCTGATGCTGGTGGCAGGACTTTTAAGAGAGGCCACCGGGATTCGAGTGGAAGTGCCCGATCCAGCATTCCATCTGGCGTGATGGCAGGCAGCTCTCCTGAAGAGGGACAGGAAGAGCAGCCCATGCCAGGGACCAAGGAACACTTCGGGCCATTATTCTCGGGCTTCCTTTCCTTTCCCAAAGAGAGGAAGGAAAGGGAGGAAAGGATAAGCCAACGGACACTGGGCGGGATATCTTCTTAGCAATGGGATTCACTTCATCAGAGACCTGCATCAATACATTAGACCCTGCCCCAAGTGATCTCTCCCTGCCCCGAGGCCTCAACCTCAGAACCGATTTGCCCCCGTCTTCCCAGAAGCTATCCACACGGCAGCAGTGGGGGAGCCTGAGACCAGGAGCTGGGTCCTACTTAAAATCAGAGTTTTGCCAAAGACAACATGGCTGCCTCTGAAGCGAGCTCTGCAAGGGCTCCTCAGACCACAGGGCGTGATTTTTAGGCAATGCAATTTCTCCCATTTACCGTGGATGCTAGAGACCTTAGGCCAAAGGCCTCTGTGCACGCGGGGCCCCTCTGTTCTGCCAGGCACTCACCTCCGTGAACACGTCCAGCGCAGCGCCAGCACACTGGCCCGACTGCAGGGCCCGGAGCAGGGCCCCCTCATCCACAATCCCTCCCCGAGCGCAGTTCACCACACGCACCCCCTTCTTGCACTGGGCAAAGGTGCTGTCATTCAGCAAGCCTGGAAAGAGAAGAGAGATTTCCTCCAGCACCAGTGCTTGGCATCCGGGACACCAGGACCAGGCCCTCCCATGCCCACACCAGCTCCTTCTCCGCCGGCCTCCTTCCTGCAGGGCGACAGCTTCTCTGGTCTTACCTTTCACTTTTTGGACGCCCTGGGGCAAGAGTCTCCATTCAGATGTAGACCAAACGCAGTTTAGAAACATCCTAGCAACTGCCTGAGGTATTAGTGCGCCAAGCAGGTCCCTGGAACCACAAAGGCCAGCAGTGGCCCCCGGAAAAAACCGTGGGACTGACACGATGACCTGGCTTGTCCCATGCATTCCCAGCTGGCTCGGCCCTCCTCCATGTGACGCAGGGCCAGCTAACAAAGCATCGCCGTCTGCCATGCCTGAGGGAGCCGGTCACCGGCGTCCACACGAGGCCCAGACTGAGGGCCCACCCTGGTACTGAGGGACACACGTACCTGTGGTGGAGGGCAGGAGAGGAGTGTGCACCGTGATGAAGTCGCAGAGAGGCCAGATCTCCTCCAGGGGCAGCTGCTGAACACCAAAGGAGGCCGAGACCTCCGGCGAAATGATGGGGTCGTACCCTATGGTCTGGTCAGAAGCGAGAGAGAGAGACAGAGAGGAGTCGGTGTCACTATTAATTTTAGCATTGGTATTATTGGTAATGGTGGCCGTTTATTAAGCGTTTACCAAGTGCTATTGTTAATCCTTTCCAAACGCCAGTTATCTCTCACAGTAACACAGTAAAGGTTGGCACTGTTCTACTTTAGAGCTGAGGAAAGTGGGGCTCACACATTAGGAGGAGCGGGCCCCAAGTGCAAACGGAGGTCCGCGCTCTTAACCATGAACAGATGCAAGAGCAGCGTGTGCGTGTGCGCGTGTGCGCGTGTGTGTGTGTGTGGATAAGGAGGAGCTCAGAAACTCCTGGCAAGCAGGGAGCCCAAAGAGGTAGGATGGCCACTTGGGGACGTGCTTGTGGGGTGCAACCCGGCAAGAGAGGAGACCCTGGGCCAGGACCGGGAGGGTCAGAGTGCAGGCAGGAGCACTGACTACTTCAGCAGAGTGAGGAAGCAGGGGGTGGGGGTAGTGGGGTAGAGCAGCGTGAGCGAGGAGACCAAGACTGGACACTGGGGAGGGGTGCAGACACACCAGCAGGGAGAGTCCGGACCCTTCTTGAATTTCTTTTAAGGCTTAAAATGCATCTACTCTTGGTAGGCATGACTTGGTGAGTAATCACGCAGAGGTCTAAGTGACAGAGACGGATCTTTGACAGGTTTGATGAGGGTTTGGAACAAGGACATCCCATAGATGGGGAGGGACCCAGAAGGTTCTGGGCTAACAGGGGAGGAGGGGATCCCCAAGACAGAGTGACTTCTCCAAGGCTGCTGAGAAGGAAGAAAGACTGACTCCTGGGAGACAGGGGGGCAGGCAGGAAACTCTGGGGGTGCAAACTCCATCAGCCTCATGATATTTGCAAAGGTCATCAGATATCGGTGAGGGGAAGAAGGACACCTGGAGAAGACAAAGCTCAGAAGAAGGAAGGAAGGAAGGACGGGTAGCCATAGCTGATAATGGCAGACACTCCTTTCGCATCTCCTACATCAGATTCTCCCAACTTACATCCAATGGATTAGGCACTATGACTTCCCCATCTTACAAGTGAGGAAACCAAGGCAGAGAGGTGACATGATTTAGTCAAGGTCACGCAGGTGGCAAATGGTGGAGTGGGGACAAGAACCGGTGTTTGGATTTCCGAGCCTGCACCCATAGTGTCTACCCTTCTCATCAGGTAGGGAGGCTCACAGCACCTCCTGAGAAGATGGGGGGGAGTTGATGGAAATACCTCTTCTGCATCACAGACAGTGCTGGGTGCCAGTCACACAGGTCTCAGCAAGGGCAAGGCTTTGAAGGTTACGAAGCCAGCACAAGCAGCTGGGGAGAACCCACAACCAGCCACGAAGCATCTACCTCTTTCAACAGCAAAGACTTAGTCCACTTTCTGTCTGGTCTACCCAGGAGGTCTACCCCGGGCTTTTTCCATCGGCTTGGTCCACGTCAGCAGCACTGACCGGGAGGGGGGGAAGAGGTGTAGCAGCATAGAAATCTCAAAGACATCAATGTCCTCTAGAAGGCAGGACAGCCAGTTGACCTGGGCACACCTGCAGGAGCCAAGGATGGACGCTGAACCAGGAGGCCTGGGCCTGGGTCCTCAGTCCTAAGTAGAGGAGTTGGGTGGATGATTTCACAGTCCTCCCCTGCTCCAACATTCAATAAGTCAATATTCTTTGAAAAGAAAGTTCTCTTAACCTGGAAACGTTAGAGGTGAACCCAATGTTCAGAGGTGGCCCAGGATTAAGCAAAACCAAACAAACAGAACATAAGGCATAAAACTTGAACACTTTAACAGTGGTCACCTGTGTGGCAGAATTTTTGGCTCCTGTATGCTTTGTTGTGTTTCCCACATGGATCATCGGTTCTTTGGGGGAAACATAGAAGCCATTATTTTAGAAAATCACAGCCAAGAAGCTTTCTATATAAAATTCAGCCCTTCCAGAGAAGAAACTGAAAATGGTTACTAATAAGGTACAGCTTTCGGATCATGGTTTTCATCAGCAGCCTTGTGGGGCCACGGAAGCCAAGGTGGAGGTTTGGGGGGAGAGGCTGTAGGATCACAAGGTCATGACCACCCCAGCCCAAAGGCCATTCCCTTCAGATAGAACCTACTCGTTTCTGTGGGGACAATGAGGTGTCCAGGGGAGGAGACAGGATCTCTCTGCCCGTGTCCTTACAAGTCCTCTTTGTCCGCCGGCTCAGAGGCCGTCCGAAACAATGGCCCTGTTCATCTCTAATCCAGATGGACTTTGTTCATGTGAGTGGGGAGAGGTCGGGAACCCCAGCAGAGGTCACAAAGCCAAGCCTCGCGGAGCCACGATCACGCAACTCGAGGGCTTCTGGGCTCTCAGGAGTCAAGGACCAGGGTGGGGATGCCGGGAGGAAGGGTCTCTCGGGCCGAGCCTGGCCCAGTGTCCCCGCGGCAGGGGCCTGCAGCTAAAGGGGAGGAGGTGGGGAAGAAAGAGACCGGGCATCTTCCACAGGGGTCAGCAGGCCCTGACGCGGCTTCCTTTCTCTTGTCCAGCTGCAGACACCTGCAGGGAAGAATCCAGCTGAGAAAACCCGTTTTCATTTTTCACCTGAGACACTCAGGGCAGACGGGAGCTGAGGCTCTCACACCAGGAGGCCATGGGGGGGGTGGGCGGGCAGGGAGTAGGAAGAGTGATGCTGGGCCCAGAAGACCAATGTCTGAGTAGGGTCCTGACGTGTCCTGGAAAAGGTCGGAGGTCCTGATGGAGAGAAGCTGGAGCTATTCCAGGTACGTACCATCCGAAGACTGTTCCTAGCAGAGCCTCAGGGGCACCCACAGAGGCCTCCCCACTTGAATCCCAGCCTCGGGACGGACTCCTGTCGCTGGGCAGCCGCGGGAGCCACCCGCTAGCTGGGGTCACACAAGGCGGGAGAGGCCGCCTCCGCCGACTGTGGGCCCTCTGGCTTAGCAGTGGATGCCGGAGAGCAAGGGGGCCTTCGAGGGAAAGGGGCTCCAACAGAGGGGCCTCCCCGTCACACCCTCTTTCTACCCCACAGCCAACCCTTTTGGCTTAGGATGAGGACTCGCTCTCCTTTGCACAATGAAATCTTACACTGAAGCTCGATATAAAAACTGATCGAGGCTGCAGAGGTGAAGGCCCAGAGCCCCACCACCTACTGTCTCCCAAGGGTCCCCTCCCCTGTGTCCCTAAGTCACCTTTCCGGAACTTGAGGCTCTGGGAAGAACCTGAAACTCAGCACTCTAGGGCACTAGGAACTGCAGTTCCCGGACTGAGAGAGCAGCTGCCTGCCCCGGGGAGCCTCTGTCCCGACGAGGCTGGAGCACAGTGACATGGCACAGAGACCACGGGGCCAGTATGGATCAGGACCAAAGTCCGTGGTCATGCAGGACAAAGGGCACCAGACCGGAAGTCAGGACACCTGCAGTTGAAGCTGGACTCCACCATTTACCCTGAACGTTATCTTGCAGCCTTCCTGGGCCTCAGTTTCCTTATCTGTAAGACTGGGATAATACTACTGACGCCACGGGGTCATGGTGAGCGCAGCCTCTGACACGGCAGACCTCGGTAAACATTAGCTGGGTCTGAAAGAAAGCCGTGACAACTGGGGCCTTGGGTTCAACGTCCATCCCTCTGGGCCAGCTTCGGATGTATCACAACCCTGGCCGCAAAGCAACTGCTAAGAGATGCTGGTCTCTTCTCCACAGGAAAAAAAAAAAAAAAGCTTGGACAGAGAGTGCAAGGCTTGGCTCCCGGCGGGCTCGGGTCCGACTGCACATTTTAGGCGACACGCCAGCGTGAGTGTCTCCAAAGCGTACAACCTGTTATTTGGCAACAGGGTTGAGAAAAGTCTTCCGGCAGAAAGAATTCCCATAGAGCCTGAGACTCGGGTGACTCTGACCACCAGCAGGCTTCTGGCGGCCAGAATTTTCCTGAAACACGCATCTGGGCCACGTGGCTCAGAGCAAGTCAGCAGCTGCTCTCGGGGGTCTGGGAAGGCTCCTTCCACACCTGTGCTGGCTGGAAATGGCAGCAAAGGAGGGTTGGGAGAACCCCCAACCAACCCCGACACACACGCTCAACCAAGTGCCACTGGGAAGCCAGGCGGCTAAGCTCCCTAGCAGAGCTAAGGTTTAGGAGAGCCCCCTTCCCTGAGTGACCAGAGCGACAAAGAAAGGACAGAAAAGGAACGGGGGAAAGTCTATCCCCAACATATGAGCACAAAAGGGTCTTGTCTCTCCCAATCCCTCCTGTGACATGACGGGTCAACCCTCAAATCATGATACTCAGGAAGGGGCCGGCCCTCAGTCACCCATTAACAGCATCATTAGTGATTAACAGTCTGGGTGACAGATTAAAGCACTGGGCAGGACTCCAGGGCCAGGGAAGGGAGGGGGTGACAAAGATCATCTTCACATGCTTTGCTGTGTTGCCGGGGCTGCCCAACCAGGGCTACTCAGGGTCCCCTCTGCCTCCTGGTCCACTCTGTCCTTAATCAGTGTTCTCCCAAGTTACTGTAACAAACCACAGTCCTTAAGAATTTTATTCTATTTCCAATGACCGCACAGTGAACTCCCTGCTAAACACCCCTCCACCGATAGAGAAACTCGTAGCCCACGGGTCACGGGTGGCTGGAGAGATCACAGCTTGGAAAGCCATCTGCTTCTGCCTCTCTGCCAACGCGTATGCCTCGTCCTCACATGTCGGCCAAGTACTTACCCAGTCTCACAGGTGAATCTGCAGGAGTGGGGGGCGACTTAGCTCTCTCCCTTCCACTCGGGGCCACCTCTGGCTGTAGCTCTGTCCCCTCGGGTTTGTACCTGTTGGTCTTCCCTGAATCCACTTCTCAGAGAGCAGTACTCTTCAACGGACTGCCCCTTAGCTATTTGGGAGCCGCCCAGTATGCCTCCCAAGTCATGATGGGGCTCAGTGACCCCAGTGCCTTCAGCCCTTACTTAGGAAGTACAGACAGGAACCTCACACCGTCACCTTCCATCTCCGGAACTTTCGTTCTCACAGAGTAGGAGTTCACAATACTTCAGAGTCTGACTGGTACAGAGCATGAGGAATGTCGCCTTCCTTGTTCTGGAAGCCATACTTCTTTTGAGGCTGTCAAAAGTCACATTACCTGTTCTAACAGCCAGACCACTTTTAACTACACTGCATTTCTGTCAACCAAAGGTCTCCTCCCCTACTAAAGCTTTTTCACAACACCTCTACAACCTATACATGTTTAGTTGTTTTGGGGGCCCATATGTAGGGCACCGATAGGTACTCTAGCGAGACTTCCTACTAGGATGCCCAACTAGCGTTCTAGCCTTCTTACGTCTTTTGGTATCTGATTCTGCACTCTGAAGAGTTACCCACCTCTCCCCTGCTTCCTGTCATCCAGGCCATTGATGAAAAAGGTGGATAAGGCAGAGCTTTCACCATCCTGGACCACCTCCCTCCAGATGGAAACAGGGCTATCTTTGACCTAAAGCCTTAGCACCAACCTCACACTTTCCACCTTAACCCGAAGGGTATCATGAAAGACCTCACCAATGTCTTACTGATGTCCACATCTCCAAACCATCTAAATGCCCATCCTTGAGGATGTGTCCAAATAAAAAGTCATTTGTCTACACAACAGAATTCCACGCAATAGTTTAAAAATATGGTACCTGTATTTACAAGACATACAGTTTTATGTTAGCAGCGTGTATAACAGTCTATTCTCAATAGGCAAAGAATCCCTGTATAGGCAAAACCTGTATGCATGGAATTCCATGTAAACGCACAGGAAAAAGTCCAAGGTGACACACACCTGTTCCCTGTGAGACCAGGACTTATCAAGGAGATAAGGATCTAGATTTCAAAGTTTGTGAGAATGCAGTCGCCTATTACCTGATTAAAAGACAATTTTAAATCACCCAGGACCAGACCTCTGGGGATTTCCATGATCAATCAGTTCACTACCGGTTTCCAAAGGCAGAACCCAGAACCAGGCCAGCGTAACACAACCTGTGTTTAGTACACCCCGACCATGGTTTCCTGCCTCAATGCTGATAAACCATCTCTTTCACAATTTGTTCCACAACCTTCCCTCCTTGCCCGTTAGAAAATCTCGCTCTTCGCGACTGCTCACCCATCCACCGAGGAGCTCTGAGGTCAGTAATCTGTCTGCCCCGCAGCAGTATTCATCCGGACTCGGGAATATGTTAGGAAGCTCCATCAAAGTGAGCAGGGTATATACACGAAGGCCATCTGGGCCACTCCAAAATGACCAGGGCTGCTGGCAAGGGCTGTGGGGGTGGGGCGGCGGGGTGGGGTGGGAGGGGGGAGGACCTTTCTAAGGTATGTTTCAGGGATTTACAAGGGTCATGTCCCAAAAGCAAGACAGCCGACGGTGACCCTTCAGAGACATCCGGACAGAAGAACCCCCAAGGGAAGACCCCCACCTGGGTTCTTGTCTACCTTCCATTTGCTGGAGGCCTTAGCAAATACTTACAAACTCCAGACATCAGTATAAAATTAAGGGTTAACTGTAAGTTTCCTTCTAACTCTGTGAAGTAGTAGGGGGTGGGGGGAACTCAAGAAAGGGAGGAAGGAGGGGAAAAAGGGAGAGTGCCACAGCAGCTCTCTGTACATTTTTCTAGAAATGATCTGATTGTCGAAACTGTTTTCCTTGATGTTTACCGAAAGCCTTCCTGGCTGCAGTTTGAACATGCGATTCCCCCCAACAGCCCCGGCGAGTAAGATGTCAGCCAGCCGGCACTGTGAGCTGCCCGGTCACTGGCCCCTGCAGGTCCCCTCCTGTGTGGCTCAGCAGCCTCCGCCCTGGCGAGGACTCCTGGACCGGCCTCAGGGGGCACCGCTGCTCTCGGCTTTGACAGCCCTCCCTCAGCCAGAACCACGAGCTCCCAGAATAGGACACAGCAGGTCCTGGAGGGAGACGGGGGTCAGGGAAGATTTCTGAGAAACACGTGCGATGCTCCAGCCACCACGGGCTTTAAGATCACATCACAGCACGCGCGGAAGTCCGTGGAGGTCTCTTCTGCACTTCGGAGCGGAGTCAGCCACTAGGTGGGTAGCTGCTCTGCTCTAAGACTTCAAATTTGCTCCTGTTTTTCTGAATTATCACAGGGAACAGACACGGCAAAACAAGGAGCCCTCGAGGCAGGGGAGGAAAAGGGCAGGACACGAGAGCCCTCTGCCACTGGGACTTGGGGCAAGTACTCCCCCAGAGCTGGGCGGCCTCCACCAAGTTATTGCCAGATTTTGAGGTCAGGCATTCAGAATGGCAGGCCGACGTGCTGCCCCCCCCCCACACCCCCACCCCCGCCGGCTACACTGCCTACTTATTAGTCAGGGGCTCCACAGGAGGTTCAGAGCCTCCCAGGAAAAAACCTTTACCTTCTCTCGAGCAAAGCTGCCTCTCCCAAAAGAGCTACCGAGAACCCCACGTCCCAGGGGTTCGCCGACCTCTTACCTTCATCCCAAATGACTGCATGCGGGTGGCCACCTCTCTCCCAATCCTGCCCAGGCCAAGAATTCCCAGGATCTTTCCATTGAGCTCTGTTCCCATGAACTGCAACCAGACAAGCAAAAGGCTGAGAAGCCGGAGTGAGCGGCAGAGTGGAACCCAGGCCCAGGGGCAGGTGAGGCTGGGCGGGGCGGGGCCGGACTGGCCACTCACCTTCTTCCGTTCCCATTTGCCGTCCTTCATGGAAGCCGTCGCCTGGGGAATCTGCCTGCAAGGACAGACACGGGCTCAGCGGGGGCCCACGCAGAAGGCGGGACGCGAGGTGTGCACAGCCGCCACCTCTGACCGTCATTCCCCCGGGGAACCGAGCTCTGTCTGGGTCTGGAACTCAGGTGCAGAGACACTGAGGAGGGTCAGAGACTGGAGCAGAGGGAACCCCCTCTGGCGAGGCCTGACGGAGGAGTCCTGGGATCTCCGTCTCCAGCCAGGATTCCGGGTCAAGGCTCCGATGCCACCTCACCCACTGAGTGACTCTAGGCATGTAAGAAGCAAGAGCCAACCCTCTAGGGTTCCTGGGGATAACAAAATGGGGTACTGAGCGGCTCCGATGACCTCAAGTTCATCAAGGAAGTTCAAGGTTTTTCATTTTCCTTTTCCATCCAAGGCTGCCACCTACATCTTCCACTGTATCAACAGACGGCTGGTCATTTAACTCTTCCTTGAGAGTTTCTTAAGCTGCAGCGGTCTCAGGCTACCCTGGGACGGGGTGGGTGCCACAGTCCATACCAGTTCCTGTCCCAATACCCAGGCTATCTCCTCCTATTGGTTAACATGAAGGTGTGAGCCTCCATCTGCTTTCTGGAGGGGACAAAGGATGTTAGGGCAGAGTCAGAGGTGAGAGGGTAAGATTATGTCATCCAGGCTTTTCTGGAAGTGAAAAAGGGAGACAGGAAACAATGTTTAAAATGTTTAAGGAGCGGGGCGCCTGGGTGGCTCAGTCAGTTAAGTGTCCTGACTTCCGCTCAGGTCACGATCTTGTGGTTTATGAGTTCGAGCCCCACACCGGGCTTTGTGCTGACAGCCCAGAGCCTAGAGACTGCTTCAGATTCTGTGTCTCCCTCTCTCTCTCTGCCCCTTCCCCACTCACGCTCCGTCTGTCTCAAAAATAA
The DNA here is from genome assembly GCA_030068075.1 of Paguma larvata. Lineage (NCBI taxonomy): Eukaryota > Metazoa > Chordata > Mammalia > Carnivora > Viverridae > Paguma > Paguma larvata. The sequence goes on along the minus strand of CM057833.1, from coordinate 98,266,130 downwards.
ATAAATGTTAAAAAAATGTTTAAGGAGTGCCTCCTCTATTTTAGACACTTGATAAGAAATTTGTAGACAAGGGGCGCCTGGGTGGCTCGTGGGTTAAGCATCTGACTCTTGGTTTTGGCTTCAGTCATGATCTCACGGTTCGTGGGTTCGAGCGAATAGCATGGAGCCTGCTTGGGATTCTCTCTCTCTCTTTCTCTCTCTGCCTCTCCCCTACTCACACGAGAGCTCTCTCTCTCTCTCTCTCAAAATAAATAGATAAACTTAAAAAAAGAGAAATGTTTAGACACATCTAGGCAACTGTAATGCTCACAGCTGCATGGAGAGAGACAACAGGGGGACCGAACACGCTGCACAGCACCACCCCACTGGAAGTAGCTGAATGGACTCAAAGCCCAAGAGGACATCCCCTCCACGGTTAGCCTCTGACGTACTTAAATGCAGTCTTTCCCGCCAGCCACAAAACTCAGGGCAGGGTGCGCGTGCGCACACAAGCCACGCTTGCGCAGAGAGAGAGTTTCCAACATACTGTTCCTGTATCTCCATCTCACTGAATTCTCATAAAAAATACACTTTCATGTCTACACATTGCCGGCACGCTTCCATCTGAGGGTCAGGCTGTGGGGGCATCTGTGCCCCTGTGAGGTCACAGGTAAACTCACGGAGTTTAAGTAACAGACTGCACGGGGAGAAGCTCCCGTCGGGCCCATCAGGCCTCAGTAGCGGGTCCTCATTTCAGGACTGTCCCAAGAACAACGGCTTGCCTTGAGGAAGTGCTTCCTTCTCAGCGAAGCTAACCTGATAACATGCCTCTGATCCAGTGAGACAGAGCCCAGCCAGCTCCTCTCGGGCCTGGTTCACGTCCTACTCTCTGCCCTTCTGAGCCCAGTGCCATCTAAGACAGGTGCGTGTGGCACCGTGGGCCACAAGACCTTCCCACGCCCCTCCAGCTGTTACCCCCAGCCTCTAAGGAACCCTCCCCAGGCTTTACCGAAGCCAGTCTGGGGAGGACCATGACGCGGGCAAGGGGGCTCCCGAGAACTAAATGGTAGCCAGCCTGACTCAGGAAGGAAGGTAGAGTGGGGGAGACGGGGAGACGAAATCTATGGAAGTTGCATTCTCCTCTCTTTCTTTCTGTGTCACTGTTCTTCTCCTGCACCTCAGGAGTTCCTGCCATGTGTTCAAAGTCCCCCACCGTGAGGCCCATTCAGGCCATCTCTCCACCCACATTGCTCAAGGCTGTCAACCTGATGTCCATGGCTCCCACAGTGCGGTCGCTGCCCTGCCGGAAAAGCACTCTGAGCGGATATACAAGAAGCTATGAGAGATTCTTCCTTCATAGGGTGCTTCCTTCCTTCCGTCCCTCCGTCCGTCCTTCCTTCCGGGAGGCAGAGAGAGGGGGGGACAGAAGATCCGAAGCAGGCTCTGCGCTGACAGCAACGAGCCCAATGCGGGGCTCGAACTCACAAACCGGAAATCATGACCTGAGCCGAAGTCGGATGCTCAATCAACTGAGCCACCCAGGTGCCCCTAGTTGAATTTTTAATAATGAGTGTGATAAAAATAAAGTACTGGAATGACTTGGAGAAAAACCAGAGATAATGGGGAAGAATATTCCAGAGAGCAGAAACTGCATTTTTGAGGCTTAGAGTTTGAAAAGCCAGAGGATGGTGAGGACGGTGGACCACAGGAAAGGACTAAGGAGAAAAGGAAGAGGACACGCAGGTGTTTGCTCAGCGAGCTTGCTCCCAGGTCACGGGCAGCTGCGCCGGTGCCCCTCTCCCACCCTCAAGAAGCCACCTGACCTCTGTGCACTGGAACCAGTGCGTCGAATGTTCCGTAAAGGACTGATGGCCTTGAAGGTTCTTCGCAGCCTGCGTGTGGCCAAGCGTCTCCGGGTCACTTTGTTGGGGGAGGTCATAATACCGACACCCCCGAGAGCCCGGCTCCGCTGATGAGTCAGGGACTTACCTGGCCAGACACATAATCATTCCACAGGTGAGCTCCGCAGCGCTGAGGCTGTTCCCATTGGGGGTGCTGAAGAGCAAAGGAGAGAGGGCACCTCAGTAGGTCCAGACCCCCGTATCCCCACTCCTGTCCTGATGGAAAGCCTTGAGCGCAGTGCGCTCGCTCTCCTGCTCCCTCACCTCACCCGCTCTTGCAACCTCCAACCCCATGCCTCCACCCTGGGTTCCCCCATGGACCCCTCCCCTAATCCCAGGGCGAGAAGGAAACCCCCCCTTGCCCCACCTCTGTTGTCATGCGGACGGACGTCCTTTAGAGAAACACACCTGGCCTCTCTACCCAAACTCACTTCTCCACAGGCAGAGAAGTGTCTCACTCGACTGGGAGGCATAGGTGTGTGTGGCTCAGCCCTTCTCTTTGCTCTCCTTTCAGGAACTACCTGCCTACAGGAAGCCCAGATTCCCGCTGTTCTGTGCCATCCATCTTACCCGGGCTGCGCCCGAGGTGGGCGAGCAAGTCCCTCAAATTCAGGTCAGACCAGTGGCCACACACCTTCGTCAAGTTGCCCAGCCTGGCTTCTATGAATACCAAAGCTCATATTTTTACCTCCACCTGACTGACTTCTCCTCTCATCTCTCGACAAGTTCTGAAGGGAGAAAGCTTCCTCACACCTTAACACACAGGGCAATGCGGACTCTGCCCACTTCACAGAAAGGAGAATAGAGCTGAAACCCCTGCAACTATTTTTCTTTTCTTTGGTTCTTTTTCTTTGGTTTTGGAATAGTTTATTAACACACGGTTCAGCCTCCTTTTTACTTTACTGGATCTTTCCTTTCATCTCTGGAAATGAAGATGAAAAAAGTCAAGAGATTCTATCCAAAAAAAAAGAAAAAAGTCAAGATAAAAGGTGAAGAAAAGACTAGACTGGGACGCCGGAGGAGGGGCAGGACCGGGCCGCCGCCTGTGTCCGGAGCAAGAATGCAAGATGGGCTACCACTCATCATTTCTTCTGCGGGATATTGGCCCCGGTCAGATGACCAATTAACCCCTAGGCTACAGGAGGAAGTGGAGGGAAGGGAGGGCAAGATTTTGAGGACACAGCTTCCCAAGGGAAGGGAAGAGGCTTGAGGATAAAGAAGTGGGCTGGAATAACCTTGCCACAGCTTCTACGTGCCAGACGGGAGCCGGAAGCAAGTGGAGCCTATCCCCGGCTTGCAGTCATGACCTCTGCTCTGAGTTTCTGCAAAAATGGCTCCAATGGGGACCTTTCCCCTCTAGGCCCTGGAGTGTGAAAGAGTAGCTGGAGTCCTGGCTGCAGAAGGGTGCAGGGACGTGAGGAAGGGGAAAAACGTTAAGTCACTCAACAAGCAAAGGCTCTGCTCTGCCAACGGTGGAGGGGGGAGGGGCCATCCTGGGGCAGGGAACGCAGATAAACTCACTAACGTTCTTCTGATTCTGGAACCAGGCCACTGGTCAGACAAGTGTGGGGTGGGTTTGGGAAGTGACTTGGCATTACAGAGAGAGCCTCCTAGTCAAACACCCGGGGAACCACTACGCCGTGGGCGTGGCCCACCTGTCTGGACTCGGCCTGCACTAGGCAGCCTCCTGGAAGCCCTTCCTCTCCAGACCTGGTCTTCTGGAAGTTTCCTCCGCGCCCCTCGTGGTGAGCCTCCACACGCACTCCCGGGCTCCACGACTTACTTCATGACCAGGACGCCCTTCCTGGTGGCAGCCTCCAGGTCCACGTTGTCCACACCCGTGCCGGCCCTGCCCACCACCTGGAGCTTCTCTGCGGCATTGATGACATCAGCAGTCACCTTGGTGGCCGAGCGGACGATGAGGCCTTCGCAGTCCTGAGGCAGAAGAAACGTCTGGGTCCAATAGGTCTCCCAGACCTCCTAGCCCCTCTCTGTCCAAAGCGGGAGTTCTTGCATGCTGGCTAATTTTGGATATATTCTGAGTAAGGAAGGGTCTGCCATCAGTCAGGCAGGAGTCAAGTCCGAGCTCCATCCCCTAGGAGCTAAGAATCTGAGATCTGGCCTCCTCCAGTGCGTGAGGAGGAAATGAGCTAGGACAGGTATCATACCTGGCATGCTATCTGGCCCCGCTCAACGGACACGACCTCCTCCATCAGACACCGCCCCGCTCAACGGACACGACCTCCTCCATCAGACACTGCCCCGCTCAATGGACACGACCTCCTCCATCAGACACCGACCCGCTCAACGGACACGACCTCCTCCATCAGACACTGCCCCGCTCAATGGACACGACCTCCTCCATCAGACACCGACCCGCTCAACGGACACGACCTCCTCCATCGGACACCGCCCCACTCAACGGACATGACCTCCTCCATCAGACACTGCTGCTGAACAGGAGAGGTGGACCGAGTTCTACTTCGTAAGTCCCTATGACTGGCACATGCAAGGCACTCCATTCAGTGCTGCCTGGCCAAGTGACTAAAAAGTGAACAAAAGACAAATTGTTGAAAGACATTTCCTAAAATAGAGACCAAAGTAAGGGGATGAAGGGAGAACAATTAAACCAGTGTCTATAGCTATTCAGAAACGTAGGCCATTTTAGACTAAAAATACACATATGCAAAAAATAAATACTTTCAGGATTCATTGAAGCTGCTCTATTTGGGCTAAGCTAGACCTCAAGACAATCTTTCTTAGGCTCTTCCAGAATCCTGTGATATGCTCTCCAAACAAGGATATTGTTGCCCACGTGGATGGAACTGGAAGGTATTATGCTGAATGAAATAAGTCAGAGAAAGACAGAGATATATGTTTTCACTCGTATGTGGATCTTGAGAAACTTAATAAAAGACATGGGGAGAAGGAAGGGGAAAAAAATAGTTACAAACAGAGAGGGAGGGAGGCAAACCACAAGAGACTCTTAAATACAGAGAACAAACTGAGGGTGGATGGGGGGGTGTAGGAGAGGGGGAAAGTGGGTGATGGGCATTGGAGAGGGCACTTTGTTAGGATGAGCACCCATACTGGGTGTTGTACGGAAGCCAATTTGACAATAAATCATATTCATTAAAAAAAAAAAGAACACTGTTGCCCAAACACTCAAGGAGCGTCCCCAGGAAATGGACCAAGCGAACAAAGGCACGCTCTGCCCCAAATCCCGGAAGCCGGAGGCTGGGGCTCCAGTTCCAGGTCTGCCAGAGATAAGGGGGGTCAGGGTGCTGCGTCGCCTCCCCCGACCCCTGGTCTTCACCTGTGAAGTGAGGGGGCCGGAACAGAGGGCCCCCCCCCCGCCGTGTGAGCCGACCCAGCGATACACCACTGCAATCTCCCCGGGAGGAGCTCTCGCCTGGACGCCATGAGGAGCGGCTCCCTTCCCCGCCCACCCCACGGACCAGGAGGACGGAGAAGGGCCGCGGAGGAGCTCGGAACGGAGGGCTTCTAGACCCTGGAACGACCATTCAACAAAGGTCATAAAGTTATTCCTCCCAGAGGCACTTAAGTCTTGTGCATGCGGGCCGGTGGGCGCTGTGCCTGACCTCAGTCAGATGCGGGACCCCTCCCACGCACCCCAAGCCTTTTCTTGTACAGAACCTCAAAATGTGAGACTCCAAGAAACGCTTGACCAGCCTCTGGTCCAAATGCATTTCGCAGATGAGAAACAGAATCCCGACAAAATTAAGGATGTCCGAAGTCTCCTCTTCCTGCCCTTCTCATGCCTGCCTTCCATCTATGCGATGCCGGGTAGGTATGGACCCGGCATTACGCTAGACTCCATCACCACAAGAGGAGTAAGTCACAGTCCCACCCCTCAAGGAGCTCACAGTGAGAGACATGCCAAGACTCACCATTACACATGTATGCTGTGACCTCGGAGCGTACAAGGCACACGCACACGGAAAAGTTAGAGGAACCAACAGGAACCACCCCATCCGGGCTCACTGCCAATGCTGGCCAGTGCCAGGGGGAATCGAGGGTGCTTGGAATTCCTCCCAACGAAGCAGCCTAGTTGAACATCAGCCAATGCCTGGCCAGACGGTCCGGCATTCAAGTCCACTGCACTTGGCTCCAAAGAAAAGGATCCCCCCCGCCTGGCCACCCACTACCAACTTTTCAAGGCACAGTGAACTCCCCCTCCATGAAAGCATTGCCAACAACCCTGGATTCTATATCACTCCCTCCTGCTGTTTTTGTATCATCCGTTTTACACTCGCGTGTCCTCAATCTGACCTGCAATTTGGTCTCCTCATCTATGGTTTATGTCTCTAAAGCAGGATTATTTTAGTAGCTGAAAACTTATTTTTTAAATAATAATATATTTTAATAGCTAACATACTCCATTGAATAAATGAATTCAGTGACTTGAGAGGCCATGGAAACCTAGCCCCACCATTCTCCCCGCTGCCACCTTCCTTCCCTTAATTATTCAAACGTGTCGCACGATCAAAAACCCACCATCGGAAATCCCTTCCCCTGATTGTGATAAGGAGGCAGAAGATCTACACAACAGCATTCAAGAGTTCATTCAAGAGTTCTATGAGCAGAAGAGTAAGTCAGGGGCACCTGCGTGGCTCAGTCAGTTAAGCATCTGAGCCTGTTTCTGCTCAGGTCATGATCTCACGGTCTGTGAGTTTGAGCCGTGCATTGGGCTCTGTGCTGACGGCGTGGAGCCTGCTTGAGATTCTCTCTCTTTCTCAAAAATAAATCAGTAAACTTAAAAAAAAATTTTTTTTAAAGAAAGAATAAGTCAGGAGAGAGAACTAGGAGGAAATGTTCAGAAACTGACAAATAGATCAATGGAACCGAATGGGTACCTGACAAACAGACCCATGTATGTCTAGGATAGACAAACAGACCTGTCTGTCTGGGACTTGAGAAAATGATAAAGGTAGTATTCAAACTGATGGGGAAAGGAAGAGCTATGTGATAAACGGTATTAGGAAAATTTAGAAAAAGAGAAATTGAATTCCTATCTCATTATAAATTTTTTTTTAATTTTTTTTAATGTTTATTTTCGAGAGAGAGAGAGAGACAGAGCTCAAGTAGGGGAGGAGCAGAGGGAAAGGGAGACACCGAATCTGAAGCAGGCTCCAGGCTCTGAGCTGTCAGCACAGAGCCCGACATGGGACTTGAACCCAGACCACGAGATCATGACCTGAGCCAAAGTCAGATGCTTAACCGACTGAGCCACCCAGGCGCCCCTCATTATAAATTTTTAAAAATATGGAAGAATGAAAGAATTTTTTAAAGATAAGCATTAAGAGGTAACTGGGTGGCTCAGTCGGTTAAGCCTCCGACTTCAGCTCAGGTCATGACCTTGCGGTTTGTGAGTTCCAGCCCCGCATGAGGCTCTGTGCTGACAGCTCAGAGTCTGGAGCCTGCTTCGGTTTCTAGGTCTCCCTCTCTCTCTGCCCCTCCCCTGCTGTCTCTCTCTCTCTGTGGCAAAAATAAACCTTATAAAAAAATTTTTGAAAGAAAGAAAAACATTAGAAAGAAATGTAAGGGGATATTTTTATGATCTCAGGATGGGAAACTTCATAAGCAAGACCCAAATCCCAGAAACCATAAAACCATAAAAGAAAACACTGACAAATGTGATAAACTTTTCAAATGTAAATTCTTTACTTCCTCCCTCACTCCCTCCCTCCTTCCCTCTCTTCCTTCCTCTCTCCCTCCCTCCCTCCCTCCCTCCCTCCCTCCCTTCCTTCCTTCCTTCCTTCCAGTAAGCTCCCTGCCCCAGGACCCCAGAGATCAAGATCAAGATCAAGAGGCTTAGGCTCTACCATCTTTTAAATGTAAATTTCTTACGGAAAAGACCCCTAAACAAAGTTAAAAGCGAGTGATAGGCTTAATATGCAGAAAAACTCTGCACCAGGTATAACAGAACAAAGACTCATCACCAAAAATAATCAAGGCTTCCTACAAATCATTTTTTTAAATGATAAAGAAAGGCAAAGTTCTAAGTAGGCAATTCCCGGGAGAAATACAAAGTGGCCAGTAATTTATAAAGACTCAAACACTAGATATCAAGAAAACGTTTTTTTATTTTTGAGAGAGAGAGAAAGAGAGCGAGAGAGCAAGAGAGAGAATCTTAAGCAAGCTCCGTGCCTAGCACAAGCTAAACAAGCTCAGCACGAGCCCCATGTGGGGCTCGATCTCAGGAACCGTGAGATCATGACCCGAGCTGAGATCAAGAGTCAGATACTTAACCGACCAAGCCACCCAGGCACCCCAAGAAAATGTAAATTTTAAAATGTGGTATTTTCAGGCATCGTATTGGCAAAATGAAAAGTGATCGTATTCAGTGTTGGTGAGAGTGCGGGGACATAGCATAAACTGCAGGAACGTTCTAGAAGGCAACTTGGCAGCATGTAAGCACACTTCTACCGTGTGTTGCTTTACCCCCAGCTATGGCACCTCAGTCCTTGGTAACACACTGAGGAGTAAAACCTCTTTGAAGTGGTCAGTCCAGACCAGGGATCAAGCTGACCAGAAGCAGGCCTGGAGCAGGACCACCCAAAGAGTCACCACCTTAAAATCCGAGGCCCAGTCCTGCTCCAGATGCTCTCCCCAATGCCCAATCATACCGGGGCCTGGAGAATCTGGCCTCCTCCAATGCTTGCTCCAAAGACACCACCCCCCTCCCCAAACCTCAGGAATCTGCTCCCCACCGGATTGGCTACAGGGTCCCCTGCAGGCCACCCCTCGCTTGCAAACCCTCGGGACAAGCCCAGAAAGGGGGCTAGCTGTCTTTAGAGTGCAGTCTCTCTGGACGGATCTCCCTAATGGAAAGTTACCCTGTCCTCTCTCCACACTTTTCCCCTCGAGGGTGGTGCCCTCAAACCAGCTTCCTCTGAAGCCAGAAGTCGGAAGAGTCTCCAGTCAGTCGGGTACGGATGTTCCTTCAGACCTCCCCGAGATCCCAAACGGGACCGTGCTCTCGGAGACTCCCCTTCAGCAGACCCTGGCTCCTCCCTGAGCCTCACATCCCACAGGGCCCGGGCTCACTAGCTTTCGAGGTCTCACTCTGCGCAACTACCCCCGCTTCATGCAACTGCATCATGGATGGACTGATTGGATCAGCACGTATTTGCTGAGCGCCTCCTGGGGCCCCTCCAACACCCTGCACTCTTAGGTACCACCGCCCCCACCCCCCCCACCCCCCCACCCCCCCCACCCCCCGCTCAGGTTACAGGTCATCCCTCCAAGACCCGGCTCCAAGCTACCTGCTCCTCTGCTGAGGCAAACTGCAGCCCCCCTGCCAATCCGCCCACCTCCTCCGCGCAGTTTGCAGTTTGCGGGGACTACACCTTTCTTCTCCGGAGACCTGCAGTCCACTCTGGCGCCTCTTGGCACCGCACCCACTCTGCTGCCTGCCGCTCTCTGCAGCTGCCTTAGGGCTGGAAAACAGCCAGGTTCTGCTGGATTTATAGCTGTTCCGGACCAACTACGCTAACTCAGCACTGGAAAGCTGTTTGCGTTTCTCAAGTTCAAACTTGCTTCCTTTCCCAGAGAGGACAGCCTTGGCCTTGAGGGGGATTCTAGCATTGCTGGTGCCTCTGACTTCAATCATGAGGGAAGCCTACCTCTTCAGGTCGTGTTCCCCAGCGACAGAGAATGTGGGGAGATGTTATCTAGCATAATCCCTGTGATCCGGATTAAGTAGATGGCTGTTTAACTTTTGCCAATTAAATCTCTGTGTGATGGCTGGGAACTTGCTATCTTATCGGAGCCTTTCAAAACACAGACTCTTGCGTGGAAGTTCTTCTCCTTATCTTTCTTAAAATTCTGGCATAATGATGCAAATGTGCTCAGTTAAATGCATTAGTACCAGCGTGTGGTTTAGTGGTTTCTCACCAGCACTGCTATTCAATAAAACAGAAGAAAATGTATGTATCACATGAAATTTTAGTGTGTGTGTACACATAGGTACATGTACACTGAGTGATGATAGAAAATGAATTTCTTGTGGGTCACGGTCAAAGTTTAAAACCCACTGATACGTGAGAAGATTTAATGTTCCCGCATACTAAGTTTCTCTAAGATGTCACATCTGCTGATGGAAGCCAGGTACACAGTCTAAGAGTTTTGTGAGTTCTGAACACAATGTTTTATTATTCCAAGCCAGTGTTTTCCGATCTTTTCTGACTAGGACTTACAGTAAGAAACACCTGTTTAAGTTGTGATTTTATGTTCACAAACCACACAGGCACCACAACTGTCACCGAAACAAATTTCACGATACAAGACTCAGCCTATCTGCCTTGCTCCCTGCTACTTATTTTGTTTTTTAAAATGCTAATCATGACCCATTAAACCAACTACCCACTACCCACACTGTGCAGGGAACTGCCTGGAGCCTGAAAAGCACCATTCTCGGGGGGTCATTGTACTTTCTGACCACGGAGTGAGGCAGAGCAAACTGTGCCTGCCCTGAATACCAAGGAGTGGGAACAGAGCCCAGGCCTGGGCAGGCGGTGTGCTCCCGCTTCCTTAGGCATTAAAAGGGTTCAGATGGGAGAGGGCAGGGGATGCCAACACAGATACCTGTCCACCCAGAGTAAAAAGACACAATGTGGATATGAGGCCCCTCCAGGGGGCTGCCTAGGTCGACTAACTGGCTTCCGAAGTGAATGTTTTACAAAGACAGTCACGAAGGCTTGGAGGGGGGCTCCAACAGCCCAGCAAGCTGCCAGCCAGTAGCTGACAAACACCCCTCCTCTCCTGCCAGGAGCTGTCAGTGCCTTCAAAACGTCCTCCAAGCTGAGCTCCAGACTCCAGCAACCCACCCAGCCAACTTCTCAACTTCATGGAACCCCCTCCAGTACTGGTGAGGCCCCCGGTTCTTCTCGGCTCTGCCTGTACCCCACTCTGCCCCTCCTTGGAAATCCTAGAAATTAGGACTTCTAATTTCCATGAGAAGACTGCAGAGCCCCAGAGGAGGCCACTCTTCCCAACTCAGTGCTCTGGCAGAGGGGAGGGGCAGAAGCTGGTCTAGGGGCCACTGCCCTGAGCCAAGGCCACTCACTGACAGCATCCATACAAAAGAGGTGGCGACAAGCTGAGGTTGACTGCCTCCCATCCCGTTCTACTTTGTATCAGGTCCTGAGCCCCTGTCCCCCACCCTCATTCAGGACAATCAGCCCCTTGTCTCCAAGAAGAGACAGAGGCTAGGCTGCTGGATGGTCTCACTTGGCGCTCAAGTACTGTGTCATCTGGTCAGTACTCTCAGGGGTGATGGCCAGGCTCCCTAACTAGTCCACACGCTCCTTGAATGCAGGCACCAGGCAGACACTTCCCTAAGTACAGGACGGGGCGGGCGGTGGAGAGGTGGGAGGGGGACACGCATGGAGAAAGAGCAGCAAATGCAAGGGCAGACAGGGAGAACCGGCAGTTTAGAAGACCATGTGGTTCCGGCCCGGCGAAAGCAACTGCTGCCGCCTCTGTGGTTTGATTCACGGCGCCCTCCGAGGAGAAAATGGAGGGGGCGGGGGTGCGCGGGGGTTGAGCGAGGTTGGTAGGAGGCGGCACTGCAGAGTTGTGGGAGTTGGAGGGTGGGAGAGAATACATCGGACGGTGTGGCACGGACACCGGGGGGTCTGGGGGCAGGAACTAGAGTGAAGAACTCACGAAATAAGTGCCCTAAGGCTGCATGAGGCCACCAAACCTCCCAGGACCCTTCCAAACAAGGCGGAGGAAGACCTGAAGTAGATTGCGCTAAACTGTGCGGCACGGCAAACTGATACAAGTCTGAGAAAGATTTGCTAAGAAACAAAAAGGTCCTGGGGGCGTCTGGGATCGGATTCGAGCCCAGTCTGGTCATTCCTGACCAGCGATGAGGACGACGAGGAGACGGGCGGGCAGGAGCTTTAAAGCCCGGAGGCGGGGCGCTGCGGCGGCGGCGGCGTGGGCGGCCCGGGGACTTCAGGCGCCCCCCGCCCGCCCCGCTTCGCTCCGAGAGCTCTCCGGAGGCCGAGGGGCGGGGAAAACTCGCGGCGGTCTTGCATCAGACGAAAGGCGGGTACGGGCGTTTGCTGCCCCTGCCGGGCCGCCTCGCCTGCAGCCTCTCCGGCGGCCACGAGACAGGCTGGGACTCCGCCAACGCCCCCCCATCCCCAACCCCAGGGAAGGCCGGACTCACCGGGTGAGCCAGGACTTGGCCCGGGAAGGATCGTCGGTCCCTGGGCTCCCCGCGGGGAAGCCACTTTGGCGCCCCTTCCCCCGGTGCCCCGGCTCCCGGGTAAGAGGCGGCGCAGGGCTGCCAGGGCCACAGCGCGCGAAGGCTTGGCGGAGCCGCGCTGGCATCCCCGCGGGCAGCCCGCAGGACCAGTCGGGGCAGCCTGCACTTTGCAATACAGGCGGGAGGCGAGCCGGCGCGAAACACGCGGTTGCAAACTGAACGCAAAGTTTGCATCCTGCAGCTTCTTCCCCTCCCTCCCCCAGTCTCCAATCTCAGGAGGCCCCAGGACCGACTGGTACCGGGGACGGGGAGTGGGGGTGGGGCGCGCCGGCCCCGGCCCGTTTCGGCAGAGGATGCCACCGAGCCGTCGTCTTTCTCCCGCCCGCCTTACCTGCAGCTCGGCTATCAGCTCCTCTTTGCTCAGGTTCTGCTTCTCCACCACCTGCAGCCCTCCATCTTGCAGGATCTTCCGGCAGCAAGGGTCCAGGCTATCACTGATGAGCACTTTCCGCAGATTGGCAAAGGCCATTGCTGGAGTCCGCCTCGGAATCTGCCGCGCGCCGAGCAGGAGCACCTAAGCCGAGAGGCTGCGGTTCCGGCTGGCGGGCTGGTGTAACTGGGCAGAATTCGCGAGCTCCCGCTCCCCTTTTATCTCCCCCTTCTGCTTGTACCGCTTCCTTCTGATTGGACAAAAAGACTCAAACTCTCGGTGACTCCGCCTCCTCCTCGCGGCTCGGAGCCTTCAGTTCCCCGCCCACTTTATTCTTCTCAGGCGGTGAGTTTCTCAATCTCAGCCAAAGCCCTTCCCTACACCTGGTGAGCGTATAGAAGCACAAATTAGCGCTGACTAGCTGATTTATATCTGAAACCGAAATATTTGTTCTCATCGAGAGAGAAACGTTTCATGTTCACTTCTTGCTGCCTCAGAACATATTCAATAATTCCTTACCAAGAATTTATTTAACGCAGCTAGTATGTGCAAGGCACCGTGCTGGATGCTGAAGGGGCAAAGACATCTTCTGGCCGGCTAACACCGAGGGTACCAAAGGCAGACACGGAAAGCTAAAAAGTAAGAAGCGGGGCACCTGGGTGGCTCAGTTGGCTGAGCATCCGACTTTGGCTCAGGTCATGATCTTGAGCATTGTGGGTTGGAGTCCCGCATCCAGGCTCTGTGCAGACAGCTCAGAGCCTGGAGCCTGCATCAGATTCTGTGTCTCCCTCTCTCTCTCTCTGCCCCTCCCTGGCTCATGCTCTGTATCTCTCTCTCAAAAATAAATAAAAATTTAAAAAAAAGTAAGAAGTAATAGGAAACTTTCTGAGACCTCACAAAGCAGTGTTTAATTACAAGTGAATGAGGTAATGAGAGTTAGGAGTTTGAAAGAGAACAAGGACTGGGTGCATTCAGAGCAGCCAACATTTTTGTTCAAGTTTCCCCATTTTCCTCTTCCCCCACTTCCTCCCTGATTATGAAAAAGACAAAAAGAATGTGAGATGCCAGTCTGGTCCAGTGTCTATGCTGATCAAGGAGGCACTTCCCAGCTCTTAACTCCTTTATGTTTAAATCCCACAACAAATGTGCTATTCCATGCGCCTCTTTACAGAAATATTGGAAAAAATCTGTTTTGAATTATTGAAGGCCATCTAGGATCAGAAGCAGAATCAGGCATGCCTCCAGGTGAATTAGAATGCAGTTTTGTTAACGTATCCGTATCTGGCCATCAGCTGTTGTGTGCCCTGGTCCTGAGAACCATCCAGCACAGCCCAGGGGCACCAGGAAGGTGTCCAGCAAGATTGCCTTTTAGCTGACACTGATGCTCTCTGAACTCAACCATTCTGCCGGGCCTGAGGATAAGGAAAAAAGACTTACCTGTCTTCAAGCTCTTAGTCAATTGCCTAACCTTGAGAGCCAATAAGAAACAACCAGGTAGAAAAGATGAGACATTGACAAAGGCCTGGGGTGTGAAGAATTGCTGAAGGAGGTACCTAGGGGTGGTGGAGACCAAACTAGGGAGGGGCCAGGACTGCCCAGGAGGGTCCTTGCCCTGAGGAGGAGTTTGAACTGCACTCCAAAGTAGGGCAGGGATACGGAGTGATTTTTTTTGCGACGTGAGACGATTATATTAGCTGAGCTGAGCCCTGACCCTGCTACTGTAGATAATATCCCTCTGCACCCACCCCATTCCCTCCCTTCACCCCAACCTCCAACATCGACTGCAAGTTGAGGATTTTTCTTTCACGGTCAGCACAGGGACGAGAGGAAACCTTCTCCCCCGACCCTATGTTATTGCTTCCGTCCATAAAGCAGGAACTTTAGCCTTTTTGGAAGTATTAGAAAAGTAGTTCTGCCATTCTCTCCAGACCCCTCACTCCCTCCCCTCCCTGAGCACCAGCCCCTTGGGAAGAGAGACAGTCCGCTTAGTGAATTTAGGGGAAAAGCCAGCCCCCGCTTAGCTCTCTCCTTTGGAGCCGAAGTCCACAAATAATGTGCCCTCCTCTGCTTCCTTGGGTGTGGTGAGCCCTCCAAGGCAAGCCCAACCCCATGCACCTAAGGGTGCTGGAGCCACAGCTGTCCAGGGCCTCTGCCTAATGAGGATAAGGTTAATGGGGGAGAGGGGAGGAGGAGAGGGAGTAATCTTATTTTTCTACTTGGAGCCCAGCCGTGATCTCCAAAGTCACATCGTGAGTAATTAAAAGAGATCTTTTGAGCAGTAGGTGATGAATTGTCATCTACGAAACAGGCACATCTGAATTTGAATTCTAGCTTCTGAAATCACTGATAATGTGACCTTGGGCAAATGACATTGCTTCTCTTAGATTTAGTTTTCTTCTCCGTAATAATGGGCTAAGAGGACAGCGCTTTCTTCACAAGGTCGTCATAACGGTTAACTAACTCAAAGCGCTCAAATGAGTGCAATTTGTAGTGCTTGACCTTCATTCATTCATTCATTCATTCATTCATTCATTCAATCAGGCAGACAACACATATTTATTGAGAGCCTACGATGTGGCAGATACTGCTGAGGGTGCTGAGAAGGAAGCTTCAAACAAGACAAATATGGTCTCTGCTCTCAGGGAGCTTATATTCTGTTTGAGGCCAGAAAATAGCCAAAGAAGTGAAAAATGGAACAAGACAATCTCAGGCTGTGAAAGTATGATGAAGAATACAAAACTGAGCGACGTGATAGAGAGAGGGGGGGGGAATCTATTTATACTTTAGAGCCAGGGAAGGCCTTTCTAAGAAGGTGAGAGTTGGGGTGACACTGAAATAAGAAGCCAATTTGCGAAGAATGGAAGAAAGAGAATTCTAGGCAGAAGGCACATTTGAGTCTAGCACATTCAAGGAATTTGCCCCCAGATATTTCTGTGGCACGTACTATGCGCCAAGCACACTGGCATGCACTGGGATAACAATGCTGCACGTGTCACACGTGGTCCCTGCCCTCAGAGGACTCACAGTCTAGCGTTCGAGTGTGTGTGCTGTGTGTGGCCTGCGGTGGATAGTCAGGAAACTCTCTGAGAAGGCCACACTTCAGCTGAGATCTGAAGGGGTAGGAATAGAGTGGAGAACACTTGGAAGAACGTTCGAGGGACACTAAGAACAGTCACTTGGGTAGGAAACACCACCTGTCTTATAGAGAATAAGGGGGAACATGGCACAACAGGAGGTGGAGAGGTTGACGGGAGACAGACCGCTCAGGCCATGTGAATAGTCTGGATGCAGACTATGGTTTTGTGGATGCAAATACTAAAACCTTGATTTAAACTGGCTCAGGGTGTCTGAAAAGATCAAATGTGGGCAGAAACGAGCTCAAATTGGTGTCATTGGCAACCTGTCTCTCTCCTGTCTCTGTCTCCTCTGTATTTGTTTCATTTCCAGAAAGGCAAGATGTGGCAAGAATCACCAGCTTGTGAAGAATATAAAATTCAGTTGGATATTCTAAGAAGTTTGGTAATTCCAGAAGGTTGTACTCATTTTCTAAGAATTGCGGCAATATTTTCATATCTGATCCTCATTGGGCCAACTGGGGTCATGTATCTGTGAACCTATCACCATAGCCTGGAATGAATATGCTGACTGGTCAGTCCCGAGGAAAGCACCCACTTCAGATCTGAGGAAAGGATTATTTCCATCTGGAATATACAAGAAGAGTATGAGGAAACTACCTGCTGTTAAGCCAAAAGAAGGGTATAGACTGGAGGGTATATATTGGAGGATAGACTGGCAACACCAACAACTGACCACTCCACGATGCTAAAGAGTTTAGACTTTATTCTAAGTAGGATGGAAAACGACTGAAGTGATAAGGAGGGAAAAGTATTATCTCAGTTTTAAAATGATCATTCTATATCGACACCAAAAAAATTCATTTTTACGTTGTCGTTTTGATTATCATTATCATGATGATGACAATGAATACCATGATGATAACGACTGGCAGAGAGGTGGGTTCTTCTTGGCGCCTGGAATGGCTCGGTAAGGTACAGTCAGAACTGGAAAAGGCAAATCTCTGACAGTGAAACTAATAACTACCAACGAATGATGGATGAAGCTAACCACCCAAGAAAGTAACTCGTCCTGAGAGAAGGTGAATGTCTGAAAGAGGAGTGTTGGGAAACAGCAGATCAAATTAAGAGAAGAATACTGTTTCATCTAAATACCACTAACTGTTAAAAAGAAAAAGAAAAACCTCTTAATATGATCAATTGTATTGTAATTTTTCTGCTTGAAGAATATATTAATAGAAAGGCTGGTCTGCATGTTCAAAAAGATGAGCCGAAGTTTGTCTTGGCATTTACCCAGCATTGTTCCAGAAGAAAGGAACACTGAATGTGACAGGCAGGAGTGCCACGGGCAGTAGCAAGGTGTACTTCGATGTAGTACAGAGAGAACTCACCAGATTTTATCATAGTCTATATAAAAATATCACTTCTGTGGGCACCTGGGTGGCTCAGACAGTTAAGCATCCAACTTCGGCTCAGGTCATGATCTCCCAGTTCATGCATTCACGCCCCCTGTCGGGCTCTGTGCTGACAGCTCAGAGCCTGGTGCCTGCTTCAGATTCTGTGTCTCCCTCTCTCTCTGCCCTTCCCCTGCTCACGCTCTGTCTTCTCCCTCTCAAAAATAAATAAACATTTTTAAAAAAATTAAAAAGAAAATATCGCTTCTGATTGTGTAACTCCCTTCCTTTGTCATTCTTCTGAGTAACTATTTTATTTTCCAGATACCATTATGGCATAAGGGGTCACTGAGCAGATCTGTTTTGCACCAGATCCCATTGCCAGGTCCTGTGGCAAAAGGAAAAACAGGCAGAAGCTAAAAGGCTGTGTTTTGAAGGGCTCCTATCAACAGGAGACTGCTGTCAAGCAACAAGGGTTGGAGGAACTGGGCACAGTCACTAGATGGACAATCCCCCTGTTCGTGAATACAGGACCAAGAGGGAGCAAAATACATGACCCCAAAAATCGCACTATGTCATGTGGATTATTTTGAGCTAAAGACAATCAAGACCTACCAGACTCAAGAAAAACTTTTATGTCTCCCTTAACCAAAAGAATTAGTCTTGGCCCAGAAAAAGAGCTATTATCAGAGATAACTTTTTATCTGAAAACCTTTCCACATAGGGCTAACATGTAATTACTAACCAACTGCTCTTCTTACAGTCCTTAGAATTACCCTCTTGCCCTTTGAAGCCCAGGCCTCTGTCCTAGTCCTTAGCTCAGGATAGCATATAATCTTCTATTGCCTGGTTTGACCTTGGGTCTCATATTCTAATGGAGCTTTGGTAGATACGTAATTAAATTTGCTTTTGTCCTGTTTAATCTGCCTTATGTTAATTTGATTAATAGATCAGCCAAAAGAATATAGAATAACAGAGGAAAAATTTTCTTCCCCGGTAGGAGAATTCGGGTTTGGACTCTTGTCTCTTGTGAGTTAGGCTGGTGGTAGTCTCTCAAAGTCTGATCAATACTAGCTTTCCTCTGAGACCTCAGGCTCTCCTCCCCTTACCTTCAACTACAGTATCTCGAAACCTCTTTAGGTCACAGAACTCTATAAGAATCCGAGGGAAGCTACAAACCCTCTCACCTTCTAAATTGTGCAGTTTGGGGAATTCATGCACCTTTTAACGCTTATTCTTGGGCCTCCTAGGATCCCCTCATGTTAGAATCCCATCTTTCCGTGGATTAAGTATGGTAACGGAATGCAAAATAGTCATAATCATAATAATGCAAATATTTATCGATTATTTTAAAATGCTAGCTAAGCGTAATTCAGTAAATCCTCACAATTCTAAGGTATACGTGCCACTATTATTTGTGTTTTCTAAATGATAAATCTGATACACATATTTATCCCAACTTTACAATTTAGAGAAGTAAAAATGACTTATCAAAAGTTACATGACGATAGGTTGTAAAGTTAAGATTACAGCATTTCCTTAAGTCTCTAGTTAAACTTCTTTTTTTAAAGTTTATTTATTTTTTGAGAGAGAGAGAGAGAGAGGTAAAACACAAGTAGGGGAGGGGAAGAGAGAATCCCAACAGGCTCATGCTCTCAGCTTAGAGCCCAACCTGGGGCTTGAACTCACAAACTGTGAGATCATGACTTGAGCAGAAACCAAGAGTCAGACACTTAACCGACAGAGCCACACAGGCACCTCTCTAGTCAAACTTCTAATTGTGCTGTCCTCAAATCTTTCAAAATAAAATCAAGAGTCCTTCCTTCTCTAAAATATTATGCTCAACTTAGAAACAATACAACAGGCTTTCACATTATAGCTATTTTTTTTTTAAAGTAAACTCTGCACCCAACGTGGGGCTTGAATTCATGACTCCAAGATCAAGAGCTGCATGTTCCATGGACTGAGTCACCTAGATGTATGGAGCATTCTGATTGGATGGGGGGGAGCCACCAAATGTGGGATGTCCCAATTGGGTAAGGGGCTGGTGGCTCAGGCAGTGTAAGAATTCACCCAAAGTAGAACAAAAGAGATAGAAGGTTACTGAATACACCACAAGGGAGGGGTGGGCAGGATTGCAGAGAGAGAGACCAGGTAGTGACGAGGGGACACAGTTATAGGGTAGAGTGAGGGAGTATAGGGACTTATGGAATTCCCCTTTTTTTGGTTATCTTAGGAACTGTGCCTGGTTGTAATTGGTCAGTGAGGGCCTATGGCTATTTCAAAATGGGTCGTTTGATGAGCTGTTTTTATTCAGTTTGGTGGGGTGGTTGCTATGGGCCTTTTGGCCTTGCTCAAGTTTCCATCGCTCAAACCTGTTGCCTAAAAGCAGTCTCTACAAGGTGCCCCTTGAATGTGTTATAACTGTTGATGATAGGCAGAAATCAGGATTCTTTGTTGCCTGAGAAATTGTCCAAGGTATTGGTATTTACTGAGAAATGTGCACGTTGGTCTGACAGGCAGAATTATGGCTTCCCAGACATGTCCACATCCTAATGCCCACAACCGGGAGCTACCTTATGTGGCAAAAGGGACTTTGCAGATGTGATCGTGCTATGAATTTGAGGTGGTGAGATGATTCTAGATCGTCTGAGTGGAGTGATTTAATCCTGAGGGTCCTCACAGAGGGATGCAAGGGGGAGCCAAAGGAGAGAGAGAGGCCATGTGGATGGAATCAGAGGCTGGAATGATGTGCTTTGACAATGGAGGAAGGGCCACAAGCCAGAAGCACAGGTGGCCTCTAGAAACTGGAAAAGGCAAGGACACAGGTTCTGCCCTAAGAGTTTCTGGGAGGGACCGGCCCTGCTGACACCTTGACCTTAGACAGAAACTGAATTCTGTCTTTGGAACTCCAGAACTCCAAGAGAATAAATGTGCATCCTTTTAAGCCACCGACTTTGTGATGATTTGTTAAGCAGCAGTAGAAATCTAATACACCTGGAAATCATGCTAAATGAAAAGAACAAAATTTCATCCTAACAGAGAGATTAAGCAGTGGTGAAGCAAAAAGAAATTTTAGAAGACAGGAAGGGTACCAGGAACATTAATGGACCCTTCCCCACCTTGCCTCTGATTAGCCAAAGAATTCACACTAAAACCAACAAATAAACGAAAATCCTGGGTATACCTTACTTATGAAGGCTGAAATGAGTCAGGATGGGTGGGACCGGGGAGGACTCTCACCTTCTCTGGGATGGCTAGTTGATAAAGGATGCCTGAGACCAGAGATGAAAGAGACAGGAAATGAAGGACAAGGCGCCGCCCATCCCCCAACCAGTTCGAGGGCCGGGTTGGGAGCTACTGGAGAGCAGGGCGTGCCAAGCTTCACTCTAGGGACCTTTGACTGCATCACTGGCAGAGCTGCTGGTGTCATCACCAGGAGCAGCAGCAGAGGAGCCGAAGGAAGTGAGCTCATCCAGCAGTGTAAGCAAGGGGGCAAGAATCCGAGAATTCAGCCTCCCAACATTAATGTAGTGTAAGAATGTGGAAGCTACATCTAAATAAACGAACCTTCTGTGGCTTCAGGTGCAGTCCTCTGACGCACCTTGGAAGATCCAAGCACTGCGGCCGATTTCTAGAGAAGGTGCAATTTGATTCCTCAGGGGTCTTAGGCAGGACTGGGTGGGGAGGGGGCCCTGGCACTGTCACTGCTTTAATGATTGCCATGAAGATGGGCATGGCATCGAAGACAGAATGGGCATCTCTGAGTAGGCACCAGACAGCAAGTTTCATCTCATTTCATCTCCTGTCATCACCAAAATGAATCGGAGGCCTGTGGAGGACAGGGCTACCTTCCTGAAAATGCCATAGTCCACTACAGCAAAATACTCCAGACTGGGTGGCTGAAACAGTATTTATTTCTTACAGTTCTGGAAGGTGAAAGTCCAAGATGAGGCTGTCAGTTTGGCTGAGTTCTTGGTGAAAGTCCTATTCCTGGTTTACAGATGGCTACTTCCTGCTAGTCCTCACCTGGCAGAGAGAGAGAGAGCTCTGATCCTTTTAGCCCCTTGTAAGCAAATCGATCCCAGCATGAGCGCTCTGTCTCCATGACATCATTAAAGTCAAATCATCCCCCTCAAAGCCCCATCTCCAACTGCCATCACTTTGGGGACTACAACTTCTATTTATGGATTTTAGGAGGCCATAAACATTCAGTCTATGGCACTCTCCAAAACCTTAGCATTTCCCCCCACAAACACTCAAGCTCAGGCTTCCTTGACATCTATCAACCCCAACAGTCCATACTTCTACGGCACAGGAGATTTCAGAACACAAATATACATGGGGGAGACGAGTTATAAATCCAAAGTGATTACACACCTGTTCCGTACAAAGTGCTCAGCAGGACAGGCCATCTGAGGAAATGCAGGAGTAAATAAAATACGTGTTCTGTTCCCATAGAAGTTTGTATTCTACTTGGGGAAGCTGACATGGGGAAAAAAAGGCTAAATTTAGGGAAGGACAGGACAAGCTTGGCGTCTGATCTGAGAGTGGAACTCCACCATCAAAACTGCACATTCGGACACTGGTATCATGGGTCCACTTTTAAATCAAGAGCAAGGCCTCTTCATCCGTTAGGCACTCTAGGCTCAGGGCTCAGGACTTGTGATTGTCCTGAAACAGTTCTCAGTGATAGTTCAAATGGAGTCTGGCATTTGTAGACTTAAAGAAAACCGTAACACTATTCTTTCATTTGACAAGCATATATTGAGGGCTTCATTATGAGTGATGGGAAATGTCAAGGATATGAAAACTAATAAGGTGTTATGTTATTAATATCGTTATTATTAAGTACCAGGAAAATGGAATGGCCCATATGTTTGGTGGTTTGCTCAGAGGTGGGTTAGATCACTGGGGGCTAGTATTTCTGGAATATTTCATGAAATGGGCAGGCTGGGCCTTTAAAAAAGATAGGATAGGATAGGTTAGGATAGGCTAGGACAGGCAATGAAGAAGACTGAGCCTTTCCAAAGGGTTCTAAGCACAGGTGTAGAAGCAGCAATGTGCATTAGAGTTGGGGACGTTGGCCTGCCTGTAGCGGGTGCTTTTCGTTGGAGAAGAAAGGAGATCAGTTAGGAAAAGGAGGTTATGGAAAATCAATCACAGAGGGGTTTTTAATTTAGAAATTGGCACAGGACTCAGGCTGTCGATAGGGAGGAAAAACAGAGAAGCTGACTGGTAAATTCTAGAGTCAAGTCCATGATTATATCCTCATCAGCAATTTTCTCCAGCCCTCTCTGTTACAAGTTGTTAGACCACGTATAACATATGCACATAAGCACTGGTGTGTCTGTGTTCTCCAGAAGGCGAACAGAGACTCTCAGGACACGAGACAGGCAGAGAATGTATAAACTGGCAATCCGACCATGGAAGCTGATAGACATTCAGTTTGGCCATAGAGTGGCTATTGGATCTTTGATAAGTGACTTCTCTGTAGCTCACTGTCCGCATCTGAAAACGGTCCCGCACATGTCCTGAAAAAATAAAGCGAACATGTTTTGAAAATATGTGTCCTAAACAACTGTTACTTGTTTTACTGTTCAGTGATGAGGGGGGAAAGAGCCACTACTGCTCTGGGCGTGTGTGAAGAGTACCTACTTGATAAAACAAAAAAAAGGCAAATATGTTCCAAGGTGACTGTTTATTTTCTGTTATTCTATAACCATTCTGTTTTTCTTATACCCATTTTATTGATTGGCCTTTACCCCAGTGTCTCTTCTTGCCTTGCCCATCTGTATGGAGTTATAAGAATCACCTCAAATATACGTTAAGCAAACCAAAGCGTGAAGCATATGGTGTTAATATCCATTTATTCCTCGATGTATTTGTTTATTCCCATTTATGGCTCACTGAAAATATGCCACGAACTCTGCAAACGAGAAAGAATCCGCGTCGTTTGGAGCTGACAGTGAGTGGCTCCCACAGTCAGGAAAATCAGTGACACTTGTACAGAGCAGTGTGGGAAGCGCTCTGGTAAACATGGTCTCAGATTCACTAGTAGAAACCGGATCAGCTGTGGCAGTTACGGGGCCGGGCTGAGGAAGTCCCAGTGCCAGGGACACCAAGCCGAATGTTGAAAGCCCATGGGAACAATCCAGCAACGATCACACTTTGTACAGAGGAAATGGGATGCCTCAAAGTTCCAGTGGGTAAGAAACCATGGCAGGTTCTGGAAACTGCAAGTCGATCAATAACATCAGAGGATGTGAGGAGGTGGTAATGTGAAATGAGGCAGGTGGATGGATACCTGCCAGGTCAAGAATAGCCCTGCAATCGAGGAGGGTGTGTAGTTTCCAAAAAGAAATAGGGAAGTAGCAAAGGGCCAGAGAGTTGGTTAGGTGGCAGGGTTTTATCTGGAATACATAAGAGGGATGCTAGGTGTGCATGTGTGGACAGCATTCAGTTATGAACTACTCTGGAGCCTTAGATCCTGTTGGTCTTGCCTGATCCTTTTACTTCTCTTACTGGCTACTGCCGCTGAATGTCTCTGGACCTTTTCAATGTGGATAACCTCGTTATAAGAGACTAGGGTGAGGAAAAAGATAAATGAAGCCTTTGAATGAGTGAAGGACCTCTCCCCCTGGTCATCCAAATGACTCATGTGATAGGGGCGGCCTGGATCGAATAAAATGGAAGCAGCATGTGGGCAACAGAACCTACCAAGTGCTAGCTATTATTATTGTGCATATTTTGTGTCTAGAGACACTGGACAGAGAGACGATAACAGGCAGTATTTCTAATCCACTTGAAAAATCAAAGAGCTATTGTAAGTAAATCTGGCAAAGCCATGTTGGGAGGCAGGAAATTCTCTGAAACATCAGACACAGGTCTGTGAATCGTCTAGAATGGAGTGTTACGTGCAGTCCTGAGTTTGATAGCGATGCATAGCAGAGACCAGAGAGACAGCCTGTAAATTGGAATCTTACCCAAACCCTGGAGGGTCAACAGAAGCCTAAGAATAATTAATTCCAGAAAGTGGAAAAACTGGCTTGTTGAAGGTTGGGGGATATTTATAACGCTCTGTTTGTCCAGTGATCCTTCCCCTCAGGGGGAACAGGAGGGCTATGCAAGCAGCCTCGTTGCTGACACCCCTACTTCTGCTGGGGATGGCAAGATTGGGAGGCGTCATTAGACATACCGTCATACAGCGGTAGCAGTGTGAGAGGTATAGATGGTCTTCCTCAGCCCACCTCAGGGAGTTAGGTCCATTCAACAATCAACAAAAATTTATAGAGTCTATACGTGTCAGGCACTTGGTACGGGCTCAATAATGTCACAGTCACTATAGCCCAGTGTCTAGTATACGGTAGGTACCATGCCATGATTTATTGTTGGAGAGTTCTAGAAATAAAGTTACCATGCTCCTGGGCTGGAACCCCTGCTACTGCATGTTCCTTCTCAGTCTCCCGCAGCAGATACTGCAAGCTGACCATCAATCCCATTCTTCTCCAGGGCACGCTATCCTATAAGTACACAGACCACATATTCCAGCCATGTTGGATTTAGGTGTTGTCACGTGACTGAAGTCCAGCCACAGAATGGAAGCAGAATGGATGACAGCCCGCTCCGGTCCTGGCCCTTAAAACCTCCTTGTTCCACTTCTTGTAATGAGAGAGGAAGGTGTTACAGGACGTCCCCCTCCCCAAACACAACTATCAACTCTGAACATGAGGCAAAAAGCAGCTATCTAAAGATATTAGAAAGTACTGGAGAACGAGGAGTCCACTCTTTGCTTGTGTGAATTGTGAACTCATACAACTCAAAAATAAGGAGGCGACCCAAGTTTCTTAAATGGGCAAAGGATTTGAACTAATTGTTCACAAAATAAAACGTGCAAAAGGTCAAAAGGCATATGAAAAGATGCTCAGCCACGAGTTGCTAGGGCCACGAAAACGAAAACAAGATTCTACTACACACCCGCTAGAATGGCTAAAATTGAGAACACTGACAGTTCCGAGTATTGGTAAGGACGCGGGGCAACTAGAAATCTCAGGCGTTAGCGGTGAGAATGCAAGATGGTGCCACCATTTTAGTAAACAGTACAGCCATAGCTTATAAACAGCCGCTTACCTACCATACGACCCAGTGATCCCTCCCTGAGGTATTTACACAAGAGAAATGAAAAACTATGTACACACGAAGACATATATCCAAATTAGAGCAGCATTATTCATAACAACTGAAAACTGGAACTCGTTCTGGCATTCATCAACTGGCTAATGGATTAGCAAATCGCGGTGTGTCCATACAATGAAACACAGCTCAGCAACAGAAAGAGATGAATGTTAATACAATCATCACCATGGACCATGCTGAGCAAAGGAAGCAAGCCACAAAATAATACATATCGTATTCCACTTAAATGGAGCTGAAGCACAGGCAAAATTTATCATTATAGGCAGAAAGTTGCCTGGGGCTAAGGGTTGGGAGAAGGGACCAGATATAGAGGGGCACCAGGAACTTTTTAGGGTGTTGGAAATGTCTATATTTTTATTGTCACAGTGAATATACATCGGTACACAATTACCAAAAGCTCATCAAATTGTATCATTAAAATGGGTGAATTTGATTTTATGATACCTTCACATGAACCTCTCCTTCCTACTCATTTGCCCGCTGAGGTCAGAGAGGCTTGGGAAGCCACGCATTGGCAATGGTAAAGCCCATCACCCGGGTCCTTTAGGGAATAAGTGACGCAGACCCTCCCCACCACCCACTGCTGACCAAGAACCCCACGCTGGATGGTTCTGTGAGTGAGAAATCAATGGTGGTAGTGTTGTGCCTCTGAAATCTGGGGTGTTACAGAAGCTAGAATTCCCTAACTAGTATATCTCCAAAGTAAAACACACTCAAGACCACTTAAATTGTTCTTGCTCAATTCACCTTATTTATTTTTTTAAATATAATTTTTTGTCAAGTTGGCTAACATGCAGTGTGTACAGTGCGCTCTTGTTTTCAGGGGTAGATTCCCGTGATTCATTGCTTACATACAACACAATTCATCTTATTTAAACTGGAGAGAAAAAAAAAACAGTGATAACCTAAATATCCAAAACATGGGAACAATTAGGTAAATTATGTTATATATTCCTCTTATATAATACTTATTATATAACCACTTACATAATAACTTCAAGAACTATGTAGTAACCTGGGTACACTCACAAAATACTAAAATGAAAACAAGGCAAACCCCAGGATTTTATCAATGCTGTAGTATCAGGAAGCCCAGGCACCAAATTGTGTTCATCCAAGGCTTTCAACATACTTAGCATATTTAGTCCCGGCTGAAGGGACCCATCTGGTATATATCTATGCACATGGGACTGAGAACCTATTGAGTAAAATTCCGTGATAAAGAGAAGACACACGAGTCAGGTAAACTCAACTCAGCCAGAGTCGGCAAAAGACAAGGGGACGATCAGAACACTGTCACGTAGTCTACCCTCCCCCAGACTTCGGTCTCACGGGTGCTCAAGGAAGGATGGATCACATGAAAAGGTGTAAAAGTCATGAGCACAGTTTCACTAAAGTCTTGCTGTTTGTACTGTTTCAGACAGAGCCTGTGTCGCTGATCCTAACACAGTGGGTTTGTCCAGGGAGTAGAAGCAAGCTAACCATGCGCTGAACCCGCCCTTCCTGGCGGCTGAAGGAAGAATGAAAAGGGAGGAGTCAGAGCAGCTCCTGAGGTTCCTGAATTTTCTGCAGAGGTGGCAGCAGCAGCAGCAGCAGCAGCAGCAGCAGCAGCAACAGCAGAAGACCTTACCCAAGGGAGATGCTAAGAACCGGAGGAGAATTGGAGCTGGAGCAAGATAGCTGGGAGTATTCGCTCCGGTGAACTCCAGAACCAGTTAGGAGGGGTTGAGGATTAGAATTCCTGCCGAAGGAAAGGGGGTGGAATCAGAGAACTACTGCCTGGTTATTCCGCGTGTGGCCTGATGTTCACCCCCAGGATGGACTTCTTGTAGACACAGAAGATTGGTCTGTGTGTGTGTGTGTGTGTGTGTTCTTTGTGATATCTTTGTAAAAAAAAATAAGCAACCATATGAATAGTGTGACACAGGACATGTAAATTAAAACATAGTGAAGCAGTAGGATTATACATAATTTAACCTTTTGTTTTGATTCTGTCCGTGTTACTATTGTCTTCCTAGAACCTGAAATGATACACATTTCCATTTTCCAGTTATTTGTCCTATAATTTTTTTTTTTAATTTTAGAGAGAGCATGAGTATGGGAGAGGGACAGAGGGAGACAGAGAGAGAATCTTAAGCAGGCTCCACACTTAGCATGGAGCCCGACATAGGGCTCAATCCCACGACCTTGGGATCATGACCTGAGCTGAAATCAAGAGTCGGACACTCAACCAACTGAGCCACCCAGGTGCCTCTGTCCTATAATTTCTCAATAATTTATTCCTTTTGTTCTCATACCATAGACATCAGAACAGAAAGAATAAGACATCAAGATATCTGACCAGTATATATTCTTTAAAAAAATTTTTTTAATGTTTATTTATTTTCGAGAGACAGAGAGAGGCAGAGTGTGATTAGGGGAGGGCAGAGCGAGGGAGACACAGAATCTGAAGCAGGCTCCAGGCTCTGAGCTGTCAGCACAAAGCCCGACACGGGGCTCGAACTCACAAACTGCGAGATCGTGACCCGAGCTGAAGTCAGACACCCAACCGACAGAGCCACCCAGGCGCCCCCGACCAATGTATATTGTATATTGTATATTAAAACAAACATAGACCTAGTACAAAGGATATTTAGGAGTTAACAAATTTTTTTATTTTGATTTTTTGCTTTCTAGCATCTCATAGCAAGATTATCTTCTTCTGGAGTTTAATCATGGCCGTTTCTAACAGAAGGGGATCTTGTGCGGCCAACAAAGGGAGATTTCCCTGGGCCGGCAGTGCCACTGTGAGTCAGCAAAGCTTAGGCTTTATGACCTGGTATTTCCAGTCAGTCCTGAGGCCCTGGCTGACCAGGGCTCACCTCGATGGACCACTAACATAAGTCTCATAGCTTAGCCGGAAGGAAGGGCTGTCCGGACACCTGGAGATTCCGTGTGTTTACCAATCCATCCTGGTCCAAGCCTCAGCAAAGAATTCCCTCCTCCTTCTTTCATGCATGCATGCACGCATTCTTTGAGCATTTATTTGTTTATTCGCCCAACCTGTATTTCTGGGCCTGGCACCGTGTTAGATGATGGTCAATGGCTCAGTTCAGCAAATGCTCCTGAGAAAACAGATATATGGAAACTATTAGGTGTCTAAAGCATTTGCCGTTAGTGATGTGTACTGGGAAGATGGCTGACAGGTTAGCGCATCCCTCGGAGAGAAGAAGGGAGAGTGGGCTGCCTGCCGCGAGGCTCACCAACTTTCCGGGCCAGGACAACCTCGCTCGCTGTCTCCCCCCACTGCTAAGCTGATGCTACATTTTCAGGTCTTTTCATGACAGCATCCATGTCCAGGTACCAGTAATTTGTATTATTAGGAAAGGCTGAGCTGAAGCAAAGACCTCAAAACATAGTAGTTCGACAAATGAAGTTTCTCTCCTACGGGATGGTCCCCCACTCGAGCAGTCCATGGGTCAGCATCGTGCTCCATGAGGCCATCCAGGGTCTCCCCCCTCTTTCATCTTGTCGCTGTACTATTTCCTTTGGCGCTTTCCTTGTTTTCACCATCAAAGTGCTTTCATGCAAGAACTCATCCCCGAACAACGTTCAAACTTTTCCACTACAAGTATACTTGTACCTTGTGAAGTACGTGTTAGGACAGAATAGTAGAGGGGTGCCTGGATGGCTCAGTCGGTTGAGCGTCTGACTTGAGCTCAGATCATGATCTCACAGTTCCTGGGTTCAAGCCCCGCGTCGGGCTCTGTGCTGGAAGCTCAGAGCCTGGAGCCTGCTTCAGATTCTCTGTCTCCCTCTCTCTCTGCCCCTCCCCTGCTCAAACTCTGTGTCTCTTTCTCTCAAAAACAAATAAACATTTAAAAAAATAAAAAAAAAAGAGAACAGAATAGTGGAAATGTATTAAATATGTTATTTCTCTTTCAAAATAAGGGTTTGAGAGCTATATGTAGGTTATTTTGGTTTCAAAGGGGGCTGAGAGCTTGTAGTAGATGTGTCGCCCTGGAGGATGTTCGGGAATGAGATAAGTTTAACAGTTAAATTGGTGACTCCTGACTATGCAGATCGCCCGCCAGAATGTGAGCGAACCTCGTAGGATCAGCTGAGGCCTGTTCTGTTGAACGAAGGAACCGGTCTCCCCCAGCACAAGGGAATCCTCCAGGAGACTGCCTGCAGACTCTATCTCAGCGCTTGGCTCTCCTGCTAGTGTCTGCCCTGGAAACTAGCCTAGACTCTCCTGCGTCTCCAGTCTACCTGCCTACTTGGCAGAATTTGGTCTTGTAAGTAAGTCTCCCCAATTTCATGAGCCAGTTCCTCATAATAAATCTCTCTCTCTCTCTCTCCTGTTGGTTCTATTTCTCTGGAGGACTCTAACTAGACGAATACAGAACCAGTGCTACTCTGTTTAATAACACGCTGTTTAACACAGAATCATTAAATCAGAATCTTTTCCTTCTTGACTTTTTTTCCTTTTCTTATTCTTTCTTTCTTCCTGTCTCCCTCCACTCTCCTCTTATCTGTTATCCCTCTTTTTCCAAGGGAATTCCTACCCCACTTATGGTTAATGCTCAGTCTTCCCAACTTATTTTTTTTATTATTTTTAAATTTTTAAAAGTTTTTTTGTTTGTTTCTTTGTTTATTTTGAGAGAGAGATGTGCGAAAGTTGGGGAGGGGCGGAGAGAGAGGGGGAGAGAGACAATCCCAAACAGGCTCCATGCTGACAGCTCCGAGCCCAACTCAGGGCTCCATCCCACGAACCATGAGAGCATGACCTGAGCAGAAATCAAGTCAGACATTCAACCGACCAAGCCACCAAGTACCCCAGTCCTCCAAACTTCTTAAATCCTAGACACAAAGTAAGTATCAAACACCTTTGCTTCATGTTACAGACTCAATTCATCAGACACGTCTTGAACTATCACATAGTACAGGGTCTCTACCATGAACAGAGGATACAAACAAGAATTGAACATGGTTCTTGACATTAGAAACTCACATAAATTGGGATTAAATAATAATGGGATTAGCCACGTGTTTCTTTTTCACCCCCGGAAAAAGGGTATTCCCTTGGATTTGTATTGTGTGAGACAAATAATGTGCTATTCCGTTACCTTGTGAACTTTCCGAGTTGCTTCTTCCCTTTGGTGTATTGACACTTAGTCTTCATTCTTAGGCAGACACTTCAGATTCCAGAACCCAAGACCCAAATATATTAGGGCCAAATCTCAAGAGGTTCCTGGAGACCTGTGGCTATCACCACATGCCACCCCAATACTGTCACCATTGTGAGCCATTTCTTGAGTATCTTCTTGTCCAAGAGATTTCATTTAAGACTCAGGATTCATAGCAAGGTGGCCTGAGTCATAAATGTTTTCAGTTTATTTATTTGTTTCAACATATACAGTGTTTATTATGTGCCAGACATTGTCATAAGCAATTTTATATACATTCATTCATTCGTTACTCATAACAATGCCATGAGGTGGGTACTAATATTATCTTCTAGCATATAATAGAGATTATATTAACCTCTCTATGAGGAAAATAGAGATTTTTAACACATGCCAATGTCTTACAGTTAACCTCATAAGTTAGTTGAGTTGAGATTTAAACTCAGGGAGTCCACCTCCAAAGTTCATACTGATATCCAAAACACTACTATCTTTCTGCTAGCTTTATGGAAAACAACTAAATGCATAAAACAAAAAAAAATTCCCACCTACATACTTTCTTGTTTAGGATATGTTCAGTACTGACTTCCCACCCTGATTATTATATAAAATATTACCAACAATGGGCATGCCAGTGACATCTCTTTGGTTTTTGCCTGGCTCTCTACTCCCTCAAAATCTCTGAGACCCCCTCGTAGAGCCATTTGGTTCCCACTTGCAGATTCAGCTCCAGCCCTGACTCAGAGATGGACTGATGTGTAGGAAGAATGTCAGGAACTATAGACCCAAAGCTCACTGACTTAGAATCAAGGCAACCTACTGCTAGTCCTCTTGGGAACTTATACTTTTGTTTGTGGAGTACGGTAAAACCTTGAATTGTGAGTAACTTTTTCTGGCAGTGTTTTGTAAGAGGAGCAAACATTTCTGATAAATTTTAACTTGATAAACGAGCGACGTCTTGCAATATGAGTAGTAGGTGTTGCCACATGGCACAAGATCACAACTGAGCCAACCGTTCTTCTCTCTCCCCCTCTCTCTCCTTCTCTCTCTCACTCACTCGCTGCAGAATTGTGAGTGATCAACAATGCAATGTCACGTTTCCATGAAATCCTCAAAAGGAGGCAAAAGCAAGGGTCATTGGATAGGTTCCTTGCTAAAGTTGCACTAAAAGATTCCATTGAGCCAATAGGTAGCAGTGATTCCGTTAGTGAGAGTGCAAGTCGTCCTACACAATAACCCTCCCCTCTCTGGTCTCCCTCGCACCAACCACGAAGGTTTTCAAAAGTAAGTGCAGGTTAGTTTATTTTCTTTATATTTTGCATTTTCTTTATTAATTTGTGTTATGTTACAGTGTTGTAATCATTTTTGCATGAATATTTTTGGGTTGTAGAAAAATCATCTGAGTTTCCATTATTTCTTATGGGAAAATTCACTTTGAAATCTAAGTGCTTTGGATTACAAGCAAGTTTCTGGAACGAATTATGCTCGCAAACCAAGGTTTGACCTTATGTGCTTTCTCGAAATCGCCACTTTCTACCACACCACTGGTGACTAGGTGTCTGTTTTATTCCCCTGGGTCTCATTTCCTGCCTTGACTCCTAGCTTGGAAGGCTAGTTCCTGTCTTGCTTCTCCCGATCCTAGAGATTATAGTCCTGGCCTAACCCTCAGTTCCCTGACTAGCTTCCCGATGCCACCTGATACCTGTCAGGCTTCCCTGAGGTGCTGCACTGCCCACCTGCCTCGTTACTTCCCTGATACGACCCCTAGGACATCCTCAGGGTACCTATTACTGAAGCCTACCCCAACATGAGAGAATGGTCAAGTTTGGGGGTCTTAGCCTTCTCCTGGTTAGCCCATCATTGATGCTAACAGACCCCCAGTTCTGACCCTAACCCAGCCCCAATCCAGCTGAAGGAAGAGAGATACAGATAAATAGAGGAGACAGGACCCAAGCAAAAAGTCAGAAGTATGAATGCTTAGTGGTCAGATATGAACTTAACAGGCTATAACAACACAGGAAAGTTTTGTATGGTACATGCCTTGAGTTAAAAAGACAGTATAAAAAGTGTGTCTCCAGTCTTAGCTCAATTCTGCTGGAAGGTGTGATGTACTTTGGGAGTTTGTGGTTAACAGGTTACCTTGAAATTAAATTAGATCTATAGGCTCTGTGCACTTGCCTCACTCCTCATTCATAGAGCAGGGATTCTTAACCTGGGGTCCATGCATTCCTCGGGATCTATGCGCAGGCATTGGGAAAAAGCACGAGAGTATGCCTGAGTGTTTTATTGAGGGAAGGCTCAGTTACTTATGACCAACGACTCTAGAAACTTTCCCACAACTACCAGCAAGGCTGAGTTAAAGGGTCAGACATTTCCATTAACTTTCTCTTACCACACAGAGTTCTCTAGAACTTTCAAGCTATGAATAAAGTGAAAATATGTAGTTTGAGTGAAACACATAGACAATTATATATGCTCATTGTATGTAATATATACTGTGCATATGTAATATAATATACATGTATAATTATATGTATATAATCATACATGCGTGTGTGTGTGTCTTGGGGTCTACATGCAACCCTGCTCTTTTTTAATATATGTGCTATCGAAGCGAGCACAACCCTGCTCTTTTTAAAGACCAATTGGCAAAGTGATTCACTAGCTTTAGCACATGGTGCTTGATTGAAATTACTTTGACTAACTTGACAGCATCACGGGCTTCTAAGTTAATGAAAACAAAGTTTGAAAGACCGCATGGGAAAGAGATCAGAATGCAGAGGCTTGATGGAGTTCAGATGCACAAAACACAACATGCTGCAGAGATCTGTAGCAGAAAGAAGCACAGGAGACAGCTGGGTTTGGGTGGGGTCGGGTTAGGGGGCAGGCGTGGGTCGCTCTGGAAGTTATTTTACCTAAAGAGAAACACCTTGTTTTTTTCCTTGAGGAGAAGCTCATTGTCCTGAAACTTCCAAGACCTTGAAAGTTCAACACTGAGCGAGGATTATCAGTTGACCTCATTTAAAAACCAACCATGCATAGATGTGGGCAGAGGCCAGAGTTAGAAGAGGGAAAAGAAGCTGAGAGATCTTCGAGTTGTTGGGTCACTAACTACTGGCCAAAAACACACTGGGTTTGGGCCCACTGAGTGTTTCAAAAGTAACGAGCCAATATTGGAAAGTTCAGGGATTTCACATAATAATCAAGGTTTTCTTTTCTTTTGAGAAGTCTGAAAACATTGCAGTGCTGGCCTGGTATACCCACTGGGCCCATTCATTGGCAGCTGTGCCTTCTAGAAGGGGAAGTGCTCGTACCCCCCCGCCCCCTGCCCCCGGGGGCCCACTGTCTGGAGGCTGGCAGTTGTGTTTCCCCGGAATTGTGAGGGCAGAGCTGAAATGGCAGGGGCGGGTTAAATCACTCAGGGAAGAACTTGGGCCCCTCACAGCTTCTCAACACAGTGGGGGCCTGTGCCCACTCTGTCAGAACTTCCAGTGTGTGTCCCAGGAGCCTGTCTGGGATCTCAGATGTCCTCTGGTCTGGAGCTGGCGTTCTTCCTTAGTGGCAGGCATTGCACTCAGCTTTTACAACCAGAACACCTTATTCCTGGTTTTCAGCTCCTTCTTCCACTGCAGTTTCAGATTCGACTCCAAATCCACTCCCAGCTCCTAGTGGATCAAGATTTCTTCTTTCAACAAACAATTTCTGGCTGCCTATACTCTGTCCACTGCACAAGGTCCTGAGGAATTGAAGACAAGTCTTAGTCTTACTGCAAAAGTAGCTGAAAATGTCGACGAGTGGCTAACGTGTCTGAAATCTTTGTGGGGAACACCGGAGCACGTCCCACTTGGTAATAGAAGTCTGTCCACCAGGTGGCGCTCAAGAGAGCCCAGTGTAACAAAACCAGCCCGGGAATGGCGAGGGCGGGGCAGGGGGCGGAGCAAAACTTACCCTGTGGAAGGTAGCACGATGCCTTCCTTTCACCTGTACTTTTATGTCCCATCAAGCCTCCGGCGGTCACATTCCCCAACCCCCAGGACTCTGGGCTGATGTTTGGACCCGGAAGGAGCACCAGCTCCCACACAGCCGACCCCGTGCCCTTGCCCACACTAATCTGAAGGCGGAGCCCTCCGAGTGAGACTAGCAAAGAACTGCCCTGGCGGGGGGCAAGAAACACCTCCTTTTGTGTTTTTTTGTTTTTCTCTCTTTTTTCTTTTTTTAATAATAACTTATTGTCAAATTGGTTTTCATACAATACCCAGTGCTCAACCCAACAAGTGCCCTCCTCTGTGCCCATCACCCACTCTCTCCCCTCCCACACTCCCCTCTCCCCTCTGTTTGTTCTTATTCTTTGAGAGTCTCTCATGTCATGTCTTCCTTCTTCTCTGTGGCTTTTTTTCCTCCCTTCCTCTCTTCCCCTCCCCCCTGGTTTTCTGCTAGGTCTCCCAAAGCCTACCTATGCATGGGAACATATGGCATCTGTCTTTCTCTGCCTGACTTATTTCACTCAGCATAATACCCTCCAGTTCCATCCATGTTGCCACACATGGCCAGATTTCATTCTTTCTCATTGCTTCTTTCTCATTGCTGCGTAGTATTCCATTGTGTGTGTGTGTGTGTATATATATATATATATATATATATATATATATATATATACCACATCTTCTTTAGCCATTCATCAGTTGATGACTGCTGATGCATAGGGGCACGTGTAACACCTCCTTTTGGTAGGAAGGCTGATTCTCACCTGAGTTCATTAACCAGCCCCAAGGAGTCCTTTGGAAACAAGCCACGCCTCTCTTCTCATGGCTGCTTTGGTTTTGGTCCCCGTCTGCTCA
The DNA here is from genome assembly GCA_030068075.1 of Paguma larvata. Classification (NCBI taxonomy): domain Eukaryota; kingdom Metazoa; phylum Chordata; class Mammalia; order Carnivora; family Viverridae; genus Paguma; species Paguma larvata. The sequence goes on along the minus strand of CM057833.1, from coordinate 98,230,907 downwards.
TCTGCTGTGTAATTTGATTAAACACCTTGATTTTTTTTTTAATGTGTCATCTATTTCAACCGCTTACAGCCTTTCAAAACGGTTTTTTTTTCCATTCTGATTATAATAAGCTCATTAAACAAAATGCAAAGAGAAATGAATGACTTAGAAAGAATATAATTCCTCTACATATAATTCAAGTCTTGGAGATACTCACTGTTAATAGTTTGGCATATTTTCCTCTAGAGTAGGGTTTCTTACCCTTGGCACTATTTTTCTTTTGGAGGACTGCCGTGTACCTTCTGGCATACTTAGCAGCATTCCTGGTCTGTAACCACTGGCTGCCAGTAGTGACCCCACCACCACCACCCAGTTATGACAACCAAAAATGTATCCGCTCATTGCAAAATGGCTTCCCACTATATATGATTTCCTGCAACTTGCTTAAAAAGAACTTAATGAACATGTCTTAGTCACCTTTCCATTTCAGAATATCTGGATCTACTGTATCTTTAATAAAAAGAATAACTATAAGAATAATAATAGCAATAATAAATAAAGAGTGGGACTTACTTGATTCCACTTGTGCTTCATACTAGCTTTGTGACCTTCGGCAAGTTTATTTGCCTCCTAAGCGCTGGCTCTCTCTTCTATAAAGTGAAGGTAATGATAGTACATACCTCATAAAAGTTGTGAAGTTTGATTAATGAATGGCTGCAGGGTATTAAAAAGATTAAATCAGACTGTGCATGAAAAGCACTTACACAGTGTCTACTATGTAAGTAACATACACTCACCTAATACGGGTAGTATTACCAAAAGAAACTATTGAATTATATTTACCTTGGGTTTGGTCATTCTGCTTTCTGTTCTTACTCATTTTAACTTTTTTTTTCCAGTTTATTTCTTTGAGTTCTTTAGTGGATGTTAACCTTTGAAAATAGGAATTCTTTGTGTTCTCCTTTCTAAGCAGAGATTTCTTCTTGTGTCCTATCTTAATGTTATTAGCCAGGATCTTTCAAATGATGGTAATAATACAAGAGATAGTAGATATTACAATGGGATGACTTTCAGTAATTCACCTTGAATACAATACTGGCTTTTGATCTGAGGTTATATTTTCTAAATCATTTTTTAAAAAAATTTTTTAATGGGAGAGAGAGACAGAACATGAGCGGGGGAGGGGCAGAGAGAGAGGAAGACACAGAATCTGAAGCAGGCTCCAGGCTTTGAGCTGTCAACACAGAGCCCGACCTGGGACTCGAACTCACAGATGGTGAGACCATGACCTGAGCCGAAGTTGGATGCCCAACCGACTGAGCCACCCAGGCCCCCATCTAAATCATTTTTAAAGAATCATTTTTCTATGAGTCATTCTATTTTGAAATACATCTTATTTTTTTAGGTAAGTTTTAGATTCACAGCAAAATTGAGCAGAAAGCACCGAGTTCCCTCGTATACCCCTGCTCCCACGCACACATGGCCTCACCCCCATCAACATCCTGCACCAAAGTGGTACATTTGTTGCAATCTTTGGACCTAAATTGAGACATCATCACCATTATTGCTCTTGCTATTGTACCATCTATGAAGGACAGCTCTTTCAAGGCCTTTATCAAGAACGGATATTTTATTAAATGCTGTTTTAGCATCAACTGAGTTGGTATTTTCTTTTTTTGACCTATTATTCATTTGAATAGGCTTTTTAAGAGTACTTTGTCCTTGACTCCTTGATATGAAACTGCTTTGTCATCATGCTCTTTCCATTAATGGCGGTGTCCCATTTGATTCATTGGTACTTCGAGTGAAGATTTTCCTAGGAAAGTTCATAAAATGGATCAGACTGTAAATTTTTATGGTGCTCTGTCTCGTCAGATCATGAAAAGGCCTTCCAAATACTCCAGCACTTCTCTCAATTTGAGCTGGTGTTCTATTAAAAAAAATATTTTTTTTTTCTGAAAAACTATTAGTTTGTTCTTTTCGGGTTCAAAGAATATGTTCTGAGCTTTTCTCATGGTTCTGGCAAACATTTAAAAAAAGAATTGAGGGGCGCCTGGGTGGCTCAGTCGGTTAAGCGGCTGACTTCGGCTCAGGTCATGATCTCACGGTCTGTGAGTTCGAGCCCGCGTCAGGCTCTGTGCTGACGGCTCAGAGCCTGGAGCCTGCTTCAGATTCTATATCTCTCTCTCTCTCTGCCCTTCCCTTTCTCACGCTCTGTCTCTGTGTCTCTCAAAAATAAAATAAAAATGTTAAAGAAAAAAAATTTAAAAAAAGAATTGATACCGGTTATTTACAATTCTTCCAAAAAAAGAGAAGAGGAAGGAGTGCTCCCCAAATCTTTCTATGGGGTGTTACCCCGATACAAAATCAAAGACATCAAAAATCACGGACCAACATCCTTTATGAATCTGGACACGAACATCCTCAATGAAATACTTGCATGTTGAATCTGGCAACCTGTAAAAATAATTATACACCACGACCAAGTACTCCCTTGGAAACTAGGCTGATGCACCGTTAGGTAGGATGTATTGGCCCACTCTTCTGTCCACCACTGCCGGAGCTCTGACCAGAGGTGCAACATGGTCAGGACAGAATGTCGGGAGCTGTTGGAGGAGCAGAGGTCTGATTCAAGCTAATTTATCTGACATTTACCCTTGGAAGTCTTACCTGCCCACCCCTAACCTCACGAAGTACCAGTTGGCTAGCCCTTGGTGCCCCACCGAATGCCATACACACAGCCATCCAGGGTACCGGTAACATTTTCATTTATTTGTTTGTTTGTTTGATTTTAGAGAGAATGAGAGCATGCGTGGGAAACAAGGGCAAAGGGAAAGAGAGGGAATCTCAAGCAGGCTCCAAGCTCAGTGCAGAGCCCAACATGGGACTTGACCCCATGGCCCTGGGATCATGACCTGAGCCAAAACCAAGAGTCAGACGCTCAACGGACTGTGTCACCCAGGCACCCCTGTAACATTTATTTACATGTATTTGTCCACATGCCTGTGTTTCCCTTAGCAATGTAATGACTGTAAATAGTTTGCATCTTCAGCATCTGGCACTCAGTAGAAGCTTAGAAAATTTGTGGAATGAAAGTCTTTGTGAGTGAAGTGACATAATCCAGAGAAAGTTGGCCGGGCAAGTCTGGAAGGGTCTAAAACCTTGAAAGTAGACACACCAATAGAGCGGGGTAGTTGGAGGCAGGGGTGGGGGACCTGCTCCAGGTGCCAGGAGAAAAGTCGGTGAGGGGCGACACGTGTTCAGCCAAGCGACAGGTGCTAGTCCAAGGAAATGACAGGCATCATGAGGCCTCAGCAAAATGTACAGTGTCTTCTCCTGAGGAGGAGAAGAGTTGCCAGGAGTTTGAGAGTGGGACTAGCCAAGGATTCCCGCGAGAGTCACCAGGAAGGCCTGCCAAGGGGAAACATCTTGCCACCTCCGGCATCAGACAGCTGCTTAATGAATTGTTCTGAGCGAATGACTCGTCGCTGCCCTCCAGAGGCACATAGTCTGATTGGGGTCCATTGTACACCATCTATGACATTACTACCTGCGAAGGGGCCATCTCTCAGACAACCGCTGGGTAACAGTGTCCCTAGTCTGCTCCCCACAGCCAAACCCAGACTTCCCCATCAGACTCGATGATGCCGTAGAGATTTTGAGGAAAATACTAATAACAATATAATTCTTAAATGTTTTTCAGGTTAATCTCTTTTCCATTCCATCCATTCCATTCCATTCCATTCCATTCCATTTCATTTCATTTCCTGTGCTTCCTCATTAACATGGTCATGGTTTTTGCTCACAATTTCTCTTTCTCAAATTTTAATTCCAGGATAGTTAACATACAATACTATATTAGTTTCAGAGGTATAATAGAGAGATTCGATACTTCCATATGTCATCCTGTGCCCATCACAGGAAGTGCCCCCCTTAATCTAATCCCAATCACCTGTATCCCCTGCCCCCCACCCCTCTCTTCTAGTAACCCACAGTCTGTTCTCCATAGTTAATAATCTGAATCCTGGTTTCTCTCTCTCTCTTTTCTCCTTTCTTTGATTGTTTTGTTTCTTTTCTTTTAAATGTTTATTTAGTTTTGAGTGACAGAGAGAGAGAGACAGAGCATGAGCAGGGGAAGGGCAGAGAGAGAGGGAGACCCAGAATCCCAAGCAGGCTCCAGGCCCTGAGCTGTCAGCACAAAGCCCGATGTGGAGCTCGAACTCATGAACCTGCAAGATCATGACCTGAGCCGAAGCCAGTCGCTCAACCAACTGAGCCACCCAGGTGCCCCCATTTTGTTTCTTAAATTCCACATATGAATGAAATCATATGGTATTTATTTTTCTCTGCCTGACTTATTCACTTAGCATTATACTCTCTCCATGGCAAGATTTAATTCTTTTTATGGCTGAATAATATTCAAATGAATATATATCACACACTCTTTATCCAATCATCTATCCATGGACACTTGGGGCCACTTCCATAATTTGGCTCTTGTAGGTAATGCTGCTACAAACACCAGGGTCCATGTATCCCTTCGAATTAGTGTTTTTGTATTTTTGGGGTAAATACCTAGTAGCACAATTGCTAGATTGTAGGGTAGTTCTGTTTTTAACTTTTGGGGACCCTCCGCACTGTTTTCCAGAGTGGCCGCACTGTTCAGCACTCCCAGCAGGCCAACGGGGTTCCTTTTTCTCCACCTCCTTGCTAACACTTGTTTTTGCTCGCCCGTTTCTTAACCGTCCTCGTTACTAGCCTGGAAGAGTGAAGCCCATTTTGCACAAATGCAGAAATATGGTTTCAGTTTATTTAAAAACACACACACACACACATGATTTTTAGGCCACGTCTCCTCTCAACCTTGTCAATGCTGTAATATACCAGCCCAAGTACACGAATACTTTGGAGACGGCTAAGTCAATGATTAATGTAAAGGCAAAAACAGTTTGGCAGAATTCAAACTCCCTAGGCCAAAGGTGGTAACAAACGGAGAAAGCCAAACACGCACATTTTATATGTTTATCTCTAGAGTCGAGACTCATGGAACCCCCGAGCCACTGCAGAGTTGTTCTGTTGTCTGTAATTTGGTGCTGACAGGTGCTTTCCACTTAAATTAACTCAGCTGTCCCCAGAGAAATGGTCTATGAGAAAACAACCTTCCCTTTCAAGAGCGATTACAAGGAAAGCCTTGCAGTTCTCCAACTAATACTAGTTGCGGGTCTCCAGCAATAATCTCCTCCGTTGTGAGATGTGTTGGCTAAATGAAAGGTCTGTGTGTTACACCATAGTAGCCAAACATCAGAAGAGATCACATGCCTTCTAGTTAAAGTGTTAGCATGGAGCCTTACTGTAGACGTCTTCTTAAAAAACCAGCTCAGGAGCGCCTGGGTGGCTCAGTCCCAACTTCGGCTCAGGTCATGAACTTGCAGTTCATGAGTTCAAGCCCTGCGTTGTGCTCTGTGCTGACACTCAATGCCTGGAGCCTACTTCAGATTCTGTCTCTCTCTCAAGAATAAATAAACATTAAAAAATTTAAAAAATAATAAAAAATATACAAAAACAGCTCACGGAGGAAAGGAAAAGTTCTTTTATTTACATCTTATGGCAAAGCCACCCTTACATCTGCCTCTGGTTTTGCTTGCTTTTGGTTTTGCTCTTGCATTCAGAAAGTGAAAGATCCCAAACTCAAAAACAAGGAAGCACTTTCTCTCTAAGCCATATCTTTTACGAACATCTGCAGAAAGAGAGAAACTGGAAATAACACAAATGCCCAACAGAAGTAGAAGGATAAATAAATAGTGGTATATTTGTAATGAAATTCTATACAGCGATGACAATAAAAAAGCCACAACCTCCACGTAACGACACGGATAAACCCGCTAAACACAATGTTGAGTGAAAGAGGGCAAACAGAAGAGTTATGGGCATTTCCATTTACATAAAATTCAAGAACAGACAAAATTGATGTATGGTGTTAGAAGTCAGGACAGCAGTTACCTTCGGTGGGGGGGGGTAGTGACGGGAGGGGGCACGAGGTACCTCTGGAATGGTAATAACATTTCGTTTCCTAATCTGGATTTCAGCTATGCAGACGTGTTCTCTTTGGGAAAATTCATTGAGCTGTACGCCTGTGATTAGCATGCTTTTCTGTAAGTACTTGTACTTTGATGGACAATTTACTTTAAAAAGAAGTGTAATATAATTATAGTCTGCATGTCCTAAGCTCTATTAGGCGGTTTTATGTAATGATAGCCCAGGGACACATTTATAGTAATAATTGAAATCTTGATCCATCATGCCCACCACTGCTGACTAGCTGGAAGGCTTCCATTTTTCTCAGCGTTCATTTTCCCAACTATTTCGGAGAATTCCCAGAAATACACGTAACTTCAGTGGAGTCGCCAGATTTTGGTGTTCAATCCCTTGGAGATTTCCAGAAGTCAGAGCCCCTGGTGACCCTCTTCTCTGTTGTCCATTGTCACTTTGATCACTTCTGGGTCCTGGTCTTGCCACTGCTGTCCTTTTCTGGACTTTTGATTCTCTCTCTCCCAGACTTCTGTGCTATCTTCTCTCTGGCCAGGTCATCCACACGTTCAGTTCTTTGAGGAAGACCCCCACAGCTACCCTGTGTGAGCCCTTAGAGACACAATCCTGGTATTTCTACCGCTCGACCCTCTCAGGTTAACAAGCACCCTGGGAATGATGGGCCACTGGGAGGAGGGGTAGAAATAACTGTTCTACCTTATGCCTGGAATGGCTACTCCAGATGCTATTGCTCAGAACCCATTCTAGAAATACTTCTTTATTCTAGGTCATTTGCTCTCTAGGGGCCAGTTGAGAGTCCCTACCATTCTGCTTCCCTCAGAGTTCTTTCGTTCACTAGATAGCTTGTATGTTTCTGAACCCCAGTTACAGACAAGAATCTAGTGCTTTCCGACCAGGAGGGTAACCAATGCATCCCGCTGTGCCCAAGATGTTCCCAGTTTTAGCACTGAAAGTCCCATGTCCCTGAAGCCACCCAGTCCCAAGCAAACCAGGATGATTGGTCAGCCTATTGACCTGGCTTCTGGGACCCAGGATGGGCCCCACTAGAGCCAGCTGGACATCTGTTTTAATTTTCCCCTGATTTTCTATGGTAGTTAAGAAGCTGACCCATCCTTCAGGTGCCTGGGTGGGTTAGTCAGTTAAGCATCCGACTCTCGGTTTCGGCTCAGGTCATGATCTCACGACTTCATGGGTTCAAGCTCCACATCGGGCTCTGTGCTGGCAGTGAGGAACCTGCTTGGGATCTTCTCTCTCTTCCTCTCTCTGCCCCTCCCCTATTTGCAGCGTCTCTGTCTTTCTCAAAAAGAAAGAAAGAAAGAAAGAAAGAAAGAAAGAAAGAAAGAAAGAAAGAAGGAAAGAAAGAAAGAAAGAAGGAAGGAAGGAAGGAAGGAAATAGAGAGAGAGAGAAAAAGAAAGAAAGAACGAAAGAAAGAAAGAAAGAAAACAGGGGGGAAAAATCTTATCTGTCCAGAGCACACACAAGACCTTTAGAGGACATTGTTATTTATCTCTAGATGCAAGCCTACTGGCTAAACCTTGACCAGAAAATTGAGAAACTGAGAATTAAAAACACTTGGGCCCACAGTCAATTGAAGAGTCCATCCTGAATCTGGCAGACCCAATTCTTCCTGGCCAGCATGAAACGTGTCCCGCCAGTTCTCGAAGAGTCTGGAGCTGGAGAATTTGCTGGCTTTCCAGGCCAGGTCACATGCATAAAGGCAAGACTCGTAGGAAAGTGAACCAGATGATCAGAAACCGAGCCACAGAGCATCACCAACGAGAGGACATTGGACGTTGGCTGTGGAGAGCCTGAGCTTCCTGGAGATCCATCTGGAAGAATCCTGGGATCAGGTGGAGAGCCCAGATCGTTACAATGGGCACCAACCAAGCAGAGATAATTTTCCTTCCATCAGCTGCAGAGTGAAGCAAACAAGAGGTTGAATTGGGCTAAGGTGCATTCGACGAGGAGATTCATTGTCATTAGACAAAGCCAAAGAATTAAATGAGTGCAGGTCAGGAACAGTCTGAAGTCACCATACTCTTCACCAAAAACAAAAGCAAACACCATCCCTTCCCCACAAAAAAACCATAAAATACTGTTATATTAAATGTTCGCTACTGGAGTACTTTTGCGCTGATACTAGATTTTTGGTAGAAGTGAATGATACACAATTATGGATAGAATCGAGAAGTTTCCCCTTAACTTAATGTTTTTCTGGGGAAATGACACCGTTTGGCTCACAGTCAGTTCCAGAAACCTCCCTGTTTATGGGAAAAGTAGGAGCCGAATCTGAGAACCACAACTCTAAGGAACAAGGAAGACTCTTGGGATTTGTACAACTTGCTTCAGATCTCTTTTCCTTTTCTTTTTTTTTTTTCCCAGACCTGTTTTATTAAGTTAAACATTTCCTATCACAATCTTGAGTCTACTCTTCATTGACCTTGCAAAGCCTGTTATTCAAATAGTTCCAAGACGAATCACATGTGTAATTTAGTGAGATTCTCCTGTATGGAACAAAATCTGGGTTCTCTTTCTTTAACATGGTCCTGTTTACTTCTTGCCTCTCCTGCTTCCAGTTCTTTCCTGGGTGACTACCTGAGGACTTGAGAGTGACCATATATACCCCACAATGCAGGGACTTTGTCCCATAGTGAACAAACCTCACTCAGCGACTAAGGAAGTGACTTACCGTCAAGGAAGGAAGGGGATAACGAGCCAGTTGCAGATGAGTGTCTTTTGACTCCAACTGATAACTTGGGTAAAGAATCATTGGATTCTTTTGTGTGGTTTGGCTTATCAGCTGGAAGACTGCTTTCCTATAGTATATCGAGTTCAGTTAGAACTCTTTTGCACTGGGGCAGGTTTCAGTGAGGTGGGCTGATGGTTTCTTACTGTAGTTCAATTTATTGTGGTGTTGGCAATCGGTACAACTGTGAGGGAGCAAATCTCCCACTGTGTACCCCGCTAAGCCTCTTCTGTGTCCACCCCCAGCACTTAACCTCTCTCTTTACCGTTTCACCTCATGAAGTGTGACCTTAGCCCGGTCCTTAACCACCTCTTTTTCAATTTCCTGGAGCAAAACCATCCCACAACACAGTTGCTGGTCAACGAGGCCGTAGGTGAGGGGATTTGTAAAGAGTAGACTGGTACGAGATATTTTCGTGTTGGTGAATCCCAGTTGGAAAAGTCGAACAGAATCTACTGAGTTCTCTAAATCTCCATCAGGGGGCGCCCATTCATTCCAAATTCTCTGCAGCCCTATTCCAAACTCCACAGGTGGAATTCCAATGCTTTTTTTCGTAGTCTTGAGGGGCGAGAAAAGGGAGGGTGCTGCTTCCTGTCCTCTCAGCCTAGATGTTGGGTATGGTTAGCATGTATGATTATGACCAGAAAGATCCCTTTCTTTACACTCTTCGCAAATGATATCCTAAGTAATCTATTCGTTTTGAAGTCCATTTTTATGGGGAGATCTTATGGTCAGCACTGCAGAAAAAACAAGTGATACAGAATATTATGTATATGTATCAACTACATCAGAGTGTGGTAATGGGGGTACCAGACACTTTGGGGGGTGACAGTAATTGACAGATGTGGGGATAGTTATTTAAATCTATCTTATTCTGGATGTTTTACAGATGTTACTTCACTTAATCCGCTATAAGAGGGGCTAGCCAACTAGGACCCACAAGCCGAATTTGGCTGGCTGACTGTTTTTGTAAGTAAAATTATATTGGATCACGGCCGCCATATCTGTTGACGTATCGCTACATGTCTTCACTGTACGATAGCAGTGACCATATGGCGCTTATTGTCCAAAGTATTCGCGATCTGGCTCATAACAGAAAGGTTTTGCTGACCGTGGCTCTACAATCATGTGCGGTGGTAATGACTTGGATTTTGCCAATGAACAAATGGAAACGCAGAAAAGTTAAGCAGCTAGCCCAAGTCGTACTGCTAGTAGATGGCACAGCTTGACTTTGACTCAGAGGCAACTTTCTTTCCAAATCCCTTGTTCTTTCTGCCCTAAGCATACAACAGCCTCCCAGTTTATCGAATGCCCACAGAGGCTTGGTGTTTTATCTTGGGGATCTTATGTATCACAACGAGAGCAAACTATTTTGCAGTGTTTTCAAGAACCTGCACAATCTTCACTGCGGTTCACCTCTCCTGCCTCACTCCTGCTCCTACCCCTGCTGAGCGCAGCCAGAGTGGGATGGTGCTTCCACTGCTCCCAAACAGGCCTTTCACTTCCTCACTCCATGCCCCCGTGTTTCGATTCCACTGCCTCCAGGTAAATACCCTCCCTCTCTCTTCAGATGCTGCCTCCGGGACTTCCGCCCTGACCACCGCCCATTCGGAAGTGATCTCTCCCTCCTCCATCCTGCGGAGTGCTTCTCCTTCCTGTCGATTAAGCGTTTATCACAGGCAGCCTTGGACGATCTTTGAGATACGAACGTCTTATCTTCTACGGGAGTTTGTAAACTTCCTGAGCCCGAGGACTGTCTCCCCGCTCAACCCCCCCACCGTCCCCCCCTCCACACTCTGGTCGACTGTCATCTACATTAATACTATGTAATGGCAGGTCCATTTGACTGATGAGTGATTCTGGCACAGAAACGAGCTGTCCGCCCTTCCACAACTCAGCATGCAACTGAAAGCACAATACTGGCATCTGGAAACAGGATGTAAAATGTGATAAAATCAAACCTAGGGAAAGAGTGCAAAGAAATAAGCATCTTTCCCTTATTTTTAAAATTTTCTGGTAACATTTATTTATTTTTGAGAGACTGAGTGTGAGCAGGGGAGGGGCAGAGAGGAGACACGGAATCTGTAGCAGGCTCCAGGCTCTGGGCTGTCAGCGCAGAGCCTGACGTAGGGCTCAAACTCACAGTGAGATCATGACCTGAGCTGAAGCTGGACAACTGAGCCACCCAGGCGCCCCTCCCTTAGTTTTAAAATCTAGGACTGCATTATTAGATATCACTTCAGGTGATTTCCTAGGACAGCACAGTGATTACCTGCCTGAGATCTGGAGTCAGACCTGGGTTTGAAATCTGACTCTATTACTTACCGGCTCTGTGACCTTGGGCAAATTACTGAGCCTCTCTGAGCATCAGTGTCCTCACATTTACAACAGAAAAAGTAGGCACGCCCAATTGGTTTGTTGGGAGGAGTAAAAGAGGAGATACATTTAAAGCTCTTAGCACTGTGTCTGGCACACAGGAAGCTCTTAATAATCACCAGCCATTATTTTTCCAAAGCTCTGTCCCTAGGTGGATACCAGCTCTAAACATTTAGGATTACTGGTCCCTGTCCGTAACCGTCCTTCCTGACCGGGTCATCAAACAACACCACAAAGTAGCCCACCATGATCTGAGGGGTTACCAAGAAAGCAGATGATGAATTCTCTGCCCACAACACCTATATTTTGATAGAGACACGGGAGGCAGAAAAACAGATATTTCATCTCACCTCTTCTCTCCAAACACCGTTTACAGAAGATGCGTGCTCAAACTGGAGACAAGAGTTGAGAAACAGTCGTGTGTCCTAGTCTGCTAGTATCATGCTTCAAGATCTCTTGCGTAGGACACTCTCTTTGGTAACAATAGGTGCCTTCGTCTACACCTCCGAGAGAATCCGGTAACTCATTTTTGCTCCATTGTTACCTTGGGGCTGCAGGTTAGTCCTGCCCACCTAGTCCTTTCTTCCCTGCACCTCCTCAGCTGTCTATCAGTCCAGAACACATTGAGTGTTCAGATTTAAAAACTGCCTCTACTGTAGGATGCGAAGTTGGGGTGAATGTAAGCAATATACAGATGGAGAAGCTACTGGTGTTAACCATGGGCATTTAATCCAGCCCGATTCACAAACTTTGGCTTCAGAGCGCCGTCTCTTTCCCTTTCTACTTGGTCAGACAGTTTTTCTTTTTTTTCTCTTTTTTAAGTTTATTTAGGAATTTTGAGAGAGAACGTGCACATGGGGGAGGGACAGACAGAAAAAGAGAGAGAGAATACCAAGCAGGCTCCACACGGTCAGCCCAGATCCTGACATGGCATTTGAACCCATGAACCGTAAGATCATGACCTGAGTCGAAGTCAGATGCTCAACCAACTGAGCCGCCCAGGTGCCCCAGTCAGACAATTTTTTAATATGGCCCCTGGAAATATCTGATACTTTGTGGTGACTGTGAGATTTTATCCCTGGCTTCTAGTTAAAACTGCATTCTATATGTAGCTCTCTGAATTCTTAGAAGAGTTATGCCCCTGGTTTCCATGCTTTCAAAAACCCTTCACGTGATCTTGAACTGGAGACCCTAGCCTGGAACAAACCCTCGTTCTGATTTTCCAGAGTCTCTAGGTGGAGTCAACCCAAACATCCCAACAGATATATATGTAAGGATGCCGTCCCAATTAACCGTCCACCTCCCGCCGGGCACTGCATTCTGCTCACTCTCCAAAAAAAAAAAAAAAAAAGTCTTGACATAAGATATAATAACTCTCATAACTCCTCCACTTATTTTTAATGGGTACACAGCCTGACTGATTCCTTTTCCAGCTGACCTTTCAAAGCTGTTAAACTGGTTTGTTTATATTCAACCGCCAAAGCAAATGACCATGAGTAAAATCTCACAGGGAAAAAAAAGGCGCAGTATTTTATCTTTAGAGTTACAGATCACGTTCCAGGCAGGAGGGCACGCCGGCACAATCAAAGCACAGGAGGCACAGCCGTACTGGGACAGAAGTCCCATTTCACTGGCTGGTGTGGGTAATCTCTAGAAATGATTGTAGGTGTTAATGATTAAAGCAAGGGTTAAAGAGTCCATTGGTAATGGATTAAGTGCCTCTGGGAGCAGCCGGAAGAAACAGAAGCCCATGCGGAGAATCTTGGAGCAGCAGAGGGACACAAAGCAAAATAAGAGAGCGAGTGTGGATTCAGTCCCGGACCAGACAGGACTTCTGGCTGAGAGTAATCAGGAAGCGAACCCAGGAACCAAGTACAGCCAGACTACTAACTCTCGGACCGGGGAAAGTCTACTTCGAGAAGCAGGACCTGAAAGAGGCTTAGTGGAGTCTGGAGGAGAGCCCACAGGGCCAAGGGCAGCCTCAGACTTACTTCCACTCTGGGAAAATACGAACCGTGCATCTGCCCGGGGCCATGACAGTGTGGCTGCTGGGTACTTACTCTTGAGTTTGATAGAAGAGAAAGGGGAGGGCTGCACCCCTCTAGGTGCTTCTGAACCTACTCTGTGCACGGTGCAGCAAGGGTACTCAGTGGGGGGAGGTAGATGAAGATACAGGTGAGGTAAGGTTCCTGCCCCAAGAAGCTTCGAGTCTAGTTGGGGAGACAGAACCAATAATTCGCACAAAACATCGCTTGAACCAGTGGAAACAGTATAGAATAGAATGCAATCCATCGATAGATGAAGGGATAAGAAGATGTGGTATGTGCATACGTGGAATGTTACTCGGCCATCAAAAAGAATGAGGTCTCGCCATTTGCAACGACATGGATGGAGCTAGAGGAGATTGTGCTAAGCAAAGCACATCAGGAAGAGAAAGAAAAATACCATCTGGTTTCCCTTCTATGTGGAATTTAAAAAAACGAAACAAATGGGGGGGGATGCGCCTGGGTGCCTCAGTCAATTAGTGTCCAACTTGGCTCAGGTCACGATCTCACAGTTCATGAGTTCAAGCCCCCCATGGGGCCCATGCTGACAGCTCAGAGCCTGGAGCCTGTTTCACATTCGGTGTCTCCCTCTCTCTCTGCCCGTCCCCTGCTCAGGCTCTGTCTCTTTCTCTATTTCAAAAATAAATAAACATTAAAAAAAAAAAACAAAACCGCGAATCAAACTAACAAAAAACCAAACAGACTCTAAAATACAGAGAACGAATTGGTCGTTGCCAGAGGGGAAGTGGGTGGGGGGATGGGTGAAATAGGTGAAGAGGATTAAGACAGACAAACTTTCGGTTATAAAATAAACAAGTAGAGGGGATAAAAATTCCACCCCAGGGAATATAGTCGACAATTTGTAATAACATAATGTGACACGGTGACAGATGGTGACACTTGTCATGGTGAGCATCAAGTAATGTACAGAATTGTTGCATCAACATGTGTGCACCTGAAACTAATATAACATTTATATCGGTTGTACTTCAGTTTTAAAAAAATCAGAATAAAATAGAGTTCGAATGTTCTGTGGCACAGTCTACCAGGACTCTGCTTGGGATTCCCTTTCTCTCCCTCTCTCTCTGCCTCTCCCAGCTTGCTCTCTGTCTCTCTCTCAAAATAAATAAACTTTAAAAAAAAAAAAATAAATCAAATCTCTATGCTCAAAGAAAGGGATTTATTTTATGTCCTAACTATAGCAGAATATTTTACTTATTTGGAATTATCTTCTGTTTCACAGTTTTTCCAGCCCCCATAAATGGAAAGCATTAGTCACTCACACTCACCAAAGGCAGAGATAACTTACTTGGATAGAGCTGCATAGTCTTGTTCAAGATACATTTCCTAAAAAAATATTTTTCTTCAATCACTGGGAAAGTAGCAAGACCAGTCATGTATGCGAAAAGTGACTTTTAATTTCTAATCTAAGTCCCTTATCGTTCTAATTCCTTCCCAGCAATGTACTCCCACTTCTCTTGCAAAATCCCTGAGTATATTTTTTGCACGTCCTTTCTGTTATTTGCTTATTGGCTTTGATACCCATAAAACACTTCACAGGTTTCTGCAATCTGTTCTCTCTTCAGTTTTCATTTCCAACTGCATGGCTCCATGGGAGACATAATGAAGGGATTAAAATTTATATTTAAAAAGATCTCTTTTTTTATTTAAAAACTTTTTTTGACGTTTATTTATGTTTGAGAGAGAGAGAGAGAGGGACAGAGTGTGAGCGGGGGAGGGACAGAGAGAGAAGGAGACACAGAATCCGAAGCAGGCTCCAGGCTCTGAGCTGTTAGCTCAGAGCCCGACCTGGGGCTTGAACCCATGAACCTCGAGACCATGACCTGAATGAAGTTGGACGCTCAACCAACTGAGCCACTAGAAGCCCCGATATATTTAAAAAGATCTCTCGTTTTCTGTGCTTTGCCATACACTCGTTTCAGAATTCAGTTGCCAACTTCAGGTCTTCTTGGGATTGGGACAAGACTCTAATTACACCAAGAAACGTGCATGTATGTATCACAGAAAATCTCAACGAGGGTAAATCCACAGATTTAGGAGTGCTTTTATATTTTTACCCAAGGAGACTTACTTCTTGAGTGAGAATAGAAACAATGTACATGTCATCACTTGTGTTGAGAGTGGAAATCTGACGTAAATGGTGCTGAATCTTTGATTAATTCCTGAGGTGTTTCAGTGTCTCCATGGATTGCGGCCCCGGGGGCAGCTGACCCTGCCTTCCGGGCTCTTATTTTGTCACCATGCTCATGTCGCTGAAACTCCAAAGCTCAGTTTCCTCACCTGCATGGAGATAGTATCTACAGAGTCTACCTCACAGGGTCACTTGGAAGCCTGGACGAGATAATGCATGTGAAAACATTTTTGTAAGTTGGACAATGTTGGCTTTTTCTAGGCTGTTATCTCCTGAGAGGGGGAGAATGTTAGATTGCTCAAGAAATACTCCAGTGAGAATCCTGACCCACGGCACTACTTGGCTTCTTGTCCAACACTTCTGTGGAACCCATGGTTCAGAATACATAAGCAAATGAAGACGACTGGAAAGAGTGACAGCCTGGAAGTGTGGGAGTCGAGGTCAGGTCCCCAGCACTGTGCTGCACTGAGCTCTATGAATGTGGGCAAATCACTTACCGTCTTTAGTTTCTTCATCTGTAAGGTGAGATGTTTGGACAAAAAAGATTTTGTATAGGCCACAAATATGAAAAACCATGGTTTCAGACTTCTAAGATACTCAGGATTTGCTGAAATATACACAGTGTAAGTTCATGGATCTGTCTTCTTCACTGAGGTGTCCTTTGGTGTTGTATTCTAGGCCTGATGTAATAGTAGGTGCTCAATAAATACATGTTGAATTTGAGAATGACAGTTTGATCGTAGTAATAACTGATTTGTAGGGGTAATTTTATATTTATTTTAATGCAATTCTATTCCTTTCAACAAAGATGAGTGGTTAAATATATAACTCCATGTAGTTAATAAGAAATACTTTTCCGGGGTGCCTGGCCGGCTTGGTCAGTTAAGCATCTGACTCATGATCATGTCATGATCTCAGGTTATGATCTCACAGCTCGTGAGAGACCCGCGTCGGGCTCTGTGCCGACAGCTCGGAGCCTGGAGCCTGCTTCAGATTCTGTATCTCCTTCTCTCTCTGCCCCTCCCCCGCTCATGCTATGTCTCTCTCTGTCCCTCTCAAAAAATAAACAAACATTAAAAAAAAAAAAAAGAAATGCTTTTCTAAGACATTATATGAATCCACAAATCCCATAAATGATTCCAATTTTGGCTTGAAAAAAAAAAGTCATGTCTTGAAAGGGATATAATATTTAAACTCAGGAGTTTCTGGAACTTAGTTGCATTGCCTTGCCTCCGTGCTTTCTTCTAGCACTAAATGCTGAGACCTAAAACAGCACACTTAACTTGTATTCCTCCCCACCCCCACTATCACTCCCTCATTCTGGCCTCATTTGGCATTCCAGGATGTTCTGCGACGGGTGCCAAGTTCTTTCTGGGCTCTGAGTCTTTGCGCTTAGGATACCTTTGGCCCCAAATCACCTCCCTCCTTTCCTCTGTCACCTGGCTAACTCCCGCTGCCCCTGTCAAGCTTGGCTTGAAACTTTTCCAGGAAATGGTTCCTGACCCCTGAGACTGGATTAGGCGAACGTTTCTTAATGTGGCGTGTCTGTATCATGTCATTTATCACACTAGGTTGTCATTAGGCCGTTAAAGTGAAGGGAATAACTCACAGACACAGGAGCTATGCTGGTGGGGCTCCAAGCCCAGTTAGCAGGGTGAAATGGCAGGGATGCCTTGTCCGGCCTGCCTCCCAGGGTTGTCCAGATAATTAAATGATTGACAGATTCCTATGTGGAAGATCAAGGGTTGGCACAGGGTGTCATATAACGTTTGCTGATTCTGGTGTTAAATATTACCTGTTTGGTCAGCTCAAGCCCATGAGCTCCATCAGAGTAGGAGCCGTATTTTATTTACTGTGGTATCCTAGCATTAGGAATGCTTTGTCAATATTTGTGGAATAAATGGATTTTTCTTTTTCTGTTTCATTAAAGCCATATGGGGGGACCCTCTTGCTTGATCGGAGATGTTAAACCTAGTACTGAAGCCACGACGGTCAGAGAAAAGATGATGTGTGGGTGGAGGGTACTGGTCAAGTAGACTGAAGGTTTAATGCAGTCGTATTCAGAATAGGGAAAAGTTTTCGTAACACCGTTATAAACACTGTGACTAGGGGTAAGGTACAGGGAGATGAGACGGCAACGGAAGTGGTCACTGATGTGAGTGTAGACACAAAGGAAAGAAACCAGTTTAACCCCACTTCTTCATTCAACCTATCTGGCCGGAGCCATTTTCTTTTCAATCTGTCTACACTTCCAGATGCTCTCTCACTGTCTGTCTCATTCCCCCAGTGCTGCGTCCACTGTCCACACTCTTCCACAGGGCTCACGCTGTCGTTCAGGGCCCAGGGCCGCAACTAAGTCTCTGGCCTCTGTTACTCTGCACGACCCTCCTGCCTCACCCCTGCCACGAGGTCACCTAGGTCTTTGTCCTCAGCTTTAAGTGCCCTGCTCCTCATGCAGAAAACCTTTCTCTTCCTCAAAACTGAGCTCTGGGGTCATGCCTGGGAAAGCTACCACTGACAGTCCCAGTTCCTTGCTTGCCATGGAAGCCCAGTCACAGAGTTATCTCCTCGTGTGGGTATTATTCTTCTACCAGATCGCCATTGGGACCTGCGGCTGTCATTGTGCATGCCCAGCGCTGCGTGCCGTGCACCAAGGGTGCAGGCATCTGCTAACACTGGAGTGAAAGCACGCATGGATGGAGGGCTGGTGGGTGGGACCTCTTGGCTCTTCCCTTCACACTCCCAGGCTGAATGTTCTTATTCTTCTAGCCTCGTGGGTGTAAATTCAGCCTCCGAGGCTCACATTTTTTTTTTTAATGTTTGTTTATTTTTGAGAGACAGAATGTGAGTGTGGGAGGGGCAGAGAGAGGGGGAGACACAGAATCCCAAACAGGCTCCAGGCTCTGAGCTGTCAGCACAGTGCCTGACACAGGGCTCGAACTCATGAACCCCAAGATCATGACCTGAGCTGAAGTTGGAGGCTTAACCGACTGAGCCACCCAGGCGCCCCATATCCAGCTTCTAATCTTAGGGAGGAGGCATCTAAAATTTCTCCATTAAATCAGATATAGATTTGTCTTAAAAACTTAGTGAACTAAATATCTTCCTAGTTTTTGGAGTACAGAAGTGACTGAAATCTATGCCTTGGCCTATATTATTAACCTAATTTTTCCTGTGACTCACAATTTATTTTCCTCCTCTCCCCACCCTTGAGGGATAAGAGGTCCCAGGCTATTTGGAAGCCAGCAAGGAAACAAAGTCTTGTGATCACGTGAGGGGGAACACTTGTAGGAGGCAGACTGTTTCAGAGCCAGCCCTCAGCCAAGTTAATCCCGGCGAAAGCACTCCCCTTCTCCTTCCTCTACTTCCTTTGATCCGATGGAAAATACTCTCACTTTTCCCATCCCCAAATTCTCCTCCAGGAAATAAGACAGTCATTCACCATTTGAAATACTTTATACTTTCATGAAATATTCTTTTTTGCACATTATACTTTAATAGAAAGTTTACTTTTAAGAAAAGTATCTAAGAGAAGTTACCCACACGTGAACATTAAATGCTCCTCACAGATGCTTAAAAAATATTTCTTTATTGGATGCATTCACCAAGTACCCTTTGAGTTCCCGCTGTAAAAACTGAGCATTGTGTGAGACTCTTGGGACAAAACTATGAATCAGACATGCACAGAATCTGTGTGTCTGAGTTTCCACTCTAGCCACAGGAGAGAAACAAAACACAGGAGAACAAAGTATATTAAAGTGTGTCAAACATGAAGGAAAACACAGGACTGAGAGAGAGAAGCGGAGTCTCCTGTAGATAGAGTGTTCTGAGAAGGTCTCTCCACGGAAGTGGCAGGTAGGTTTAGTGTGGGAAGTATCTAGCCACACTAGCGGCTGAAGGTGGAAATCGGGCTCTGGGAAGAGAAGCGAGACTGGCTCTGAGGAGAGAATACACGTTTTCGAACTCAACGAGAAGCAGTCAAAGGCCACCAGAAAACAAAACAAGACCGAAGAACAAAAAACTATTTGTTTTGTTAACTATTTGTTAATATTACCTATGAATAAACAAACCAGGTTCCACAGTAAGTGTAAGAGTTGAAAATCTTTTTTTTTTAAATTTTTTTTTAGTCAATTTATTTTTCAGCAAATGTCCCAATACAAAGATGAGAACATGGCCGATCTCTCCCAAGTCGGGGGATGATGGAATTAGCAGGGGCGACCACAGGCGCCTCCTGAGCAAAAGAACACTCCCGTGATGTCCTGTCTAGGTGAGCTCATCCTTGTCTCCCGCTCACCTCTCTCTTTCTAGAAAAACACCATGAGCAACACCACGAAGCAGTCAAAATCTCTGCCTTTAGTTACAACTATGTCTGTTGAAGAGGTAGACGTCCAATTCAGTTAGATAAATAAACACACACAGGGATGGCTGGGGGTATTTAATCCTTCAGATGACTGACAGGTGGATACGTTAAGAACGGCTAGATTTAAGACTTCAGATAAACTTCTTTCTCTGTCTTTCCCTCTTCTCCGCTCTTTTCTCTGTTTCGATGCCACATTCAGGGTACGGCTTCCAGGCCCTGGCAGCTTCGTTTTTATGTGGTCTTTTCACTTAGCAGCTCCAAAGGAGGAGGAGGGGTTCTTCTACCTTAGCTTCTGGGTCAGGTGCCCATTCTAAACCCATCACTGGTCTGTGCGACGATGTCGGCCCCGCCGGCCCCGCTGGGTTACAGACCTACCCCGGGAGCCGCGAGACAAAGAGGTAGAGGTGGGGGAGGTGAAAGGCTCTTCCAGACAAGACTAAAAGTTGAGGGAGGGACAGTGTCTCAGAAGGCAAATGAGGGCATTGTTCTAAGTGGAAATGCGAGCGAAGCCATCAGAAAATAACAGCTGGGCACCATTTTTAAAATGTCCCCACCTAATAGCACATAATCACATGTAATTATTATGCACACACACGAAAATGTACTCACTCACACTCCAGAGGGACAGAACTTGACTTTAGGTTCTCGCTCCTGGTCCCTGACCTTTAAGTGATTTCTTTCTTTCTCACAGCTCATGGTGAAACTACAAATTTGGTGATTCCTCACATAGTTGCTGTAAAGTGGTAGAGGGAAAAATAGGGTAACTCCTACCTGAAAGCAAAGGCAAGGGGAAAATAATAAACAGGGAGGTTGTCCTACAGGGTGCATTCAGTTCTGCTAATTAGAAATAGCGGGGCACCTGGGTGGCTCCGTCGGTTAAGCATCTGACTTTAGCTCAAGTCATGGTCTCACAGTTGGTGGGTTCGATCCCCACGTCGGGCTCTGTGCCGACAGCTCAGAACCTGGAGCCAGCTTCAGATTCTGTGTCTACCTCTCTCCCTGCCCCTTCCCTGTTCATGCTCTGTCTCTATCTCTCTAAAAAATAAACATAATAACTTAAAAAAAAAGATAGCAAGAATTACCTGCCCATGCAAGGAATGGCATTCTTGAAACAATGTAGCTATCGTCACTTTAGCTCTCCAGGAAGATTCTTATTATTTTCATCCATGGCCACAACCGTGATGGGAATTGGGGAGGGTTTCCTTCTCAGGACTTGCTTTGGCCACCCACTTGCTGGTGAGCTCAGCAGTGTGGAGTTCGTCCACACTCTAGCCCCTGGCCTGGAGCTGTCTGTCTTTTAAGGAAAATCCTTAGGGTTGGTTCACTTTCCAATCTTCAGCTTAATGGCCGTCATCCTGACCTCTGCCTTGGGGGCAATTGGAAACAATGAGCTGAGATTGAAGAGGACTGACAGGTTGGCCTCTTGATGCGCAGCTGTATCCTAGAGGCGAGCTCTTTTAATTGGGGTGACCTGCTTTAGAGCTGTCTTCAGGTGCAATTATTAATAGCACCCCTCACCACACTCCAAATTGTCCCATTCTGGATGATAAATTATATGGTCACCCTACTTAAATCGAGGTTAATCCTTCCCTTCCTCAGGCAGGGAGGGCGTAGCAGGAAGAGTCTGATGTAGACCCCGACAGACTTTTTTCCATGATCAGTTTTTCACCCTCCTGCCTTTGCTCTTACTCTGGAAAGGGCAGAGAATTTCACGTTTCCAACCTGGCATGGCTCAATCTATCTGCCTCGACCATTTGGGTTTGCTGGCTAGAGTCAGAAAAAGCATTAACCAGGCTCTAATTTCTTCCTCCCTGCTTCTGTAGAGCCTGGTTTCAACACTTAGCATGTCTCGTTCTTTAGAATATTTACAAACACCGCAAGCAGTCCAAACCTTCTAAAATGCTGACACTCGTCAATCAAGACCTCTACAAGCCCCCCCTTGAAATGCCGAGGCCTGGAGACCTTTTCAGTCAGTGTTTTGGCTACCATATCACCAGGATTTCCAATCCCCGAGTTTGGTACAGACCTCAGTTTGGCCAGTTGCATATTTAACAATCTATACTGCAACACCCCACACTCAATGGTATAGAACTCTCTTGGCTGCTAGAGATAGAACTTAACTCAAAATAGCCTAAGCCCAAAAGGGAATGTTTTGGCTCATCTAACAAAAAAATCTAGGGTTATCTTGGCTTCAGGCATGATCAAACAGTATCATAAAGATTTACTTGTGCATGCGTTCTCTCTCTGTCTCTGTCTTTCTCTCTCTCACACACACACCCCTCTTTCTCAGCTCTGCTTCCTCTAATACCTTATCTTCTGTGCAGCAATGGACCAGATTACTTGGTAAGTGGTGATTACGTACCCATCACTGGAGTGGAGGTGGAGACGGTCGCTACACCTCTCTAAACCATAAGGATTAAGGTAGAAAGGGGGTTATTTCCCCAAATGTGCTGTTACCAAAAAAAAGGGGGGGTAATGGATGCTTGTGAGGGTAAGAAAACAACCAGTGTTCACCTTAAACTTGAAACCTTAAGACATGTAGGCAAATGTCTCCAGGTTCAATTCCCCTTTTGAAAGGTGAGGATGAGAATAGTTAACTATTCTATCTTAAAGTGAAAAAGGGGGGGAAGGCAAGGGTAAAATATTTGCTTAATTAAAAAATTAAATCCACACGCTTAAAAGTTCAGACTTCTCTGAAGTCGCAGTGTGCCTTTGGAATCTGCTGTGGAGTTGGAAGACTTGACATCCAGCCTGTAACAGTGGGGGGCCCTGGTTTCCCTCCCCTCACTCCCTATTACCTCCCCAGAGGACCAGAAGGGCGGGGGAGGATGCATGACCAGGGAGAAAGGAATGTCATTTCTCCCTCGTCTCAGACTTTGCCGATCTCAGCTGGGAATGTGCAATTTATTAATTTCCATCTCAACGTCTTCAGCACTGATATGTAAGAGGAATTAGTTAATTCAACAAGTATTTGCTGAATGCCTGATGCCTTATCCTTTCTCCTTCCTCTGTCTTCACCCTCTGCCTCTCTCCCAGACCTTTCCCATCAGCATTTAAACGTCCCCAAGGAGCTCTCTTCTTAAAAACTAAACAAAGAAGAAGCCCACAAACAGAAACTCCCTTCGCCTTAGACCCGACTTCCTTCTCGGCTACCACTCCTGCACAACCAAATTTCACACACTGAGAGTGCCTATGTCCTATCTGCATTTCCTGGCCCCTCCTGTTCCCTCCTCCGGCCACCGCTGTCCCACTCCTGATCTCGCTGGAACAAAAGAGTTCATGGGAAGAGCACCACTCTCTGAGAACAAAACCTCCATGTTACGGCTTCGTTATCGCACTAAAATACTATATGGTAATTGTGTGATGTCAGCTGGAGTATGAAGGTCTCAAGAGTTAAGACAGAGTTTGCATTTGGTAAATATCTTATGGCTGAATGTTAACGTGCGTCTACCACAGGTATGGTGACTAGCATGTAGTAAGCGTTACATAGATTCTTTTGAAGTAACTAATTAACCTGGGTTGGCAACAAAAGAGAGGGGCAGGGTTGATATGGGATGGAGAGGAGTGACATTTTGGGTATCTTGAGCTAACTTAGAAATGTAGGAGGAGAAAGAGGAGAGCATGCTATAATAGAAAGCAGGCACAAAATAGCTTCACCCAGGGCGTAGCAGGCAATGTTAAATGCTACAGGCGAGGGTTTCATCGTTTCAAACTGAACACTACACGGGGTCGCTGGCTTTGCCAAATGATGATCAATTATCTTTTTTTTTTCTTTTCCCCCTTGGTGGTAGTGGAGGGGGCAATTTCACGAGAATGTTACCAGATTGCAAACCTTTCGGAAGCTGTAATTTGTACGGTCTGGCACGGGATCACAGCGACACATGCGCCTTAGGGAGGTAGACGACCCTGTCTGCACACTTCTCACCGTTTCTACACCTTAAGTGGATTCAGCCCATGTTACCCTGTGGTCAAGTACTCTGAGAGAAAGGGAACTACAGCAGAAAAGAAAAGCGAGTGCACTTTTCTTAAATGCACACTGAGTTCCTCGTGCAATTGCTCTAATTCACTTGCATTTGAAATGGGAAAAGCCAAGCGGATACGCAGGGTAACTATGACCTTCTGATTACCTTTCAGACACACCTCAGAGCATTCTAGAACTCTTCCTTTCCTAGCTCGGTTCATCCCAGGCTTCTTACTCTCCTGCAGAGAGAACACAACTTTGCATCGTTTAGTCTCCAAGTGGCCCTTCCTTGATTTTTCCCAGGAGGGTCCTGGACATACAGTTCCAGAACTAGGCAGGAATTTGTGGAGGATGTTGTAGACTCTGGATAGGCTGCTAGTGGAGTTCTCCGACCCCAAGCCCCCCTCTACAGATGGCCACAGTGGCCATTGTGTCTGTTTGCAGGACCCAGGAAACCGAATCCTAGAGGTGAACGAGTAGAAATTCCAGCATGCTCCTAACTCAGCAGCACACGGGGTTTTTACGTGTCTTGGAGCTAATTCATTGTAATTTGTGTTCAATAGCTTGACTTACTTACTTTTCTTGAAAAGACGCCTGGGACAACGCCAACACCAGAGGGAGCGAAGTCACCGGGTCAGGGTCTGGAAACAATCAGCTCTTACGGTTTGAGGGATGAAGCGCCAAGATCTTAAGGAACCTGCATTCCTGGGGAGCAGTCAAGTTCTTTAACCCGCCCCCAGCAGGATTCCGGCGGGTTGAAAAAAGGACAAGGAAAAAGAAGAAATAAACCTATTGGAAAAAGAAGTCAACTCAAAGCGAACCCACCCGAAACTTCCTCTTTTCGGAAGAAAAGGCCTCTCCCCCCGCAGGGTCCTCCCGCATTCACCGCTGGCCGACCACCAGTTAGGGGACCGCGGTGTCCGCGGCCAGCGCGGACTGGGGCGCGCGGACTGGTGCCCCGCGGGGTCGGGCGGCGCGGGGCGGGGCGCGGGGCGCGGGGCGCTACGGCTCGCCGCTCCCTGCCCCCGAGCGCTGCGGGAAGGAGCGCGCGCCTGTGCTCGCGTGCCGGGTCCCCGTCCGGCCGTGGTGGCAGGAAGTCCCCGGGAACTACAAATCGAGGCATGCTGGGAACATTCCCCCGCTCCTCCCAGGAAATGTCCTTTGTCCAGCCCTACAGGAAGCCCCAGTGAGGAGTCAGCCGGGCGGGCAGCCAGTGTGCCAGCCAGCCAGCCAGCCCGCCGCCGCCGCCGCCGCCGCCGCAGCACAAGGGCAGACGCGCCGCGGCGCGGGACTCCGGCCGGGGCCGCGCGCCGCCCTCGCTGCTCGCCGCGCCCGCTGCCGCGCAGGTAGGAGCGTGGCCGCGGCTGGGCTCCCGGCCGCCCGGGGACGCGGCCGATCGGGACCCGAGCCGAGCGCTGCGGGGACGGGCTGCGCGCCCGGGAGTGGGTGGCGGAGCGGCGGGACGAACTTGCGCCGCGCTGACCGGACCGCTGTCCGCTCCCCCGGGGCGCAGGGGCCCCGCGCGCGTGGGGGGATCCGGCGGCGCCCGAGCCCGGGCTGAGCTCCCTCCCGGTGTCCGTGGCGAGGGGCGGGGAGGCGGCGGCGCGGGGAGGGCTGGTGGGACCGTCCCGCCGACCACCGAAGGGGGCATCCGAGACCCTCGGAAAAACGGAGCCCAGGGAGGAGCTGGGAAGGCAAGGAGAAGGTGAAGGGCTTTGTGTGCAGCTGCGGACGGACAGGGACTGGGTGTGCTTCCCTTCGCTTGTGTGTCTGCGCCCCCAGCCCCACTCGAGGCTGGAGGGGTGGGGGTGGGGCACTCCGAGGAGGGGCAGCGGGTCAGCTTGGGTCCTTGCGAAACGCGTTCCTCCCTTTCCCTCTCGGCCGCATTCTAGCCGACTTCCATCAGCGGCTTGGGCTGCCATCAGACTGGGCAAATGGCACAATAAGGAGGAGTGGGTGGGGAGATGGGCAGCGGCGCGTGGCCCCGGAGCGTCGCCGAGGAGCCCTGGTAGGCTTCCCAACCCCAGATGTCCCTGCGTGCCGGTGGGCGGGGGGGCGGGAGGCGAAGCCGACGCGCTCAGCGGAGGATAACGGTGTGAGTGGAGGCGTGGGGCGAGGCGCGTGTTGGGAGGACGCGGCGAGTCCGAGGTGGAGGGGGCAGCCGCCGAAACGGGGGGGCGCCGAGTGGCCGGTGCGCGATACGGCCCCGGGCTTCGAGAAGCGGGTTACCACTTCCTCTGGGACTTTCCACGATTTTCCTTTTTCCTAACTGCCCCCCGCCCCCCGGTAATGAATCACCCACCTCTTACTACAGGAGCGCCGGGCTGGCTTCAGTGTGGTCATGCATCCTCGCCTTTAGAGCCGGCCTGTGTGTCCTTTACCTGTGGGGTGAGGGGAGCGCGAGGACACGGCATCCCGCTGGCGTGATCGTCGGCCCCGGGGGACTGCGGGTGTGGTGAAGGCGGTTGGAGAATGGCTAGCAAGTTAATAGTCTTCGAGGAGCCGTGATGGATGAGGTGGGCAACTTTGAACACGGCCCAAGTGCTACTGCTCTATGGGAACTCGCTTGCCTGAGGGACCTAGGTTTCTCCTTTTCCCCCTTCCTCTGTATTTTTTTTTTTTTTTGAATGCTGTACCCAAATGGTTCCCTTCTGCTCTTAAGAAACCAACATATGGATATTAGTTAACGTGGAATATATTTTAAGAGCCAAATGGACCTTTAAAAATACCACTTGGTGGCCAGGCAGGAGCAGGCAGGGCTCCTGGTTAGAAAGATGGGGTGGTGAGGCTCAGAGCTCTGCAGCGTGTGTAGAGGGTTTGTAGGGGAAACAAACCATTGACCCTGGTTTCTGTAGGAGAGATGAACCGTCTGAAGGGAAGAATGGAGTGGGGGGGGAGGCCCGTTGACCAGGTTGAGGACATGAGGACCGCGATACAAAGGCAAAAGGTATGTCTGTTCCAATGATGATTTTAAGTTGGAACATTTCGGCTGTGTGTGTGCATGTGTGCATTTGCACACCTACGTGTGTTGGAGGCGGAGGTCGTCGTTGGCCTTGAACTTGACGTCAGAAGTTCAGCCGGGCTACACGCAGAGTAAGAGGGCACCAGAGTGAACCAAAGTCACAGATGGGAATCAGGCCATCCTTTGCCTTACCCACCAAGGAAAACATGGACGGCCTTCAAAAACCACTGGGATTCAGGAGGCGAATAGAAACAAATCAGACGGAGGCAAACGGCAGAGACAGCCGGAGTGGGGTGGTGAGGCTGACCTCACCCAAGGCCGTGTGACTAAGGCTGCTGGGGTTGCTCCACGTTTCCTCTCCCTCCCCCCCAGAAAGCTTTGGGTTTCCTCAAAATCTACATGTTTGCCTAATTTCTAGCATTCATTTAAGGGAAGGAGGAAGGGTAAAATTTGATTATAAAGATGATAAATGAAGACAAAGATACTCCGGGCCCGTGTAGAGTGGGGGGAAATAAAACCCTTACAAAACTACAGGGCCCTTTGAGAGAACTGGCACCTGAAGCGATGCCAGTGTTCTGTGGGCTTTTTTAAAAATTAATTAACTACTTAATTAATTTTTTTATGTAGGCTTCACACCCAGTGTGGAGCCCGATGCGGGACTTGAACTCACAACCCTAAGCTGAGCTCAAGAGTCCGAGGCTTCACCAACTGAGCCACCCAGGCGTCCGTGTGGGCTTTTCTTTGTATCTAAGATCCTGCTTCTTTTCCTTCCGTTTTGCCTTTTTTTTTTTTTTAACCCCCTTACCAGGTTTCTTAGCGCTACATACTACGTAATGGTAATGTAATCAATAAAGGTACCTCCTTGGTTTGACATTCAAAACCCTTCACGATGCTGTGCCCGCTTACCTCGATCGTCCGTGGGGTGCAGAGCACCCCGGACGACCTGCTCGTTCTTGCAGCAAACAGCTCCCCACTCCCAGATGCCACCAGTGCGTCGCCACCAGGTCAAACGAACTCCGTGCTCATTAGGCATCCCTGCATCGCCTCTGGTTATTTTCTGCAAATCTTAGCCTGGCTGATGTAGCGTAGTGTTCCCAGACTTCCCAGTCAGAATTCATCTCATCCCATGGTACTGTCTATCTTTTGGATGACTCACACCTTGGGTCTGTCTTGCCATAGCTGGAACTTCAGCTTTCTCCCCTTCAGACTGTAAACCCCTTGAAGGCCATGGTCACTCTAGCCTGCGCTTTCCCTAGCAGTCCAGAACAGATTTGAAAAGCATGAGTAAATGAGGAATGAGTGAAAGAATTGAAAGAATGCATATGTCTTTTTTCTTAACGTTTATTTATTTTTGAGAGGGAGAGAGAGAGAGAAAGTGGGGGAAGGGCAGAAACAGAAAGAGAGAGACAGAGGATCTGAAGCAGGCTCTGCAGTGAGTGCAGAGCCCAATGCGGGGCTCGAACTCAGAACTCAGAACCAGGAGATCATGACCTGAGCTGAAATCAAGAGCCAACCAACGGAGCCACCAGGCGCCCCAAGAATGTATATGTCTTAATTTATCTCTTTTCTACAGAAAAGGGGATGAGGCCTTTCTCATAGACCTGTGAGGATTCATTGCAATTGTGAACTTTTCACCTAAAAGGATCTATCACAGATTCTAGTACAAAGACATTCATTAAAAGTTTGTTGAATAGGTTCTTTGCCAGCCTGCATTTTCAGACTCTAGTAGACAGGGTACAGAATGGATTAACTCCAGGTGGATAGTCAATGACTTTTGGCCTGGCTCCTGGACAGAAGGGGGCGACTGTTCCCTCTCAGTTTTGTGAACATGAGATGTGCTTTCTAGAAGGCAGCACTGCAGAGGCTGTCCTGTTTGCAGTGAAGCCACCAACGTTTGTCACGTTGCTGTGATTAGTTTTAATATTTTTTAATGTTTATTCACTTTTGAGAGAGAGAGAGAGACCGAGCGTGAGTCGGAGAGGAGCAGAGAGAGAGGGAGACCCAGAATCCGAAGCACGCTCCCGACTCTGAGCTGTCAGTACAGAGCCCGATGTGGGGCTCGAACCCACAAATGGCAAGATCATGACCTGAGCCGAAGTCAGATGCGTAACTGACTGAGCCACCCAGGCGCCCCCATATTGCTTTGATTTTTACAGCCCAAGCCATTACCAGGATTAAAACGTAGATATTGAAAGTACAAGGCAGATCAGACTCTCAGCTTTTCCCCCAAGACGCTGCAGTTTTGTAAGTCCCTCACTTAGCTCTAACTGGAAAGCTTTTCAGGTTCCCTTTTTACTTGACCACAGCCACAGGTACAGTTTATCGAACACCTGTGTATCCACTATCGCACTAGATACTTTCCACGCATTGCCTCCATCTGATCACCTGCCTCTTATGATCTCCATTCAACAATGGAGGAGATGGGGGCTCAGCGGGAAGTTAAAGAAACTTGCTTCAAGTCCCAGATTCCGATCTGGAGATGGGCTGGAATTTGGGTCTGTCGACTCCCAGCCCTGGTCGGAAAGGGTGGCTCTTTCCTCACTCTGGGAGAAAACTGCTGGGTCTCTCTTTCTTCTTCCTTCACTTTCCAGATTTCCTGCCAGCGACACTGGGTTTTAAATTCATGCTAGTGGATCTCATTCTGACAGGTACTGGGTTTTCGTAAATACATTATTCTTATGCCCTTAAACTCCCAGGGCCATCGGTTAGAAAGCTTAGGTTCAGAATGCCTAATAGGACCTTGTAGCACAGAACTGTTTGCCTCGAATCCTTCTCCCTTCTCTCCCAGCCTATCTGAATTCTTTCTATTCCTCCCTCCGGGCCAAGTCTTACCCCTTCCAGGCAGCCTTTCTTGACACTCCAGGTCGCACTCAGCCTCTCGTCTAATTTTTGGCATGGTCTGAAATACCTGGAACTCAGTGTCTTCCTAACGAAAGCAAACCTGAACAAGCCCCCACAGTGGGGGGAATATTTGCGTATTCCCTGCGCGCGGCAGGAACTGTGTGTCTAGAACACAACCCAGCGTGCGGTGGACCTTCAGGAACTGAGTCGAGTTGACAGTAAATTGATAATGACCGAAAATGCAAAAATGGAGGCATGAAATATTATTACACGTTGACAGTTGGGGAGAGCGGGCAGAGGGATCATTTTCTTGGTGAATTTTCATCCCTTTCACGTGACTCCCACAAGGAATAAGCAGCTGCTGGAAACATGCCAGGGCCGACCCGTGTATCGCTGAGTGTCGTGAACTTGACTAACATCACCGATAAATGATGATGGTGTTTTACGGATAATCGGGTAGCACGGGTGGGGCCACTGCTTCGGTACCTTCCCCCTTGATGTCATGCCCACCTTCTCCCGTAATCTTATAGGAAGGGCCTTTTTGTTGCACGTCTGAGAAAATCAGAAGTTTCCCTGCTTCTACAGATATGTTTGGGCTGGGGGGAGGTAAGGCTGGGTGAGGAAGGAAGAGCGTTCATTCCATTTTGCCTCTGAGAGGAGCATCACTTGTGCGGGGTGTAGACTTGGACTTTATTGCATCACGTATTAATGGGGATGGTAACAAAGATTAGCGGCCTCTCCTCTTCGGGTGGAAAAGGCTTTTAGCTGCCACAAGACCGAATCCATCTCCGACCTTTCATCCGAGACCGTCTACGCCTCCTTTTCCCCTGACTCAAGGCTGCACAGCACTTGCTATAAACACAGTGTGCTGTGGGGTAGTTTTAAGCACATGAGTCATTCGAAGGGAAATAGGATAGTTCTTGGGATTCCTACATTTGTTCAGCAAGTCATTCACTGTGCATCCGTAGGCTAGCAACAGTTTTCCAAAGAGGTGCGTGGAAGGGTCACAGGCAAAGTCTTCAAGTTTCCCTTCCTGCAAAGAGTCGAGGGTGCACCCTGTACTTGCTGTAATTTGCAAGAATAGGTGTGGTTAGGGGGAAAGATCCTACCTGTTTTGGAGAGGCAGTTTAGATCTATATTGCCTCCTGAGAACTTTTGTAGGATCTTACCATACATAACAGGGAACCATTCTTTCTGGGTTTTATTAATCAGAAATGTGTCACTTTTATCTCAACACTGTGTATATTCATGTGGTTAGCATATCTTTGGTGCTTGACAACACTAAGGCAAAGCACTGTTGAGAGAACACATTCCCAATTGTTGACCTCTCCCCTGCATTTCAAAGAATCACTCTTTTTTTCTAGTCTTTTCTCTGTCTCTATTTTTTAAAATTTATTTTGAGAGAGAGAGAGCGGGCACATGGATGCAAGCAGGGGAGGGGCTGAGAGAGAGGGAGACAGAGAATCCCAAGCAGGCTCCGCACTGTCAGCAGAGCCTGATGAGGGGCTCAAACTCGCAGACCATGAGATCATGACCTCGGCTCAAGTCAAGAGTCGGACGCTTAACCGACTGAGCCACCCAGGCACCCCCTTTTTTTCTCTCTTTTTTCTTAAGTTTATTTATTTTTAAGAGAGAGACAGAGAGAGGGGAGGGGCGGAGAGAGAGAGAGAGGGAGAGAGAAAATCTCAAGCAAGCTCTGCAGTGTCAGCACAGAGCCCGATGTGGGGCTCGAACTCACAAACTATGAGATCGTGACCTGAGCCAAAACAAAGAGTCGGCCGCTTAACCGACTAAGCCACCCAGGCGCCCCTCCTTTTTCCTCTTTTTAAAATAATCTCTTAGGGGCACCTGGGTGGCTTAATGGGTTAAGTGGCCGACTTCAGCTAAGGTCATGATCTCACCGTCTGTGAGTTCGAGCCCCGTGTCAGGCTCTGTGCTGACAGCCCAGAGCCTGGAGCCTGCTTCAGATTCTGTGTCTCCCTCTCTCTGCCCTTCCCCTGCTCACGCTGTGTCTCTCTGTCTCTCAAAAATAAATAAACATTAAAAAAAAAATCTCTCAGGTAGGTATTGACAGTGATTTCTGGTAGTACTGGTGGTTTTGAAAGCAGTTGTTATTTCATTAGAATGCAGCCTCCACAAAGCAGAACCCAGGATAATGGGTAGCACGTGGTAGGTTAAATAACTATTTGTTGAGTGAATGAATGTGTTATGTTCTAAAGTACTTCATTCTGATTCTTTCCTAATATGACGGCATTGCCAGTTTCCTCCAGTGTAATGTGGCAGAGAGTCCACGCTTAAATGTTACACAAGCAGGGGAAATAGATGTCATTTTTTAAAAGATGGCCTTTATTTTTTAGAGCAGTTTTATGTTCACAGCAAGGTTGGGCACAAGGTACGGAGAGTTCCCGGGTGGCCTCTGTCCCTACATATGCACAGCCTCCCTCGTTACCGACATCGCAGACCAGAGTGGTATGTTTGTTCGACTCCATGAACCCATGTTGACACATCATTAACACCCAAAATCCACAGGATACGTTAGCATTCACTCTTGGTGTTGTGCCTTCCAGGTGTTTTGACAAATGGATAACGACATGTATTATACGGAATAGTTTTACTGCCCTAAAACCTCCTCTGTGCTCTGCCTTTCCATCCCTTTCTCTCCTCCAACTCCTGGCAAACAGTGCTCTGTTTACTGTCTCCAGAGTTTGTCTTTTCCTGAATATCACATCGTTGGAGTCGTAAAGTACGTAGCCTTTTTAGATTGGCTTCTTTCATTTAGTAACAGGCATTTAAGCTTCCCCCATGGCTTTTCATGACTTGATAGCTCCTTTCTTATTAGCTCTGAATAGTACTCTGTTTTCTGGACATGCCACACTTTATCCATCCGTTGAAGGACACCTTGGTTGTTTCCAAGTTTCAGTGATTCTGATTACAGCCGCTGTCAACCTCTATGTGCAGGTTTCTATGTGTGGATGTAAGTTTTCAACTCATTTGCATAATACCAAGAGTGTTGGATTGTATGTTATGGAAGGCTTAGTTTTGTAGGAAGCTGCCCATCTGTCTTCCAAGCACTGTACCATTTTGCGTTCTTATCAGCGCTATGAGAGAGTTCTTGTCTCTCCACATCCTCACCAGCGTTCGATGTTGTCGGTGTTCTGAATTTTCTGCCATTCTGGTAAGGGTGTAGTAGTGTGTTGTTGTTGTTGTTGTTTTAATCCACAGCTCCCTAGTGACGTACTGCGTTGAACACTTTTCCATAAGCTTCTTTGCCATCGATAGATCTTTGGTGAGGCGTCTGTTTAGATCCATTGCCCATCTTTATTTTATTTATTTTACAATTTTTGAAAGAATTGTTTTTAAGTTTTTGTTTATTTATTTATTTTGAGAGCAAGAGAAAGCTCAAATAGGGGAGGAACGAAGAGAGAGAGAGAGAGAGAGAGAGAGAGAGAGAGAGAGAGAGAATCCCAAGCAGGCTCTGTATTGTCAGCGCAGAGCCCGATGCGAGGCTGGAACTCACGAACCTCGAGATCATGACCTGAGTTGAAGTCGGAGGCTTAACCGACTGAGCCACCCAGGCGCCCCTGGTGCCCATATTTAAGCCAAGTAGTTCATTTTCTTACTGTTACGTTTTAAGGGTTCTTTGTGTATTTTGGATAACAGACCTGTATCGGATATGTCTCTTGC
Organism: Paguma larvata; assembly: GCA_030068075.1. NCBI lineage: Eukaryota > Metazoa > Chordata > Mammalia > Carnivora > Viverridae > Paguma > Paguma larvata. The sequence goes on along the minus strand of CM057833.1, from coordinate 98,197,752 downwards.
AAATATTTGCTCCCGGTCTGTGGCTTGCCTTCTCGTTCTCTTGATATATTTTTATAAACCTGAACTTTTCTTATGTTTTCCTCTTTTCGGTGAGTGTATGTGTACCAGATCTACTTTAATGTCAAACCATCTTACCCTAGAAATTAGAAATCACATGTAAAATAAAGCTGAAGAAATGTTCCTTCTTTTTTTTTTTTTTTTAATAAGGTGAATGTCAGTTGAATTTTACTAGACTGTGGCCTCAGCCTGGACTAGCTCAGAGGCAGTTGCCATAAAAACTCCCTTTATTTCTTCCCTACTCCCTACTAGTGTGTATTGATCGAATTGGTAGTTTGGTAAATATTTCCGGTTACCTTCTTCCTGTAGAGCATGGACCCTTTTTACAAACTTCTTCAAGAGCCTATGTTTGTCCCATAGCTTAATTCTGGACCCTTTAGGAAAAGGGGTTTCTAGGCTGATGATTGTATTTAGATCACAAGACACGCATGCCCTTCCTGTAGTAGAAAATGAAAACAAAACACAAAACCCTTGAAAACGGCCAGAGAAGATGCTTCGGTCCGAATAGACACTTAACCATGTTAAATAGATGTTTTCTCCTGTATTTGACTGTGCCTCCTGATGTGTCTCCCCATCTATCCCCTCCCCAGCCAAGCAACTCCTAGAGGGCGATCGCGAGTCTTTTTCATTCATCATTTAATTTCTGTTCAGTCTGGTCCTGCCTCTCCTCCAGGGGCGAGCAGAGAAGCAGCTGTCCCATCAGCTTGGCAAGAGTCTAGTGGCACTTCCCACTGTGAACACAAACCCAGCTCTGTGCCACCTCTGTTCTTTGCAGGGCCGAACTGAGTGTTAAGAGGTTGGAGTGGCGGGGAGGGCTCCAAGGACAATTGGATGCAAACAAGGGGTGCTAGCATTTGGCCAAGGGAAGAGGGTTCTTTTTCTAGAACATTCTGTCTAATTTCTGAAGCTAATCACCACTTTCTATCATGTCTATTTCTTTAGCAGGGTAATTAAGCAGGCTTGGCTCTTGATGCTGACAGGTTATTGGATCCTGTTAGGAGAGCTAGGTAGTTTTCCATGGCTCTGCCTTACCTGCTGCGATTTTGGCCAGATCACTGGATTTCCTGGTCTTGTTAGTTTTTCCTTTCTGGACTGAGGGAGGAAATAGGTACACCTAATTTTATGCCTTTCAAGAATTATTTGAGGGCTCATTATGTGGGGAAATAACCAAAGTGAATTAAATCAATATGTTGCCAATAGGAGCTGGCAGTTGGGAGGTGGTAGGGAGGGAGAGAAAACAAACAGGATACAGATTATTGTAATTTTAAAACTGACCGTATTTTAAAAACTAACAGGAGACAGACTAAGATAAGGAAAAGTACCTTAAAGAGACATACGAAGGGAAACAATAACAATTTTCTCTGAGCACTAACAAAACTCCTATAGAGTATATACTCTTGTTATACCCATTTTATAGATGATGAAGCCAAGGCTCACAGAGATTGAGCAACTCGTTTAAGATTATAGAGCTAAAGTCTGGATTCATACAGGCAGCGTGGCTCCAGGAACTGAGCCTTTGATGGCTACAGATATTATTTCCTCCCAGGAAATGCATCATGCTGTTTCTAGAAGAGGAAAAACACAGGATGCCTTCTGGGAGGCTTAAAGCCTCACCGCTTCGCCTGGGGTTAGTAGTCGATTAGAGGTAAGAGAGTCCTGGGCTACATCGCTGAGGACTTGGAATTTCTGCTTCCCTGAAGACGATGGCAGAGTTCATCAGGTTTCTGAGCAGGAAACACAGATGGAGTGGCAACTATGTTATACGATCAATCCAGCAGTGGTATGTAGGTGCGTGGAACTGGTAAGAGTATCTATCACAGCCATAGTGGCCACAGGAAAAAAAGAGGAAAGAAATAAAAGGAAGGGCTTGGAAACTGATCTGATGGAAAGGGGTGAGGAAGGGTCAGACTCCAGGGTTTTGAGCCCAATGAGTAAGAACAGAGGGGCTTGAACAGAAATGCATACTATCAGGCGCTGATTTGTAACAAAGATTCGGAGAAGAGCTGCTTTTTTTTGGTCTGACTAGGGTCAGATACATTACAAGTGCAAATGTATTTAGTCTTCCCAACAGCCTTTCAAGGTCACTTGTTTTTCTCATTGCATAGACAAGGAACCTGTGTCTCAAGGAGGTAAATAAAAAAGTGTCCTGGGAGATACAGTAGGTAAGAGGCAACTTCTGTTTGAAACCAGGACTGTTGACATCTCCTGTCCTGTGTCTCATGTGACATTCAGGGCAGCGCCTCAGGACCGGAAGTGGTATTAAAGTATCAGCTGTGATGCTTGGTGCATCATTAGAAATGTGGACCTGGAGTGCATATCGGGGGTTCGGGTAAGAGGTTCAAATACCGAGGTCTCTGGGCAGAGGCGTGTATTTAAAACTAGGGAAAGGGGCTAAATGATTGAGAGGTGAGAGAGAAGAAAGTGTAAGCAAGAACCGTGAAGGCTGACTTGTTTGAGGAGTTAAGAAGGGTGACTCAGTCGGTTAAGCGCCCGACTCTTGATCTCAGCTCAGGTCTTGCTTGATCTCATGGTTCGTGAGATGGAGTGCCGTGTCAGGCTCTGTGCTGACAGCCAGAGCCCGCTTGGGATTCTTCTCTCCCTTTCTCTGCCCCTCTCCTGCTCTCTCTCTTAAAAAACTTTACAAAATGAAGAAGAGGAGTCAAGGTGGTAAGTGATCAGGAGGACTGGGACAATGTCGTATGATACTCAGGAAGGAGAGACTTTCCAAGGAAAGTGTGTCAACAGGGTTTCTGGAGTCATTTACTGAATCCCCGTTATATATACCAAGCACTTTACAGTGTTGATGGCGTTAACCTTAAACATAAAGGTCAGTTATTTTACCAGTAAAATGGGTTTATTTGGGAAAAACAGAACTGTAATTTGAGACACGCAAGCTATGGCAAAACCATAGGCAAGTCCAGCAAGCAAAGGAGAGGAACGTTATTTTATGGAGAAGAAGGAGGAAGCGGAAAGAGGTTGTTTTTAATGCAAGTCCACTGGAGACAAGCCCAAGTCTAGGGTGATGGCCTTCCCATGGGCTGAGCTGCAGAGTAGTTGATTTCTTGCCGGAGAGGCAATGTATGTCTTTTCCTATTGGGGTCTGTGATCGACAGTTCTTCTTTAATTGACTTGAGTAGTATGGCCGTTTCTTTTAGCCTCTCTTATCATCCAGACTCCATGTTAGCAAGGTTTCCCTTTATTAATTTCCACAATGGCAAGATCAAAGGGGAAGAGACCCCCCGAATTTGGGAGCTGGGAAGTTATAGCTGCTACTCATGTGAGCCTGACTCTCTATTAGCGATGAATACAGTCTGCTGAGACGGCTCATACCGGGAAGCCCGCGGTTCACTGGGAAACTGATGTGTGTGGTGACAAGACCCTTTCTCAGGGCTCACTGGCACCACGCCCCCTTTTTCCCAGGAGTTTGTAAGACCCGTTGGCCAAAAAAATGGCACCGCAGACGGGAATGAAGTTTGATCATTGGTTTCGGGCATTTAAAAAACAATAATGTGAAGAAAAAGTGTCCCTTCTTAGAGTTTCATAGTTTGGTAGAAAAATATCTTTTAACCCTCTTTTCAAATGGCATAAAACCAGCACTAATTATTCAGGTCGGTGCTTCCTGGGCTCTTTTTTCCCTCTCTAACTCTCTCTGTGTCTTTCAAGATGACTTTTCTTTCAGATGCTGTACCAAGGACCTCGAATTAACTGTTTATCATAACACTCCATTAAGCCACAGCTAACTCAAGTGACTGCTTTTTTTCTAGCCAACAAGATGTCTGTTTTCTCCAAGAAAAACGGTTAAGTCAAACACCATTTCTGAGCATCACACGAAGATAAGTTTTGAAGAACCCTGTCCGAGGAGAAATAATTAAAATCAAAATAGAAAAAAAAATTAGCAGGAGTCTGGAAGAAAACAAGAAAAATAGGAAGAGGGTAGTATCGTGCTGTATCGGCAAAGCCAGAGCATTCAGCCCGTAAATAGGACAGAGCCGGCTGGGAGAGTGCAGTGCAGGGGAGATGAAACTTAAAAGGAATCCCCTAACCTGGAGGGCGGTCCCCTTTCTGCCACCGACTCACCACCTTTGTGAATTCAGACAAGCCACGTAGTTTCCCTAGTCCTCATTTCCCTTATCAGGAAAAGGAGGGATACTTTAAAGACATTTTCAACCAAAAACTCATGATACTGTCGCGTTGTTTGTGGATACTGTCTCTTCAGCAAAATTTCGCTTGTGGTCGGCCTGCTTCCGCACCCCCTCCCGCACAGAGATGCGAAGCTATGCAGCAGGAGCAAGAAGATGTCGTGGAAAAGAGGGGGATTCTGGGAAACCATATTGGTGGTAATGGGTCACGTCGGATGAGCATACCCAGTACGCTTTTCTACTCGCCGTGAAGTGTGAACCAGGACTCCTATGGCAGAGTTTTGTGTTAACTGCCAGACTCCTCTTTTTCACCTGGGTTTTTGCAAGTTATTATTTGCAGGCAGGATGGCTCTGTGAACACTTTGAAGATTTGTCAGGAATGCGTTGGGGACTTTGGCCAGATTTTAGTTCTGAGGCGAGGAGGATTAGCTAACAAAGCATTTTGTGTCCTGGGTAGGTAATGGCTTGATTAATGTGCTTTGACTCCCTGCCCGAGTAAGCAGCTGATGGGAGCTATAAACCCAGGGTCAAACTGGTATAAATTAGCCACATCCCAGAGAGGCAGTGTGTTGGAGGCTTGAAGAGCAACTTCAGTCCCTCTTAGTGCACCTGCCGTGCAACACAAGTGATTAGGAAGTGAAAAGCAGGTGAGCTAAGATCCGGGGAGGCCCAGCTCGTCTGCATGAGTGTTCCAGCCCAGCGCCATCGGCCGCGTGGGGTTGCCTAGAAGGGGGATTGGAACAAAAGTTGCGATGTCAGTGATTTAAGCTCGCGTCTGCCCTTCACTGGTACATTCATGGGTGATTCACTTTGCCTTTCTGAGTCTCGGCCTTACACATCGGCAAAGTAAGGTGCTGGATGAGACCAGCAGACCAACTGGGCAGGTTCCCCTGTCGCTGGGGGCCTTGGTCTGCTCTGTCATTAGCTCTCTGCTACCGTCTGATTTTGGAGCTACCGTCAACCCCTCTTCTCCACCAACCCACCAAAACATTCCGTGGCACACAGGGGTGCCGTGGGCTCTTGCACCTCCTTCCCCAAACCACCGTGGATTTCTGAAATGCGGTGATAGGGAATGTATCACGAGCCCTCAGTAGTGGGGGTTTATGACAGGGTTTTGTTTTGTTTGCCGTGAATTCTTTCAGAGTCCAAGGGAAAACCATGGGCCTTGTCATCAGAAGGAGGTTTCTAGGGGCGCCTGGGTGGATCAGTCGGTTAAGCAGCTGACTTCACCTCAGGTCATGATCTCATGGTCTGTGAGTTCGAGCCCCACGTCAGGCTCTGTGCTGATGGGTCAGAGCTTGGAGCCTACTTCGTATTCTATGTCTCCCTCTCTCTCTGCCCTTCCCCTGCTCACACTCTGTCTCTATGTCTCTCAAAAATAAGTAAAAACATTAAAATAAAAATAAAATTAAAAAAAGAGAAAGAAATTAAGCAAGAAGAGCTTTTAAAAAAAAAAAAAGAAGGAGGTTTCTAGAGATACATTCACATAAGGCTGCAGGGGAGTTCCTGGACTCCGAAGGCTCTCAGGCTAAGAACCCACGCCCAAGAAAAATACCATTATTCTGTATCCAAGCTTGTATTGGATCAATGCTCTTTCTAGGAAATGCTAGGGGCTGAAGGTAAAGGGGGCATCGGGAACCCTGAGCCTCACGGTTGACTTGGGAGCTATGGTATTGAAGCAGTGAATGAGCCTTCGATGCTACAATCTCCTCTTGAGACAAATGCACCGCACCCTTTGCCGAAACGGACAACGTCTGTGAGCTCGTGGTTTCCAGCCTAAAGTGGGAACATAATACCGTCTAGCTGCTCTCGTTGCAATGTGGCGTGAGTACATTGGCATAGCCTTTCTCTGAGAAGGACACTCCCTCAACGTGACAGTTCTCAGTTTGGGCTAGTGAAGTGATTCTGTCCCTGCCAGCGTTCATCTCCCGGAGATCACGATTTCATACATCACGGGCGTGTTAGCTTCCTTTTCACCGACACGCACCCTGACATTTTTCATCCCCTTAGAAGATCATTCTGGGGGTGACCAGTTATCGGTGTACGCAGTCTGTTGGATACTCGCATCATTTTGTCAGTTTGGCTTTTCCGGGGATAAAGCATTCCTCTGGCCGACGCGTCAGGACCCTGACCCCTCGTCAGGTTTGTCTCCCCTTGGTCTTGGGTGTCAAGTGGCTGGACTGATGGTGGAAATAATAAGCACCGGCTACGGCGAGATTCTTATTTTGAGTTCCTCAGAAATCTAAAAGTTGATCAAAGTGAAAACAGTTTTCTGATGCTCTTTTGCATATGACGGCTATTCTTCTATCAGAAGAAGAGGGGGAAAGAAAGGCTCAAAAGCATCAAACTTAAGTTCGTTTCGTCTCTTTCCCCCACCGCTTCTCTCCCCAGTTCTCATGGGCTCTGTTCAATTTCAAGCACCGTAATCAGCCCTGATTTGGCATACTGTGTACAAGCAGGCTAATCCTTTTGCGGAAGTCACTGATTTTTTTTAAATTACAGTCTGTTCAGCGTTTAAATGAATATAATCAGCCTTAAATTTCAGAGATGAAGACGTATGTTTTGCATTTTACAACTTTTTATTAGTAGCTTTCCCAGCACACACCAAGTAAGCAGAGTGGCGTGGTAAAACCACACACACCGCCCACCTTCAGCAGTCAGCAGTGATCACGGGATGGTCATCTCATTTTGTCTGCGTCCCTGCTCACTCCCCTTTGTCCTGGAATTCCAGACATTTCATTTCGAGTGATGCAAATTCCAGACATGCCATGTCACCTGAAAATACTCCATTATGCATATCTTAAAGATAGAAGAACTTTTTGTAAATGTATTCCTAATATCAACACCTTAAAAAAAAATGAACAAGTTTCTTACTATCAAATATCTAGTCACCATTCATGATTCCCCAGTTGTCTTATAATTTGTTTTTATACTTTAGTTGACTTGAGATTCAACGAAGGTCATTCCATTGGGGTTGGTTGAGACATCTCCAGTCTTTTGACTTGTGTATCAGTCTTGCTATTTTTGTCATTGCTCTTAAAGAAACTGGATCATATGTCTCTTGTAGTTCCTATGACCTGGGCTTTTGCTGATAATGTTATTTTTTTTTATGTTTTCTTTTTTATTTTTGAGAGAGAGAAAGAGTCAGAGCATAAGCAGGGGAGGGGCAGAGAGAGAGAGAAGGAGACACAGAATCTGAAGCAGACTCCAGGCTCTGAGCTGTGAGCTCAGAGCCCGACACAGGGCTCGAACTCACGAACTGCAAGATCATGACCTGAGCCAAAGTCGGACGTCCAACTGACTGAGCTACCCAGGCACCCCTGATAATGTTATTTTTAGGGAAATAAGAGTAACACAAGAATGTAATTTTTTTAAAAAAATGTTTTTCGGCATATTTAAATGTTTCACTCTATGCTGAAGATAGTATGGCTCTAGACTTTACAATTCAATATGACAGGAAAACTGAAGCATCGGAAGATGTCTCTCCATTTCTCTTCCTGCCTCCTCTTTGTTAGAAGATGCCTTGGCAAGTTATACGCGGAGGTGCAATTGCCCACTGCTGAAATGAAGTGGGCTGGAACACTCCGGCCATTCTTTATCAATAACACCAAACACTCATTTTGGGCGGAGAATGGGAAGAGCAGTTTCGCCTGTTGGATCCGTGGTGGGAAACCAGGGTGATTAAACGTATATATGAAACCCCTTGGTAACACTCCTCTCTCCCTGTTGGCCTTCTCTTGAAGACTGTTCATTCCAGTGAACGATGATCACAGAATCATCTGCGGTGGAAAAGACTTCGCGGGGTCACCTGGCCTCATCTGGTAACCTTAACCAGGATTCCAGCATCGATTCTCCAGAACAAAGCTGTTTTTTAACAATTTCCACATCCTGCATATGCCCGCCATGCATTCTGGGTCTGCTTTCTCTCTTGTCCTTCAGCAACACAGATGATGAAATGGCATCTCTCTCTGCAGTGGGAGTGTGTGCCTATACAGGGATGTGTGTTAAGATGAATTCTGATTCCTCCCTGCTGTCCTGTGTGGTGCCTGCACCCGGAGACCCTGTTCAACTATCTGTAGACAGGAATGGTTTTTATAAAAAAGAACATATTTTTAATGGGTGGGTTTTGACTTACAATGGGATTATTGTGACTTTTTTTAAAGTTATTGCTATGTGTTATGATGAATTTAATGCATGAACTTGGCTGAACCAATAGATACATAGATACTTGATCTAACGTTCCGAGTGTTTCTGTGACACAATTTTGGGATGAGATTAACATTTAAATTGGTAGGTTCTGGGGCGCCTGGGTGGCTCAGTTAGTTAGGCGTCCCACTTCGGCTCAGGTTATGACCTCGAAGTCTATGAGTTCAAGCCCCATGTTGGGCTCTGTGCTGACAGCTCAGAGCCTGGAGCCTGCTTCAGATTCTGTGCCTCACTCTCTCTGCCCCTCCCTTGCTGTTGGTTTTGTTTCTCTGGGGAATGCTGACAAATGGCGTGGTGGGGGCGGTGTGTGTGTGTGGGGGAAACAAGTAAGTATATGCCCTAGATTTATCTGGCTGGCTGTTTTCGAAGTGGTGTTTTCTACTAAAGAGATGGGAAGATCACTGGAGAGGCCATCAGACCATTGAGATTCTTCTGGCCATAACTTCTAGCAAACTGTCTTTCGAGTTTTGACCTGGTCCGTTTCCCTTTCTGAGCCTCCCTTTCCTGTCTGTAAAGGAGTTGGAGCTCAGGGGTTTCTCGCTCTATGATTCCATGAAATACAGATGTGGAACATCTGAGCCAGCTGCTGAGGAGGCCTCTGAAGACAGTTCTTCTCAGGACTGCCCAAGTGCAAGACAAGAAAAGGGGCCGAGGCTGTATACAGGTAGTGGTCATGGTACAATGCCAAGCAGAGTGGAGGGAAAAAAATCATGAACAGACGGGATACTGTATGCATCAGGGAGGACGTTCCAGTCAGTTGCTTGAGAATCTTGAGCTCATGTGCCTTCTCATCTGACGGCAGGTGGGCTAATTTTGAGGGCACTTAGAATCTGTCTCTGAATTGCAATCATTCTTATTTTTTGCAGCAGGAGTAAGGCGTTGGTGAAGTCTTGACAGCTGTGACAAGCTGAGGCCCCGCTGGCCAAACCGAGGGGCCCCGGCGCAACCAACAGACAGGAAATGCCTGACCCCAAAGACGTTTGTGCTATTCTTGACCAAAGAGATGGAAAGGCGGCTCAGACTCGCTCTGACCACTGGGCTTGTGAATTGATTTCTCTGTGGCCTCGGTTTAAGCCTTTCTCTTTGTTTCAAGCCGGGTTTCCCCCCTCCAGGTAAAAAAAAAGCCGTAACCACAAGGAGGAAACCGTATTATTTTCGCTTCTCCTGTCTGGACGGTACTCAGTACTTAGCTGCAGAAATCTTTTGACTTTCTGCGGAAAGTGAATGGTCACCTCCCGTGGCAGCCTGCCACTCGGGAGGGCTGGCATTTTGGGTTGGGCAGTCTGGGTGTGCGACTGGGGAAGAAGTCAGCGGCACCCTTTGGCTGTGGACACCTTGTCCCGGATCACCGGAGGCATCCGTGCAAAGCGGTGCGGTGGACTTCTTTGCCCTTGGGTTCTTTCTGACCTCAGGCTCACCCGCCAGGAGGCAGGACCCTGCTGGCCTATTCCAGAGAGGCTGGTGCTAGTTGACTGTTTACTCCGTTGGTGCTGAGGACTGACAAATGATTAACCCCCTGGAATTCCCAGTTAGACCCCAGTTATGGTCATGAGTGCAGCCTTTTGAACCGCAGACTTAAGATTGTTTTTCCAGCATTCCCCCCCGTTGGGGCGCCCTGGCCCTGCCTCTGCTATGGAAACCCTCCCCTGGGAGTGAGTGGTGCACAAGGGGGGCGTGGGAAGGGAAGGCTGGAGGCCTCGGACTGCTGCGGGGGAGGCCAGCCCGCGCTGGGGTAAGGAAGGCACCCCTAGAGGACTTGGAGACAGGAAAGGCGCTGCAGCCTGGAGGAGGCGGAGTGGGGGCCGCTCCTGGCCCTCCGCCCGGCTGCTTCCTTCCCCCGACATGACAGCCCCGCCAGCCTGGCTCCTGGCCACCTGGCAGTGGCCTTGGCACATGACTCCCCTTCCCGGCCGCCCCCCTGGTAAGGGGAGGTCTGTGCGCGGCCTGGCCCTTCCGCCCGCCCAGGGTCCCCTGGCGGCAGCGCGCACTCCCCAGGTTCCCCGGGCTCAGCACCCGCCAGCGCCCCTTTCCCGAGCAGCGCAGCGGTGTCAGGGCAGGGGGCCATGACGCGCCGGTCCGAGTCCTGCTTCTACCCGGGAGCTGCCTCACCTGGAGCGCATCTGCCGAGCCTCGGTGTTCTTTAGGTGTAGATCGGGGTGGGTGAGCCTCCCTCCCGGAATTACGGGATTATTAGGAGTCAAATAAGTTGCATGGCCCAGTGGGAGACGTCTCACTGCAGGGGCCTAGGCCCCTCGCGCCGCCCCACCCGCCCTGGCCAGAGGTGGCACGGCCCTGTGCTATCCGTGCCCGATGCCCCGGAGAAGGACAGCTAGTGCTTGATCTTTCCGGAAGTCGAGGGAGAGGTGTGCACATGTCTGCCCCACCGTGCTCCCATAAAGTTCCATTGACTTCATGAAGTGGTGGGCCCTCACTTTTGGAGAGGGCTAGGTTTGGCAGAGAGCCCCCGAGGGGGCCTCTGGGAAAATGTGCCAGGAAATTCTGGTTAAGTTCTAGTCTCTGGCTCTGCTACTGGCCTCACTTCTTCTTCCCCCGCCTTGTTCCCTTCTTCCTTCCCACATCCTTTATCCACTTACCGCCACTCTATAGCACTAGCCTCAACTCGATCTGATTAATCTTTGAAATGGGGTTGAGCGTGTTTAGAAGGCCCTTGAGCCTTCTAGTGACTCGATAAGGCAATGGACATCATTCTTTTTTGAGTCGGGGGGTCTGGGGTGGGAGGAGGAGACGCAAGAATATTGCAAGTTCTACGAGCTAGGATTTGAGCAGCCTTGGCCAAGCTGCCTGTTCCCACCCTGAAGGGATTTGCACCTAAGAGAAGGGGGTGAGGGTGGGGTAGGGGGGCATTTGGGGAGTTAACGGCTTGCTGTGCTAGTTGAGGAAACAAAGCCGCAGCTGAAAATGTCTAATGACGCTGGCAGTGGGGCCTCCTCGGATTGGCTCTCCTGCACGTCATATGACAAGCTAAAAGAGGACTCAGGAATGTTCAGACCCAGCCTGCCTCCAGACGGGGGCAGGTGCCCAAAATCGCACAGCACCATGGCTGTGCTGGCCGAAGACCCGGGCTCTTCTCCATTGCCGCTAATTCGGTGATTAGAAATAGATGCGGAATTAATCTTGTCTGCCTAACTGCTCCCACCGTTACCTGTTTGCCCCCCCCCTTAAACTTCTACCTCTTCTGCCTGGCGGGGGGGACTGTCCCTTACACACAGTGGAAGTCGGGGTCTATTGAGCCATGCACCTCATTCAGCTTGCTTCTACTTTCTGAGTACAGGACGTGTCCTCAACGTCTCCAAACCAATATGGAACTGATCCTTCTTCCCTCGCCCCAGCTCCCCGCCCCAAGCAGCTAGCCCTTCCCTGGTTCTTGTGTCCATGGGGTGGGCTGTTCATTAATAGAGCCTTGTGCTTGCCAAAGGCCATTCTTGTTGAACAGAGCTGTGGCCTTCAATTTAGGAGGGGTGTGTGTGTGTAATTATTTACATTGAGAAGCTGGCTTAAGTTTCATAACATTATAACTACCATTTATTGTGTCTCTACTATATGCCTTCTGGTTCTGCAGATCTTATAGGATATAAGGAACAACTCTTATAGGCTAGGTGGCAGCATACTTGTTTTTCTGGGTGCGGAATCTGAGGATGAGCGAAGGTAAGTAACTGCACGAGGCAGAATAGACAGGGAGGAGAGGACTTGAACCTCGGGCAGTCTAGCCGCAGATCTATCACGGGGCCCTGCCAGCCATTCATTATCCAACCCTGGCCTTGCCTGAGAAAACATGTTGTGAGAACGAATGGGAAAGGAGTTGGAACAGAAAGTGCTTATGGCACTTTTGACAGACACTTCGGTTGTACCGCAGTGTTTAGATAACGGGTCTGAAGATGAAGTCCTCTCTAGATGGAGATAAACGCAACTTCTGTCCTTGTTTTTTCATGTTTCTAAAATAACTGTAGCCTTTCCTTTAATGTATTTTGTCACGGTAGAGATAAAGTTGGCTTTTTTGCTGATAAAAAAAGTCTATTGTAGAAAATACAGATGTTCACACAAAGGAAGAGTGACCCCAAGCAACACGCCAGGCTTCTGGCTAAGAAGGAGGGCCCCAGAACGCTCTGCTGCAGGGGCTTGAGTCTCTGTGGTACCACTGATGACGCGCATGACCTTGAGCTAGTCACAACTTCTGTGCCTTCTACGTCTTCTGTCTCCGGAGTTGAAGATCATACGCCTTATCATTGGGTTGTTAAGATTAAATGATACAAAACCCTTACAAGTGGCCAAGAGATGGTTGATTAGCGGCTGAATAAGTAATGACCTGGGTTGCCCCTCTGAGCCTGTGTATACATGGATAGATATACATCTACTAGTATGCATATACTAATCAACAACATGAGATTTTTTTTTTTTTAAAGCCCAGCTAGTTTTCATCTAACAGTATATCATGACTGCCTTCCCTTACTTCTGAATAGCCTTCTCTGTTGCTTGGTAGCCGCCTGGAACCCCATGATGTGATGGTGTGAATGGAACGGAATCCATACTGTGGGGCGTGCGGGTTTCCAGGTTGGCTCGGACATGAATGCACTTCTGAATAAATCCGAGTAGACGCTGCACCATGAGCGGTGTCCCTCTAGGTGCCGGCAGCTTCACACCCTTTCTAGGGCATACCTAATCTTCCCTCTCCTGGTGCAAAGGAAGGTCTGGGCATGTTTCCTTTGGGAGCTCAGAACCTTCTTCGTTCTGCGTGTGGCAGCTGTGAACTTTCACATTCCAGCCCCGTCCGGGGAACTCAGCCTCTGCCTCATCTCCTTTCTCCTGCTTAAATCTATAAAAACTATGTTTCTTCGCTTAATGGCTCTGGTATGAATTATCTCTTGGTTCCTGAGCAATCGCAAATCAGAAAGTACTCTCATTCTGTTTTTGCTCTGTCTGAGGTTCGAAGAAGATCTTTGGCCTTTTTAAAAGGGTTTAGAGGTGAAACGCTAACCTTTGGCTCAGCGTGGAGCCCGATGTGGGGCTCAATCCCACAACGCTGGGGGCTGAAATCAAGAGACGCTCAACTGACTGAGCCATCCAGGTGCCCCAGAACCTGCATTTTAAACAGAACCTGCATTTTAAATGGTACACATTCTAAAGGAACTCAGCTACATTCCTGGACACTGCTGACTGGACATCCTCAGACACAGCCATTTTCTTGCGATGTTTAAGGGACAAGGCATCGAGTTTTCACTCTAGTCTAGAGAGTATATCCTCACCTTTGAGAAAGGATAGAATCTGCTACTTAGGGCGGCGAATCTGCCAAAATTATGGTGGTGCTGGTGTGTCTGAGGTGTGCTGGAACGGCATCAGGACCTAAAAAAAGAGAAATAATCTGTGTATTTCATATTAAAAAGAGAAATGACGTGTGTATTCTCACGAGGATCAACTTCTTAAGCTCAGAGTTAATCAGTTCCTCTCTACGGTGTTTTCCAAAGTGCTTTTAAAAAAATTTTTTTAACATTTATTTATTTTTGAGAGACAGAGAGAGACAGAGCATGAGTAGGGGAGGGGTGGAGAGAGGAAGACACAGAATCTGAAGCAGGCTCTGTGCTGACAGCTCAGAGCCCGACGCAGGGCTTGAACTCACAAACCTCGAGATCATGACCTGAGACACAGTCGGACGCTTAACCGACTAAGCCACCGAGGCGCCCCCAAAAGTGCTTTTTTTAATGTTTCCTTCTGACATCCTTCCTAGGAGCAGGGTTAAGTAGCCTTGTCCTCCTTGTACCAGTGAGGGCTCTAAGACCGTGAGAGGTGAACAGACTTGCCTTGGGCGTTGGAGTAAGGCTGACAAGAGTCTGCAGAGCCAGGGCTGCCTCGGGGAAGTCCTCTCAATAGAGGCGGGACAAGCTCCCAGCCAAGGGAAGTGCATCTCGCTCAGCCATATTCTCGAAAGTCCAGTTTGGGGGCTGCCGAGGCACAGAAAGTGCTGGATGCTTCAGGGTCTCAGTTCCAGATCTTTGCTGCCTTGAGCTAAGCTGTAGGAGTGATGGATGGCAGGAGCCGATTATTTTTGGCTCAACTGCTCTGTCTTGGCAAGGGGCCTTTAAATGTAAACCCGACGTCTACAAAAGGTTTAGGAATCTGATGTCGTCTTCTTCCTGCAATTCACATGTTGGCCTGTTCTGGAGAGGGGCTACCAGCTATGTGAGGGTTATGTTCCTATTAAGGGCTCTCTACGATTAAAGTGTATTAGATAAGGCAAAATATGTAATAAGGCTATAGAGACGGCTTCTAATATAGAGGGTCCCTGCGTCCTCTCCCACCCCTAGCCGACCTGCTAAGGCTTGACTTATCTTGCCACACTGCTTGTCGGAAAGCGGCGGGTCCTCTTTGGTTTAATGAGGTTTTCCTGCTTAGAAGTTACTCTAAGGCTAACAGGGCCTTCTTTCTGAGCTTTACGTTTTCTCAGCTGAAGAATGCGAGCAGCCACTGTTAGGGCTAAAAAGCCATATTGGTAGAATAATCCAATTCAGAGATGGATGCGGATTAACCTGTTAACTCAGTTCTGTGCGTCTTAAAATGAGAGGTGAGCAGAGATTTGCCACGTGGGGCCTGGGACTCGACACGCCTTCCCGGACTGTGTACTGATTTTCATGGAAATCCAGGCCAGACACCATGAGGGCGAGAGGCCAGACTGACATGACCTTTATCTGTGTTTTGTCTGGAACAGGCGGTCCCTGGTCCCGTCCCTTGTCCCGTTCTTCCTGGATGGAACAAGAAGACAAACCGGGTGTGTGTGAAGCCCAGGACTCGGAAGACAAAGGGATGGGCTCTGATTTTGAGAACTCGGAAGACAGAGAACGGGACCCAGAGGAAACAATGGGCTCGAATCCACAGGAAGCAGACAGGAGAGAAGACCACCCAGAGCAGGAGACGGGCTCCAACCCACAGCATACGACTCTAGGAGGGGACCCGGAGGAGAGGGAGCTGGTGTCTGACGTCTGCCCAGGTGAGGAGGAAGCTGGCATTTCCTCGGGAGCTGCCTCACTCACTATTATCTCTAGCTTCCAGAGTTGGAACCAGGAGTGGCATTCTTGGTGGGAGCGTCCTCTAGCGGACACCGTTAAACAGATTCTTACCGAATCTTCAGTCCAGTCTGAGGTGGGCTGTACCCGTTAACATGCGTGAAGAGGGGAACTCACTGGCGCAGCACTTTACAGTGTACAGAACACTGCTATAAACTAACTCTTGCAACCACACAAGAGGGAACACAGCTAGGATCAGAACCCACCTCATCGGGTTGTTGGGAGGGTGTAGATGAGTTGCTGCATGGAAAAACTTAGCACGGCACAGAGCAAACAAAGCATCCAGGTGTTTACAGTTACAGGCATTGTCTTTGTTTGCAGATAAGTAGACTCAGGGGTAAGTGACTGCCTGGGTTCATATGGAGAATGCCCCAAGTGCTCACTCAAGGCCTCCGCTAAGTCCCTTGCTGTTCCTGACCTGGAAAGAGTAAGCGCTGGCTCTCCATCCACCTCGCTGGTTGCACCTTTGGGCATTCGTTGCTTCACACTGCTCTGTGCATGCTTGGGGGACAGAAATGAACTGAAATACCTGATGGCCCAGACCGTGAAGTTACATTCCTTCCCCTGTGACACATCCTGGACTTCCTGCCGCCCTCCTCCACAGTGTATACAAGCACGTGGTCTTTCATATCTTAGGAAGTTTCTGGAGTGCCCTCGGCTTAGAGATAGCCGCCAGAGACTGACAGGTGTGTGTTCCAAATCAGTCTCGAAGCTCTAGGCCCTGCGCTCACTCCCCCTGCCTGGCTTACATAGTGAAGCCCTTAAGTTGGGCTGGTTTGTTGTTCTGCCCCAACAAATTATAGTTTAAAAATCAGCCCATTACCTGGTTAGGACAGGTGGTCTTTTCTTGTGGTTGGCTGGAGTGGTCTGGTCTTTGGAGGCCAGGGCCTCGAACCACATTGGGAGCTGTTAGAGTGGGCTAATCTCTCCCGAGATCCCACAGAGTCCCCCCTGGCCCAGACCTGACTGTGTCAAGCATACCGTCAGGCCTCCAAACGGCTCTGCCCAGCAGAACCTGAGGACCGGGGCCTGGGCCCAGAGTCAGTTGCTGGCAGAACTGGCCCCCCAAGGGGAGAAGTGAGTGAGCTTTCTCTAGATTTCAAAGCACACTCTCTGGTAGGCCTTCCCCGGGACGTACCAGGTGGGAAAGAGGCTGGAATCGTGGGCACCTTGGAGAGGGAGGCTGAGAGTACCTGCGGGAGGGGATTACTCCGTGGCCTACGCTCTTACTGAGGCTGGCTTCCTTTTGAGCGCCAAGTGTAGTCACCCCCACTGCCACCCTTTCTGTTGCAGAGGGGCTGCTGAGTGAGGAAGGGGCTGGTCTCCACGAGGAAGAAGACTACCCACCCGGTGTCGCCGAGATGGCGATGTTCCCGGGACTGTCTGAGTCCGACAGCATCTCCCGCAGCCCCCGCGAAGAGGAGGAGGAGGAGGAGAGCGCCGGGGAGAACCGGCTGGACGAAGAGGAGCAGCCGCCCCCTCCCATGCTGCCCTGGAGGCGGCACCTGTCCCTGGGGAGTCGGCACCGGAGCGACAAGCCGGGCCACCGCCGCTTCCGCCGACTCCACCACCCCATGGCCGTGGACCTCGGGGAGCTCGACAGCCTGATGGCCAGCATCATGGACGCGCCCACCATCTGCCCCGACTGCGGCGAGAGCTTCAGCCCCGGCGCCGCCTTCCTGCAGCACCAGCGCATCCACCGCCTGGCCGAGGCCGCCGCCGCCGCCAGCCTGGAGCCCTTCGGCTTCGCGGGCGAGTGCGGCGCGGTGGTGGGCGTGGTGGGCGTGGGCGTGGCGGGCGGCTTCGGGGCGGGGCCCGCGCTGTCCCGGCCCCCGCGCGAGAAGCCCTTCCGCTGCGGCGAGTGCGGCAAGGGCTTCAGCCGCAACACCTACCTGACCAACCACCTGCGCCTGCACACGGGCGAGCGGCCCAACCTGTGCGCCGACTGTGGCAAGAGCTTCAGCTGGCGCGCCGACCTGCTCAAGCACCGGCGCCTGCACACGGGCGAGAAGCCCTACCCGTGCCCCGAGTGCGGCGAGGCCTTCAGCCTCAGCTCGCACCTGCTGAGCCACCGGCGCGCGCATGCGGCGGCCAGCGGCGCGGGCGCGGCGGCGCTGCGGCCCTTCGCCTGCGGCGAGTGCGGCAAGGGCTTCGTGCGCCGCTCGCACCTGGCCAACCACCAGCGCATCCACACGGGCGAGAAGCCGCACGGCTGCGGCGAGTGCGGCAAGCGCTTCAGCTGGCGCTCGGACCTGGTGAAGCACCAGCGCGTGCACACGGGCGAGAAGCCCTACATGTGCTCCGAGTGCGGCGAGACCTTCAGCGTCAGCTCGCACCTCTTCACGCACAAGCGCACGCACTCGGGCGAGCGGCCCTACGTGTGCCGCGAGTGCGGCAAGGGCTTCGGCCGCAACTCGCACCTGGTGAACCACCTGCGCGTGCACACGGGCGAGAAGCCCTTCCGCTGCGGCCAGTGCGAGAAGCGGTTCAGCGACTTCTCGACGCTCACGCAGCACCAGCGCACGCACACGGGCGAGAAGCCCTACACGTGCGTCGAGTGCGGCAAGAGCTTCATCCAGAGCTCGCACCTGATCCGCCACCGCCGCATCCACACCGGCAACAAGCCGCACAAGTGCGCGGGCTGTGGCAAGGGCTTCCGCTACAAAACGCACCTCGCGCAGCACCAGAAGCTGCACCTGTGCTAGGGCCTGGCCGCAGGGAGGCCGCCCTGGGGGTGGGGCGGGGGGAGCACGTGGAGGGGGGAGTAGATGTTCTGGAGATGGACCGTGTAGAAAGAGATGGGAAGGGGCGGGAGGGACAATCCAAGAGTGACTGGGGAGTCTTGGTGTTAGAGGGTCTCGAAGGGGAGGGTTGAGTAAGCGTTGTTTGGGGGTGTTCTATTTTGCCTGCCTCCTCCCCCAGGAGGACGTGTTTGGGACATGTGCTTGAGCGCCAGGACTTCTTCAGATGCACGCGGCAGGGGGTGAAGAGCACTTTGAGGACCTTGAAGAAGGGGGGTTAAAGGGGCGGGGGAGAGAACAGGATGGCAGGCAATAGAGTAGGTAAGGGTGTGACGCCCTATGAGAAACGGGAGAGGTGTGGTTAGAGTGAGGGTTATGGGATGAAATAAAAGGCGGGTCCGAATAATTCTATTCTGGGCTCACCAGGCGTTAAGCCAGTGTTCGCCCCGCCCCCCTCCCCATCAGCTGTAGTCCCATGAAAAGTAGAGGAACCTTGTTGATCCTATGGGAGAGGATATTTTATGTATTCTTCCTTTCTCTGAGCCACAGTTAGCTGCTATTTTGAGGCATCCAGGGGAAACCGGGCAGGAAAGCTACACACTCTGATTTCAAGGGGGACCACTGAGGTTTAGAAGTTCCTTCCTAACCAGTTTTAAGACCACCTGGGTCAGCTTGGTCCTGCCCCTGGTTCTTTATTACTTCCTTTAAAAGAGTCTAGCTTCATGCTAGGTCAGGGTGGCCCACGTGGGAGTCAGGTGTGTGCCAAACCCGGTATTTCAGGCCTCACTTGTGATCTTCCAAGTGCAGGGAAATGAAGCCGGCCCGGCTATGTGTGACTTTCCCTTTCCCAGGTCAGCATGATGCTTGCTTCAGACCAGAGACAGCCGTCCCAGCGACCTGCTAGGAAAGTCGACCTGCTCAGTTTTGCTAGCCTTATGTGAGAAATCCAGGAAGGCAGATGTTCACATGTTGGGGTACAAAGCTTCTTTGTCTCATTTGTCTTCACTCTGTATCCGGCGCACCCCTCCCCTTGGTAGTAATAAAGAGGAGATAATAGAACAGCTCCCTCCATCCATATTTGACATGGGCTTTTGGTCTGAGTAGAAATTTCTTTTTCCTACACGAGGAGGCACGGTAGAAAGCTAGGAGGGCACAAGCGGGGGGAGGTGTAAATGCAACATTGCCAAATAGCACAAGCAATGAATGTTTTCTGGTTGTTATTTGAATGCCAAAACAGCACTTTTATATTTGTAAAGTGCTTTATGATTTTTAATGATGGTTAGTTGTTTCTCACATCTTTGTGAGGTAGATCAGTATTATGACCCCTGTCATCGGGAAGGCCTGGAGACCAGAGTACAGCAGGCTGTTCTGAAGAGAGGCTGATGACCGTGAGGATAGGTCTGGCCTGACTTTTTGTGCTCTCCAGCTCAGCTGCTAGAAAGACTTACCTGTCATGGTTTATGTAATAAAGACACTGAAAATTCTTCTGCTTCATGGAAAACTTAAAGCTAGTCTAGAAGGGCCAAAGATGTCCTTGTTGACAAAGCTGGTCTTTGTCACGTGATTAGGGTGTCTTAGATTTGTTGTGTTTCTAGTCGGGGGCTGTAGTTAGATGACTGTTGTACAGATTTCAGTTACCTATGCTGAAAATCCCTCCCCTGGCTTAGCCTCTAGACGTTAGAGTTGTGGGAAGCAGTATTGTTTTCTTCACCAGTGATTGTTAGTTGCCCCGTACTTGTCATGGAAGCATCTTCACAAACTGTTGGACACACTTGAAGGAAAAGAAGACAAACTGCAAGATTGTTTTTACGGCTTTAGCAAACTTTCTGGGGATGCTGGTAATTTATACTTGATCAGTTGTGTTTTAGCAAAGAACCTCTTTGGGGACTATGGTAAAGCATGTTTCTGTCCTTATGAAAACATCTTCTTAAAAAAATCCTAAGAATTCTGGGCTTATGTAATGCCTGTTGATCTCACCCTCTTAATCAGTGTATTGTTATTTACAAATGCAAATAATACAGATTTTCAAAAGATAGGTAATTTTGGAAGACACTAATTCTTTATTTTTCTTTTTGTCGAGTACTCTCAGCAAAGTAAATGTCCCTTATTTATTCTGACTCTTAACTCTGGGTACTAAGTGTATAGGACTCCTCTGAAAATGATATAGCCAATTTATAGGTAATCTTATTCCTTGGTGTGTTTTTTTTTTTTTTTCTCCCATGTACATCTACCTCTTCCGGCCATTTTAAGTTCTCTCAAGTTTGTGCCTATGAAATCTCACCCAACTTTTGATTATTCATGGATCGATCCTCCACTGTATGGGTTATTTGGTGTTTTGCTGCCATTGTACTATTGCACAGTCTCAGCTATGTTTGCTAGGTTACGTATGGGCAGCTTTCAAGAAAGCATTCAACAGAGGAAAGAGATGGAAGCCAATCTAAAATAACTTAGTGGCAGTGGAAATCTTGGGATTTCATTGACCTGTCTTCGGTACCATGGATAAGAGAGTCAGCTACCACTTCAGTATCCCTTTTGTGAGCAAGTCCCTCAGCAGAAGAAAACAGGCCAGCTACCGACACCCCCACTCTCATGGTGCACTTAAAATGTGATTCTGCTCTTCTTACAATTCTTCAGGGAACATAGCTGCATTAAGTGACTCTAAATGCAGTCAGGAGATTGTTGCTCGTATTTAGTTTGAGAATCGTTTTTCTTCAGCTAGCCCCTTTAACTGTGGTTCACCCTTACAGATGTTAATTTGAAGATTCCTTCCATCAACTTGTTAAAGATGGCGGAGGCAAGTGTATCATTTGTTTCCCCGAGGAGTTTGGTCAAGTGCGGGCTGCCCTTCACTTTGCAAAGCCGGGGGCAGTTTAAATAGGTTAAATGGCTTGATGAAATCTTGAGATCCGAGTTGGAAAGAGAAGATGAAAAGTTAACCTCTTGAGCCATGCGGCCTCTTCAGGATCAAGAGGCTGTACATATGTGAAAAAATAACAGATTAAGAACCTGTGTTCATAGACAATCTGAACTGTGTTTCGGAAGTTTGTGCACATTTTCCTTCACCGTAATGTTATTTTACAGCCATTTGTTAAAATAGTGAATAATTTAATGATCCTAAAAGTAACCGTTTTCGTGTGCGTGCTTGTATATGTGAGAATGCCTTATTTTTAGGCTGTTTTATTTAATGATGGTTCCTTGGACAGCGTTCCGGTGTTCAGCAACCAATATGGAATATTTGTCATTAAATCCATATCAGTCTTTTTCCATGTCATTCTTTCTTCTTTGTCCTCCATGAAATGTCACTCAGATCAGTATCTGGAAACTATGTTGGTAGAACAGGGGTCAGCAAGCTACCAAAGCTAGGCTGCCTCCTTTTGCAAGTAACATTTTTGGGATGACGTCCTATCCGTACAACCTTGTTTCCAGATCGTCCGTGGCCGCTTCCACTCTGCAGCAGCGAGGTTGAGTCTTCGTGACAGAGGTTACGTGGCCCACAGTCCTAAAATATTTACCCTCCGGGTCTTCACAAACAAACTTTGCTGACTCTTGTGTTACTAGAACGTGCAGGCGGATCCTAGATCAGCCTGGAAGTGGCTGATGTCTAAATGCTCTGCCCATTTTAACCACTAATTCAGCGGAGCACTTCTGTACTAATGGGGCTTAGGGTGTTGGGAATGTGTTAATGCTGTGCCACTGGTATTGATATGCAGAGATCTGTGTTCTCCTTCCTTGTATGAACAAATCCGGGGCATTGAGGTGGCGAGCAAGGGAAAGCCAGTGTGGGGAGGGGAGGCAGTTTTAGGTCTCGCCTCTAATCTGTTAAAAAAAAAATGTATTCCTGAATCACCTAAGAAAGTATTTTCATTCCCTTAGCTCTCAGAAATGTAACTCAGTGGCTACCGATAATTCAGAATGGAACTCATCAGCTAGATTGGACTTTCACGTAAAATCTTTTTTAGCTGGTCTCTGCCCACCTTCATGGAAACACTGAGACTGCTGTTTTGCAAGGAAGGGATTCATGAGAAATAGAAAAGAAGAAGCGTGAAAAACACCTTCTTTTCTTGAAATGGTCCCTACCTCCAAGGAGGTCAACTACCTCCTTGTGTGTCTGCCAGTCCCGTCCCCGCCTGGCAGGCCAGTGAACACTGGGTCCCAGTTGTGGAAGGAGGTTCTGAGATTGCAACATTCCTCCCTGGGCCTGACTGTTCTGGCTTGAAACAACCACCGGTCTAGCTCCTGGTCCCTAGGAAAGCTACGAAGCCGAGTATTTGAAGTATTTGTCTGGTGCTCTGCGGGGGCATAGCAGGGAGCCTGGTCTTCTGGGATATGCCATGAACTTGCTGGTTGAGCTCAGTCTGCGGTCCAGGTGGAGAAAATGTATCCGGTCAGTTTTTAATTCTTTGGGCTTAGTTTATGATCAAGATTTTCCGAATTTAACCTTAACTACACAGTAGAATTACCTGGAGAGCTTTAAAAACAAACAACCTCCTCCCCTCCCCCAGAAAAAAAAACCCACAAAAAACAAAAACAACCAAAAAAACAAACTGGTCTGGAGAGTGATTGGATGGTCTGGGGTGAAGTCCCAAGTACGTGTGATTTTATAAAGGCTCCCTAGGCAACTTTAATGTGCAATCAGGATTGAGCAATCTGTAGGACCATGTAGGCATCTCCTTTCTTGCTTGGGGATTACAGTAAGTAAAACTGATAAGCCTCACATCTCTCCAATCCCAAGGGGTATAGAGGCAAAGGGCACTGTCGGATGCCGCAGGCTTTGCTGCCTGTCATTCCTGCTAGGGCTGCCTTTCACCTACACCTTCCCCAAATAGATAAGTAAGAGCCAGAAGAGTGCCCGTATTCACCCTTCATCAGATAACGCCAGTTCGGCGTCACAGGCAGCTGCTGGCCTGCCGTTGCCTTTGCCTATCATAGCCCGCCTGCCTTCCCTTCTTTCTGCTCTTCATTCCGCCTCAGCTCCCTCAACAAAGCAAAATTCCATTCGTTACTCCCTTTCTGGGCTGCCCTTGGCAATCCAGCTGTTTCCTGAATTTTGCTTCTGGAGAGAAAGGTGAGGACCTCACCCACTGGGTCTCCAGCTTGAACAGACTAGTGTTGGGCTCTTGTTTTTCCTGGTAAGAGCCTCAAGTGTCTGCAGAGTACAGTCCCTGGCCGCCCGCCTGTGCTTTCAAGGTCCCCTCTGCTCATCTGAAGCACACTCCAGCGGTTTCCAGTTTCCAGTTTCCAGCTGCCCCAATGGGATCCAGGCGACGGTTTGCAGACCCATCTGGATCGGCCCGCATTGCAGCAGTCGCAGGTGCTCAACTCTGGAAACCAAAGAGCTGGGTTGCAAGGTGTTTCATGTACCAAGCTGCCCTGTGCTTAGGAAAGACTTAAAAAATGTATCGTGCCTCTGCAGTGCTCCAACTGGCCTTCTCACACAGATATTTGGAGGGGTTTCATGCCAAGCGAAAGGGCTGGAAGGTTCCAGGCTTCACCAGTTGCTGGAAACCAGGGACTTCCTGGAAGTAGTTCAATGTAGTCATTTATTCACAGAAGATGCTCCTGTGAGATGCCTTCCCTGCCCCACGAGGGCTGGAGTGGTTCTTCTGCAGAGACGTTCCCATAATGTCCTGTACGCATTTCCTGCGGACGGGTGGCCTCCCCGGTGCTCCAAGGCTGTGGCTCATTAAGAGCAGAGCCCCTGAGAAGCGCACTCCATGAGCCTGCTGAGTGCCCTTGTGCTGGGGTAGTGCTCGATGCTGGGAGTATAGGCATGAACGAGAGAAGCTCACGTGTTCTAACGGTGAAGGGGGAGGCTGGTTTTGTCCTCTGCCTAACATCAAACCCAACTTCCTGGTGGTGAATTATTTTGCTAACAGTGTGACTACTGCTGCAAGTCAGGCAGTGTCCGCTTCATCTGGCTTTGGTGGCTGGGGGAAAGAGGCAGTGTGGCCTTGGAGAGGCTAATGAAGCAAGGGGCCGCTAAGGGACCTGGCTAGATACTTCTTTTGTCTGAGGAAAGCCAGAACCTTGACATACAAGGACCACCTCCCGGCCTCCACTGAAATAGCTCTACTGCTCTCGGTTAATGTCAGTGGACATAGGAGGGGTCACGGACTTGACTTTGCAGCCAGAAGACCATTGGCCTGAGGGAGCCACTGCCTAAAGTTGCTGCAGCTAAGCCTGGGCCCCACAGGGAGACTTGATCTTGGCCTCATCTGCCCAGTGGAAGGCTGCGGATGTGAGGTGTGGGGTGAAGATCAAAACCAGGTTTAGGGGCTGTATGGATGTTAGGAACCTTGTCTCAGCATGGTCGTTTTGTCCACGGCTCCTAGAAGGAAGAGAGAAGCAGAAGCTTGCATACAGGACTGCCTCCTCTCAGATTTCCAGCTCCCGAGGCAGAGGGATGAGAGGATGGGAGGCCATGGCCTTCACTCCTTTCCCGAGGACAGAGGAAGAAAGGGGGAACCGGTCCTACTGCCCCTCTGAGGGGCGAGCAAAGGCCAGAGCTCTGGCGTTCACCAGCTGTGGTCGTGAGCAAGGCTCGGACTTCTCTGGGCCTGTTTCCTCTTCAGGAGACACCATCTCTCTGGACTCTGCCCACTCTAGTGTCCAGCGGTTATCAGAAAGCTTGAACCCTACTTGGGAAACATCCATAGCTCCACACAGGAATGACAGGAGAGCTTATGTAAGTCCCTGTTAGATTGTGTGGCTTGGGAGGGAGGGGACTATCTGGCAGGTGCCTGCTTGGCCCAGCCTTGGCTGTCCACAGTCGGGAGGGGTAGCACACCCTTGAGGATGAGAAGCCAGATCCCAGCAGAGCTGGGGCAGGGCTAGGGAGCCACTCTGTCAGCCGTGGCTTTGCATAAATAAAGAATGTGCAACTGGCAGACAGCGTTCTGGTGGAGGTTAGCTGCTGAAGGATGGTCGTGCTAGAGGCCACTTACGATTGATTGCTGAGGTCGCTGGGACGGGCCTAAGAAATGGGCCACAACCGTCATTTTGCAGGGAAACCGACCCAGAGAAGTAAAGAGGGTTGCATAATTCTGAAAAGGACCAAAGTGAAAGAGAACCCAGGTGTTCACCCTTGTTTGCAGAAATGGAAGGTTTTTTTTTTAATGTTTATTTATTTTTGAGAGAGAGAGAGAGAGAGCAGAGTGCAAGTGGGGGAGGGACAGAGAGAGAGGGAGACACAGAATCCGAAACAGGCCTCAGGCTCCGAGCTGTCAGCACAGAACCCGATGTGGGGCTCGAACTCACAGACCACAAGATCATGACCTGAGCCGAAGTCGGACGTTCAACCAACTGAGCCACCCAGGTGTCCCTGGAAATGGAAGTTTCTGAAGAGGGAGAATGCTCTCTTCTCTCTTTCCCTCCTCTTCCTCCTTCTCCTCCCCAGCCCCCCCCCCCCGCCCCCACAACTTTGTTCCTGTCCTATGAAGCAACTGCTGTCTCTGCAAGACCAGCATTCCACAAGCTGAGTCGGGCTGTATGAGCTCCGCACAAGGCTCGGGCAGCTGGTGTGCTGGTTAAGCCTGCCCCCTTTCCAAATGTTCTCTCTTATCCCTATTTCTTTTGCTTTAGCAAATATGTAGGTAGGGCGGCCCTCTGCCTCTGGGCCGTCTTCGCCTCCAGGAGGCTGTGTTCTCTCCTACCCCTTCTGAGCACAGAGCTCGCACCCAGGCCCGACTCAGCAGCAGAGATTGGGTCACCGGGACAGGAGGGCGTGGAGTCCAGCTTCGTCTTGCTTAGGGGAACTCCTACCTGGACAACCTTCACTCCGCTCCCTGAAATCCCATTCCTCCTGGTCCGGAGTCTCTTTAAGAGCACTGGGTTCCTTCCTTCCTCCACTCTGTAAGTAGTGACTGAATGCTCACTCTGGGCCAGACGTGTGTTGTCCACGCAGGGTCCTCACAGTGTCTTCCAGAGTCCAAAGTCTAGTTAGGGAGATGGACAAGTTAATAAGCGACCACCTGGAGTGTGACAAGTGCCTAGAAGAGGGACACGCTTCACCCCTCCCTGGAGGGCTGGAGCCTTCCTAGGGGAGCCTGAAGCATGAAGGCCAGGGCGTTGGGCTGGGAAAGGGTGCCAGGGAACAGGAATGTGTTGCCGGCGCGAGCGGCCATGGCAGAAGTGTGGTGTGGCTGGAGTATGTTCAGGTGGGGGTTTGAGATGTGTCAGAGGCTATAAGTAACCCCTCTCCCAGATGTTCTGTGCTTCTCAAACTCCGTATGTTGCCTGGCCCCAGGTGCTCCCGCTCTAAACCTTCCTCTTTTCTTTACTACGTGGATTCTAGTGTGTTCTTGAGGGGCAGAACGGAGAGACCTGCGCTCCAGCCCAGCTCTGCTACTGATTTGTCAGTGACCCTGGGAAAGTCACTGTACTTCACAGGCCTCAGTTTCCTCATTTGTGAAACGAGGAAGAGGAGGCACCCATAGCTAAAAGCTGGAGCCCCTAGAGCTTAGTTTAGCTCTAAAATTCGAACTCCACAGGCACTTTGATCTCTCCTGGAGGGGACAGGGAGCCCTCCAGGTTGACCTGTGATTGGGAGGGACTTGTTTGGCCTGCCGATCAAAGAACTTCTCATGATCAGGATTGGCTGCTTAATTCCCAAGGCTTGGTGCAAAAACAGATGTGGGGCCCCCGTGGTAGAGCAGTCAGCCAAGCACGGGCCCTCGTGACCCCACAAGCCATGTGCCCGTGAAGCACCTTGCTCACAATTGAGCCAGTGACTGTAGAGGCTCCAGCTGGTGCAAGGAGTTTAGATCCTGGCGCGTGAGAAGGATATTCCTACCTCAACGAGGCCAGGGTCCATGCTAAGGGGCCAGCAGGGCCAGCAGCTCACAGCGCTCGCCCCCTGCCGCCAGCACCTGTCTTGGAAGAAGGGCTCACTTTGCTTGCCCAGGTTGTTTCTCGAGGAAAGACTGCATTCTCAATTAGTGGGGAGCTTCAGGTTTCCAGAACAGACTGGTGACTGTGCCAGAGTTTGCAACTGATCCCAGCATCCCCTGCCCTTGGAGACGGAGTGGCCAGTCCACTTTTTGTTAGTCCTCCCCTCCCCCTCCGCTGTGTCATAATGAGCCTCTTTCATTCCCTGACACACCAACTCTGTTCCCTGCTCCTTACCTTTGTAGCCACACAAAGCCATCCCATGACAAGGGAGGAGGACTCCCTGCAAACTTCCTCCCGAGTCCCTTGGTGCTTTCAGAAGCACTGTAAGAAACCATTGTAAGAAATCACTTAAGGAATGAGAGGTTTTCTCCTCCTCCTTCTCTTCCTCCTCCTTCTTCCTCTTCCTCTTTCCTCTTCTTTTGTAGTGGGATTTTCTTCTGAATTCAGCTTTTAAAAATAGAATATCCTAGTTTAGTTTTTTTTTTAAGATTTTATTTATTTTTTATTAGAGAGAGAGAGTGTGTGTGTGCACTTGAGGGAGGGGCAGAGAGAGGGGGGAGAGAGAGAATTTTAAGCAGGCTCGAAGCTCAGCGTGGAGCCTGACTCGGGGCTCATTCTCACGAACTGTGAGATCATGACCTGAGCTGACATCAAGAGTCTGACGCTAAACCGACCAAGCCACCCAGGCGCCCCCTTGGTTTTGTAGTGTAAAAGTTCCCTGGGCATCACACTGTTTCAGATCATCCATCTAATATCCAGTCCCCGCTGCGTTCTGCCTTCATAGGTGACATTTTCTCTCATATTTCTTTTAATCACTCACTTTTTATGCCTAGCAAATGGATTCTACTTTCTTCCCCACACTCCCAATGTGGCCTGTCCTCTTCCTGGTTCCCACGATGACCCAGCTTCGTCAGGTTCATTGATTTCTTGAAGTTACCTTTGAATTCTTTCTTGCTTTGTCATTCCTTCTGCTTCCCTGACTCCCTTCCCTCCCCATCTCAGCAATTCAGTTTGTTTGTGTTTTGTCTATCTATCCACCCATCTATCTATCCATTCAACCATCCATCCATCCATCCATCCATCCATCAGTCCACTGTCCATCTATGTGTCTGCTTTGTGTCAGGCACAGTTCCTGGATCTAGGGTCACAGAGATGAGATGGTGAGTGGCTGCCCTCAAGCACATGACAGTGTAGTGAGGGTGGCAGAACATAGAAATAATTACCATGCGATTAGATATGCACAGGATGCAGAGATGATACAATGGAAGCTTTGGATAGTGAATGAAGTCTTGAGAAGGATGTGCTGGCAGGAGCAACGGGCAAGGTGTGGGCAGGAGGGACACAGCGTTAGCACGGGAGTATGTAAAAGTGCAACATATGCAGGAAATCTTGGGCTGTCATTGTCACGTGAAGTTGGACAATCTAGAGACAGGGCAGGGATTGGTGACAATTGCATCTGGAGAGGTAGTCAGGGGCTAGATCTTGAAGGGCCTTATCTGTTATCTTAAGACACTCAGGGTTATCCTAGGAGTCCCGGGGTTCCACTGAATGGTTTTCAGGAAGGGAGCCACACAGTCAGAGTTGACGTTGGATGGACAACTCTGGCAACGACGAGGAAAATGGATTTCACTGGTGACTCTCTGAGGTAGGGAGGCCAAGCAAGAGACAACAAGGGCCCGGGCTAGGCTGTGTTACTGGACAGGGAGAGGACACACTCGGAAGGCACTTTGGAGGTGAAATTGGTGGGACTGATTGGTTGGCTGGAGGGAGAGTAGGGGAAGGACATCCAGGTCTCTGGCTTGAGAGAGTGAGCACACAGGGGTGCTGTGACCCTACTTGGGCATTTCCTAAAGTAGTGTCTGTTCTGCCTCAGACTGGCCTCTGTTGCCCCCTGTATCCCATTTTGTTAACCTTGCAGAAAGCAGACCTTTATTCCTTGCCTTGAAGTCTCTTAACCTCTTCCAGTCCATCCTATGCACCGGTGCCAAAGTCCTCTACCGGGGACAGCTCAGCATGAATCCTCACTGGTTGCACATTTAATAATCTCCAAGTTCTTTCTCCTGACTTCAATAGTCGCTGCTAGTGGGGACATGCAGGCATGGTCTTTGCCCTTAAAGAGTATAATTTTCCACAGAAGGGGAGGTGTGTTACATGTAAAATAGCTAAATGTCACATGGCCTTTAGAAGAACAGAATCCGTGCTCTGAAGGGAAGGAAGGAAGGAAGCAAGTATCTCCTAGAGGTGAATCAGGGTCACCTAGTCTTTTCCCATCAGGTCTTCCAGGCGTGTCTTCCATTCTCCCCTGCACCTCTCTGGTCTGTCCACGCTGGTCTCATCGTTGCCTGAAAATGACTCCCCTTTCCCACTTCTGTGTCTTGGCAGGCTCCCTCTGCCTGGGATACACCCCCACCCCACATTTCTGCCTGTCAGGATTCAGGCCAAACTCAAGTGCTTTCTTGAGTCCCCTGCCCAGATGGGGCCCTCCCGAGACACAGTACCTTTCTAATGGCCTTTGTACATTTCACTGTGTACCGTACCTACCATGTCTCGTATTTACTGCCCCCACCAGCCTGGGAACAGAGATGAGACACTGGGAGCCTCGGTTGTGGGTCTAGCTCCCAGATGCGTTTCATTAGTTTTCATTGTTGTTGTTTTTTTTTAATCGCAATTCCTTTAGTCCAAGAATCACGACCAATATTGGACAGACAGACAAGGACAGAATACGCTGAAATGTGTACTCAGGACCGATTGCCAGGAATGAACAGATTGCCTCTAACGCCTTGCTGCCCACTTTTCAAGATCTAAAATATTACACGTACGATTTCGGCACTAGCCCACACATTCTCGGAGCCGGTCTTCACGCTGTTTTCAAAATTTAGAATTAGGTGCCAATGTTTAGAAATCAAGAGATTTCATATAAAGATTGGGGAGGTTTGCTTTCCTCGAAGAGTCGGAAGATCTGGGAACTTGGGGTGCATCCCAGGCCCAAGTCAGCTGCTGGTTCCCGGAAGCAGAGTGCGGCCTCCTACACACCACACTCCTCCTCTCCCCACTCCCTGGGGTCTCCCAGCTCCCACCTGCCTCACTTATAATGTGGGCGACTGGCTCCCGCAGGCGCGTGAGTCTGACATCTTCGTGTAGACCCCTGAGAGTCAAAACACTTTTTTCTAATTACTGGAACTGACCCACTAGTGAGCTGAGTGACCTGGAGCAAATCACGTACCTCGCTGTGCCTCCATTTCCTTGTATGTCAAATTAGGAGAGTAAGAGGGCCTGCTTCTGAGTGCTGTTTGAGGGTTGTTGTATAGAGTGTGTAAAGCAGTCCCTGGCACCTGATTCTGCTCTAGCAGTCCACGATCTTTTGTCCAAAATCCTAGGGACTCCTTGTGTGTGGAAATTCACATATCTTTTAGATTTACAAAAAAATTTTTTTAATGTTTTCATTTTATTTTTGAGAGAGAGAGAGAGAGAGAGAGACAGAGCATGAGCGGGGTAGGGGCGGAGAGAGAGGGAGACACAGAATCCAGAGCAGGCTCCAGGCCCCCAGCTGTCAGCACACAGCCCAATGCAGGGCTTGAACCCACAAACTGTGAGATCATGACCTGAGCTGAAGTTGGATGTTCAACCGACTGAGCTACCCAGATGCCCCCCTCTTTTAGATTTTAATAAGATAGTAAAGTAATATCATAATTACTTAACACTCCCAAGAGGCCCTGGGCCAGCACCTTTTACCTGAACACACTGAAATATCTTCGGGAAAAAAAAGCATGGATATTCACATGAAGTGTGATGCAAGCTTGCCTCCCCATCCTCCCGGGAGCTCCCCGGGTGTAAACTGGATCCGTTTCCGACCTTCAGAGGACAGGGAGAGACCTAAGAAAGAGGCGGCCCACTCCAGGTTGGTAGGGGGCGGGTGTAATAAGTAAAGGGAGCTTACTTATAGGGCTTGTCTTGGGCAGCCCCAAGACAAATGGGTCCCTGCACCTGCCCGCCAGATCTTAAAAGTTTATAAAGAGGCCTTCATCGGGTTCAGTCACGTATACTGTGCAGGTGTTCTCAAAACCACATCATTATCTCAAGGCCGTGTCCTTGGAGCAGCCTCTGGGAGCCGGGAAGGCAAGCAGAGCCCACAGTCCAAGGACAGGGGAGGGGCTGAGGAGCCTCTGAGTGCCCTGTCTAGCTTCAGCGTCCAATCGGCAACCATGTCTTTTTTTTCACCATTTTTAAAAGTTTATTTATTTATTTTGAGAGAGAGAGAGAGCATAAGCAGGGGAGGGGCAGAGAAAGAGAGAGAGAGAGGGAGAGAGAGGGAGAGGGAGAAACTCAAGCAGGCTCTGTGCTGTCAGGGGAGAGCCGGACGCGGAACTAGATCTCATGAACTGTGAGATCATGACCTGAACTGAAATCAAGAGCTGGAGGCTCAACCGACTGAGCCATCCAGGTGATCCATTTTTAAAAAATTTATTTTGAGAGAGAGAGAGAGAGAGAGAGAGCGTAGGGTAGAGGCAGAGAGGGAGGGAGAGAGAATCTCAAGCAGGCTCTGCACTATCAGGGCTCTACCCCACGAACCAGGAGATCGTGACTTGAGCTGAAATCAAGAGTCAGACGTTTGACCGACTGAGCCCCCCAGGCACCCTGGCAGTCGTGTCTTTTCTGTGACCCCCTCTAACAGCCTCATCCATTTCTGGGCAGGGCAGACTGCCTGGAGCAGTTAGGACATCAGGGATGAGGAGCTGCATCTGACCCCAGAGCTGCCCTACCCTCGCCCCAGTCTTCAGCTCTTTCTTGGATATTTAGACTTACTAATGAGAGGAGAAACTGTGAGGTCACTGTCTGTTATTGTTCTTGGGCCGCTTGTTAGTAAAGTAATTGCGAATTTTGTACTTGGGGTGAACCACAGAATGTCTACGTTTCCAAAGGAGCTGGTCCGGCTGTCTTCCCGTCCAGCTCACCCCCTGCCACCTTGCTGCTGGCCCTCACCCACCTGCTTGCTCCACCTCTGCCCTGAGGCCAACCTTATCAAGTTCACCATCCCGTCTGATGCCCTAAGCTATCTAGTCTCCCTGGGGAAAACCCTTCTCCACCTGGCAGGCCAGCCTCCTCACTCCCCTTTACCCCTTTCCCCTGCCCGGACCACCTCACTCTCTCCTACCCAAGTCCCCTCTCTCCTTCAAGGCCTAGCTGAGGCCCCCCTGCTGTGGGGAGAGGGCTTCTCTCAATAATTGGAGATGACCTCTGGTCCCTGGACTCACATACACTTAGCACTTAGCCCGGTGGCTGAGCCCGTACCTGCACCTTCCTTCACTCAACTCACCCTACTCTGTGCTGCACCCAAGTGGCAGGGGTGGGGGGGGCAGGAAAGGGAAGAGGGGAGGAAGGAGTGGAGAAGGAAGGAAGAGGAGGGGGGCAGAGGGAGGGAGACTCTTCTTACGTTGCACCCCCCCCTTTGCCCTTTGGCCACAATGCGCCTTCCCTTCCCTGTGAGAATTGCCCTGGTGGG
Organism: Paguma larvata; assembly: GCA_030068075.1. Taxonomy (NCBI): domain Eukaryota; kingdom Metazoa; phylum Chordata; class Mammalia; order Carnivora; family Viverridae; genus Paguma; species Paguma larvata. The sequence goes on along the minus strand of CM057833.1, from coordinate 98,165,147 downwards.
TTCATAGATGTGGGCCTGCACCAGGCTGAAAACTCCCCCGAGGGGCCCTTGTCCCAGATCCCATCATCCTTCTTTCCTTCCCTCACTTGGGGACACACACATAAAGGTGTGGGCACCTTACAAGAGCCCGGACAGGTGCTGTCTCTAGTGTTCTGGGCAGTGCAGGAAGGCAGGACGCAGAGTGTTTCATTTCTCACCTAACCACCGCCTCTCGGCGGTCGGCCCTGTGCTGATCTTCTGGCCCCTGGGGTTTCGAAGGTGATAGAAACCTGCGTCCCGGCCAGAATGGTTTTTTTTTTTCCCCCTTTTTCCTTAGGATGAAAGCAAGAACCGTCTCTCTTGTGGTAATCAAATTCAACTGCATTCATCATCTATACACTCTCTGGGTAAGAAAGGCCACTGGATGTTGGGCGTGACTCCTGCTGTGGCTCCAGTTCAAAGACTGGCAATAGCGGAGTCTGGAGTCTGGAGAGAGGCAGCTCTCCCCTCTCCCACTCCAAGCCCCACGGCCATCTCCTCACCTGCCCCCGTCCGCTTGGTCCTCGCCAGCCCTGAAGGTGTTTCTTTTGACTCTTGGTCCCCTGTTTAGTTCATGACTGTGTCGTCATTCAAGTCCCCAAGCCTGCCTTGATTGGCCTCCTCTCCTGAGGAGGGAGGATGCACGGGCCAGGGCAGAGGGAGGGAAAGGAGAGCGACCAAGGACATAGAGAGAGATAAGCTTCCTTCACACAGGCAGTGTAAGGGACAGACAGGGAGAGGGAGAAAGGAGTGGGGAGGAGTTAATTCTGGGGGTGTGGGGCAGCATCTCTACCTCTTGGGCCGGGTAGGAGATAAAGTTTTAGGAGAGTTCCTACCTGTTCCCTTTATTTCCCTGAGAACCCGTGGTGTGGTTTCATTGCATGATTTGAAAGGTTAGATGGGGGCTATGAGCTGCTAGGGTGGCCCGCGTGCGTCGAGGGGCCTTCAGGGAAACCGGCATTGGCAGCAGAGGCCGGCCACATCTCACCTTCTCCTTTCCCAGCCCCCGCGATCTGGCGAGGGCTTGCAAACCCTCCCAGATGCCCCTCAAGGGTTCTTCTGGGTCCTAGAGAGTCTCCTGCACAAAGCTGGGTAAGAAGGAGGGGACCCGGGGGAGCCGGGCTCTCCCAAGAGGCAGCACAGCACACTCCAGGGCTCCGTTGCACCGCTGACTAGCCCCACCCCCATTCGGCTGTAAATTTTAGGTAGTTCGGGCTGCATGAGTCGGTGGACAGGGCTTTCAAGTCAGTCTGTTTAGGTTAAATGGATCGGTCACTTAGCAGTTGGTGGCAATGATGATCGGGTTTCCTTATCAGTAAGAAGAAGTACAAATCCCCACCTCATAGGTTTCTGGAGAGGGATGAATGCAGTGATATATGCCTGAAACATAGTCGATCTTAATTCTCACCCCCTCCCCCCGTTCCAAACACTTCTGTCCACTTCAGTTCCATGCTATTTTCTAAATAGGAGGTCATGATACCCGGAAATGGATGGGAAAGGAGGAAGGTGTGTGTTCTTGCCAACCACAGCGTCCTCCAGATTAAGCATTAAAGCATTTATTACTCTTTCCATTGAGCCGTGCGTAGGAATAGGAATTTTTAAAAGATAAGAAATGTCTCACACACAACAAAAGAAATGGAACCGAGAGGCAGAACTCTGAAGTTAAAGAGGCCCGAATAGCTCAGAATTGGCAGCGAAGTCTTTGGTACCAGCAACTACGGGAAATCTCCTTGTCTGTCCTCTGGAGTGTGGGTAGGACAGAAAGCTTCTGGTTGGGCTGGGGACCGGGAAGTTTTCCCGTCTCGTAAAGGAAGGTGGCCATCTTGTGAATGGGAGGCAGCAGGACCTGGGCTTGTGCCCTCGTTTCTTTCTGTGTGAAGCCAGAGGGGGAGAGCCTGTGGACGTGTCCCAACGACACCTACATCTACATCCGTGGCACCTCCAGATCAGTGAGTCTTTGTTTTTGGGGTCTCCTTGTACTCTTTCACTACGGAGGCAATCCACTCCATGGTTTTCTGCTTGGCTTCCTCCCAGCTGAAGAGTGGCTTATACCCCAGATCCTGCTGAGCTTTCTTATAGGAGAAGGTAAACACACTATTTAACAATGTTACCATGTGGCGGTTGAAGGGGGGTTGGTATTTGTAAATTGGCCAGAGCAGGAACCTCACTAGTTCCAGCAAGAAGGCAAGCCAGTACATCAGAAATAGAGGGAGGCCCATTCTGGATTCAAGGGAGAACCCCAACTCCTTGCTCAAAGCGTAATTGAGGTTATCGTAGCTTTGGTGAGGCGTGTCATCTGAGATATAATAGAACTGTCCTCCAATGCTGGGGGACTTATTGGGGTCCCGTAGGGCCCTCAAGGCCAGAATGTGAGCCCAGGCCACATTGCCAACATAGACGGGGTTGACTACGGAGAACTTGCTCCTCTGTTTCAGGATGCTGTTGTTCCTCAGGGCCTCGTATATGTGACTATAGAGGAATGTGCTTCCTTCCCCATAGATGTACGTGGGCCTTAAGGCACAAGTGTGCAAGGTGCCACCGTCGTTAAGAGCCCACCCATTAGCAGCCAGCACAGCCTTTTCTGCAAGCTTTTTGCTGTATGGGTACGAAGCCGTCCACGTGGATTCGAGATGGTCGCCTTCATGGCCGTTGCGGATGGTATCCCTGTAGGAGTTAGGCCCAGCCACCTCTATGGTGCTGGTATAGATGAAGATCGGCACGCTAGCCTGGGCACAGGCCTCCAAAAGGAGCTGGGTACCTGCCCACAGGAGACACGCAGTCAGCGTCAACAAATAACCCAAAGGGCCAGCCGTGCTCGCACACCATGACCACCCCCTAACCCACAAGTGAGGGAGTTACAGTAAATCAGGAGTGCGTTCTTCTGTGTCTCTGGCTAAGATCTGACCGTGCTACAGCCATAGATAAAATGCAGAAATGCAAAAATGAAAACAAACTGACATTTGGGTTCTGGAGAGCAAGAATTTCAAGGCTTTTGGATTTCCTGGACCCGTGCGTGTACTTTTAATTTTGGAAAAGGACGGAGGATTGGCGTTTTATATTTTGCTGAGTCGAGACTTACAAAAATCATCTCTTATCCCTCCCACCTCCTTAAAAACAGGTTATTTTAAATAGAACATTACTAGGAGGCCATAATCTCAGAACATGGATCAAGATTTTGCCTAATCCTGACTGAGTGATCCCTACAAAGGCCACTCCTAATTCTGGCTGTGACTCCTTTTACTCAGGTCTGAAAAGTGGATATGATAAACCTGCCTTTTACCTAGCATTCCTGAGCCCGGCACCTGCTTTCTCTGGTCAGCCTGGTGGAGACCGGGAAAGAGGAGTGTGCCCTCTGGTGGTTAATACCTATAACGGGAAGATCTTGCAGAATCCCTTTGGCTGGGGGAGGTAACACCGAACACCATCCCCATACAGAAGGCATTTCCTCCGCAAAGCATCGTTTTTCTTTTCTTTTCTTTTTTTTTCGGTATTAAAAAAAATTCCCTTTTAAGGTCTGTGCAATTTGATCTTCTAGAGAGACAGCTTCATTAAAAAAAATCAAATCTAGAGGCTGAGAAAATTGGGGGCAAGTGTATCTGCAGAGGGGGAAATGACCATTCCTAGGAAGTATTTTCCAAACCCGGAGTGACATTGGTTTTAATTCACCGATACCTCTAACACTTCTCAGGGATTTCAAATCCCCTCTTGTTGGGAGTCCTGGAGAGCAGGAGTTAGGAGAGAGGGGCTAAAAAGGAAACGTTGGTTAAGCTAGCACCCTCCTTGCAGTGTGGGAGTGGTGAGGGTATGGCTAAGTAGAAGAGAAAGGGTCTCTTTTGAGATTGTGCTCCTTTAGGTTGGAGACCCTAAAGCAATTCATGAGTAGACTAAGGCCTAACTTTGTAGAGCAGGGCATGGAGGCCAGATAAGATTGGGGACCGGGGTTCTGTGGTCCTAGACAGACTGCCTCCAGGGACCAGAAAGATAACGTTACTCACCAGGCTAATAAGGGATTTAGGCTAATCCCTTAAACAAATGTGTTTAGATTTAAAGCAGATTGGAAAGCCACAATTCGGAAAGAGCCGCCAGCCAGGAATTTAAGGGATGAGGATCTAAGGAGGGTGTGCTTTGGGCACCTGGCTAGAAACTACCCTTTCATAGGAGACCCCACAGTGAGCTGAAGAAGTACTACGATGGATAAAGGGAAGCTGTTCCCGTTGTGAAATATCATGGGAAGGCCAGTGCTGGGTAATTCTGTCCTGGGTAAGTTCTGCTGTGAACTTGCTTTGTTAGGTCTCTTGAGAGGAATCCTTCTCTGAGGTGAGCAGGAAGGTGCTAGATATTCTCATTACGCTCGGCGATCCCACACAGGAGTCCCGTCTGGAGGAAACTGGCCCAGAGCGACAGCCCGTCGCTCATGATGGACTTGGGGGCCCTTCATATCACAGAGCTCTTAGTTCTCGGCCTTACTGGGTGACCTCCAGCTGAGAGGCACCCAGAAGGGCTGAAATGATAACCAGTGAGGTACCTGTAAGGTCTGATTCTAGCCCGGGGGAGGCAGGAGGTGGCTGGATAGCACGAGTTGAAGGTTGGAGTGGAGTTGATACTTGATTAGAGCCTCTGTGGCCTTTGGAGACACACTGGTGTGGGTTTAAATTCTAGCTCTCCTACTCAGGGGGACCTGACAAGTGACTCAGCCCTTTTCAGCCTTTGTCTCCTCCTCTAAAAAACTGGGGACGACAGCCTCGCCTCTCTCAGTGGGGACAAGACAAAGCAGTCGGCATGGGCTCAGCTGGTGCTCAGGCATGGGGGCTCCTCCTCCCTTCCTGTTCTGTTTTCTGAGCCTCATTTGCCCACCTCCTCCCATATCCTCCCCAGGGGTACCGTACCCTTCAGATTGACATTCATGACGGTTTCTCGGTGCATGACTTCTGCGACGTCAATGAGAGAGGCGGTGTGAATGACAACTGAGGTGCCCTGGCAGGCTCTCTTCAAGCACTGCTCGTCCAGAATGTCCCCTTCTAGCACGGTCAGCTTGATCTTGCTCTGGAGCTCTGCGTGAACATGAGTCAGGTCACTGGAAGGCTTTCCAGATCTGGAAGTTTCCTGATAAAGGTGGCATTTACCCAGGCCTTCAAGGACAGGTGCCATGAGGGGAGGGCGGGGACAGTGGGCAAATCCACGGAAGTGGCGAGTAAGCAAAAGCACAGAAATCAGAATATGTAGCATTTATTGCAAAAGAGCAAACATCTGTATCCACCCCATTTTATTCCAAAAAAAAAAAAAAAAAGGAATTTGAGCTGTGAGGGATCAAGTGCACCGGGGACAAAAATTACTGAAGAGATTCATGGGAAATTCACAGAATTCATTAATGAGAATAGGGTGATTATGGAGAATGGATTTATATCCACGCCTCCTCTTATGAGGAAAGAATTTGAATTTAATTCTGTAGGGAATAGGGAATTGCATACGGGTTCGGAACAAGAAAAGAAACAGACAGAGGTGGTGTAGGAAGCTAAGCCCGCCTGCAGTATATAAAATGGATTGAATCAGTGCATCTAAGAGAGAGCGGGGCAATCAAAGGATTAGTCAGAATGTGTGCACCAAACTTCAGATGAGATGGACCAGAACCAGGGCTCCCGAAGAAGGAGCAGGGACAGGGAGAAATACGCAGGGTTGACTTTCCGGATCTTACCTAGATAGGTCCTGGTTCTTACTGGAGATAGGCTAAGAGGAAGAGGTTTTAGAGTCAATGTTAGCCTGAGAATTTCCTGCTTCGGTGACCAGAAGGATAGTGGAGCCATTGACAGGAAATGCCTTGTCTGATATCATCTAAAGCAGGTATCACTGCTCAAAACTAGTCAGCTGCTGAGGGACGAGCATTCCAACTGTCTAGCCAAGGGCAGTGGATACAACCTCGGAGTCCCCAGCTCCTCTGAAATCCGCAGGAGGTGGCACTGCCAGTGACATCGTCACCTCACCAAGTCCATGGAATAAACATGGCGTGACACACAGTTCGGGTAAATTCCCTACACTTACTTTGTATGTAACCTGCACAGCTGTCTGATTCGTTCCTTTGCAGCTCTCTCGTGACGTAGGTATGCTGATTCCACTATACAGGCAAGGAAACTGAGGCCGAGACAGGTTAAGGGGCAAGTCTAAGTCACACTTCTAGGGAACACTCAAGCTTGCCCCCTTCCTTCAAGTTTTTCTCTCTTTCCCTTGTCACCCATGGACAGGATTAGCATTTTTCTTTTCTGAGGCAGATTAAGGATAAATCTATGTATGCATGTATGTATGTATGTATTTAAAGGATAAGACAATTTAACTGAAATTGGCAATGGATATCAGAGAACAGTGAGAAATTCAGAGTGAAAAATTCAGGGCTGAGAAATTTCCTTCCTGGGTTCCAACTTGGAAGAACCATCTGCTCTGCGTAAGCCTCTGCCAACTTTGCTCTGCCCAAGGAAGCCCCCTGAAGTGGAAGAAAGGCAGAGGAAAAGCTGCTGGCCATCAGTAGGAATTTTGGGTCTATATCTCTGCCTTTCCTCCTCCTTTCTTCTGCCTCTTCTTTGCTGTTGACTTCAGCAAAACTGGCTCCGAGGAACTGATATGTTGAAGGGGGAGAAGCCCAAAGCCCGGAGAAGAAAGAGCTCTTACCCTATTAGCCTGCAGGGGCTCAGAGAGACCAGCAGAGGGCGCAGCGGCTGTGTTGCTGGTATCGGCACAGCTCCCGCCGTCTCTGAGGCTCTGTGAACTTGAGAAGTATTTTGCTCTCTACCCTCATTCGTGTATTGATATCTTAATGCCACTGTGATGGTGTTAGGAGATAAGGCCTTTGGAAGGCGATCAGGTCATGAGGGTTTAACCTGCACAAAGGGATCAATATTCTTATAAAAGAGATCCCAGAGAGATCTCTTTGTACCCTTTGTACCAAGTGATAACATGGCAAGGTGGCATAGGCTATGAGCCAGGAAGAGAGCTCCCACCAGAACATGACCCTACTTTGCTTTTGGACTTCTAGCCCCAGAACTATGAGAAATAAATTGGGTTTAAGTCACCCAGCTGGTGGTATATTATTATAGCATTCACATTTTATTTTAAAGCTTATTTATTTATTCTGAGAGAGACAGAGACAGTGCCAACGGGGGAGGAGCAGAGAGAGAGGGAGGGAGAGACAGTCCCAAGCAGGCTCTGGGCTGGCAGCAGAGAGTCCAATGAGGAAACTCAAACCCGTGAAACTGTGGGATCATGACTTGAGTTGAAACCAGAGTTGGAAGTTCAACCGTCCTGGCTGCCTGGGCGCCTTTGCTTTTCTCATCTTTAAAAAGAGGAGGATAATATTACCTATCCCACAGGGACGTCACAAGGAGCAAACGAGTTGACGCATGTAGAGCACTGAATGCCTGGCAGGGAAAAACCACTGTAAGGTTTCTCCACTGTGATCTTTACAGATGCCTCTGCCCGTCCTGGACACCACCTGACTTGTCACACCGGGGAAATGGCTTGTTTAGGTTGTACACTGCCTGTTTGGGGCATCTGGTGTCAGACTGTAAGTATTGCTGAGGCATAAGCGTTACAGACAGTCGATGTTGATCATGTACGTTCATGTATATTCATCAGAGACACCTTTGAAGCTGAGGGTAGAGGAAATAGGACATTTGAGACATTCAGAGGACAGGAAAGAAGAGGAGAGTGATGGGCACTCTCTGGGAGGGCGAGGAGGGAGGACAGGGGACTCTGTGTGGGGGGGTGGAGTCTTCTGGGCAGCAGGAACCTACAAGTTGGCACGAAGTCCACAGGGGTTGGGGAGGGGACAGGGAATTGGTTTGCGGGCACACAGTGGGGAAATGGGAGAGATGGAAGACTCACTTTGGAAGAGGCAGCCCTAGAGCCATGTGACTGGGGCCCCTGTGATGAGGCTCTGCTCTGAGCCCCGCCGTCCATTCGTCAGAGGGCCTCGACAAATCATCTTACCTTTGTGCACCTCGAGTTCCTCAGCGTCCTGTTGGGTGAGACCCCTTTCCTACTTTCCTCACAGGGTGGTTTTGAGGATCTGAGGGGGTGGAACAGGTCTTATAAATCTAGATGTTTGCATTTGCATGAGCAATCCGGGAAAAGAGCAGAGCAGAGCAGCGAGGTGTTCCAGCAAATTCTGCAGCCACTTTTCTCATGGCGATGAGCAGGGACAAATGGTAAAAAGAGATGGACAGGGAATCCACAGGTGGAATCCACACTCTGGAGCCTGGCACTCTGTCTCTGGCTCCCTCGCTGTATGCTGTGTATCCTCCACACCTCTTTCCCTCTCTGTCTCTCTGTGTCTGTGTCTGTCTGTCTGTCTGTCTGTCTCTCTGTCACACACACACACTCTCAGCTTCACCTTTACTTCCTTTTATTTCACCTTCACTGGAGATGCTAAACGAAGCCACAGAAAGACCAGGACAATCAAGAGGCACAGGGACCCACTAGTAGAGTCTCTGTGTTAACGGTGCTTGCTTGCCCTTTGTAGATGTTGCCAAGTCTGAAATCTTCAGAACATTAAAGAGTTATTGACAAGGGAGAGAACCGATATGTGATTTTATAAATGAGAAGAAAAGAGACCGAGAAGCCAAAGTGCCTGACCTATGGTCATTCCTCTCTAATTCTGGATCAGGGTCAGACCTAGTCTCCCAAGAGCCTCGTGTGTCTTATACCACACCACCTGTGATTTCCTTTCTGATGACTTTGGACCTGGGATTAGCCTTGATTGGGCTACCCCATACCTACCCAGGGGTTAAAATGGAGCTACCCATCCATGAATTCAAGTTCACTTACTAGAAAATTCCTCTCGCAATTCTGGTCTGAAGACTTTGTCCAGTGCCCGGATCTCCTGTAGCTCCTTCTCCTCTGCCAACAAGCGAACGATTCTCCGACCCAGAAACCCTCCTGCCCCCGTCACAAGGCAGCTCCACCCAGCCATGGTCAAACCTGGGTACCAAGAAGCACTCTCCAAGAATCAGAAAAACTGGGGAGCAGATTACAGCGTGACCCTAGAGAAAGCCAGAAAGAGAGGTCAAGTAGTTACAGGTTTACCAAAACCATTTTGTTCCCTCTACTTACTTGCTGCAAAACTCCCGTGCCCAGGAATAGTTGAAAGAAAACGAGAAAGCTCTAACCTGTTAGATTGTTGGATGCCAGTTGAAAGAGCCTGGGTTCTGGTCTCCTTATGTCCCAAAGGCAGGATTGGAGTTTTATGTGCTCTTGCTTCTGGTTCGGCCTCTTTACCTTGAACTCTTACCACATACCCATTGCTCATGCCTCCTGTAGGGTTGCTCCTCCCTAAAAAGTGCCGACCTTTAACATAGCTCTCATTCCTCCAAGGCGCAGGAAGCAAGCTTCAGGGCCACAGTGTGATAAAGGCTTGGTCCTCCTTGTAACGAGACATCCGGCGGTCCGTGCCAGCTGTCTGAGATCCATAATCTGTGGATTTAAATGAAGAGAAGAAACCTGCCGGCACAATGGGAATTTCTGCCTTGCGTAGCAAATACGTGTGGGGAGAAAACCTACTTTAGTCCATTGTCTCTTCTCTCAGAGTGCCATTTGAAATGTTACCGTCTTGCAACGTGTGGACTTTTGCGTTTGGTGGCAGCCACAGACACTGAATTCTATGGGAAATGACTTTCTTTCCAACTCCACCTATTTAGAACCTCAATTTCGATTTCCCCTCAGAGAGCTCTGAGTTTATGGAGGAAGATCACCATTGAAGGGAAGCTATCTAGTGATAGCTGTCTAGTTCTATGGCCTGGCTACTGAGACTAGGGATCCGTAGCTGTGGCCACAGTGCGTCTTAAGAACCTTTGTGGTCATCCCGCATCTTGGTTGCAAAACTACTCTCAGCAGAGTCCTAAGCTCAAGATACCATGGATGCTTTTGAAGCCTGCGCCCCAGAGGTGCCTAAGTGCCACCACCATAAGCTCCTCAAGACATTGCCTTTTCTCTACTTTAAAAAATGGAGGTGTTGGGGCACCTGGGTGGCTCAGCTGGTTAAGCGTCAGACTTCAGCTCAGGTCATGATCTCATGGTTCGTGAGTTCGAGCCCCGCATCGGGCTCTCTGCTGACAGCTCAGAGCCTGGAGCCTGTTTTGGATTCTGTATCTCCCTCCCTCTCTGACTCTCTACTGCTCACCTCTGTCTGTCTGTCTCTCTCTCAAAAATAAGTACACCTTAAAAAAATTGAGGTGTAATTTACATGATGAAAGTGTCCAGCTCGTAAGTGTTAGTTCAATAAAGCTTGACAGTTGTGCATCCCACTGTAACCACTACCCAAGAAAATGTACAGAACATTTCCTTCACCTCAAAATACTCTTTCTTGCCCCTTTCTAGTAAATTCCCACCTTCCACCCTGCCCACAATCTACCCCAGAAGCAATGACTTTCTGATTTTTAGTTTTAGTGATGCTCTCCTATTTTTTCTCCTGAAGTCTCTATGGTTCTGGATATACTTAAATATAGAATCCATGTGAAATTAGGTTTTCTGTGTGGATTTCAGAAATATTTACTGTTGTATTTCTCTCTTGTTTGTCCCTTTTCTATTTCATCTGTTTCTTTTACTTATTTGCTTCCTTTTGTTTACTTTGGATTCAATTTACTCTTGCTTTTCAAGGTTCTTAAGGTCAAAGCTTAGATTATTGATTTTATCCCTTTTTTGTGTGTGACTTTTGTCACCTAAAGCAATAAATTTCTTTGTAAGTACTGTGCTAGCCACATACAACAATTTTTATGTATTAGATTTCTATCATCATTCAGGTAAAAATATTTTATAATTCATCTGTGATCTCCTCTTCAACACATGAGATGTTCAGAAGTATGTTGTTTAATTTCTAAAACTGGGGATTTTCTAAATATCTTGTTTTTATTGACTTCTAATTTAATACTATCGTGGTATGATTTTCATTCTTAGATATTTATGGAAATTTGTTTTGAAGTCCAGAATATATGGTCCTGGTGAAAACAACACATGCCCTTGAAAAGAATGTTTTCTTAAGTTGTTGGGAGAAATGTGAGGTGCCTGGGTGGCTCAGTCAGTTAAGTGTCTGACTTTAGCTCTGACTTCGGCTCAGGTCATGATCTCACAGTTGGTGGGTTTGAGTCCTGCACCGGGCTCTGTGCCGACAGCTCAGAGCCTGGACCCTGCTTTGGATTCTGTGTCTCTCTTTCTCTGCCCTTCCCCAACTCACTCTCTATCTCTCTCTCTCTCTCTCTCTCTCTCTCTCTCTCTCTCTCTCAAAAATAAATAAAAAACATGAAGAGAAAAGATGTCATGAGAAAAACATCTACAAAGATTGGGTTTGACACCCTCCTCCAAGTCTCTCTTTTTCCTTGTGTTGTGGACATTCTCCTCTTCCTACTGGAGACCTGGCTCCTCGTGCTGCAGACACGTTTGTCTAGGGAAGATTGACTGTAGTCACTGAGTTATAGCAGCTTATTCTCTGAAGCTTCCAGCACTGGCTAAAAGCCCTCGGTCTTGCCGAGACCTGTGGAGCCCTACTTGAGGCCACCAAGGCGCATCATACCACTCTAAGTGAACCATAAACATCCCCACCCCCTTCAGGACTGGAGAATTCATTCTCCCAGCTGTTGGGACGGTTGGAGGCTGGCAGAATTCAGCTAGTGTCCTCTGGAAATTGCTTTCAGCTGAAGAGCCAATAGGACAAGAGTTTAGAGTCTCTGAGTGGAACCAATATAAATTCTACAGAAAATGAGAAATAAATAAAGGGCAAAGCAGGCAAGGGCCACAATATCATATTTCTTTATTTCCAAACAGCTTTATTAAGATATAATTTACAAGCCATAAAATCCACTTGATTTAAGTGTATAATTCAACTATTTTAAATAAAATTATGGGCTTGTGTCACCATCACCACAGTCCTGTTTTGGAACATTTCTGTCACCCCCAGGAGGTCTCCTGTGCTCATTAGCAGCCATGCCTCATTCTCATTCCTTATCTCTAGGACACTTTGAATTGACTTTCCAACTTCATAAATTTGCCTTTTCAGAACATCATATGAATGGAGTCAGGCAATACATGGTCTTTTGCATCAAGCTTATTTTACTTAGCATAATATACTTTTGAGATTCATCTCTGTTGTAACATGTATCAGTATTTTATTCTTTTTAGGTGCTGAGTACTAGTCCATTGTATGGATATGCCACGTTTTATTTATTGATAAACCAGTTGATGGATAATTGGAGTTTTCCCACTTTTGGGGCTATTATGGATAAAGCTGGTGTGAACATTCACATGAAGTGTTTGTGTAGGCCTATGTTTTCATTTCTGTTGAGCAACTAGGTAGGAGTGAAATCACTGAGACATACAGTAAATTTATCTTTAACTTAAGATGGTGCCCAACTGTTTTTCAAACTGACTGCACTTCCATCAGTACTGAGTGAGTTTTCTTTTTTCCCACATTGTTTCTTTACATCTCCCATTGTTATTGTGCACATTTTTTATTACAACCATCTTAGTGGGTCGGAAGTGGTGTCTCATCATGCTTTGGACTTGTATTTCCCTAATGACTAATGATCCTGAGCATTTTTTATGTGCATATTGGACAGTCCTGTACCTTTTAGGTGAAATATCTATTCAAATCTTTCACTCATTTTAAATTGAGTTAATTATCTTCTTATGGGTGAATTGTTGTAGGAGTATTTCATATTCTGGATACAAGTTCTTTAGTAGATAAGTTAACCTAAAAAATAAAACCGACAGTTTCGTTTGTTTGTTTGTTTTTACCAGCGAAAATGGGTTTATTCAGGAATAGCAGAGAATTACAATCCTGGACAAGCAAGCTATGACAGAACCATAAGTAAGGGCACAGAATAAAGAATAGGAACACCTTTTTATAGAGGAAAATGGGGAGTTGGGATGGCTGTTATAAACAAGTCCATTGGAGTGAACTTCCATTTTGAAGGATAGTAAATTTTCATTGGCTGAGTTGTGATAGTCTCTCATTGGCTGGGCTGTTGTTGGGGAAGGAGGAAAAGTGGTATCTACCTGCAAGGTACATACCTGTTGGGTCTGCAATTGACAATGAATGGTAGGGCATAGGAACTCCCCTGCTGGCCTACCGACTCTATCCCAAATGAAATTTCTTTTTATTGATTTCTACAGATAAATGATTTGAAAATGCTTTGTCCAGTTTGTGGCTTATCTTTTCATTTTCTTAGTAATGTCTTTCCAAGCACAAATATTTTTCATTTTATTAAAATACCATTAAAATTTTTTTCTTTTATCACTCATGTTTTTGTCCAACCCAAGGTCATAAAGATTTTCACCTATGGTTTCTTCCAAGAGGTGTATAGTTTTAGCCTTTACATTTAGGTCTATGATTCATTTCAAGGGAAGCTTTGCATGTGGTGTGAGTTCACAGTTTAAATTCAAATGGTCAGTTGATTTGGGCAAAGATGCCAAGTAAATTCAATGAGGGAAAAAAATCGTTTTAAAGCATATGGCGTTGGGACAACTGGAAAATATACATACTCAGGGAAGATCAGGTCATGTCATGTAAGATGTGGCCCATCTGGGTCACTACCAGTTGACATCAGAGCTTGAGAAGAATTCCCCAATATGACATAGCATGAGTTAACTAATATGCTATATTAGGAAAACTCACAAAGGCCAAGGATTGGCAAAGATATAGAAGGCATAATTTCCCCATCCTTCACTCCTACACTGATGCATAAGTGGTGCACCGTGTGGGTCTGCATTCCAGTGTGGGGACACTAGCCTCCTTTATTCTATGTTTGTATCATGTAAACACAAGAGAGCAGCTTTGTTAATGGGGCAACACACGTGATGTTGGTGCCAGACAGTCTGGACTTGGGAGTTTCAGCTGTTTTGTAAAAGTTGTAAGGAAAAATCAATTTCTCAGCACCTGGAGTCAATGCAGCTTGTGGGAAGAGTCTTCCTTACCTTTGGGAAGAAAGCCACTGGTTCCACTGGAAGCCAATCAGGATATAGTTCTTCTATCTGGGAAGAGTCTATCCCTCTTCTTGGCTACCTTGCTAAACCCCTGGATCACTTTAGGACAGTTATACTCTTTATTTCATCCATAGAGGTAAATTTGGGAAATGGAAGCATACAAGAGTTTTTGAAATCACAGGATTAGATGAAATATAGGAAGAGAGTATATTCATGGATAAAAGGAAAAGCCACAGGACTGAATCCTGGGACAGGTGTAACAACATGTAGAGGTTGAATAGAAGAAGAGGAACCAAGTAAGGAGACTGAACAGGAGGGACGTGAAGCAGGAAGAAAATTCGAAGAGTATGCCTCTATGAAAGTCAAGTGTAGAAGGTATTTCAAGAAAGAAAGTGTGGTCAGTTATGTTGGATATTCTACGGCATCGAATGCGATGACAAAAAGAATTGACCTTTGGTTTTGGCAACATGGAGTTCATAATTAACTTGGTAAGCGCTCTTTCTGTGAAAAGTCGTGTCGAAAGTCTTACTGGAGTGTGTTGTATTGAAAGCCCAATTGGAGTACATTGGGTCCAAAAGTAGTTAAGAGAATGACTACAAAACAACACCAACAACACCAACAACCCACACTCACACACCCACCCACCCACCCACACAAACACACCAAACAAACAAACAAAAAATCCCTTCTGTTCAAGGAGTTGTGCTATGAAGATCTCACTAAAAACATGTTAAAGCCAGTGAGATCAAGAGTTTGTTGTTGTGGTTGTGACGCTGTTTTTAAATTGAGCTGCTGTCTTCGTTGCTGAATTCTTAACACCTAGCACAGTGCATGGCGCATAGTAGATGTTCAAAAATTATTGAGTGTTTGAACTGAATGAAGTATGTTTGCCTTATATATCTTTATGTTTCCATAAGAAATAACACCATATCCAACACATTAATGTTTGCTGAATGAATGAATGAATGAATGGAAGGATACATGAACAATCAGGGACTCTGAAATGTCTTAATGCTTTTGAAGACTTACGGACTAACAGGTTAAAGGAAAACGAAGAGAGCAGTGACCACAGAAATAAACGTACTAGAAAGCTTCCCATAGTAATATGACTCCTGGTATTTATCTGTCTGTCTCTCCAGGGTCAGAGGTAACAATTTGCCCTGTATTCTCCCCTCTCTTACAGATTCAAGAAGAGTTATTGATTTTTCAGTCTGTTCAGCTTTTTCACCTGTTGCGAGGATGGAGTTGTGACCTCCAAACTCCTTGTATGTGGAACCTACATGTATTATCTCATTTAGTTTTCAAACTAAGCTCTATTTGTAGAACGTTTTTAAGTTCAAGGCAAAATCGAGCAGAAAGTACAAAGAATTCCCATGTACCCGGGCACACAAACCTGGCCCATTTTCAACATCCTGGACCAGGGTGGCGATTTGTTACAATCAATGACGCTTCGTATTGTGTTAACACTTAAAGTCCATAATTCACATTAGAGTTTACTCTTGGCACTATCCATTCTATGGCTTATGACAAATGCATAGTGACATGCTTCTACTATTACAATACCATATAGAACAGTTTCACTGACCTAAAAGTTCTTTGTGCTCCACCTAGTCATCCTTTCCTCTCCCCTAATGCTTGGCAACCACTGATCTTTTTACTACTGTGTTTATAGTTGTGCTTTCCCAGAATTTCATGTTGTTGGAATAATATAGACACCTCTCTGGACTGGCTTCTTTCACTTAGTAACATGCACTTAAGATTTCTCCATGTCTTCTCATGGCTTGATAAGTCATTTCTTTTAGCTTTGAACAATATTCCATTGTGTGGATGTACCCCACTTTATCCATTCACTTACTAAAGAACATCTTGGTTGCTCCCAAATTTTGTGGATTATGAATAAAGCTCCTACAGATATTCGCATGCAGGCTTTTTGTGTGGACATAAGTTTTCTACTTATTTGGGTACAACCCAAGGAGCACAATTGCTGGGTTTCATGGTATGAGTATGTTTGGTTTTATAAGAAACTGCCAAGCTCCCGTCCAAATTGGTTGTACCATTTTGCATTCCTACCACTAATGATGAGAATTCCTGTTGCCCTATATCCTCATCAGCATTTGGTGTTGTCAGTGTTTGGGATTTTTTTCTAATCTAATTAGTATGAAGTAGGATCTTGTTTTAATTTGTAGCTCCATAATGACATATGATGTGGAGTGTCATTCCATATGCTTATTTCCTATCTCTCTGTCTCTTTTGGTGAAGTCTCTGTTCAGGTCTTTTGCTAATTTTAAATTCAGGTTATTCATGTTCTTACTGTTGAGTATTAACAGTCCTTTGTGGAGTGCCTGGGTGGCTCAGTCAGTTAAACATTTGACTCTTGATTTCATCTCAGGTCATGATCTCATGATTTGTGAGTTTGAGGTCCATGTTGGGCTCTGTGCTGTCACAGAGCCTACTTATTCTCTCTCCCTTTTTCCCTACCCCTCCCCTACTTGTACTCTTTCTCTCAAAAGTAAAATAAACATTCAAAAACCATATATATAAATATATATATATATATATATATATATATATATATATATATATATGCATATATAAAGAGTTCTTTGTAAATTTTGGTAACATCCCTTATCAGATATAGATTTTGTAAAGTTTTCTCCCAGTCTGTGACTGTGTCTTATTGTCTTGACAATTTCTTTCTCAGAGAAGAAGTTTTTAATTTTAATGAAGTCTATATTATCAATTATTTCTTTCATGGACTGTGCCTTTGGTGTTGTATCTAAAAAGTCATTGGCATACCCAAAGTTGCCTAGGTTTTCTTCTATGTTATGTTCTAAGAGTTTTTTTTTTCAGTTTTGTATTTCACATTTAGGTCTATGATCCACTTTGAGTGGATCATAGAATATTTCTGTAAAAGGTATAAAGTCAGTGTCTAGATTCTTTTCTTTTCTTTTTTTTGCATGTGGATGTCAAGTTGTTTTGTCGCTCTTTGTTTAAAAGATTATCTTTGCTCCTGTGTCAAAGATCAGTTGATTATATTTATGTGGGTTTATTTCTGGGTCTTTATTCTGTTTCATAATAACCCATTTATTTATTCTTTCACCTATATACACTGTCTTGATTATTGTAGATTTATAGTAAATCTTGAAGTTGGATAGTGACAATTATACAATTTTTTTCTTCTCCTTTAATGTTGTGTTGGCTATTCTTGGTCTTTTGACTATCCATATAAACTTTAGGATAAGTTTGTCAATATCCATAAAATAACTTGCTGGGATTTTTACTGGGATTGTATTGAATCTATAGATCCAGCTGGAAAGAATTGATGAATTGATATGTTGGGTCTTCTTTTAAAATCTTTTTAAATGTTTATTTATTTTTGAGAGAGCAAGAGAGTGACAGAACATGAGCAGGGGAAGGGCAGAGAGAGATGGAGACGCAGAATCTGAAGCAGGCTCCAAGCTCTGAGCTGTCAGCAAAGAGCCCGACACGGGGCTTGAACTCACAGACAGTAAGATCATGACCTGAGCTGAAGTCCGACGCTTAATGGACTGAGCCACCCAGGCACCCTGATATATCAGGTCTTCTCATGTGTAACATGGAACATCTTTCCATTTGTTTAGTTCCTCTGATTTATTTACTCTGAATTTTGTAATTTTCATCACATCTGGTAAACATTTTGTTGGGTTTTATACCTAAGTATTTACTTTTCTTGGATGCTAATGTAAATGGCGTTGCGTTTTTACTTCCAAATTCCACTTGCTCATTATTGGTATATAAGAAAGTGATTGACTTGTTAACCTTATATCCAGCAGCCCTGTTATACTTGCTTATTAGTTCTAAGGAGACCTTTTTTGTGTATTCTTTTGGATTTTCTACTTAGACAATCATGTCATTTGCAAACAAAGACAGTTTTATTTATTTCCTCCTAATCTGTACACATTTTATTTCCTTTTCATGTCTTATGACTTAGGACTTTCAGTACTATGTTGAAAAGGGATGGCAAAAGGGGGCATCCTTGCCTTGTTCCTGATCTTAGTGAGACAGCTTTGAATTGCTCACCATTAAGTATGATGATAGCTGTAGGTTCTTTGTAGGTGTTCTTTATCAAGTTGAGGAAGTCCCCCTCTATTTCTCATTTGCTGAGAGTTTTTATTATGAATGGATATTAGACTTTGTCAGATGCTTTTTCTGCACCTATTTACATAATCATGTGATTTTTCTTCTTTGGCCTATAAATGTGATGGATTTCATTAAGTGATTCTTGAATATTGAACCACCTTTGCATACTTGAGATAAATCCCATTTGGTTGTGGTGTATAATTATTTTTATACATTGTTGAATGTGATTTGAATTTGAATTGTTGAATTTAATTTGCAGTATTTTATTGAGTATTTTTGAACTTGATTTTAATTGTCTATTTGTTGATATTTTATTGAGGAATTTTGCATCTATGTTTTGAGAGATATTGAGCTGTAGTTTCCTTTTCTTGTGATGCCTTTCTCTGGTTCTGGTATTAGAGTAATGCAGGTCTCAGAATGATTTAGAACATATTCCTTTTGTGTCTATCTTCTGGAAGAGATTGTAGAGAATTCATATAATGTCTTCCTTAAATGTGAACCCATCTGGACCTGGTGCTTTCTGTTTAGGAAGGTTATTAATTATTGATTCAATTTCTTCAGTAGATATAGGCCTGCTCAGATTATCTATTTTTCCTCGTGTGAGTTTGGACAGATGGTGTTTTTTTTTATTGAAGTATAGTTGATATACAACATCATGTTAGTTTTAAGTATACAACTTACTGATTTTACAATTCTATACATGCAATGATCACCACAATAAGTATAGTTGCCATCTGTTGCCATACACAATTTTTATAATATTATTGGCTATATTCTCTATGCTGTACTTTTCATCCTGTGACTTATTTATTTTATAACTGGAAGTTTGTACCATTTAATCTCCTTCACCTATTTTGCCCCTTCCTCCACTCCCTTCCCTCTGGCAACCACCAGTTTGTTCTCTATTTATGAGTCATTTCGGATTTTGTTTATTTGTTTCTTTTGTTTTTTAGATTCCACATATAAGTGAAATCATACAGAATTTGTCTTTCTCAGTCTGATTTATTTCTCTTAGCATAATAACCTCTAGGTTTCCATGTTGTGAATGGCAAGATTCATTGTTTTTGGGGGGAGGCATCATGGGCACACAGGTTGAGATGCCTCCCTCTGTGGATAAGGCAGATGTTGCAAAGTCTGCTGACCAAATGGTGACCCAATACTGCCTCCTTCTAATAATAACATTTCAGGCCTGGATTTCTTGAACTGCTCTTTTTGGCCTCAATAGATGTAATGCTCTTTGGTTTCATGGCATATGAAAAAGGGGACTTGGAGTGTGATGCCTTGATGGATAACATCTGAATGAGAGTAACCTGGCCAGAAGTAACCTCAAAGTTACCTCTTGGGGATAGGTTACACAAATTGATCATACAGAATAACAGTTATGAGTTGGCTAAAAATTAGTGTTACTAATGTAACCAAAGACTCCTTGAACCAAACTAGATTTCCCTGCAGATATTGCATTATGATAAACATCCCCTCAGCCCCACCATAAACCCCCCGGAGCACATCGCTGTAAAACTTCTCCCAGTATTTGCTCAATAGACTGAAAGGAGAGGTTGTAAAGAGACTTAGGACCTTCTCTGGAGGTTAGCTTAGCCCAAAAGTTAAGAGCACTGTTTATAGATTAGGCATAAGCAGAAGCCAAGCAAAAGTAGCTGCACATAACTTCACTGATCAACAACAAATATTGAGCACCTTCCTGAGGTTTACATTCCACGAATCCTTTTGCAATTCCTATCCCCATGCTTCCTTTTAATGAAAAGGCAGTAACAAAATACTTTCACAAAAACTACCATTTGTACAAAGAACAGATAGACATGAGCCCTTCTGGTATAGGCTCACTCACTCACAAAGAACTTAGACAAGCATTAGAGATTATGTCTCTACCAAGTGAGTTACACCTCCTTCATTATGGTTAAAGATTATGGATAGAATGACTCCTAATCTATCTATAGATGATTAACATAAGCCTTAAGGCAGTAACGTATGTGCCCTCTGTTTACTGAGGGCTACGACAACAACCCTGCTCTCTTCTTAAACATCTTGTTATTTTCTCTGCTATAAGCCTACCTAACTCTGGTTCAAAAACAGTGCATGATTTACAGCTTGGAACAAAGCCGTACAAATTGTTACTGCCTAAATTAAGATAAGACTGTCTCCTTCTAGGTCTGGGGGATTCGCGAATATGCCAACCTAAGAGAAATTGTTAAAAATGCCTTGTCACTGATGTAAAGTCACTCACTGCCTTTAAATAAAGATACTGAGACCAGCAGAGCAGAGATGCCAGAGTTGCCAGAGATGCCTGCTTGGTGATCAGACTGCATTTCATGGCTCTCTCATTCCTTTTGCCGACACCATTCATCCTTCAGGGACCCTTGGACTCGCCAGAGCTGGACTCGGGCAGGTGGCGCCCCGAACAGGGACCTGAGGGTAAGCCCCTTTTTCCTAAGCTCACTCTAAGATAGTTAGGGATGGTTAAGACCCCACCTAAGGGTGATGCAGACCCCCTTGTAGAGATAGACAAGGTGAGTGCGGTGGGTAGGTTCAGAACTTAAACTTTTGGAGAAGCAACAGGCCATACTGAGTCTAAAGAAAGAGAACTCGGTATAGAAATCAGAACTTAAACTTTTTGAGAAGCAACAGGCCATACTGAGTCTAAAGAAAGAGAACTCAGTATAGAAATCAGAACTCCAACTTTTTGAGAAGCAACAGGCCATACTGAGTCTGAAGAAAGAGGACTCAGTATAGAAATCAGAACTTAAACTTTTGAGAAGCAGTAAGCCATACTGAGTCTAGAGAAAGGAGTCTCCATATAGAAAACAGAACTTAAATTTTTGAGAAACATGGGCCATAATGAGTCTAAAGAAAAGAGACTCTTTATTGACATTATTCATAATCTCCTTATTTAGAAGGAGATTAAGTTTCACCTCAGCAGGTTGCTCACTTTCTGCATTTTGTACAAGAGCATTGTCCTTCGTTTCCAGAGCAAGGAACCATAAACCTAAGAAGTTGGAATAAGGTTGGTGAAGAAACAAAGCTCTACTATATGCTTCAGGGACCACAAAAGGTTCCTGTGGATGCTTTCTCCTTATGGAATCTTGTCACAGGTGCCTTAGATCCCCAGGTGGAGGCTGCAAGGTGAACTAGAGAGCTAAAGAATATGCCTCCTGAGGAGGATATACCTCCGCTTGTTGCTCCTAATATTAACAACCTCACCATCTCTGAAAAGGAAAAATTAAGCCAATTTCTATAAATGGATATATATATAGATGATATGTATGGATATACATATATAGATTGGATATGTATATGAATACATATATATAAAGTATATATGGATATGGATATGTATGGATATATAAATATATGGATATGTATGAATATATATCTATGGATATATGCATGGATATATATATGGATATATAAACATGTATATGTGGACATATATGGATATCTATCTACCTAAGATACCTAATTATGTATCTAATCTACCTAATTATCTATCTATCTATCTATCTATCTATCTATCTATCTATCTATCTACGTCAGCCAAAAGGAGGAATGAGACCTTTCCATTTGTAAGGACATGGAACTAGTTAGTATGATGCTAAGTGAAGTAAGTCAGTCAGAAAAAGACAACTACTTTCCCATAATTTCACTCATATGTGGAACTGAAGAAACAAAGAAGCAAAGGGGAAAAGATGAGAGGTAAAGTAAGACTCTATTAGGATTCCCTACCAGGAAACTTTTTGAGAGATCTCCCATGGGAAACTCCCTAGCTCTCTCCCAGCCCCTGACTCCCTATAAAAGCACTATATCTAACTCTCTCTCTCCCTCTCTTTTTCTCTCTCCCTCCCTCTCTCTCTCTCTCTCTCTCTCTCTCTCACTCACTGTTTTTCCTTCTACACTCTGGTCAATCTAACTATATGTGAGGGCTTCTCCCTCATTCATTCCCTGGATTAATAAATATGATGACTGGAGCTCATTAACTCTGACTAATCTACCTTCGGATAGAGATTTTAAGGAATATTCCCAAGCAGCTGCTGAAACTTCTTTTGTTTCGGGAAATTTCCCTGTCCTCTCTGGCCTGACATAGACTGCCTAATGTGGAAAACAATAGAAAACAAAACAAAGAATTCAAAACAAAAGTAAATAAATAAAAATAAAATAAAATTCAGCAATCTGCTCATCTATCTGAGACTGACAGACTTTAGGACCATGTGAAGCTCTTTTCTCTGCCCTCTGTGCCTTAGTCTGCCTTCAGACCTCTCGGCATACATTCAGCCTTCCCTTCCCCCTCCTCCCCACACTGTCATAAGGCAAAAAAAAAAAAAAAAGCCTCCTTAAAATTTAAATTTCCTCACTGGTTCCATAGGAAAAAATTAACAATGGTAAACATTTAAGGGGATACAGATAAAATATTATTAAGATAGACATGTCTTTTAAATCATAAAACTTTATTCTACTAAGGTTGACAAAAATGGGTTTTTAAAAGTGCACTGGTATAAGGTTGAAATTCTGCTTTTTTCTCTGTTCAAAACACAGTTTTCTTGGACTACTTTTCTCTTGATAAGACAATGTAAACAAAGATTTTTTCTCTCTCTTTTGTCTACGGGGAAAACCAAAGCTTTAGAGTTCATTTTTATCAGGTCTTTAATTGCTTAATGAAAACCTCTCAATGTTAAAGAAGCTAGGTTTTGCTAACAACTATATAATGCTATACATTGGCCTTTAGGATCTTTTATTGCCACCTTGGTTAAATAAATAAAGTTTTAAGATTTGTAATGATCTGTAATTCTATTTAGGATGTGCTTTATAATAACTTCCTGAGGTTTTAACCAACTTCCCAGGATTGAAATAGTAAATGAAACATTTTTGGTGTTTAAATGAATTTAAGTTTGTTGAATCTGTCTTTAAAGTTATCAGCATTAAATATAAAGCTTTATCCTACTAGGTTTATTGAAGGTCAAACAAGCTCATGTTATCTCTGTTCCAGTTTGTTAGCAAAATAAAGACTGAAAGTGATGGTTAATTTTGTCTGCCTCATAGTTTTCATGGGTAAAATGTTAAGATAGCTTTCAAAGTCCTTGGTAACCTAAAACGTTAAAGTTTAGCCTATATGAGAAATTGAGATTGAATTCATTGGTTATCTAACGAGGTAACAAGCTGAAGCACTAATTACTAGATGTAGTTTGTGCTTTAGACCTGTTGCAAAAAACTAAAGATATTTGGAACTGTTGAAAACATGCTTTGTGCTTAATGGATTCATTAGTTTGCCATCTAACAAAAAATTCTGATATAACATAGAGTTCACAATTGATTACTGTTCAGTTTTCACTGGAGACTAAGGTTTCTAGCAGTTAAAATTCTGCGAAGTGTACTTAAGACTGATGGAAATAAGGAAAGCAACTCTGTTTGTAGGAAGGTAGGAGGTATGGAAGAAAGACAAAAGGAATGGGAATACATCTTTCGCTGAGGGTAAAAGAAAGTAATTTTGTCCTAAATGAGACTGGTTATTCGGAGAGAAATGACTTGGGACAAAATCTAAATGCAAAGAAGAGTTGTAGAAGGTTCATGAAAGAAAAACTTTTAAAAAGGAATTTTATGTGTGGTCAGGACAGACTAAGGTTAAAAGGCATGGATTTTAAAAGTTCACAGGGTTAAAATGAAAATTCCTCCTCCTTTGATCCAAAGGCTAGCGAAATGATGGCTATACTCTTTTTTTTTTTTTAACGTTTATTTATTTTTGAGAGACAGAGAGACAGAGCGTGAGCAGGGGAAGGGCAGAGAGAGAGGCAGACACAGAATCCACAGCAGGCTCCAGGCTCCGAGCCATCAGCACAGAGCCCGATGCGGGGCTCGAACTCACAGACTGTAAGATCATGACCTGAGCCAAAGTCGGCCGCCCAACCGACTGAGCCACCCAGGCGCCCCCGATGGCTATGCTCTTAATGCCAGCCTCCAAAATCCTCCACATTTGTGTTGTTCCTGTTTAGCAGGGAAATGGATGCCTATGCCGTATAAAGGATGGATGATATATGAAAGGCTTTTACTAAGATACATGGAGGTCATTTTGCTAAACTTAGCCCATTATATGCCACAAGTGGATATGAACATAGCACTCTCCCTGGCCCACTTCAAGAGGGATACCAACAGGCAGATCTCCTAACAAGGGCAGGGATATTTTCAGCCGTAGAAGAAGCTCGCCTTTCTCATGGCTTGCATCATCAAAATGCTTCTGCACTTAGATTACAATTTAAAATCCCTACAGAGACTGCTTGAAGCATTGTCCATGGCTGCAATCATTGCCCTACTTATCTTCCTAGACCTCCTGCTGGAGTTAATCCACGGGGACTCAGACGTCATGACCTTTGGCAAGTGGATGTTACTCATACTCCATCTTTTGATAAACTTTGCTATGTGCATGTGTGTGTGGATACCTTTTCTTGTGTTATTATTGCCTTGGCACATACAGGAGAGGCCTTTAAAGATGTGATCCCAGCACCTTTTTTTGTGCTTTTTCTACTTGGGAAATCCCAGGGCAATCAAACCTGACAATGCCCCTGCTTAGACATCAGCTGCCTTCAAAAGTTTTAATAGGATGTGGTATTAACCTGGGGTCAAGAGTGTGCTTGTATATTCCCAGATGACACAGACTTCCCCCTGTGGATTTCGGAGCACCTAGTCTAGCCCTATGTGGAATCCTCCGTGCCTCCACCACCAAACAAGACTCACCTTCCTTCGCCCCACTACCAGCCACTGAGACACCACCTGACAAGGACAGCCCAAGCCCACAGGACACTAGCACCACCCCCACCAGGACCTAGATGCTACTGCTTGCCTGGTCACTTTGACCCGACCAACAAAACTTACTTCTCATAATGTTCAAGGTATAGGCACCTTATGCAATTCTTATCTCCACTACCACACAGGGTACGCTTAATATTGACCTGACTACAAAATGGAAGTTATTCTGTTACATGTTTTGCTTGTATTTTGACAAATTGTATATCTTCAAACATGAATGTAAAATCTATGATTGTTAAGCAACCCCCTTATGTTATACTTACCGTTACATTAACTCTTCCCTGGTATGATGATTTGGGTTTACAGGTTATTCAGGAGGTCAGTAACTCCCTTGCTCAACATAAATGTTTTGTTGCAGGGTTAATTTTAGGTATTACTGCACTTATTGCTGTTATAGGATCCTTAACCACCTCCTAATTATTCTCCTGATGAGGACCGACCTGATGAAAATGTCTGGGCATTCATTCATGGGACCACAGGCTTCCCCCGTTGGTGGCAATGCCTGTATCCCATGCAAATTGCCTATCATCTTACCAATACTAACCAAATTATATACGATTAGTCCAATCCTATGCCTGGTGTTAATTATAGATTTTCCTTCACTGGGCCATCTAATTATACATGGTCCAATAATCTTATTCCCAGACCTCTCTCAGTAAACAGATGGCATACAAATGGTTGGGTCCCACCTATACTACCCACCTCCATTAATATTCAAGTCTATTACCAACCCAATATTTGGCAGCTTGTTGCTGCTATGAGGCTACTGATCTTGAGTCGTCCTGATAAGTCCACTCCCGATGCTGTTTCAGCCTGTGTACAGGCCCCATATGTTCTTTTCTACTCTAGTTTTACTTCTGGGAAATTCACTGTAGAAATTAACGAGGCTCAACATTTTCACATCTCCTGTTCCGATTGTGCCTTATCTAATTGCATTAGTGTTAATAACAGTGCTGCATATTTGATGATTCTCCAACAGCCTCCTTACGTAATGTTACCTGTCAAGCTGACTATCCCTTAGTATGATGATTATGCTTTACAAGTCATCTAAGAGATCCATGATGCTTTCATGCCACCTAAGAGATTTATTGGAGCCTTGATTTGGGGTCTCTGTCCACTTCTACTACTGCTCTGGTACAGGAGGTGCACACCGCCCAACATGTCAATCAATTGACCAAAAATGTTTCATTTGCATTAGCCACTCAAGAAATAATTGATAGAAAATTAGATACAAAAGTTAATATATTAGAGGAAGCCATACTCTTTATTGGAAATGAGTTAAATACTTTAAAAACGCGCTTAGTTCTTCGCTGCCATAGAGAATATACTTGGATTTGTGTCACCCCTCTCCAACATAACGCAACCCTTAATCCTTGGCATCGAATCCAGAATCACCTACTTGGAATCTGGAATCATTCCGACTTTAGTATTGATATCCAATCTCTCCATCGACAGATTCAATCCATCAATGAATCCTCCGTTTTTGTTCCCCCTTCACAGGTGGCCATTTCCTTCTTAAATGGATTACATAACTTTTTCAACTCTAAAGGGCTGTTTTCCTTACTGGCCAACGTTGGCAAAATTCTTGGTGTTCTGCTTCTTATTATATGCCTGATCCCAGTTTTTTGCGGAGTCTTAAGTTGCAATATTCATGACATAAGCGTTAAGTTACATACTTTGCATCTAAGAAATAGAAAAGGGGAAGATGTTTTATGGCTGAGTAACACTCCATTGTGTACACCACATCTTCTTTATTCATTCACCTATCAATGGACACTTAGGTTGCTTCCATATCTTGACTATTGTAATTAATGCTGCAGTAAACATAGAAATATATGTATTTTTTCAAATTAGTGTTTTTATTGTCTTTGGGTAAATACTCAGTAGTGAAATTATTGTGTAATATACTTTAATTTTTAAAGTTTTTTTACATTTATTTATTTTTGAGAGACAGAGCACAAGAAGGGAAGGGGCAGAGAGAGAATTAGACACAGAATCTAGAAGCAGGCTCTCGGCTCTGAGCTGTCAGCTCAGAGCCTTACATGGGGCTCAAATTCACAAAGCATATGATCATGACATGAGTTGAAGTCAGACGCTTAACTGACTGAGTCACCCAGCAGCCCCAATATACTTTAATTTTTAATTTTTTGAGGAAACTCCATACTGTTTTCCATAGTCGATGCACCAAATTGTATTCCCACCAATAGTGTACGAGGGTACATTTTTCTCCGCATCCTTGCCAACACTTGTTATTTCTTGTATTTTTGTTCTAGCCATTCTGACTGGTGTGAGGTGATATCTCATTGTGGTTTTAATTTCCATTGCCCTGATTGGTGATGTTGAATATTTTTTCATTTGTCTGTTGGCCATCTGTATATCTTTTTTGGAAAAATGTCTATTCAAGTTCCCTGTCCATTTTCTTGGTATTGGGTTGTATAAGTTCTTTATATGTTTTGAATATTAACCCAATATCAGATATATCATTTGCAAATATTTTCTCCCATTCTGTAGGTTATGTTTTTGTTTTGTTGATGGTTTCCTTCACTGTGCAAAAGATTTTTTAGCTTGATGTAGTCCCATTTGTTTATATTTGCTTTTGTTTCTCTTGCCTGGGGAGACATCCAGAAAAATATTGCTAAGGACGATATCTATGAGTTTAATACTTATGTTTTCTCTTAGGAGTTTTATGAGTTCAGGTCTTGTATTTAAGTCTTTACTTTGTTTTGCATTTATTTTTGTGTATGGTGTGAGAAAATGGTTGGGTTCCATTCTTTTGCATGTAGCTGTAGTTTTCTCAGAACCATTTATTGAATAGACTGTCTGTGTCCCATTGTATATTCTCGCCTTCTTTGTCATAGATTAATTGGCCATAGAAGCATGGGTTTATTTCTGGGTTCTCATGAACACATTGGTCTATGTGTCTATTTTTGTGCCAGTACCATAATGTTTTGATTACTATAGCTTTGTAGTATAGTTTGAAATCTGGCACTGTGAAACCTCCAGCTCTGTTTTTCTTTCTCAAGATTGATTTGGATGTTTGGGGTCTTTTGTGGTTCCATACAAATTTTAGGATTTTTTTTGTTTTGGTTCTGTGAAAAATATTATTGGTTTTTGATAGGGATTGCATTGAATCTATAGATTCTTTGGGTAGTGTGGACATTTAGACAATATTAAAATTCTTCCTATCCATGATCATGGAAAATCTTACCATTTACTTGTGTTGTCTTCAGTTTCTTTCATCATTATCTTACAGTTTTCAGAGTAGAAGTCTTTCATTGCCTTGGTTAAATTTATTCTTAGGTATTTTATTCTTTTTGATGAAATTATAAATAAGGTTGTTTTTTTAAATTTTCCTTTCTGCTATTTTGTTACTAGTGTATAGAAATGCAAAATATTTCTGTATATTGATTTTGTTTCCTGCAACTTTACTGAATTCATTTATTAGTTGCAATAGTTTTTATCAGTAGAGTCTTTAGGGTTTTTTAAAAATTTATTTTGGAGAGATTGCAAGTGGGGGAGAGACAGAGAGAGGGAGACAAAAGATCTGAAGTGGGCTCTGCACTGACGGCTGACAGCTGCGAGCTTGATGTGGGGCTTGAACTCACAAACTGCAAGATCATGACCTGAGCCAAAGTCGGATGCTCAACCAATTGAGCCATCCAGGTGCCCCAGGTTTTGTTGTTTTTTTTATACTATCATGTCATCTGTAAGTAGAGACAGTTTTACTTCTTCCTTACCACTTTGGATGACTTTTTCTTTTCTTGTTTGGTTTCTGTGGCTGGGACTTCCAGTACTATGTTGGATAAGAGTGGTGAGAGTGAACATCCTTGTCTTATTCCTTATCTTAGAGGAAAAACTGAAAGCTTTTCAACATTGAGTGTGATGTTAGCTGTGGGTTGGTCTATATGGCCTTTATTATGTTGAAGTGTGTTCCTTCTATACCCACTTTGTTGTTTTTATTATAAATGGATGTTGAATATTTTCAAATGCTTTTTTCTGCATCTATTGAGATATTCATATAATTTTAACTTTTATTTTATTAATATGATGTATCACATTGATTCATTTGTGTATATTGAACCATACTTCCACCCCTGGAATAAATTTCCCTTGATCATGGTGGATGATTCTTTTAATGTATTTTTGAATTCAGTTTGCTAACATTTTCTTGAAGATTTTTTTTTGCATCTATGCTTATCAGGGATATTGGTCTGTAATTTTTGTTTTTGTAGTGTCTTTGTTTTTTTTTTTAATTTTTTTTAACGTTTATTTATTTTTGAGAGACATAGAGACAAAGTATGAGCAGGGGAAGGGCAGAGAGAGAGGAAGACACAGAATCTGAAGCAGGCTCCAGGCTCTGAGCCGTCAGCACAGAGCCCAATGCGGGGCTCGAACCCACAGACCGTGAGATCATGACCTGAGTTGAAGTTGGCCACCCAACCAACTGAGCCACCCAGGCGCCCCGAGTGTCTTTGGTTTTGACATCAGGATAATGCTGACCTCATAGCAAGAATTTGGAAACATTCCTTCCTCTTCCATCTTTTGGAAAAGTTTGAGAAGATCGGGTGTTAACTCTTTTTTAAATGTTTGGTAGAGTTTACCTCTGAAGTAATTTCATTCTGGACTTTGGTTTGTTGAAGTTTTTGTTTCCCAGTTCAATTTTGTTGTTAGTGATCCGTTTATTTAGATTTTCGATTATTTCATGATTCAGTTATGGAAGATTGTGTGTTTCCAGGAGTTATGCATTTTTTCTAAGTAGTCCAATTTGTTGGTATATAATTTTTCTCAGTATTTTCTTATAATCGTTTGTATTACTGCGGCATTGGTTGTGACTTCCCTTTCATTCCTGATTTTCTTTATTTGTGTTTTCTCTTTTGTTCTTGATGAGTCAAGGTCAAGTTTTATCAATTTTGTTTATATTTTCAAAAAACCAGCTGCTGGTTTTATTGATCTTTTCTATTTCTTTTTTTTCTTAGTTTCTATTTTATTTATTTTTGTTCTTATATGTATTATTTCCTTCTTTCTGCTAACTTTGGACTTTGCTCTTCTTTTTCTACTTCCTGTAAGTAGTAGAATAAGGTTAGATTATTTGAGATTTTTCTTGTTTCATGAGTTAGTCCTGTATCACTGTAAACTTCCCTCTTAGAACCACTGTACCTACCCCAGAGATTTTGGAATGTTGTTTCCATTTTCATTTGTTTCAAGGTATTTTGAAATTTTCTTTTTGATTTTTTTATTGACCCATTGGTTGTTTAGTAACATGTTTGACCTCTGTGCGCATTTCTGTCAGTTTTTTCTTATAGTTGATATTTACTTTTACACCATGGTGATTGCAAAAGATGCTTGTGGAGGTGCCTGGGTGGCTCAGTGGGTTGAGCATCTGACTTTGGCTCAGGTCATGATCTCACAATTGGTGAGTTTGAGTCCTGCGTTGGTATTCATTTTTATTTTTGAGAGAGAGAGAGAGAGAGAGAGAGAGAGAGAAAGAGAGAGAGAGTGAGTAGGGGAGGGACAGAGAAACGGGGAGACAGAATCCAAAGCAGGATCCAGGCTCTGAGTTGTTGGCACAGAGCCCAATGCAGATGTGAACTCCCAAACTGGGAGATCATGACCTGAGCTGAGCTGAGGTGAGAGCTTAACAGACTGAGCCACCCAGGCGCTCCTCCTTATTAATTTTTCTGATTGGACAACTGTTTCCTTATTGATTTTCTGTCTGAGTGATCTATCCATTGATGTAAGTGGGGTGTTAGGGTCCCTTATTATTATTATATTACTGTCAATTTCTCTGTCTATTTCTGTTAATATACTTTATATATTTAGATACTCCTGTGTTGGATGCATGAATATTTCTAATTGTTATATCCTCTTGGTAGATTGATCACTTTATTATTGTGTGTTGCCTTTTTTTCCTCTTGTTATCTTCTGTTTTAAACTCTCTTTTGTTTGGGGCGTCGGGGTGGGCTCTGTTGGTTAAGCATCTGACTCTTGATTTTGGCTCAGGTCATGATCTCATGGTCATGAGAACAGGGCCCTGTCCAGGTCCCATGCTGGGCCCCACATTGGGCCCCACACTGGGCCCTGCAATGGGCTCTGTAATGGGTGTGGAGCCGGCTTAAAATTCTCTTTCCCTCTTCGTATGCAGCTCTTCTGCTTGTGCTCTCACGTGCACTCTCTCACTCTCAAAAACAAACAAACAACAACAACAACGACAACACACACACCATTATTTTGTCTAAGTATTGCTACCCCAGGGTTTTCTTTTGGTTTGCTTCCATTTGCATGGAATAACTTTTTCCATCTCTTCACTTTTACTCTGTATGTGTAAAGTGAAGTGAATCTTGTTTTTTTACTTATTTGGTCACCCTCTGTCTTTTGATTGCGGCACTTACATTCAAAGTAATTATTGATAGGTACACACTGCCTTTTCGTTCATTGTTTTATGATTGTTTTTGTGGTTCTTCTGATTCTTTATTTTTCTCTTGCTCTCTTTCTTTGTGGTTTGATCGCTTTCTTCATGATATGCTGGCATTCCTTTCTCCTAATTTTTGGTGTATCTTTTATAGTTTTTTGGTTTGTGGTTACCGTGAGGTTCACATATGACATCTACGTACATAGCAGTGTATTTTACATTGATGTTTGTTTGAGATCTCGAACACATTCTAAAGGCACTACATTTTTACCCCCGACTCTCTGTTTTATATATATGATACCATATTTTACATTTTTTTTGCGTATTTCTTGACCAATTTTTATAGGTATAATTGATTTTACTACTTTTTAAAAATTTTTTTAACGTTTTTATTTATTTTTGAGAGACATAGAGACAGAGTGTGAGCAGGGGAAGGGCAGAGAGAGAGAGGGAGACACAGAATCGGAAGCAGGCTCCAGACTCTGAGCCATCAGCACAGAGCCTGATGCGGGGCTCGAACTCACAGACTGTGAGATCATGACCTGAGCTGAAGTCGGCCGCTTAACCAACTGAGCCACCCAGGCACCCCTGATTTTACTACTTTTATATTTTAACCTTTATACTAGTTTTATAAGTGATTGATCTATTACCTTTTCTATATGTTTGCTTTTATTACTGAAATTGTTTCCTTTCATACAATTTTCTTCCTTCAAGTTATGGCCTTTTCTGATGAGGGAGTGTGAGGCAGGCTGAGGGGTAAAGCACAAGCTAGCACACATGCCCTCCAGGTGGGACATGTATGATATTCCTTGGACACTTTTGGCTACAAGAAAGGACAATAAATAAATAAATAAATAAATAAATAAATAAATAAATAAAAAAGAATCTCCACCAGTTTACAAGAAAAAGGCAATCCAGAGTTTAGTGTATGTGCTGTCTAAGCGGGCATAAGAAAAAGGCAATCCCAACAATACCCTAAACTCCAGGAACTTCCTACTGTCTTAATGTTAATGCTTTGCCAGAGGGAAAAACAACCTTAGCTTGACAATAGCTAGGCCTTCAGTAAGCTATGTGAAAGTCCCTTTGGAAACTCCCTCTTGACTTTATCTCCCCGGACTCCATAAAACTATCACCCCCACACTTGTAGTGCAGCAATTCCTGCCCATGGGTCGTGTCCCTGTGCTTTAATAAAATCACCTTTTTCCACCAAGGACGTCTTTAAGAATTCTTTCTTGGTCATCAGCTGCAGGCCCCATGAACCCCCCACCTTTTACCCCAAAACGTCATCATTTTCCACTTAAAGAAGTCCCTTTATTTTTTACTTTTTTAAAGTTTATTTATGTATTTTGAGGCAGGGGTGGG
Organism: Paguma larvata; assembly: GCA_030068075.1. Lineage (NCBI taxonomy): Eukaryota > Metazoa > Chordata > Mammalia > Carnivora > Viverridae > Paguma > Paguma larvata. The sequence goes on along the minus strand of CM057833.1, from coordinate 98,132,476 downwards.
GGTTGGGTGGAGAGTGGGGAAGGGGCAGAGAGAAAGGGAGACGGAGAGAATCCCAGGCAAGCTCCACACTATCAGGGCAGAGCCCAATGTGAGATCATGACCTGAGCCGAAGAAATCAAGAGTCAGATGCTTAACTGACTGAGCCACCCAGGCGTCCCAAGAAGTGCCTTTCATACTTCTTATAAGGCTGCTTTAGTGGTGATAAGCTCCTTTAATTTTGTCTTCAAAACTCTTTGTCTCTCTGTTAATTCTGACTGATAACTTTGCCGAGCAGGGTTTTCTTGGTTGTAAGGTTTTTTTCCTTTCAGCATTTCGATTATATAATGCCTGTCCCTTCTGGCTTGCAAAGCTGCTGCTAACAAATCAGCTGATAGTCTTATGGAGTTTCCCTTGTACCTAACTGTTTGCTTTTCTCTTGATGCTTTTAAGATTCTCTCTTATTATTTCTAAGTTTGACATTTTAATTATTATGTATCTTGGCGTGGACCTCTTTGGGTTCATCTTGTTTCTGTGCTTCCTTGTCCTTCCTGCTCTGTTTTCTTTCTCCAGGTTAGGGAAGTTTTCAGCTATTATTTTCTTCAAATAAATTTTCTGCCCTTTTAGCTCTCTCTTCTTCTCTGGAAACTTTATAATACAGATGTTAGTATGTTTGATGTCATCACAGAAATCCCTTTGCCTATTCTCATTTTGGGGGGGGGGCGTTATTTTTCTGTTCAGCTTGATTGCTTTCTGTTGCCCTGTCTTCCAGATCATGGATCCATGCATCCTCTAATCTGTTGTTGATTCCCTCTAGTGTATTTTTAACTTCAATTATTGTATTCTTCAGCTCTGACTAGTTCTTTTTTATATTCTCTATCATTTTGCTGAAGTTCTCACAGACTTTATCCATTCCTTTCTCAAGTTCAGTGAACATCTTTATGACCATTACTTTGGACTCCTTATCAGGCAAATGGCTTCCCTCTGTTTCATATATCTTTTTCTCGGGGTTTTGTTCTCTTCTTTCAGGATATATTACTTGGAGCATATCTGTCTTCTCATTTTGTCTGATCCTCTGTGTTTGTGTCTGTGTATTCAGTAGGTCAGCTATGTCTTCTGATCTTGAAAGTGACTGTCTTATGCAGGAGGGATCCTGTGGTGCCCTGTAATGCCATTCTCTTCATCCTCAGAACCAGGTGTCCTCTGTGTGGGCTGCACGTGTCCTCCTGTTATGACTGAGCTGTGATTACTGCTGGTACACTGGGGGTGGGCTGGCCCTCAGCCTAGCTGTCTGTAATGACTGCCACTGGTGTACAAGGCTAGCTCCTGGGTTGTAAGGGTAACCACTGCAGGCATGCTGGCATATGGAGTTAGCCAATTCCCCTTTGGGGTAGGAGTTGCTTTAGAGGTGTGCCTGTCTTGGCCAGAGCTGACTCCTGGGTGTGGTGGAGCAGTAGTCCCTTTGGCGGAACTGCTAGTCCTGACTAAATCTGACTTGCTGTGACAGAATGGGAACTGCTTTGGAGGGACAGCTGTGAGAGTGGGTAGTTTGGGTGAGGCGAGTCCACAAAGGAGCACTGGTGTGGAGCAAGTGGTGCTGGCAAGTCAGTGGGAGTGTAAAAACTGCCTCCCACAAGTATCTAGGTATCTGGGCAAGGGAGGGCAAGAAAAATGGCACCTGCCAGCACTTCGGTTCCCAGAGAGATCTCCTGTGGATCCTAGACCCTCTGGAACACACCCTCAAATGGGTCAATATGTATATCCCTTCATGTACAAGCTAGCACTTTTCAAACTGCAGCTTCTGTGCTGGGTGTCGGGCTGAGCGATAGAGCGTCCTGGCTCTTTAAGGGTGAAGACTCAGTTTCCTAAAGCCCTCCTGCTCTCCGGGAGTTTGAGCCTTACTGATTTTCAAAGTCAGACTCTATAGGGACTCATCTTCCCAGTGCAGATCCCCAGAACTGGGGTGCCCACTCTGGGGCTTGATGCCCTTGCTCCTACTGCTTGTGATGTCCCTGCCACTGTGGATCACTGTGCCAGGGTTTTGGTTTCTGACTGTGCCTCTGCCCCTTTTACCCTTCTCAGCGTGGCCTTCTCTTTATGACTTCAGCTATGGGATACCGGTTCCACTGGTCTTTGGTCTTCGGTTCATTTTCAGAGTGAGTTGCCATACACTAGTTGTTGCTTTGGTGCGTCTGTGGGAGGAAGTGAGTTCAGGATCCTCCTTTTAATATTGTAGGTTTCTTGCAGATAACATGTCATTGGGTCTCGTTTTTTGATTCACTCAGAATCTCTCTTTTATAATTAGTCTGTTTAGACCATTGTTGCTTAAGGGGAGTGTTGCTAATAGTTGGATTAATATCTCCCAGATTACAAGAAATACCATGTGTTTGGCAAGAATGTGGAGAAAACTTTGCTGTCGGTGAGACTGGAATGTTGGTGCAGCCACCATGGAAAATAGGATGGAGACCCCTCAAAAAATTAAGAGTAGAACTACCACATGATCCAGCAATTCCACTTCTGGGTATTTATCCAAAAAAATGAAAACACTAACTTGAAAAAGATATACGTGTCCCTGTTCACACAGCCAATGTGTGGAAACAATCTAAGTGTCCACCGATGGATGAATGGATAAAGACATCGCCTCACATACACACACACACACACACACACACACACACACACACGCGAGAACATTATTGAGTCATAAAAAAGAAGGGAATCTTGCTGTTTGTAATACCATGGATGGACCTCAAAGGCATTATCTAAACGAAATAAGTCAGATTGAGGGAGACAAACACAACAATTTCTCTAATACGTGGAGTCTAAAAAACAAAAACAAAGCAACTGAGCTCATAGATACAGAGAGCAGATTAGTAAGTACCAGAGGTGGGGAGAGGGGTGAGAGAAACAGGTGAAGGGATTCCACAGGTGAAAAAAAAGAAAAGAATAAGGAAGCAAAACTATAAATAGAAGATCAATGGTATAATAGCATGTGGAAAGAAGTCCTGGCTCCTAAGTGGGAGCCAGTATGGAGAATTCATTTCAGGAACTAAACCATGCAAATGGAGCTGAAATACCAGAGCATGGAGAGAGTGGAGGTAGATGAGATTGCAGAGAGGGCTGGGGCCAGAGCATGCACGAACTTGAGAGAGTTTCGTCACAGTGATTTTGGCTTTCCCCTAAGAATAGACATTAAGAACATGTCGTAAATTCCTCCAAAAGCAATTTAAGACATGCAGTAGCATGAGGAGAATTGCATTTTTAAAAGGTCACTCGGGATGCTGTACAGAGAACAGATTAGATTAGATTAGAAAATTGAGAGAAAGAATTTTGAAAGTCTAAAAGAAAGGATGGCAAAAGTCATGGTATGGAGATGGAGAGAAGATAGTGAATGGACTCATGAGAAATAAAAGGAAATATCACATCACCCTCTTTCCAGACCACATCCCAGGCACACAGATCGTGGTCCCAAGGCCACTGTCTAGGGCATGATACTCCTGAAGGCCTGGGATTAATAGCCATAAGTAGAACCTTCTGGTTCAAATTCACACCCCATCTTCCATGTTGTCCTCAGTTGATTTCAAAAGAGGCAGGAGAACACCTGTTCGTGATATTTCACAATATGTATACTTTGCTCCCCAGAGCTGGCACATGGTAGATGGTGGGAGGATTGTTGACTGCCCACAGGCCACAAGTTTGAGGGAAAGGACAAACATCTGCCAACCCTGCAGCACTGTGTCCCACTTGTCAGAACTTTTACAGTCCATTAGTCAGTCAGAACTTTCCATAAACAGTTCCATGGAATGCCCAGTGTCCTTAAAAGAATGCTTTAACCTTTCAAAGTGCAGCACCCACAGTTCAACATGAAGTCCAATGTAATAATCCTCTAAATAATGACAATAAAACAGAGTGGCAGGGAGTATCTCGTATTAGAGGGATACCGGATAGGAAAGAGGAGAAAGAGCATGAGAACAAATGTTTTGTGGATTATGCTTAATATTTTAAATAATGATTGATTGATTGATTGGTTTTTTAATTTACATCTAAGTTAGTTAGCGTATAGTACTATAATGATTTCCGGAGTAGAGTCCTGTGATTCATCCTATATGTATAACACCCAGTGCTCATCCCAACAAATGTCTTCCTTAATGCCCCTTACCTATTTGGCCCTTTCACTCACCCACAACCCCCCCAGCAACCCTCAGTTTGTTCTCTGTATTTAAGCTCTTATGCTTTGTCCCCCTCCCTGTTATTATGTTATTTTCGCTTCCTTTCCCTTATGTTCATCCGTTTTGTATCTTAATTTCCTCATATGAGTGAAGTCACATGATATATGTCTTTCTCTGACTGACTAATTTCACTTAGCATAATACCCTCTCATTCCATCCGCATGGTTGCAAATGGCAAGATTTCATTGTTTTTGATTGCCGAGTAATTATGCTCAATATCTTACGTCATTCATTACTGGTCTAAATTGGGTTGCAAACTGTAACCTGGAAGCTAAGTCCACCCCACCATCTGTCTTTTGAGTAAAGTTTTATTGGAACACAGCCACACCCATTTGTTTATGAGCCATCTGTCTATGGTTGCTTCTAGGCTACAGCAGCAGAGTTAAGTAGATGCAAGACTGTATGGCCCACAAAGCCTAAAATATTTACCGTCTGGTCCTCTGGAGAGAAGTATGCTCACCTTGGTCTATCTCTAAACAGTACTTGTTTAAGAGAGTAGTAGTAGTCTGTTAGGCAACTTCTATGCCAAGTTCTCGATGTCCATGCGTATGGCTACTACTCATATGGCAATCTTTGAATACAAAGTCAATTTAGTACTAATAACAGATGGAAATGGAATTGTGGATTCTTCTTGAAGTCCAAATATTAGGCCAAATGTTGCTCTCAGAGTAGTTGTTTTTGTGTGTTTGAATAATCAAGGCTTTTATTTAAAAACAAATGATTAAATTAATAAGAATTTATTGATTAATATTAATAATCTTTGAAATAATAATGACCCAGGAAGAAAATTGTTTTTTTAAAAACTCAGAAAAGGCTTCTTTACACTGACACTTGATAAACAAAGCTCTCAAATTTTCAAGCTCTGTCCAATTGCCTTCAGTTCCCCGCAAATTTACAGTCCTCTATCAGAAAATATGTTGAATAGTAAGGAGCCCGTGGCCATCGGTGTCATTTCAAGTGATTCTGTAAAATCTGTTCAACACAAAAAACTTAGTTGGAATCATCCCCTTGCCCTAGACAAATTGTAATTCCATTCCGACTCAACTGTCCAGGATAAAAATAGCTATGTGTGCATGTATGTGGGTGTGTGTATACATACCCACACATACCATATTTATTGACTTGTTCTTTGTTCTTATTTTTGTCTTCCACTCTTTTTCTGCCTTTTGTGGTTTTAATTGAGCATCCATGTTATCCCATTTTCTCAGCATATCAATTACATTTCTTGTTTTAGTGGTTGCCCTAGTGTTTGTAAGATACATTAATTTACAACTAATCCATGGATTACAATTCGGTTGTGAACATCCCGAGCTAGGATATGAAGGGCTCCAGTACAACCTTCAACGATTTCTTCCATACGGACCCCCTCCACAAACTGCTGCTGCGTTCTGCCCATAGATGTACGGCGCTGGGTGTCTTGATGGGCACGAACCAGCAGCTGAACTAGTCGTGGAATGGCACCCTGTTCACGCAGAGGTGCATGTATAAAATAGACAAATAGAAATGGTCCAATTAGTTTCCTTTTTAATATGCTTAAAATAAGCAGGTGGATCTATTTCATGTTTTTGATCAAAAACTTTATTTGGGATATGTATGGGTAGGCTAAATCAGTAAGAGGTGTTATTTGGAACCTTGTTTTGGACAGTTTACCATTTGCCTTTTATCCCAAAGTTGTTGTAACCTGCTGTGATATGATGCTTCAAGAGAAAATGCAGTTATAAAAATGGTTCAGAATTAAACTTTTAATTCATTCGAAAAAAAAATTTACAACTAATCCAAGTTCACTTTCAAATAACACTATACCATTTCATACTTCATAATAACAAAATATTCCCAATTCCTCCCTCCTGTCCCTTTTGTCATTTCTGTCATTCATTTCACTTGTACACAAGCATATATATTAAAACAATGGGATATATTGTTACTGTTATTATTTTGAGCAAGCTCTTATCTATTAGATCAATTAAGGATAAGAAAAATAAAAGTTTTTATTTTACATTCACTTACTCCTTCTCTAATGCTCTTTCTTTCTTTGTGTAGGTCTGAGTTTCTGACCTAAATCATTTTCCTTTTTTTGGAAGAAGTTTTTTTAAAAAGTAATCTCTACACCCACCATGGGGCTCGAACTCATGGCCCTGAGATCAAGAGTCATATGCTCTACCAACTGAATCATGCAGATACCCCTGAAGAAGTATTTTAACGCATTTATTAAAAGTTTATTTATTTATTCTGAGAGAGAAAGAGAGGGCACAAGTGGGGAAGGGGCAGAGAAAGAAGGAGAGAGAGAATCTCAAGCAGGCTCAGCGCCATCAGCACAGAGCCTGATGCGGACCTTGAGCTCACGAATTGTGAGATCGTGACCTGAGCCAAAACCAAGATCCAAATGCTTAACCAACTGAGCTAGCCAGGCGCCCCTTTTAAAACATTTTTTACAGGGTAAGGTTTCTGGTAACAAATTCCTCAATTTTTGTTTGTCTGAGAAAGCCTTTATTTCTTTTTTACTTAGATAATTTCACAAGGCATGGAATTCTACCTCAGTGCTCTATTTTTTCTCTCAACACTTTAAATATTTTGCTCCACCATATTTTTGTTTGCATGGTTTCTGAGAAGTTGGATGGAATTTCTCATCTTTGCTCCTCTAGAGATACTATTTTGTGCTCCCACCCCTCGTCTTCTTTCAAGATTTTTTCTTTTAATCTTTGATTTTTGGAAATCGGAAGACAGTATGGCTCCTTCTTGTTCTCTGAGCTTCTTGGATGTGTGGTTTAGTGTCTGACGTTAATTGGGAAGAAATCCTCAGTCAGCATTGCTTCAAATACTTCTCTTCCTTTCTCTCTCTCTCTCTCTCTCTTTTTTTTTCTGGACGTCCCATTACTCATACAATACGCCTTGTATATTGTCTCACAGTTTTTGGATATTCTGCTCTGGGTTCTTTTTTCAACATTTGTTTCTCTTTGTTTTTTGTTTTTGTTTTTGTTTTTGTTTTGTTTTTTTGGTTTTAGAAGTTACTGTTGACATATCTTCAAGTACACAGATTCTTTCCTCAGCCACATCCAGTCTATTAATGAGCCCATCAAAGATATTCTTCATATCGGTTACTGTTTTTGAGCTCTCACATTTCTTTTTGGTTCTTTCTTAGAATTTTTAGTTCTCTGCTTAAATAACTCATCTGTTCTTGCATGTCGTCTACTTTGTCCATTAGAGTCCCTAGCATTTTAACCATAGTTATTTTAAATTTCTGGTCTGATAGTTCCAACACCCCTGCCATATCTGAGTCTGGTTCTGTGTCTTCAGATGGCATCTTTTGCCTTCAGTATGCCTTGAAATTTTTTTTGTTGTTGTTTAAAACCAGATACGATGTACTGATGGATGTAATGGGTAAAAGGAACTCTGGTAAATGGGCTTATAGCGATGTGGTGGTAAGGTATGTGTGTGTTGGGGGGAGTGTGCTATAGTTCTATGACCGGTCTCAATCTTTTGATGGGCCCATGCCCCTGGACTGTGACATTTATAAGTGTTGCTCAGTCTCCTACCTTCCCCTTAATGTGGGGCAGGGTGGCTAGAGGGGGCTAGAGTTGGGTATTTCACACCTTCCAGGTCAGTTAAGCTCTGATAACCCTGGTAGGTTAGGATCTGATAAAATTGTTTATCTTAAGGGTAGCCTTGTTGAGAACATGATGTTCTGTCATATTTCAGAATGGTTACTTTTGTCCTCCACCTGCTAGAAGCTCTAGGGGGGTTTTCTCTGGTGTTTACTATGAGAATCTGGTGGTGTTCCTACAGGTAGAACAAAAGTATGAGGGCAGGGACCTATGAGTGCGCCCCCATTTTAACTATTGGACTTGCCCACAGAGCCTCCAGCATTTCATCAATTACAGTTCAGGTTTTCCGACTGTGGTTCTGGTTTTCATGGAGGTTTCTGCTCACATAAGTTGTACTTCTCTGTATTTGCCTATCTCTCTAATTTTGGACACAGTGGTTTTCCCTGTGATCTCACTTTTCTAAGTTATGTAGAGGAACTGTTGATTTTTCAGTTTGTTCCACTTTTTACTTTGCTAACATGGAGTGGTGACTTCCAAGCTCCTTATACCCTGGATTGAGAGTCAGAAGTCCCCCGTGTCATTTATTTTCACAGTAAGAATCCAAGAAGATTAGTATTATTATTTAATAGTTAAAGATATTTTGAGTCTTTCCAAACATCTTGAGGACAGTGGAGCCAGAGTCTGAGTCCAAGCGGCCTGATTCTGGGATGATCCCGAACCTGATTCTCTTGATCGGAACACAGTGCTTATCTTAGATAGCCAATATTCTGTTCAATTGTTCAAAGATTTCCAGTGGAGAAGGTTTATTTGCCTTACTTACCCATGCATTTTGATGTAGGACATTTTTGGGGGTCCAGGAGTCCCTTCTGAGGCTAAATATGCATCTCTTCAGGTCACTAGAGACATTCCTCTGTCCACACTTCCAAGGCAAAGAGAAGAGCCTTTTGGCACTGTCTTTATACTCTCTTGCTCATTTCCCTTGGAATCTTGGATATAGCTCTCTGAATCTAGAAGGAAAAGCAACTTAAAAAATAGCACACATATGTGTGTACAGTTATCACTGAAAGGGATGTATACAGGGAGAACTTGTACTAGATTCTCTTGAAAAGGAAGCTACCTTCATTATCTGCAGACCAAATTGCCTTAATGCCATATGCTATTGTGATTTGTTTTGCTCTTAACCCAATCCAATCTGGAATGACATAGCCAAGCCCCCAGGAGGTGATTTCAGGGTTGAAGAGATGATCTGGCCATCAGCACCAAGTCCCACGGTATTTGATGCTGAGTCCTAATGGGTGACAGGAGTGTGAGGTTCTGAGGAATAGGCCAGAGAAGAGCAAAATCTGTCTGGGTGAGATGGCATGCTACATGAAGTGGGTTATAACCACATATACCATGGATTATACAGTTCTCTCATGAGTCTGCCTAGAGCCTGCTCACCATCAGAGTCCAAGTTCTTGGGGACCATTGAATAACAGAATCTTTCTCAGACTTTAATCTCTTCAGGTGGTTTAGCTCTTTGGTACTTTATTGAGAAAGGCTACATCTGTCCAGTAGGATTATATAATATGACTGAAATAAAGATCTCTCTCATTTACCAGCAAAGGACTTGTATGGTCTTTTTTAATTTGCTTCCAGAGTCCCCAAATCTCTTGTGTTAAAACTCTTTTTGCTACTTCTCCTGGAGGTCAGTGCACCACACAGAAAGACATTATTTTATTGGTTGGAAGATCCTGTAGCATTGTAGGTCACGAACATAAGGTATTTTAGGCTTTTGTTTGTTCCTTGGTTCTTTCGTGTCTCTGGCCTTGGCTCTATGAACTAAAGTAAAAAAGTTTCCCAAGACTGCTGGTAGTAGTGAATGAGTTGGGCTACACCAGGATCAGCCCTGCCCTATATCCCTGTTTGATCTCATGAAACTTCCATCTTTTTCAGGGCACACGGTGCTACTCTGATCCGTGTGTTGAGGGTAATCTTGGCTTCCTGTCCCATAGTGAAACTGTGACTGCTGTATCAGCCAGACAGTTGCCCCCAGACATGGTACTTCCTTAGCGTGTCCCTAAACATTCAGCACAAGTACCCCATCCTTGCTGCCAAATTAAGACTGCTCTTTGGCCTCAAAATGACCATCAGCACACCAGTGCAGGAGCCAGTTCAAACTTTTAACTGAATAAAAAGTTAGGGTCTAACACAAGGATCATGGTCAATTACCCTTTCCCTTTCCATTAATGACATTTCAATCAGTCGCTCGAGCCTCTTTTCAAAGACTGCAGTTTTGTAACATATCTAGCACTCTTCTAAGTACTCTAACTATACTTGCTTTACTTTTTTTTAATGTTTTTATTTATTTTAGAGAGAGAGAGAGAGAGAGAGAGAGATAGGGTGCGTTGGAAAGGGGCAGAGAGAGAGGGAGACAGAGGATCTGAAGAGGTTTCTGTGCTGACAGCAGAGGTATCAATATGGGGCTCGAACTCATGAACCACGAGATCATGACCTGAGCTAAAGTCAGATGCTTAATCGACGGAGCCACCTATGCGCCCCACACTTGCTTTACTTTCCTTCTTTCATCTGGTTGGTCTGTCTTGCCCTGTCTGACAAGATTTTATATAGATAGCTCTTCTGTCGAGAGTGCAAATGTTCATAGTTGTTTCATAGAGCTATAGAGGGTGTGCAAAACATAAAATCTGCTAGTTAAGATTATATTGATCTGTACTTTAAGATCTTTTATTCTAAGAAGAATTAAAGGAATTGGTGATTTGGGAGTCTGGGTGTTCACGTCCCTTGACTCTGGGCTCTGAGTACAGCTCAGTGCAGGACTATCTATTAGCACATAGTTTATTTTCTTTCTAAATATATAGGTTGCACATGCCTCATACATTTGGGTTAAACAACAGCTGTAGCATCAGGAGTTACTATCAGGGAGGCTGCTACAGGACCACTCTCTCTTTCAGTGTTTTCCCTGCCATCTAATGTTTCCTTGACTGGGCCCTTAGAAGCTGGGCAAAGGTGGAACTGTACTATAGCGTGAGTTCCTGCAGCAAAGTGTCCAGCCCAGGAATGAAGGAAGACTTTTCATGTCTTCTGGATTTGGTAATGACCCATTCAGCTTGGTTCTGTCCTAACTCACTGTTTTCCTTGGGGAATGCTATCATTCTCCAGAGGTAACAATGCAGTTTGATCCAGCTTTGTCTTTTTGGATGAATTCCTTTAAAAAATATTTACTCAAAGCCTTCTGTGGCATTGGGCATGGTTGGGGCTCTGGGAATGTTGTGGTGAGCAAGTCCCACAAGAACAGAATGCAAAAAAGGAGCAAGTGAGAACACAGAGAAATGAGTTTGGGGGCTATTTATCTACAACGTTGATTTCCATCCCTAACTTTCTTGAAGTCTACAATGTTGGATCTTATTCAGTGAGGTGCCCCTGCTTTAGAAGTCTATTTTAGTTGACTACTGGCCTGGGGAGTTTTTACCCTGCTAAGGCATCTATTCATTTTTTTTTCATCTCTCTTTTCATCCATTTATATTTATTCTGTTCACACATCCATTTGTCCACCCACATATCCATCCATCCATCCACCTGTCCATCCATCCCTCTTACAGGTATTCATCAAGATGTTGCCAAATGCCAAGCCCAGTACCAAAAAAATAGTTTTTGCCTGGAACCATGTGGAATCTATTTGTGAAGAAAGACAAACAACTAAATAAATAAACAAATATATCATATTATAATAAGTGTTGTAATAGTGTAATATGCAAAGTACAATAAGAAGAACTACTCAGAAAGTAGCCATGGTAAGAATAGGTGACATTTGAACAAGGTCTTGAAAGATAAATAGAAATTTGCCAAACGATAAAAGATACAGTTTCCTAAACTTCTACTGGGCGCTAAGCATTGTGCTCTAAAGTTTATACACAACTATCTCATTTAATTTTTCTCTTGACCTAGCGGGTTAGGTAGTAGAATTCCCATTTACAGAGAGATTTAAAAAACTTTCCCACTGCCCAGCTTGTCAGTACCAGTCTTGACTGTTAAACCCATGCCTGTATGGCTCCAAAGCCTAGGTTTTTACTATATTACTTCCCTGTTATCTACACATAGGAATAGTATTTTTGTGGGAGAATATTTTATACACAGAACTCTTCTGTACAGAGTATAAATTTACATAGTTGATTCATGTAGTTATATAGGATGTGCAAAAAAATAAATCCACTAGCTATTTCTGTCATTTTTGATCCATGTTTTTAAGATTTTTTTCTTTCAGAAGAGGAGTTCAGGCAAGAGCACATAACAAACAGTGAGGTAAAGAAGAGCATGTCACATTTGAGGAAGAGGAGGGGTTCGGGGGGCCTGAAGCACAAGGAGTGGAGTGATTGAAGGTGCAAGGGATGAGCCTCTGGGTAGGATAGGGGCAAGGCAGGAAGGCATCACACACCACGCTGTGAGTTTGTCTTCTCCCTGTGGGCAACCTCAGCAGTCCGGCCATTTGCCCCCTTTCTTTACAACCTGGAGAACTGGATCAGGTCTTGATTGATCTCAGCAACCGACCGGCAACCTAAAAGAACAATGCAGTTAAAAAGCTTATTTTTCTATGGGGTGCCTGGATGGCTCAGTTGGTTAAGTGTCCAACTTCAGCTCAGGTCATGATCTCTCAGTCTGTGAGGTTGGGCTCTGTGCTGACAGCTCAGAGCCTGGATCCTGCTTCGGATTCTGTGTCTCCCTCTCTCTCTGCCCCTCCTCTGCTCGTGCTCTGTCTCTCTCTCTCTCTCATAAATAAACACTAAAAAAAATTAAAAAAAATTCTCTCTCTCTCCCCTGCTCACATTCTCTCTCCCTTTTTAAATTAAAATTTTTTTTTAATAATAAAAAAGCTTATTTTTCTAAAACTCCAGCATCCTGCTCCATCATGGGTAATGGAACAAGCTTGACTTGATCTTTGTGCTCACACTGAAAAAATGCTATATAATAATAAATAATAGTAATTATATAGCATTGTTTTTCTAAGCACTGTGCTAGGCATTTTGGAGAAAAGATTAAACAAAAGTTGCATTAAAGAGTAGATGAAGATAGTGGATGAATAATGTCATTCTGATTGCCTTGAGAATTATTTTGTGAGCCTGTGCCCGCGTCCTCTTTCAACATAGCCATGTCAAAATGGCACAGTAAAAATATGAAAACACTATTTTAGCATTTAAAACATCTATTCATGTGGGCCGTAGATACACTTGACCTTTATCTGAGTGCTGATAAGTCTCAGGGATAGAGGAAGTATCCGTCAGGGAGAAATATGATTCAGGAATAAGAGGTGGGATGAATATTTCATACAGCAGTTGCCTTCTGCGGGAAAGTTTTGCAAAATGAAACACACTTCTTTAGTGGAGGACCTCCATTAAAATGCAAAATTAGAACTGTAGCTGAGATTGGACACAGGGATTGAAGAGAGTGACGTCAGATAAGAAGCACAAAGACGGGGGAGGAGGAGCGGGTAGCACGTTGGTACAGACTGGAGAGTCATGACCTTGTGTAGAAGGGAAATCCCTGGTGACGATGAGGCAGGAGGGCTTGAACGCCAGGATATGTGATGATTAATTTAAGTTCTTTCTAGATGGGCGACGTGTGCACCTCCACCTCCCCAAACACAGCTTTAGTGAAATCACTTACAAAAATATAACTAATGAAGGGTTTTTTCCTCCCTAAAGAAGGAAGCTGAGGGAATAGTTTAGTTGCACGCCTGGGTTGATGGTAGTGGACAGGGACATCAGCCATGGGCTACGTAAATAACCCACTAATTGAACTCATACAGCAGAAGCAGGACCTCGGTACCAGAGGCGACACTACTCAGAATGGACAGTGGTCTTAAGGGCTTTGGGTTTCCCCAGGGCAGAGAAGAGTGGGTATTCACAGCAGGCTGATCTACTCAAGGAACACAGAGATGCCAAAATAGAATCCTTTGGTAAGTATTGTAGTAAAAATAACATGGAAACGATGTAAAAATGTCTCAATAGTTGCCTCAGAGTTACGCTGTGATTCCGTTTTGAGACGGTTTGACGCATAAACCTTGGTAGTGCTTCTGTGTTTACTCGACTCTCCTCAGATTGGTTTCTGGGTCTCATGCGGTACCAAGGGCACTGCCCTGCCCTGCACTTGACAGAGGCTCCAAAAACGTTTGAGAGAGAATGCATATTTATAACTTTTTCCTGCTTTTTCATTACTGTAAATTAAGAGGATATTTACACTAAAATGTTTTGGCCACTTTAATGTGAAGTGGATAATGACAAACAATAAACCTCAAGAAGGTTCCTGGACTTTTTAATTCAGCCTCCTCCCCTTATCAAGGACAAGACCTTAGTGAGGTCCCTGCAGCCTTGTGTTGGTGTGATTTATACGTAGACATTTTTCAAGACAGATCCTGATTCTAACCTTTTTGTAAGTGTAATTTCAGCAATTGGTTTCAAGGTGAAAAAAACATGACTTAAGAAAAAAATTTTTATATTTATTTGTTTTTGAGAGAGAGAGAGAGGGACAGAGAGCAAGGGGGAGAGGGGCAGAGAGAGAGACGGAGACACAGAATCCAAACCAGGCTCCAGGCTCTAAGCTGTCAACACGGAGTCCCACATGGGGCTCGAATTCACAAGCTGTGAGATCATGACCTGAGCCAAAGTCAGACGCCTAACTGACTGAGTCACTCAGGCGCCCCAAAAAACATGAGTTTTACACTTATTTTTGCTATCAACAAATAGAGTTCTCCTCCCAGGGCTGTATGTTACAGAGTCAGAAGAGAAAATATCACACATCTCCAGGGGCTTTGGAAGAGAGAAATCATACTATAACTGATCCTTCCTGGGTGCCGATTTTGTGTCAGGTGTCTTAACGTGCATTGCATGTGAAAGGGCTAAGGGGTAACAGAATCTCAGGGGGTTCATGCTATGATTTTGCATTTTAATGAGTTCTACCAAAAGCATAGGCCCCTGCCCAAGATCTCTTCTCCCCAGGGACTAGCCTGGGGGTCTTCCCTGGGGGAGAGACTCAGGCAGAGGATGTCGACAGAAACCCTTCTGCCTCGGTTTCCAATCCTTTCTCTTCTTCCTTCTTCCCTGTCCTGGATTTGGTTGCGATTACTAATTTTTCTATATCTACACTTAAAACCTTACATTCTCATTGCAGAACAGTTAGGAGGAGTGTATAAACTGTCAGCTATAAACGTGCTCACAGTTTGATTTTTCTCTTTGCCCCCTTTAAAAAAGGGTGCTCTCCACTCTATCTCAGAAGATTTTCTAGCCACCATCTCTACCTTAGTGATTGTTAAGTGTAAACTTTTGGCAGAATAAAAGAGATTTGTTATTGGAATTCCCCCAACAGGCTTCTTTCTGTTAAAAGAAGATCAGGCATCATTTGGAAAGGACGGGAGAAAATATTTGGGGGAGTAGTGGAAGTCATCTCAACCTCCTGGAATCTATAGAAGTTCATAGGTCTTCCCATCCTTCGCCGCCCTCCCCCCCAGGGGCAAAACACACCAATATGATATCTGTTCATGCTTATGCCTTCCCATGAGGGAGGGTATTGGTGATCCGGGGTGGTTTACTGACTTATATTCATAGGTTTTGAATAGTATGGCTCTGGTCCAAAGCTGATGGCCCTTGTCCTCCATGCCCCGATCCATCCCCGCCTCCCTTTTTTTCCCCTTTAATTAACCTTCTCGGCGGAAAGGAGGCTGGTGCTGGCATTAATGCTGATCTAACTTTTCCAGCTTGTATTATTCAAGCCCAAAAGATTGAGTCCACAGCTCCAATGGACACTACTAATACAACTCAGACACTGAGGGCAAGACACTTGTCTAACTATTAGACCAAACCCAGACTTGAGAAGAAGCTGGACACCTTGCCTTGTGCCTGGCATATGTCAAGGCAAAAGATGCTCTGTGACATTTATGGTAAGAAATTAATGGCAAGAAAATGGTCTTGACTTCACAGAGCTCTTGATTCATTGTTTCCTTATTTCTGGAGAAGATGTCTGTTATCAAATTTTAGAATCAAGGACCGAATGGAGGTCTTATTGGAGGTCATCTTGTCTGTCCTTTCATGTTATAATCTGTTAGTGTCTACAGCAGACAAAGACCATCAAAGACAGAGCCATTGGCCATTGGCACTGAGCAAGTGGTTCTCTTCTGTGAGACTGCTCCAGGCATTTTAGGACATTTAGCACCTCTAGTACCCCCAGCACTAACTATCTGCAGTACCCACCCTGCCGTCTTGTGCCAACCAGAAAAAAATAAACTAAAAACTCCAAGCCAAATCTTTCTGACGAAAGCAGTTACTGTCTTAGTTGAGAACTATTATTTTATAGGTCACTGGGATCCCAGGCTTTGCTAAAAACTTATAAGTTGTTATGAGCACTAATTTACAATAACTTCATTTTTGAGTGAAATCCGCCTGTATGTAACTTCGAGATGTTCACGTTTGTCCAGCTGTGGTTACACAGGACGACACTTCTCCTTCTCCCCGCTTCTCTCCTCTTGTTGTATCTATCTCCCCAGTTACTCCCCCCATGCTTCCTCTTTGACATAATTTCTCAACTCCCCACACTCCATGAATATTACTTAAAAGATGCCACACAGAACCACACCCAAGAAGCCTAACATGATGTGAACAGGCCGGAGTATAATGTGACCCTCTTTTTCATAATCTGAAATTGCATCTGCTTTTGTAGCAAAGGTATCACGTTCCAAGTTTGTGCTAAATCTTTGGAATGCCTCTTCCCTTCTCTCTCTTCTGGGTGGCCACCAGGCCAGGAAAAGGTAAGCCAGAGGAGGGGCTAAAGAGAACCCAGAAATGGACCCACAAACATATGGCCAACTAATCTTTGACAAAGCAGGAAGGAATATCCAATGGAATAAAGACAGTCTCTTCAGCAAATGGTGCTGGGAAAACTGGACAGGGACATGCAGAAAAATGAACCTGGACCACTTTCTTACACCAAATACAAAAAATCTCAAAATGGATGAAAGACCTAAACATAAGACAGGAAGCTATAGAAATCCTAGAGAAGAAAGCAGGCAAAAACCTCTTTGACCTCGGCCTCAGCAACTTCTTACTCAACATGTCTCCAGGGGCAAGGGAAACAAAAGCAAAAAAGAACTATTGGGACCTAATCAAGATAAAAAGCTTCTGCACAATGAAGGAAACAATCAGCAAAACTAAAAGGCAACCAATGGACTGGGAGAAGATATTTTCAAACGACATATCAGATAAAGGGTTAGTATCCAAAATCTATAAAGAACTTATCAAACTCAACACCCAAAAAACAAATAATCCAGTGAAGAAATGGGCAAAATACATGAATAGACACTTTTCCAAAGAAGACATCCAGATGGCTAACAGACACACAAAAACATGCTCAACATCACTAACCATCAAGGAGATACAAATTAAAACCACACTGAGATACCACCTCACACCTGTCAGAATAGCTAAAATTAACAACTTGGGCAACAACAGATATTGTCAAGGATGTGGAGAAAGAGGATCTCTTTTGAACTGCTGGTGGGAATGCAAACTGGTACAACCGCTCTGAAAAACAGTATGGAGGTTCCTCAAAAAGTTAAAAATAGAACTGCCCTACAACCTGGCAATTGCACTACTAGGTATATATCCAAGGGATACAAACGTGCTGTTTCGAAGGGGCACATGCACCCCAATGTTTATAGCAGTGCTATTGACAACAGCCAGAATAAGGGAAGAGCCCAAATGTCCACTGACAGATGAATAAATAAAGAAGATGTGGTATATACATACAACGGAGTGTTAGTCAATATTAGTCGGCAATCAAAAAGAATGAAATCTTGCCATTTGCAACAATGTGGATGAAACTAGAGTGTATTACACTGAGTGAAATTAGTCAGTCAGAGAAAGACACATATCATATGACTTCACTTATATGTGGAATTTAAGATACAAAACAGATGCGCATAAGGGAAGGGGAGCAAAAATAATATAAAAACAGGGAGGGGGACAAAACATAAGAGACTCTTAAACTCAGAGAACAAATTGAGGGTTGCTGGAGGGGCTGTGAGTGGGGGATGGGCTAAATGGGTAAGGGGCACCAAGGAAGACCGTTGTCGAGATGAGCACTGGGTGTTACACATAGCAGATCACTGGAATCTACTCTTGATATCATTATTGCGCTATATGCTAACTAACTAGGATGTAAATTAAAAATTAATAAATAAACAAGAACAAAAAGAATTGTAAAAACTCACCTGTGAGGACCATGGAAGTGTGGAACTCGTTTTTTATCATGTTCAAAACTTCCTCAACACCGTGTTCACCCTGCTTCCAAAAAGGGGGGGATGGGGGAGGGAACACAGAAAGAAGCGTGAAGCAACATTCTGACCATGGGCTGAGTATCAGGTCTGGGTGTGCTCACAGCTGTGGGGGTGCAGGACGGGGATGTCTACCCAGCTGGAACTATGCTGGGAATACGGGGCAGCAAAGAGGAAGAGATGGGGGTGAGAGTGCCTGAGAATGTGTAACGTGCTGCAGCAGAAGCGTGGAGATTCGGGGAAGGGGTAACTGGCCCTCGGGAATCTGTGGCACCTTGAGAAATGGCTACACTTGGAGGGCAAACTACAGGAAAGTGTGGAAACAAGTAAGAAGCCCAGTATCTTCCAGTTGGGTCTCACTTTGCCACTCTCACCTTGTAGGCAAGGCCCCACAGGATCGGTCTGCCCAGAAACACACACTTAGCCCCAAGGGCCAGAGCCTTAAGCACATCATTGCCAGTTCGGATTCCACCATCCAGATACACTTCTATTTTCCCTTTCACAGCGGCCACTACTTCTGCCAAGGCATCGATCTGAAAAAGAGACACGCAGAGCTTGAGCGATTTCCATTTTCACTCTTGGGGATCATGGGACAGAGATGCCTGCTCAACGTGGCTTGGGAACAGGAAGTCCAAATGTGGGTGAGGTCTACCAGCTTCTTCCCTTCCCATGCCCCAGCCGTGCTTCCCTTCGCCTCCCAGAGCAGAGCAGCTGTGTCCCCAAACCCCAGGGACTTCCTACAGGCTCTCCCTCTTGCCATTTTCTGCCCTGACAGAGCGCAGCTCCTCTCTGACTCACCCGTTCAGCTGTCTATAGCTTGGAAGAAACCCTTGGTTCCTCTTACACCCTAAAGGGGACATGTTCCATTTATGGTGTTCAGTTTAATGTTCTTTTTTTTTTTTAATGTTTATTTATTTTGAGAGAGAGAGCATGTGCGAGGCAGAGGAGGGGCAGAGAGAGGGAGACAGAGGATCCAAAGCAAGCTCTGCGCCAACCACAGAGAGCCCAATGCCGGGCTTAAAGCCGTGAACCATGAGATAATGACCTGAGCCAAAATCGGACGTTTAACCAACTGAGCCACCCAGGTGCCCCTTTAATGTTCTTGTTTTTAAAGAACATTTTGACTTCTGATTTTCTTCTACCTTCTCTGTTTCTAGGGTGGCATAGGTAGGGGTGTTTGCCATCGCTAAACCACTGAGTCTTTTTGGCAAAGCAAGTGTGACCAGTCTTGGCCCAAGTGTCTGGACCACAGCCTGCCTTATGTAACTGGGCTGAACCCTGTCCCCTCCACACCACACCTGAATAACTCGTTCCTGGCTCCCGTGTGGGTTATCTGAGACGTGGGGTGGGGATGAAAACAGCAGTGTGTAGAAGTAGGGGTTAAGACTCAGAATGCAGAGCATCTTAAAACTAAAGCAGCTTATCATTTGGCCTGGCTTCCCCCACAGACTTTTTCTCTCACCTTGCCTCCCCAGCTCCAAGCTCTGTAGCTGCCAGGCCTCATGCAACCTGGCCTCCCTCCTGAGCACCTCCATGTCGAAGAGGAGGGGTGATGGGAGAGTCTGAGAGGAGGGCCCTCTTTTTTTAATGTTAAAGATTGACATTTTACTTAAAAAATGTTGATATTTTATTCACCATGGATTTTGGGGCATTAATTTAAATTTTTTAAATAGTACCTTAAACAATTTATCTTACTAAGTTTTTCTGGCACCTCTCAAATTTTGAGCCAGAGGTGGATTCTTCATTAGCTTCACACTAATCTCGGCATTGTCCCCGGATGACCTTGGTTTTGGTTGTTAAGTCAGATGTCTTGGGAGAAGGACATGTTAACCAGCAGGATGGGGAAGGAGAAAGTCTCTCTCTGGCTCCTGCCTTTACCAACAGTCATTCTCTATTGAGGAAGTACAGCCTCTTTCTTACCATGTATTACTCAGTCCTCCTCAAGGGAGCAAGGGTAGCTAAATGATTCATGAGAGAGAGTCTATTGCATAATGCTTTGTTAGAGTTATTTTGAGGGTCAACGTTAGACTCTGCTGCTTGCTGGTAATGGGCCCTTTCTGTTCCTATCTATAGACGAGGATCTGCTGTAATCTTTTGCATCCTGTTCTGCTGGTTCCTGGGTATGTGGGAGGTAACTTGTGGGCATTCTCACGGGAATTGGGTTAGAAAGCTGGCATGTGCTCTACAGATCTACTTTCCTCTGGGGTCATAGGTCAAGATTTGGGAGGAGAAGTAGGAGGCCCAACTGTTCCCTCCAATCAACTCTTCTAGAGAGTCACGATGTGGGCTTGTGGTTCTGAGTCTATTCTCTCTGTTAGAGCCTGGAAGGGAAGGAGGTGCGAGTGATTGGCACCTGAAACCTCCAAGCCTCACAAGCCTTGAAATGTACAGAATGGCTGATGTACCTTCTCCATTTCCTGGAATTCATCTTAAAGTCTGAGAATGTGCCAGAGATTTAAGGACCGTCATTGGTGCTATTGTTTAAAACAGTGAAAGCTTGGAAGTCATCGGATATTCAGCAATAGGCAGTTGGTTATATAAGTTGTCCGTTCCTGCTATATACCATTAAAAATAAGAGAAACATATATATTGAAATGAAGTGATGCCCTTAACATGTTGGCAGGTGAAAAGAGAAAAGTTACAAAACACCATGTAGCTTTTTAAACCCCAAATGCCATCTTTGTGTTAAGAAGTAGGTAAAAACAATTACCAAAATATTGTCTCTAATGAGAGTGATGAAATTAGGGGTGATTTTTATCTTCTTTTTTTTTTTTGCATATGTGTATTTTATTATTTGTCTGCAGTGAACATGTTTTACTTATATAATAAAAAGGCCCGAGAGAGAGAGAAAACCCACTTCCCTTTCTTAAAATAAATCAAGTAGTAATAGAAGAATCTCTTGAAAAATATAAGTGATATATGTCCATGAAAATAAATCAACAATTAATTCCCATTTAAAGATTCTTTCCAGGGGCGCCTGAGTGGCTCAGTCGGTTAAGCATCCGACTTTGGCTCAGGTCATTTCGCAGTTCGTTAGTTCGAGCCCCACATCAGGCTCTGTGCCGACCTCTCAGAGCCTCGAGCCTGCTTCCAATTCTGTGTCTCTCCCTCTCTCTGCTCCTCCCACACTCATGCTCTGTCTCTCTCTGTCTCTCAATAATAAATGAACGTTAAAAAAATTTTTTTTAAGATTCTTTCTTTGCCTGCCTCCTCTTCATCTGAATTGGCATAAATTCAAAAGATGGGGGCGGGGAATTACCGACTGTCACAGACTTTTAGGAGAGGATTCATATAGCATTTTTTTAGTTTTACTGTGAAAGAGGGTTATTTATTAGTTTTACTGTGAAAGATGGTTATTTATTAATTTAAGTGACGCACTGTTCCTTTCCACGATGTGTCACATGAGAAAATATGTCATTTCACTCCATGCACACGGGTGATCATTGAGCTGAACGCTTCTTCTAGAGGGTAGGAAACCTCAGTGCCTTTGGTGTGTCTCTCCCATTGCCTTGTACCTTCACCACTAATTAACTGTGTGAACTTGGACAAGTTACTCAACGTCCCTAAGTACCAGGATCCCCATCTGTAAAAGAGTGATAATGATATTATTCTCGTAGGACCATCGTGAGATTTAGAGATGTTTGCAAAAAGCACCTGGCACATAGTAGGCCGTTAATCATGAAAAGTTCTTGCCATTCACAGGTATATACTGACATGTGTAGTAAGAGAGACAAGAGCGTAGGTCAAACTCCAGAGTATCTTGCCAGGGATAAGCGCAGGCGCAGGCACGCGCACACAGACACACACACATATATGCGTCTCTGAAGTTACCCTACTTACAGAAGCAGGAACGTCATCAAGCTGCCTCCCACCATGGTTGGAAACAATGATGCCATTGACATTGTACTTCACAGCTAACTCTGCATCCTCTTTTGTCAAGATCCCTTTAAGGATAATGGGCAATCGAGTTATGCTCTGAAGCCAGGAGAGATCATTCCAGCAGATGGATGAGTCAATGGGGGACATCTGGAAATAGGGCACTGAAGTTCTCTGTGGGGAAGAAAAGAGAACTTTGGTTTTTTTTTAACTTTAATATTTTTGAGAGCGAGAGAGAGATGGTGCACGTGCCTGCGTGTGCCTACGCGTGCGTGTGCGCCCATGCATGGGGGAGGGGCGGAGAGAGGGAGACACAGAATCCCATGCAGGCTCCAGGCTCCTGGCTCCCAGCTGTCAGCACAGAGCCCGATGGGGGCACGAACTCGCCAATGATGAGATCATGACCTGAGCCAAAGTCAGATGCTTAACCGACTGAGCCACCCAGATGCCCCAAGAAAAGAGAACCTGACCTGAGCTCCTTTAAGATTGTTTGATCCATTCCAAAACGAGACACAGTCAGATAGCCACCTTTCATAAGTCTTAAGAGAGGAGCAACAGAATCAAAAGCATTCCGGCTCCTTTACCTAACAAACTTTGTGCAAAAGAACTGCTATTTCAACTGCTTGGTCATGAACCAATAATTGTGTCCCTGCTCAATAACTACGTCAGGATCTGCGGATACGAAAACAAATAAGACATAATCCCTACTTTAAAAGAACTCAGAATACAGTAGTGAGGTGGATAAGCAAACGCAAGCCTAGGCCTATGTAACATGTTATGTTTGAGATGGACACAAGGTTTTAAGAGCTAAGAAATACTTCGATAGTCCCAAATCAGATACTACCTCATATTTGACCTTGGGTCACCATGGGAATAAAATAATCATCAATCCCAATGTGTCTCTGGGATCTGAGATAAGGATTCCAGAAAACTCCAAGGCTCATTCGTGGTGAATGAGTAGAACCGTTGACTCACTCGGCTGTGTATCACGGGCATTCATTAGCTGAAAAGGCCGGTGTCCTTATCTCTAATGCGGCCAAGGCTCTCCAATGTTACCATGATTTTCTCTCTCTGGGCTACTCCACAGCATCTGACTGTAGGATATTTTAAAAATGTTTATTTATTTGTTTTTGAGAAAAAGAGAGTGAGAGAGGAGAGAGAGGGAGAGAGAGAATCTCAGGCAGACTCCACACTATCAGGGCACAGCCCGATGCGGGGCTTGAACCCACGAGCCATGAGATCATGATCTGAGCTGAAACCAAAAGCCAGATGCTTAACAGATGGAGCCACCCAGGCACCCCCAAATTATCATTTTCTATGGGTCCCATAAAGTAGAAAATGTAGGGAGAACTTATTTAATTTACTCTCCTCTTCCCTGAAAAAATCCATGAAAAAACGCTTTCCTATTTCTTGGCACCAAGCCCTGGCCCGAACACTTCTTTCTAGAACGTGACAGGTTGATAGTTCCAGCTATGAAGACATTTTGTGTTATATTCTGTTCATCTGGAAGCTCTGGACAGCAGGTACCAGATCTGCTTTTCGAACTGTGGCATCCGCAGTGTCTGGCAAGAGCAGGCACTCAGTGAATTTTTGTGGAAAGAGAGAAGGGAGGAAGGAAGAGAGGAAATTTGCCTCCTGTCATGCCTGCCCTGGGATCTGGTGTCTTTCCTACCTCTTTAGGAAAGCGAAGGTCTTTGAGAAGTAAGTTCATCTTTAAGTCCAGTTGGTTTCGAACGTCGTGTCGCCGGTTGCCCAGTTTGGGCACATCCACAGTGATGACCAGAGCTCGGAAACCCAGGGATTCAACCCTCTGGACCAGCTGTTTGTTGAGCTGCCGGTCTGGCTGCACATAGAGTTGGAACCATCTGAGGCCCCTGGGGGCAGTGGCAGCAATGTCTTCCAGGGCACAGGTGGCAAATGTGCTGGTAATGTAGCAGACCCCGGCTGCTTGGGCCGCTGCAAAGCAAACAGTACAGCTCAGGTTGGAGGGCAGGATTCTGTGTGGGGAGGATGAGAAACCCTTGAAGTCTATGCCACCTCTGACCAGCTTGCCCTGACAGCGAAGATAAAGCTTGACTTCATTCTACTTCCTGCTAGGGCAGGAGGGATAGAAGGTGTTAGATCAGGCTGGGAGGCTCAATCTTGTCTGGGTCCCCTGGTGTATAACCTGTCTTCCAAACCCTGTTGTCCGTGGTCAATATTTCCAGCTGGAGGTGTCACTTAGTCCCCAGAACCATTTTGGACCTGCTGTAGCTTTCAGATAGGAGAATGGGCTGCCTGTGAACTCGCTAAGGAAGCAGAAGGGAACTAAGGAGGACCAAGGGTGAGGAAATGTAATTCCAGTGGGGAAGGCTGAGCTTTGTACTGGAAAAAGTATGCTATCTGAGTTAGAAGAATGCTGATTCCTCCCTTTCTTAGCTGTGAGGCCTGGAGTCTCATTTTCTTCATCCATAAATGGAGGAGAGGGACTAATAATACCTCTCTTACAGAGTTGCTGGGATATTAAACAAGATGCTAGATATGGAAGCATTTTTAAAATTACTAAGTGATTACTAGGTGATATGCTGTACAAATGCTGGTGATAACGAGGTTGGCGGGGATGGTGGTGACAGTGATGTTGACACTGAGGCATATGTCTCATAACATATACATAACAAGCAACTTTAATCATTGTTATCAGGAGGATTCTCCAATACTACCATTAAGCAACCCATGGGCAGAGAATCTGGCCTAATCAAGATTTAGTATTTTGGGGTGCCTGGATGGCTTAAGTCAGTTCAGTGGCCAACTCTTGATTTGAGCTCAGGTCACAATCTCATGGTTGATGAATTTGAGCCCCACACTGGGCTCTGCGCTAACAGCCCAGAGCCTGCTTGGGATTCTCTTTCCTTCTCTCTGTCCCCTCCCTCCAATAAAAATAAATGAGTAAATAAACAAATAAATAACCTTATGAAAAAGATTTAATATTTCCAGTCCCTAATGTCAGTGGGAGATACCCCATTCTTCTGCCCCGCTCCAAAAACAACACCATACATTCAAGCATGAAGAATTAGTAAAGCAGTCATAGTCCTGTGGGATGTTCATGTTTCGGCCTAGCCAGACTTAGTTCCTAACCAGACAGATATCCCTTGCCGCTCTGGAATCCTTGGATTCATTACTTCCTGTATCACAGAGTCAAAGGAAAATATCCCAGGGAGGCCCTGGGCCACCTGCAAATAAGTATTTCCTAGATTTGACCTACAGTAAAGATTATAAAGGGAGTCTTAAGACTATTTGTAGCCTTTCACCTCCCCTCTTCCTTCTCCTTCTCCTCTCTCTCTCTCTCTCTCTTTTATTGTTGGTGGAGAGGGATGAGGGAAGAGAATAAGGGGCTCCTAGGAAGAAGGCATACCCAATAAGAATGTTTTTGTCATACAAGATGACAAAGTCAGTGAAGGAGAAGGAAAACACAACATTTGGGCAGGAGCATCTGTCAGGGCCTTTGTTAGGACCTCATGTCATGACTCTCTCTTCATCCTAAATTCAGAGACTCACCATTCAGCTCCAGCCCTGGCCCATGAGGGGTCAAAGAGAACCCCATTTTTGAAGCCACACTGAGAACCCTTTTCCCCACAGACTGCCGGTGGCTGGTGGCCGGCACCCCTCCTTGGAAGGATGGCTTGCTTGGTTTCCACATCCATTCCTCCACAGCCCCCTCTCTCTCACCACTCATTATTAAGGAAATGAATGTTTTCTCAATCTTAGGTGAAATGTTATGCAAGCATAGTGTTAAGCACCCCTTTTCCCACCCTTCTTAATCCTGGCCAGATTGCAGTCTCTGAACTCCTTCTAGGAGACATCTTGCTACTGCTCTGAAGGCCACTTGCATGCTTCAGGGCCTCCGGGAAAGGAGTCTTAAGGCGTGGTTGATTCATACCTCTGGCTGTGCTCATTTCTCCATCGGGCCAGACGAGGCAGTGGAAACCGGTGGGTGAGATGCAAATGGGGGCAGTGATCTCCTCCCCTTGGATTGTGGTCCGGGTGTCCACCTTTGCCACGTTTTTCAGGTACCGGGGACGGAGGCGGATTCTGTGCTCAGTAACAAAGATTTTTCTATTGGTGGGATTATACGCAGGTGTTGCCTGGTGCTGGGGCTCCAGGTTCCCATGCGGGTCTACACCAGACTGGGACCCAAGAAACCTCTGGTGGGGTCAGTGGGCTGATTAGGCCGCATAGACCAGCTTTCCTTCAGAAAGCCTTTCCCAACACCCTGGCCCGCATTAACCCCACTTTCTCTAAACCCCCAGGGCACCTGTGGTCCACATTGCCTCTGGTCTCGCTCTGGCCCAGGTCTGTGTCTTTGAGTTTTGCCTGCCTGAGCAGACTTTCAGCACTTGGATGCTTTGGTTGATTTACCATAACAAGAATTAGAAAGGAAAAGAATAAGCAGGAAGGAGTTCAAGGCTCTTCCCTGGTGGGTTACAAACAAGCCTCTATAATGTAAGAAAAGGTCACCAAAGGAGGACAAATCCCAGAGAAGGATCATGGTGGAGGTTTTGTTTTGTTTTGTTTTGTTTTTGCTAGAGGCTAATTCGTTTGAAAATTTGACTTGACTACTTCTTTAGAAAAAGGTAGGGAAATTCATAGATCGTAAATATATAAAACACACTTTTAAGTCCAAAAGATGCTTAGCCTCAGGGTCCAAAAATGCTTATTTTCCACAAAATGTTATACACAAATGTAGAAAGGTTTTGCTAGAAATACTGATTGTACAAACGTGGGTAAGATAGCCTGTTACTTTGTGAAATGGGAGTAAAAATCCAATTGTCATAATTGTCTAATGGAGGCAATAAAGCAAAGAAGGAACCTAAATATAGGACCAAACAAGTATGAAAATACAGAGCATAGTGTTCATCTTGTATCCCATTTTTCAGTTTTCTGCTGACCTCTCTACTACAGGGGTCAGCAAACTTTTTCTGTAAAGGGCCAGATAGTTGAGTATTTTAGATTTTATGGACCATGCAGTCTATTACAGTTATTCAGCTCTGCTGTTGTAATGTAAAGGCAGCCATAGACAATATGTCAATGACAGATGCAAATTAAATGGTGGGTTCTCATAAAACTATATTTATAAGCACTGAAATTTGAATTTCATATAATTTTTACTTGTAACAAAGTATCATCCTTCTTTGGATTTTTTTTCGACGATTTAAAAATGGAAAACAAAAATTCTTGGCTTGTGGACCATCCGAAATTAGGTGGTGGGCCCGATGTGGCCTGTGGGCTGCTTCCTGCTCTGTATTCTACCCGCTGTTCCAGACCAGCTCTTTCCACCTTGAAATCAACCTTCTTCCACCCCTAAGACTCTTTGGGTCTCCGTATTTCCCAGGTCCTCTCTCCCAATGTACAGTCTCTCCTTTAAGCCAGAAGTTTAAGAACTCAGGAGATTTAGGCCTACTCCTGCCCAGGTAACTGGTGACCCTGGACTCTTGTCTTGTCTTGTCAGGTGGCAGAGTTGCTGGAATATAGAGGGAGGGCGACTCATACTGGTTCTGCAGAGCTACTAAGAAAAGTTTTCTCTCCATTCATCCTCTCACCAGCTACCTGCCCACCCCCCCAACACACACACACACACACACACACACACACACACACACACACACACAGCCTCTAGCAAAGCCTAAAACAATAATAACAAAAAACATAAATATATCTTGAGTACTTTGTGTCCTCCAGATGCAAAGAGCAGGGCTGCTATGTTCCAAGGACCTCTCAACGAGTGCACCTTAACTTAACAGCAGAAAGAATACAGAAGACCAGACCTTTTAAAGGCTGCGATATTGTCATCCCGTGTGAAGCCATCATCAGCTCCTCCTTCAATAAAATCCCAAGTTGACTTGGACAGATGCTCCCGGGCATAAGCCTGAAAGTCTGTCAAACATGCCAAGGGCATTTCTGGACCTTCAGAGGAAAAACCAAACCAAACAAAGACCCCATCAGAATATGTCAGAAATAGAGGAAAGGATGGATGTGGGGGGCTCTGTATGGCCTGGTGCTATTAGGATTCAATATTAACTCCCCTGAATTCCTTGTTGCAGTGGGGGTAACTGCTAAAGATGTTGATCCCCTGCTTCCATTCTCCCACTCCCATTCCCAGCCTCTCATTGTCTGGCCTTCTGAATATCCCTCATGTCTGTCTCCTTGTCTCTACACCCGCCGCCTCCAGGTCCAGTTAAGGCCCTGTCATTTCTTGTAAGATTATTACAAAAACTCCTTATCTTTGTCTCCTAGCCTCCAGATTCATTCTCTATCTTGTCTCCCTCCAGCTTCTGGGATCTTTCTGAAACCCGAGTCTGTTCAAGTACCCCTATGATGGCATTCACAGCCTTTTTGGACCAGCTCCTAACTGTCTCACCCACTTTATTTCTGGGTAGCTTTTCCTTGTCATTTGAGTCACTATGAGCATTTCTTGAACATTCCCAAGGGCCGTTTCTACCTCTGTGCCTTTGGGAGAGGAGATCCAACAGGCCGGGAAAATTGGGACTGAACTCATAACTATCACCTGGGAGTTCCCAGGCATCTCTGGGTGAATGAATTGGTTGATATCATGCTATCATGGAGAAAGCTGACTGTTTTTGACTCCTTGGCTGGGTCATTGAACATGTTCACTTTGAGACCAAGAAAACCACATATGTGACCTGCATTCATCCTCACCCCCAATCTGAAGCAAACTTCTGATAAACTCCCCACCCCCTTGGAAGAGGAAAGAAGGTAGAGTTTGAGGATAAATCCCTCTAGTAGGGGCAAGGACGGTGGAAACTCTAGCTGCAGAGATGCTAAAAGCACTGGTTGTGTTCAGGGACAGCATGTGGAGCTCCTGCATGAGAGGATTCCAGTAGGAAAGGCTGAGAAATCTGTAGTTTATAGTCCTGGGCATCTCCCGGGCAGCAGGAAGTCGGGCAAAAATTAGCCAAAGTCTATGAGAAGAAATAGAATGACTTTTAAATCATTGACTGAGGGACAGGGATTACTCCCAGGACGTAGGGCTTCAACATGAATGGAATGATTCCTCTAGTGGACAAGGGGGCCAAAGAGGCCAGATAAAATGTAGTGTTGGAGATCTTGGTGGGGGTAGGCATGGGGTAGAACTGGCCAGAAGGCATCCAGGGCCACACCAGAATCTAGTCAAGTCAAACAGAGAAGTAGCCCCAAACACCTACCCAAGGAGCTGAGCAGAAAGAAGTTATGGCAGACAGAAAACAAAGCCCCTAAGATGTGCAGTGGGTTCTGGATGGAGGCTAGCAGGAGGAATTTTGGCATAGCCATAGTGCTTTTTATAAGCAACACACTTTGTCAGCGGGTGAGCAGGAAGTGGTTGAGGTGCCGAGTTGAGTTTGACAAAGCACAGCAACCATATCTAATTTATGTCATCCCCGTCTGACCCTTCAAAGGCTCAGTGACTTTGATCAAATGTATTAATCGTTGTATTTATCCATCTGTATTGTGATCACTGATTTAAACCTCTCTGTGCACAAAAGAGTTAACACAGCAGACTCCCTCGAAAGACCTGCTTGCAAAGTTGGACCTTGGTTGGGGTCTGGGAACTTGGATTTCAAGAGGGTTCCCAGTACTTCCTGATAAGAATGGCTTGGCTCGCTGTATCTAAATTGTACAAACAATATGGTTTATGTTGAACATCTGCTTTCTCTCTGAGAGTCTAGAGTTTTGGCGTGAATCTGGCAGAGAGTATCAGTATGAGCAGCCCCCAACAAAAAGCCCTGGGCAATGAGTCTCTCAAATGAACCTTCCTGGTGGTCAATGCTTCACATGTGTTGTCACAATTCATGGCTGGAGGAATTAAGACCATCCTATGTAATTCCACGGGGAGTCGACTCTCACAAGCTTGTACCTGTTTCCCTCTAGATTTTGCCCCATGAGCCTTTTCCCTTTGCTAATTTTGCTTCTCATTCCTTCTCTGTAATTAATTATGTCCTCAACTACATGCTGTGTCCTATGGGTCTTCCTGGTGAATTACTGGATTGGGACCCACACTCCCCCCACAACATGCTTTGAATCCCCAGCCATTAGGATAGTATGTGACAGTAGGTGGCTCTTAATGAATGTTCATTATTTGAATTTAACATAACCCTGTCTGTAATCTCTCTGCCTTGTTGGATAAGAATTCTCCACCAGGTTTCTACTCCTGATGTCTCAACAAATCCCCATATCTGATATATTACACTCTCACGGAAATGTTCTACTGAAGCTTTCTAGCATAAAACCCCAAAAATGCTTGAGTCTAATCCAAGAGAAATGGCTCAGACTCACTCAGAATTGCTTGCCTGGAAGAGTGGGAATTAAAGCATCTGGAAGCTGCTTGGAAATAGAGAAATAATGAAGCATCTTTATATATACCAAACACTTTATTATCACATTTCTATTTGCTGTTTCTTTTTCCATCTACTATTTTCTTTCTACTTCCCTGTGAAGTAGACAGAGGAGGTATTAGTGTCTTCATTTTGCATTGGAAGAGAAGGAGGCCTAGGATATGGAATAACTTCTGAAAGATCAGGCAGTAAATTATAACAAGGGAGGGTTCAGAGTCATGTCTTCTGGTAGCCCCTAAGGATGGACAGTCTCCTTTTTTGCTTTCATGGTGCAGAGCGAAATAGTTGGTTCACATAAATTACTCATTTTATTGAATTTAGAAGAATTTTGTAGGGCAAAATTTTTTATAGCTTAGTAAAGTACTGAGCCCGTTATTTTTATTAGAGGTCCAATATAAGGCCTATAGTTGAAGATAAGGACAACTTCATTGTTCAAAGCTTTCCCCAAATTTGTAAAAAAAGACTAGGCACTCTATGTTTTTATGTATCTCAGTTTGATCCATACCATACTTAAAGCCACCAGGAATTCAAGGGAGGTTCCATGTTTTCTAATGATTTTCTTGTATTCCCATTTTATTTGATCTCCGCTGCATTATCTTTTCTTCTTTTCTCCTCTATCCCAACTGCCCAAGAGGAAGAGAAAGTGGAGGAAAACATAAAGGGGGTAAAATTCTCTGGAGCACTGACCAAGAACCTTAGCTCATCGTAGATCATGTAATTTCGTCAGGCTTTTTGTCTCCTGGTAAAAAATGGTGAGGTGCAACTAGCACACGAGTCATAAGAAAGCTCGAATGTAAAAGCAAGGACATTCAGTGGTACCGGTTGCTGGTGACACAAAGTTCAAATAGCTTTCCCTGAAGAGGGAAGGAAAAATGACACAGACTATAACCAGTAGGCATTTCAAGGCAGACTTTTTTTTTTTTCAATTGCCATTTGATCTAATGCAGTTAGGCTACATAAACAAGTTGCCTTTTTTTGAAGATTTTATATGATTTATAATACATGTCGATGTCACTTGAGGAATCTGGGATATCAGAGCTTCTATTTGTGTGATAAACCCCTAGGTATTCTTTAAGAGACCTCAGGGCAGAACCAACAGGGAAGGTCATTGAGATATAAGAGATATAAGATATAAAAGGCTGCCTCTGAGGGCCCAGCTCCAGGTGCAAGTGCTTGATGCTGAAAGGTGGTGTCCTTCAAGACCGTCTGGCTTGGTCCCCTGGAAACTTAAGCCAAGTTTTTCAATGGAGTGGTAGAGATAGCATCAAGGCTACACTTTGGGAACCTTGTTTGAGAGATTACACCATTCAAGGTTGGCTGAAAGTGCTTTAATCACTGTACATGAAATGACAGCCTCAAGGAAAGTGGCTACAAAGCCTACAACCTTCACCATAGCAACGGCAGCACTGGATGGGGGGCAGCAAGAAGAGGCCCTGGTAGTAGAATGTGTGGTGGCAGAGGGAAGTGGAATGCAGGGCTGGCGCCACGTCGGTATCAGGACCAGAGACAACATGAATCAGCAACACCAGTGACTAAGGCACATGTGCCCCCAGGAAGTCCTCCAAATGGGGAGGAAAGGTCAGGGTATAGGAATTGGAATTCCGGGCATATCTGGTCAGATATCAGAGTGTCCCTAACATCGGAGTGGCCTAAGGAACCAAAGATTACATCTGTGTGGGAGTGAGGGAACAAAGGGTCCAGTGTGGGTCTGACAGACACCAGCCTAGACATTTCTATCAGCCCGGGATCAGTTCTGGCCTTTCCCCCTGAGCCCTCACACAGTATGAGTCGAGGACTCAGGACCCCTTCCAGGCCATGGCGGTCATTTTTTGTTTCATTTTATTCTGTTTCCTGTAATAATCATCTCTCCTCTTCAGCCTATCACCCCACAACCACTCCCATTAGCTGGTTTTCTTTTCAGTAATTAAACTTCTCTTGGCCCGTAGTTATGTTCTACCATGAGGAGCAGGATGCTCAGGCTCTTCGGAACCAATTCTGCAGGAATGATGGGGAATGGCGCAGGTCTTTGTTTCACCCCAGAGGCTTTGTTTATCAGGAGCTGAAGGAGTTTCTGAGGTTCTGAGGGGAAGCACATTTAATTTAGGGATATGCTCATCCAGGAGCTATTGTGACTCATTGGCCCACCTCCCCAGGCCACAAGGACCACAGATCCTGCCTGGTGAGGATTAGAAGACTTTCAGAGCCAAGAGGGACTTCAGAGGGAGGGAAAGATGTGAGCAAGCTTACTCCAGAGCAGAATTTAAAAAGAACCTAGGTCTCCTATCTCCATGTTCAGTCTGGCTAACATCCTCAGTGACTCTTGCAGTTCCTTCCGGATAGCCTGGCAGTGGTACCTGGCATTTATTTCTTATTAGAGAATTAGCTTCTCAGCATAGACCTAAGCCTTCCAGAGACTGATCTACACTGGATCGTTCCAGTTCCTCCTGCACTCCTTCTGACCTGGCTTGGTTTCAACCCGAAAGGGCTGAAGTTCGAGGTGCAGCACAAACTGGACTAGTGATCAGGTCAGGGGACTAGTGATTGTGGCAGACTGAGAGGCAGCCTGCTTTGGGGAGGTTACTGACACTTACTAGTTAGTTATATGAACGCAGGCAAGTTACTTCCTCTCCCTGGGCCTCAGTTCCTCATTTGAAAGCTATAGGTTTTCACATGTTCGCATTTAATTTCTACCAGATTTGAGGGCACCAGAAATTAAAGACTGGGCTGAGGCCCTTGGAGGTCTTCACGTTCTATGCTTCCCTGGTCCTTAAATGCAAAGGCCCAGTTTAGATGCGGTTGTGTTAACATTCTAGTTCACCATTTACTTCGTGGCAGTGACGTACAGGACAGGGAACCAGCACATCATTAGGGCTTATTTCCTAACACCAAGTAGCTGGGTACTCACAGCCCTCCTTCCCTCTTGCCCGTCAACTTTGCTGCCTCTCTTTTTAGAAGCTGTTCTGGCCCTGTGGCACCACCTTGTAACTTCAGTGGGGAACTGTTTGACCCAGTCACAGCACCATTTTGCTTCTGCAAGAAGTATGGGTTCTCACTCAACCTGTGTTCTCTGCTCACCGACCTCATGATCCATCTTACTCCATATGTATGCCTCTTCCTCCTTCCTCAGTTTATCCAAACCATTGGCTGATTTTTTTTCCGGGAAGTCTTTCTCACTTCTTCCCTTTCCCTGATCTTTCCCATTTCCTTGCCTTTTCTGTTTGCAAACCAAAAATGACTCCATTGTGGTCGATGAGTTTAGTGCTGCGTAGTCCTTTGGATCAAAAACAAAAAAGTTTGGGGCACCTGGGTGGCTCAGTCAGTTAAGCATCTGACTTCGGCTCAGGTCATGATCTTGAAGTCTGTGAGTTCGAGCCCTGTGTTGAGCTCTGTGATTGACAGTTCAGAGCCTGGAGCCCCGCTTTGGATTCTGTGTCTCCCTTACTCTCTGCCCCTCCCTGGCTCAAGTTCTGTCTCTTTCTCTTTCAAAAAATACATAAACATTTAAAAATTTTTTAAAAAGTTAAAAAATTTTGAAGTCACATTAAACCAAGTGAAAACACCGTTTTCTTCCTCTAATTAAGTCTGCTTTTCCTCATCACCATCATTTATGAAAAACAAAAGAAACTGTTACATAATTTTCTTAGCTTTCAGTTTTGGCCAATGACTAGCAATGCAACAGCATTGCTTTATACTCATTTGCATTGCAAATATGCCCATTTTCTGCTACTTTGAGAATCAGGTGAGTATTTCCAGTGATCTGGGAACCTAACCACTATTTTAATAGCATTCTTTCTATGGGAAAACAGAAACTATAAGTTGAGTCCCAAACAAATGACTTCCAAGTAGAGTTTTGGAGCACAGCTCTGTAGTAAGTTGTGTGCTTTCTCTGGGGTGTTGGAGACTGTTGAGAGCACACAGGGAGACATCGATCTTGGATCCAAGATACGGTGTCTTGAAAGGTTGAGGATTTTCTAATTCTATTCAGCAGTGGAACCATTTGATTACACAAAGATCCTTGGAGACAGCATGATGGCTCCTTGATAATAAAATGATGGTAAAATTGCAACCGTTTATCACATGCTTCATGATGTCATGCACTATGTGGATTATTTTGTGTGCGTTAGTATTTCAACCCTTATGATAATTCCCAAACACGAATGTTATTATGCCCATTCCACAGATGAGAGACCTAAAGCTCAGGGAGATTAGTTAGTTAATACTTTGCCTGTCATCACTCACGTGGTAATATGTTCTGACTTCCATGGCCTGGAGCTTAAGCATCGTGAAGAGAAGTGAATGTGCACAGCCAAGTGTGGTTTATAGAATGAGAGAGTTGGCATTGAAGTGGCATGGGCAAAGGTAGCTTTGCTCCTTTCCCTCAACAAGATGCAATTCAATCAGAAAGTAAGAAAATTCCAAAAAAAAAAGAAAAGAAAATTCCATTATTTAGCTGGTCATTAACAACAACCAGTTTAGCAGTTATAGTCTTAGAGATCTAAAAGCGCTCTTTTTATTCCATTGGATAATCACAATAACCCAGTGAGATCGTGATCAGAGAGTAGATGTGCAACAATCCTGTTTTATAGATGAAAAAGTTAAAGCCCAGAGCATCCAGATGAATTATCTATGCGCAATGAGAAGAACAAAGCCTGACCAGGAATCCTTGTGACCTGCCATGGATATAGTTGAACTGGTGTGGAGTGTTAGTGGTGCATTGGGAGACACATAGGTCTCTGTCTTGCAGGGTTGGGAGAACTGCATAACATGAGCTTGGTCAGTTCCCACACAATCTAGGTTATTGGGAAAGGTGTCCTGGGTGGAGATCACTGCTCCTGCCTCTTCGTTTGCTCAAACAGGATGAAGTGTGCAAAACAGACATCAGAAACTACACAAGTGATCAGAACAAGCTCTGAACTCTATTCTTTTCACCGTGGACTTCAGGTCTTGTAGGTGTACTTCTGTCTGATAATGGTAGTCCCTGGGAGGAGGTAGCAGGAGAGAGCTGAGAAAAGACAAGGCCATTGGAAATGGCTCCAATCCTCGGCTATCCGCAAAATGAGGATGTGACTATTTTATAGAGATCTTGTACGACTAAAAGGATCTTGTAAAAGGCAGAATAGCCTAGTGATTAAGAGTCAAGTTTTGGGAGTTTTGCTTCCTGTTTGGAGGTAGAAGATCACAAAAAGCTATGTCTCCTCTGATTATATTTCTAGACTCTCTACTTTGCTCCAATGGTCTATTTGTTCATTTTTATACCAGTACCGTGCTGACTTGATTGCCGTTCTTTGGGCAGTTCCCTCCAGATTGAGCTATAGATTCAATCTGACCCCATTGCAATACCAGAAGGCTCTACATTGAAGGGAATTGGTATCTACTTCCAGGCAAGCTTATTTCTCAAAGAAACTACCCTGGTCCAATTGTCTGAGAAAAGTTAACTTCTTTACCTTTTAGAAGTGATAGTCACGTCACTGGTTTCCTCTGCTGGTGGTCAGGAAAGCAATGGTCAAGTTACAAAGTACATGCCCAAGGGCTGAGACTTTTCCCTCTTAAGGACACCCATAAATATTCCTTTGGGTGGTTCTAAGACTTCACTTTGCTAAACATAACCTTCTCTGTAGTGTCTTTGAAGCAAAGCCTTCCTTTGACAGTCCCCCGGTGTCTCTCTACCTTTCTCTACACAACCTGTTTTTGCTGGATTGCTCACTTTGGAAACTCACAGCCAGCACCTATGATGCTCACATAGTCTCTGACCTCTCTCCTATATCTCCTGCCGCTTCATCTCCTTCTCCTGTTCCAAGCACACAGAAGACACCCAGTACCTGCTGTAGCGTCTTCCAGTCCTTGGGAAGAGTGGTGTCCAGAGGAAGCTGTTGGAAGCCTGGCTTTGCTGCTGGATGTGGTAGGGAACAGTAGGTCACTACCTACAACTCTATGAGTCCAGAAGAGGTTCAAGGCTACAAGTTAATCTTCCAGCTTGCAAGTAAATGAGCAACTAGGCCAGATCAAGGTTAATCTTGAAATGAACTTTGTGGGCTTTGCAAAGTCGCTTCAAATTTAAGTGAGTTCATTACGTAATTAAACTTCAAAATAAAATAGTCGCCTATTAGATCCCAAGCTACGTATGTTCCCAACTCATCAAAGATGGTTCAAGAAAGGAAGTGGGTGATTTCAGGCGGAGAGTTACAAAAGCCTCTGTGTTATAAAGGAAAGGCTTGCTTTACCGAAGGTCAGTAATGAAGGTGTAGTTTGTCCAGATGGGGACTGGCATCACCTTGTCACATCTCCTTAGTACTGTGACAACAATGAACATTTATTAAGTGCTTCCAATGTGTCTGACAGGTTGCCTGCATTGTTTCACTTGACCCCCACCACAGCCAATTGGGCAGATGTTATTTTCCCCACTTTTTCAGAAGAGAAAATGAAGTTATTTAGCTTGCCCTTTCATCCATAGTGAGCAGAGCCGGGATTTGACTTTAGCCTGCAGCCGCCTTTCAGTGACATGTGGAATTTGTAGGCAATTCTGCCAGCCAGGACAATGGGACTTGTCTGTCTTTTAGGATCTGTAGTCAGAGCAAAAAATAACTCCCCTGCTGATTTGATATACCTTCCCCACTGGCTCTTCTATACTCTTAGTGGAATTGCTATCTGTTAAATTACCACTAGATGGCAGTGTTATCTCAGAAATGCTTTACAAAGCGCCCATACCCTGGGGTCTGA
Organism: Paguma larvata; assembly: GCA_030068075.1. Classification (NCBI taxonomy): domain Eukaryota; kingdom Metazoa; phylum Chordata; class Mammalia; order Carnivora; family Viverridae; genus Paguma; species Paguma larvata. Next base: position 98,095,455 of record CM057833.1, on the reverse strand, counting down.
AAATTCCAAAGCAATTTTCACTCCTCCGCAGTCAACCTCGAGGCCACGCCCACAGTCCGCTCTCCCAACACCTGGCCTACTCCTTGTGGCCTGATCTAGACTTTCCATTGCTGTTTTCCAGTCTTGATTGCGTCCCGAACTTCCAGGAGATGTTAGCCTAGTGGTTAGGAACACAGACCCCCGGAGAATAATACCCGAGCTCAAATCTGTGGCCTCTTCCTTAATTTCTCCTTGTTTCAGTTTCTTCCTAACATCTCCCACACTTTACTAAGAAGTAAGTGAGTTAGTGCTCTTCAGGGTCTGGCAATAGATACAACATTCAGGTCTCGTAACTAGATTTCTAGTTTGAGTCTAGTTGAAAGTAGATTTTCACGTTTGAACCTCACACACCATTTGGGGACATTTTGAATTTGAGCACTGAGCCAAGGAGCATCCTCTTTTCCAAAGTGACACACGGTCATGTCAGCTTTCACTGCTCTAGCCTAAGGGTATCAATCTTGGTGGAGTTATCCAGGGCCACATGTGAGAAGATGCAGGATTCTACCAGCAGCCGGCTGATGGGACAGCCATTGGCATCCTTGCGAAGGCTTATGTTGATCAAGGACCAACCATAACTTACATATGAGTCAGGTGGCAGGGGAGGCATGGTCGGAGCAGGGAAGTTTCTTCTATTGAGAAAGAAACCATGTCCTCCCTAGAGTCACCTCATACTGTGACATCCTCTGGCTGAGACCATGAGGGGAACCTCATAACTGACCTGTGATCAGGTGTGCAAAGGGTCTGGCCCTGTGCTTAGTACTAGTTAGTAAGTGCCCAATAAATAGTAGTTAGTTTTATTGTCAATAATAATAATAATAATGCATTTGCAGGATATTTGCTGTGTGCCAGCGTTCTGAGGTATTAACTCATCTTTATCTCCATTTTACAGATGAGAAAACTGAGGCCCACAGAGGTAAAATAAGTTGTCCAAGATCACATAGCTAACAAGCAGCAGAGCCAGGATCCAAAGCTCGGCAATCTGGCCCCAGGGTTCACACTGGTAACTATTATGCTATTAATTAATCCAAAGACAGTAGCTGAGGAGAGACCGGAGGAGAAAGATAGAGGTTCTGGCTGCGGTGACCAAGGAAGTGAGTGACTTGAATAAACAGGAGTTTCAGATGGCCCTTTATTTTTTATTTTATTAAAAAAAAATTTTTTTTTGAGAGAGAGGGAGAAAGAGAGTGGGGGGAGGGGCAGAGAGAGAGAGGATGAGAGAGAGAATCCCAAGGCTTCATGCTGTCAGCACAGAGCCCAATGTGGGGCTCACTCTCACGACTGTGAGATTATGACCTGAGCTGAAATCAAGAGCCAGATGCTTAACCAACTGAGCCATTCGGGCGCCCCTCACCTGGCCCTTTAATATACATTCAAATCTACTTTCTGCTCCCAACCCCAGTCCTTGGGCCTGAAGTTGAGCCCACAGTTCTCACTCCTACATAAATGGGGGCATGGATATTCAACCGAGGCCTCAGACCTACTGAACCAGAGTCTGATGGGATTGGGGAGCAGTGGCCCCACTAGTGAGGGATTCTTAGAGACTGCCCTGTGTTATCAGGAAAAGGTTCATAACTCACTGGCTAACTTTTGCCTCTACTTGCATGAAAACACACTGTTTTCATGCCTCTGCTATTCCTTCTTCCTGGAATATTCTCATTACTCCTATTTGTCCTTAAGACTGAATTGGTGGGGGCGCCCGGGTGGCTCAGTCAGTTAAGTGTCTGACTTCAGCTCAGGTCATGATCTCATAGTTTGTGAGTTTGAGCCCCACATCGGGCTCTCTGCTGTCAGCGCAGAGCCTGGAACCTGCTTCAGATTGTCTGTCTCCCTCTCTCTCTGCCCCCTCCCACTCTTATTATCTCTCTCAAAAATAAATAAACATTAAATAACAAAGACTGAATTGATGTGTCTACCTATCCATGAAGCCTTGACCAGTGTGTCCAGACAGAGCCGGCTGCGTGCACGTGCACGTGTGTGTGTGTGTGTGTCTCTGTGTGTGTGTGTGAAACTCGTCACACTGTACTCCGGTTGGTCCACTATGGTGGTGGCCTTTGCAGGACTGTGAGTTCCTTAAGGCCAGAAACCATGTCGTATTCATTCTTGAATCCCAATGCCAGCACAGAGCCTGGCACATGGTAGACACTTGACAATTATGTGTTGTAGAATTGGGGAACAGATATTACAACCTGAACTCTCCAAGATGCAGGCAAAGAATGCAGTCAGCATCATTCGTGCCCAGTCCTACCCACTTCACCCTCCACTTTCTCCTTTCTACTATGGGTCTCACTGGAAGAGTATGGCCGGTTTAATACAAAGGTCAAGGTATCTTTGGCTCCTGGACTGTTGAGTGGTGCTCACATTCCTGAATTTGTGATGACCTCAGTGGATCCAGGGGCCAAATTCCAAGTGAGCACACCAGGTTTTGTTGATGTATTCGGTTTCCTGGGAGGTAGCTTTATTAAATCCTAAGATTCTGATTGGCCCCCCCAGTCCCTCGCCCACATACCACCACACCACTGACTCCCACCGGAGCTGCCACTGTGGATGCTGAATGAGCCGCATTAGGCGGCCATGCCCTATGGGTAACAGGAGTCTTCGGTGCCTCCGGAAGGCGGCCGCCTGAGACTGCCTTTCTCCTTTCCCCTTGCTACAGTGAATTTGCAAGTCTTTTTTCCCTGAAAGTGTTCTGTGCGTGTTCACAGTTCATTCTTTGGAGTAGGGGAATTCAGACTCGAAGCAGGGAAATTTGGGCTCCGCGAATGAGTGCCTGGTTGTGCTTCTATTGTGTTGGGAGGTGACAACAAGCATTTGTTGGGCTTCAAACCTCTTTGGCCTACAAGCTGGATCTACTTCGTAGAATCACGGGTTGGTTATCATTTTAAACATTAGGCTGCAGTTGTACCCCAATGCCCCAGGCCCCCATCCCAACGATTCCCACTAAGGATTGACTGCGATTCTTGGTCACTTAAGGCCTGAGGCATGAGAAAAGACTAAGGCATGACTTCCAGAGAAAGCAGGAGCAAAGGTAGACACTGCTCTGGTCTCCCAGTTGCTGAAACAGTCTTAAGTTTAATTTTTTTGAATTTTAATATAACTTACATATACTAAGACGAACTCATTTTAAGTGCACCGTTGGATGCGTTTTGACAACACTGGTCCAGATGTTGGATATTTTCGTCCCCACAGATGTCCTCTCTCTTCCCAGTCAGTGTCCTCCCACCCACTCAATGAGCTCTGCTCTGATTTCTATCACTCTGGCTGAGACTTTTGCCCGTTCTAGAACTTTCGTTTATTGGAATCAACGAAACGATTATTTATGTATCTTTAGCTTCTTTCACTCAACAAAATGCTTTGGAGATTCGTCTCTGTTGTTGCTTGTCTGAGTGGTTTATTTTTGTGTCTTTGCTTAGTGTTGTTCTGTTATATTAGGATACGTTACATGTGTTTGTCCGTGAACCCGTAGGTGGGCATTCGGCTTGTGACCCATTTGGGGGGTTATTATGAATGGAAGTGCTATGAACATTCTTATACAATTCTTTTTTAAAATTTCTTTTAATATTTATTTGTTTTTGGCAGAGAGAGAGAGAGACAGAGTGTGAGCAGGGGAGGGAGAGAAAGAGAGGGAGACACAGAATCGGAAGCAGGCTCCAGGCTCTGCGCTGTCAGCACAGAGCCCAACACAGGCCTTGAACTCATGAACTGTAAGATCATGACCTGAGCCAAACTCAGAAGCTTAACTGACTGAGCCACTCAGGCGCCCCCCCCCCCACACCACCATACAATTCTTTTTGTGAACATGTGTTCACTTCTCTGACACAGATGTCCAAAAGTAACATTGCTGAGCTACAGAGTAGGTATATTTTTAACTTTGCTAGAAAAACTTCTTCCAAGTGGTTATACCATTTCACATTCCCAACCCCCAGTACAAAATTTTCAGTTCTTCGGCTTCACATAGGCTTTATTCTGCTAGAGCACAGTTACCACTTCGAACCGTTCAGAGAACGGTAACTTTGGTTCTTACAAACAGATTTCAGAGTGTTCTGTCCCCAAGAGATGCTTCCTACTGGTTAGGAAAAGGGTTTGCCACTCTCTTGGACCTTAGACTCAGCCTGCAAAATTAGAAAGTATCTCCGAGGAGCAATAAAGGAGGAAGGCAGAACAGCTCAGCCCACCATGCAGGATCAAACCCAACAACCAATTTGATGACAGATGTTCAAGCCAGATCGCCCTCAAGTTCAAGAGAGGCTTTGCAACAAGTCACTATTCCATTCCTGAGTAATCAGGGAAATTTATTTGCAATCCGTTAGCTAATTGTTCCCATACTGAGCACAGACCTTACTGAAATGCCCTAAATGACATTTACATTTCTAGTCTGTTAAGAAAAAGTTGATAGTTTACCGTGCTCGTATCCCGCCAGTTAGAGTTGCTTTCATTTGCGGCTGACTTCTGACGTCCCTAAGACAAGATGTCAGGTAAAGATCACAAGGTGATATGAATGTGCCACGGAAGGTACAGGCTTTGCAGTCAGGACGGGCACATCACACGCCAACTGCGTGGCAGTCAGCAAGTCACGTCACTTCTCGGCATCAGGTCACTCAAACCCAAAGTGGGAACCATGATTCCTATTTCTACCCGCCTTCCTGCTAAGGCAGGTGTGGGATTCAAATGAGATACGGCTGCATTCACACCCTGACTCTACCACGTCCTACCAAACGCTCGACTGTGTTCCTTATTTAACTTTCCAAATTTGGGTTTTAATCTCTGTAAGTGAAGATAACAAGCGGCTACCTTCCAAGGTAGTTACAAGAATCAGGCAGTGTATGAAAAGCTGGCATATGAAAATCAGGTGTATGAAAAGCACCTATCACAGTGGGTGCTCTGTGAATGGGAGTCTAAGCCCATTCACCACTAAGCCACCTATGGGTGCCCTCAGCCAGACGGCAGCCGCTCGGCTGACAAGACACCACGTCCTGCTGAGAAAGCTCACAGGTGACAGCCCACAGTGCCTGGGGTGTGATGTGTCACCCGAGTCACATGGAGTCACCAGCGGCCACCCCCTTTTCAACATCAAATCACAGAGACACCTGTGCGGCTTCCGTCTCCCACGAATGGGGAATTCTCATCCCTCGCTCCACGCGTCTGTGGATTCTCAGCACCTTCCCACTTCTTCCTGGTTCTTCCTGAGTTCTGGCTTCTGCTGAATTCTCCATCTTCACTACTATCTTCCCTCCTGAAATTGTCCCATTTTCACTCTTCACTGATCCCAGCGTAAAACCCACCTCCTTTGTCTTCCATGAGAGTTATTTCCTCTTACTACATACAAATAACCAGGTTGGTCTGTTATTATTTATCTGTGTACAAGGTTTTATTCTAGTGTGCACCTGTATTTTTGCTCTTTTATTTTCCTGCCCTTCTGTAGAGACTGGCTTCTGATAGTCTTACCTCTCTTAACTTCACAATCATTTTACGCAGGTGCAAGCATGTGACCCAGTTATGTGTTCTAGTTTGTTCATGTGTGAATATACACACATCGAGACACAGTTTTACGAGTCACATACTACCGTGTTTTCATCTTGACGTTACAGTTAGGACATCATACTGATTTCTGTAATAATGTGCATAGGTAGGTATATTACCTGTGAAGTTAATTATGGGATGGGAAATGGGGCCAAAAACCAAATATATATTACAAAAAGAGGGCGTTGGTCCTGATAGTGTTGAGAACCAATGCTGTGGGTGGCGTCTGAGTGAGCTGGAGTGACATCTTTCCATCCCTGTGGCTTCTCTGTTTTGCTGGTAACTGCTCTGGTTTGAGTGGGGGTGTTGAACGTGAGCCCCACAGAACAGAGTGAGGTCTGGTTGGGCCCCTCCGTGAGTCCCAAGTACTTTTGCATGCCAGCCACTTCCTTGTCTTTCCACTAGATGCCAGCAGCACCCCAGGAGACTGGATGCCTGTGCCCTGCCGCTCCGGGGAGCTTCCCAAACAGCACAAGGAAAGTCGCCCCAGTTCCAAGGAATGTCGCCCTAGTTCCAAGCACTGCTGTCCTTCTGGAGCTGGCTGGCTGGCTCCTCATTGCATCTCGATTGCCTGGCTCCCTACCCTCTCTGGCTCCCATCAAGTTTAGGCACACAGCAACATACCAAGTGAGATCCAGAGGGCAACCACCGAGGGGATCCCGGCATCTACGCCGATGGCCTTGCTGACCCACCAGCTCCCTCACCCCCCCACAGAGTACATCTGCTGGAGACGGGCCGTAAACATTTACCTTTCATTAAACATGTCATCGCTGCCATTCACTCGGAGTATCAGGAGCGCCCGCAGAAGCCAGGGCTGAAGCTCAGCCGAGGGGAAACAGGGAACCTGCAGTTCCTTCTAACGGCTGGAAAGCAGTCCTCTCCGTTCCGACCCCAACCAGAACTTGGGATGAGGCTCTCTGTTCTGAGACCCATCTTGGCCTTGGGTTTTGCTGAATGGAATCGAAGAAGGATGAGTACTTGCTAGAAGTAAGAATACATCCCTGTGGCTTCCTGAGGATGTGATAATAATATGACACAGAGAGCCAGAAAGATACAGACAAATGACATGGAGGAGTGCTGCCTGACAGAACTTTAGTGATCCTTCTACAGGAGCCACTAGCCACATGCGGCTACTGGGCACTTGAAGTGTAGCTCGTGTGACTGAGAACCAAATTTTATATTTTATTCCATATTAATAAATTACAATTTAAATAGCCATATGTGACTGGTGCTATTGCATTGAAAACGTAGATATGAGATAAAGGCAAAATCACAGGGCTCCGAAGTGTCAAACGCAACACTGGATGGTGTATGTATTTTATGTAATACGTATGTAACTTCCACATGTGTGATTTGCATGTAATTTAAATATATGCAAATGAGAACACAATCTTCAGAGAGGTAGTTGAAGTTGGACCTGGAATTAGAAGCCACAGCGTCATTGGGAATGGATAGGCAGACAATGAGGGGAGGAGAATCTGGCGTAAGAGAATAAGATGATCAGCTGATTGGGGCCAGGAGTTTCCCAAGACACAGCGATCGAAAGGAGTTCCTTCCCACCAGAAAGAGAGAAGTCAAGAAGTAGGTGCCAGAGGAGGAACAAAAGGAGGTGACCAAAGAAAGACAACAGAGGTTATCAAGGCCCCTCCTCTCCATAAGGACGGTGGATTTTAGGGTTAAGTGGAGGGCAAGCATACAGCCAAAAGAGCTGGGGGCAGGCAGTCAAGGAAAGGAAGAAGGAGGAAGCCCTTCTTCTGGTAGGAAGGTGGGTGCTGTGGGGGCAATGGGGACAGATGTCAGTGGAAGCTGCCACATGAGTGTCCACTCCTTTAGCCCCTGAGTGAGGTACAACGCATGTGGAACTGAGCGGCAAGAGGAATTTTCAAAGACCATTGAAATCTACTGGTTTAATACATCTCCCATGTAAGTTCCTTTTAATTACAGTTATTTTAATAATTTTTATTAGGAGAGAAGCAAGGCAGTCAGACCATACCAATTCCAAATAATATACAAAGAAATCCATTGGGAAAGAATCATTGGGAAAGAATCCATTAGTGAGGTGAGAGAAGAAGGACTTCACTCAAGTATCACAAGGATTGTGCCGTCAGATCTCCAGAACGACATTCTGTGGTGGGCGTTATGGGTTTCACAGCTGAGAAAACCAAGGCTCAGAAAAAAATCAGAAGCTTACTCAAGAGCATGCAACTAGGAAGAAGCAGTCCTCGGTTTTATACCAAGATCTTAGTACTTTGTGTTTAGTGTTCAAATTCTGTGGAATTGAACACATTCTAAACATTCACAGACTCTTGCTTATAATAGACAAATAGACACATGATTGGAGAAGAAAATGAAACTAAGATCTTATAGACATTGGATTTTTTTTCTTTTGTTTGTTTATTGAGGTATAATTGACATACCATGTTTATAGACACTGTTTTTTATAAACCCTTGAGTAACTTTTAGATATCAAATAGTTTTTCTCCCTAGTTTTTTTATATTTAAATTATTTTTATTGAAATAAAGTTGGTATATAACATTATAGAATTTTCAGGTGTACAAAAATATAATTTGATATATGTATACACTACCAAGTGATCGCCATAAGTGTAGTTACCATCCATCACCATATAATTGAGCCCGTTCACCAGTTTTACTCCCCCTCAATCCCCTTCCCCTCTGGTAACCATCAATCTATTCTCTTTGAGTTTATTTTTGTTTTGTTTTGTTTGTTCATTTGTTTTGTATTTTAGATTCCACATGTAAGTGAAATCATACAGTATTTGTCTTTCTGTCTGCCTTATTTTGCTTAGCGTAAAACTCTCAAGACCCATCTATATTGTTGCAAATGGCAAGATTTCTTTCTTTTTTATGGCTGAGTAGTATTCCATTGTATATATATCATATCTTCTTTATCCATTCATCCATCGATGGACACTTAGGTTGTTTCCATATCTTGGCTATTGTAAATAGTGCAGCAATGAACATGGGGCACATATATTTTTTTGAATTAGTGTTTTCATATTCTTCAGATAAATTCCCAGAGGTGAAGTAGTTGGATCATATGGTATTCCTATTCCTAATTTTTTGAGGAATCTCTCTACTGTTTTCCATGGTGGCTATACTGATTTACATTCCTGCCAATGGTATATAAGGGCTCCCTTTTCTCCATATCCCCTCCAACACTTATTTCTTGACTTTTTGATGATAGCCCTTTTAACAACGTGAGGTGATATATCTCATTGTGGTTTCAATTTGCATTTCCCTGATAATTAGTGATGTTGAACATCTTTTCAAGTGCCTGTTGCCCATATGTATGTCTTCTTTGGAAAAATGTCTATTCGGATCCTCTGCCCATTTTTAAAAAAATTTTTAATCTATATTTTATTTTATTTTTTAAATAATTTATTGTCAAATTGATTTCCATACAACACCCAGTGCTCATCCCAACAAGTGCCCTCCTCTGTGCCCACCACCTACTCTCCCCCCTCCCACACACCCCTCTCCCCTCAGTTTGTTCTTAGTCTTTGAGAGTCTCTTATGTTACGTCTTCCTCCCTGTTTGTGGCTTTTTTTGTTCCCCTCTTCCCCTCCCCCCTGGTTTTCTGTTAGGTCTCACAAAGCTCTGCCCATTTTTAAATCAGGTTGTTTGCTTTTTTTATTGAGTTACATGAGTTCTTTATGTGTTTTGGATATTATCCCCTAACTGGATATATAATTTGCAAATGTCTTCTCTCATTCATTAGGTTGCCTTTTGTTTTGTTGATATTTTCCTTCACTGTACAGAAGATTTTAAGTTTGATTTGGTCTCATTTTTAAATTTTTGCTTTTGTTTCCTTTGCCTTTAGGGTCAGATCCAAAAAAACATTGCTCAGACCAATGTCAAGGAGCTTATCGCTTATGTTTCCTTCTATGAATTTTATGATTTGAGATCTTACCTTCAAGTCTTTAATCCATTTTGAGTTAATTTTTGTGTATGGTGTATGGATAGTGGTCTAGTTTAATTCTTTTGTATGCAGCTGTCCAGTTTTCTCAACATCGTTTACTGAAGAGTTTAGTTTTTCTCCATTGCATGTTCTTGGCTCTTGTAAATTGATTTACTGTATTTGTGTGGGTTTGTTTCTGGGATCACTATTCTGTTCCCATGAACTTTGTGTCTGTTTTTATGCCAATGCCAGTGCTTTGATTACTATAGCTTCATAGTATATTGGAAATTAGGGCGCATAGTACTTCTAGCTTTGTTCTTTCTTAAGATTGTTTTGGCTATTTGGTGTCTTCTGTTGTTCCACAGAAATTTTAGAGTTATTTGTTCTAATTTTTTGAAAAATGCCATTGGGATATTGATAGGAGTTGCATTGAATCTATAGATTGCTTTGGGTAGTACAGACATCTTAACAATGTTAATTCTTTTAATCCATGAACATGGGAGATCTTCCCACTTATTTGTGTCTTCTTCAATTTCTTTCATCAACACTTTATAGTTTTCAATGTACAAGTATTTTACCACCTAGGTTAAATTTGTTCCTAGGTATTTTATTCTTTTTGATGGAATTGTAAATGGAATTATTTTCTTAATTTCTCTCTCTGGTAGTTCATTATTAGTGTATAGAAGTGCAACAAATTTTTGTATATTGATTTTGTATCCTGCAACTTTATTGAATTCATTGATTAGTTCTAATCATTTTTTGGTGGAGTCTTTAAGATTTCTATGTGTAGTATCATGTCATCTGCAAATAGTGACAGTTTTACTTCTTCCTTTCCGATTTAGATGACTTTTATTCTTTTCTTGCCTAATTGCTATGGATAGGACTTCAATACTATGTTAAATAAAAATGGTGAGAGTGGGCATTCTTGTCTTGTTCCTGATCTTAGAGGAAAAGCTTTCAGCTTTTCACCATTGAGTACAATGTTAGTTGTGGGTTTGTCAGATATGGCCTTTATTATATTAAGGAACATTTCCCTTTATGTGCACTTTGTTGAGAGTTTTTATCACGAGTGGATGTTGAGTTTTGTCAAATGCATTTTCTGCATCTATTGAGATGGATATATGATTTTTATCCTTCATTTTGTTAACATGGCATATCATGTATAACAATTTGTGGGTGTTGAACCATCCTTTCCTTTCTGGAATAAACGTCACTTAATCATGGCATATTATCCTTTTAATGTTGTGGTTTTTTGGTTTTTGTTGTTTTTGTTGAGGATTTTTCAATCTATATTCATCAGGGATATTGGCCTGTAATTTTCTTTTTCTGTGCTCTCCTTGTCTGGTTTTGATATCAGGGTAATGCTGGCCTTGTAAACTGAGTTTTGGAAGCATTCCCTCCTCTTTAAATTTTTGGAAGAGTTTGAGAAGGACAGGTATTAAATCTTCTTTGAATGTTTGCTAGAATTCACCAGTGAAGCCATCTGGTCCTGGACTTTGGTTTTTTGGGATGTTTTTGATTACTGATTCAATCTTCTTACTAGTAATCAGTCTATCCAGATTTTCTATTTCCTCCTGATTCAGTCTTGGAAGATTGTATGTTTCTAGGAATGTATCCATTTCTTCTAGTTGTCCAATTTGTTGGTATATAATTGTTTGTAGTAGTCTCTTATGATCCTTTGTATTTCTTTGGTATTAATTGTAACTTCTCTTTCATTTCTGATTTTATTTATTTGAGCCCTCTCTCTTTTTTTTCTTAGTGAGTGTAGCTAAAAGTCTGACAATTTTTCTTTTCAGAGAATGGCTTTATCTTTTCAGAGAACCAGCTTTTAGTTTCATTGACTTTCTTTCAGTTTCTATTTCATTTATATCCACTCTGATCTTTATTGTTTTCTTCCTCCTATTAACTTTGAGCTTTGTTTCTTCTTCTCTTTTTAGTTCCTTTAGGTGTAGAGTTAGATTGTTTATTTGATATTTTTCCTGTTTCTTGAGGTAGACCTGTATTGCTATAAACTTTCTCTTAAAACTGCTTTTGGTGTATCCTATAAATTTTGTACTGCTAAATTTCCATTTTCATTTGTCTCTGGGTATTTAAAAAATTTCTCCTTTGAGGGGCACCTGGGTGGCTCAGTCAGTTGAGCATCCAACTTTGGCTTAGATCATGATCTCATGATTCATGAGTTCCAGCCCCACATCAGGCTCTGTGCTGATAGCTCAGAGCCTAGAACCTGCTTTGGATTATGTGTCTTCCTCTCTCTCTCTGCCCCTCCCTGCTTGCACTCTGTCTCTGTCTCTCTCTCTCAAAAATAAAATAAATATTTAAAAAATTATCCTCTGATTTTTTTTGTTGTTGACCTAATAGTTGTTCAGTAGCATGTTGTTTAATCTTCACATATTTGTTATTTTTTCCAGTTTTTCTTTCTGTAATTGATTTCTGGTTTTATACCATTGAGGTCTGAAATGATACTTGAAATGATTTTAATCTTCTTGATTTTATTGAGTTGTGTTTTATGGCCTAACATGATCTATCCTGGAGAATGTTCTATGTGCACTTAAAAAGAATGTGTAGCCTGCTGCTTTAGGATTAAATTTTCTGTATATATCTATCAGATCCATCTGGTATGATGTGTCAGATGGCTGATGTTTCATTATTGATTTTCTCTGTGGATGACCCATCTATTGATGAAAGTAGGATACTAAGGTCCCCTACTATTCTTGTACTGCTCTCAACTTCTCTCTTTAGGTCTGTTAATATTCACTTTATATATTTAGGTGCTTTTATGTTGAGCACATAAATATTTACGAGTGTCATATACACTTTTTGGATTGACTGTTTCATCATTGTATAATGTCCTTTGTTTATTCTTGCAGTCTTTGTTTTGGAGTTTATTTATTTGATATAACTATAGCTATGCCAGCTTTATTTTCACTTCCATTTGCACGGAATATCTTTTTTCATCCCTTCACTTTCAGTCTGTGTGTGTCCTTGGGTCTGAAGTGAGCCTCTTGCAGGCAACATATAGATCAGTCTTGTTTTTTTGTTTTTTGGTTTTTTATTTGTTTGTTTTTATCCATTTAGCCACTGTATGTCTTTTGACTGGAGAATTTAGTTCTTTTACATTTTAAAGTAATTTTTGATAGTTATATACTTATTGTCATTTGTTTGTTTTCTGGCTGCTATTGTAGTTCCTCTCTGTTCCCTTCTTTTGCTCTCTTCTCTTGTGGTTTGGTGATTTCCTTTAGTGTTATGTTTATATTTCATTCTCATTGTCTTCTGTGTATCTACCAAGGGTTTTTGTTTTGTGGTTACCATGAGGTTCATATATGACATTATTTAATATTACATATGTATCTATTTTAAGTTGATAGCACCTTAAGTTTGAATGCATTCCAAAATCTTTACATTTTTTTACCCTCCCCACCACACTTTTTATTTTTTGATGTCATATTTTACATCGTTTTATTTTGTTTATCTTTTAAATATAGTTAATTTCATCACTCCCATTTTTAATTTTCTTAGTAGCTTTGTAAGTGGTTAATCCACTACCTTCATTATATATTCCCCTTCACTAGTGAGATTTTTACTTTCACATGTTTTCTTGTTATTAGTTAGCATCTTTTCTTTTTAGCTTAAACATATCCTTTTAACATTTCTAAGGCTGGTTTAGTAGTAGTGATGAACAACTTTAGTTTTTCTTGTCTGGAAAACTCTTCTACAATAGTTTTCTTTTTTTAAGCTTATTTATTTATTTTGAGAGAGAGAGAGAGAGAGAGAGTTGGGAAGGGGCAGAGAGAGAAGGAGAGAGAGAATCCTAAGCAGGCTCCATGCTGTCAGCACAGAGCCCAACATGGGGCTCGATCCCACAAACCATGAGATCATGCATGACCTGAGCCGAAATCAAGAGTCAGATGCTTAACCAACTGAGCCGCCTAGGCACCCATCGTCTAGAAAACTTTTTATCTTTCCTTTAATTCTGAATGAACTTGCCAGGTAGAGTATTCTGGTGGGAAGTTTTTTCCTTTCAGCACTTCAAATATATCATTCCAATACCTTCTGGCCTGCAAAGTTTCTGCTGAAAAATGAGCTAGTAGTCTTGTGTGGTGTGGTGTTTTTCTCCTGATGCTTTTAATAGTCTCTCTTTAATTTTTGACATCTTAATTATAATGTGTCTTGGTGTAGATCTTTTGGGTTCATCTTATTTGGAACTTTCTGTGCTTCCTAGAGCTAAATGTCTGCTTTCTTGCCCAAGTTAGGGAAGTTCTTAGCCATTATTTCATCAAATAAGTTTCTTGCCACTTTTCTTTCTTCTCCTTCTGGGGCTCTTATAACACAGATGTTATACTGCTTGATGTTGTCCCATCGGTCCCTAAGTATCTTTACTTTTTAAAATTCTTTTTTATTTTTGCTGCCCTGTTGGGTTGATATCCATTGCCCTGTTTTCCAGGTCACTAATCCATTCCAACAACAACTTCATCCAACAACAATCTGCTGTTGAACTGCTGTAGCATAGTTTTCAGTTCAGTGATTATATTCTTCAGTTCTGTGATTTTTGTTTGGTACTTTATGTTTTCTATTTCCTTGTTGAAGTTCTGACCATGCTTATTCTTTCTTTCCCTGAGTTCAGTGAGCATCGTTATGACCTTTACTTTGGCCTCTATCAGATAGATTACTTATTTCTGTTTCTTATTTTCTGTCTTTTTTTCTGAGGTTTTGTCTTGTTTTCATTTGGAACATATTTTTCTGTTTACTCATTTTGCTTGTCTCTATGTTTCCACGTATTAGGCAAAACAACTATCTCTTCTAGTCTTGAAGGAGTGGTCTGGTGTAGGAGATGAAACTTACTGTTCAGCCATTTCCTAGCTTTTGTTTGTTTCTTGCACTCTTGTGATTATCTAAGTCACCTTATTTGTCCTTGATAGGTCCCAGTTGTGAAGATGTGCCAAGATCTGTCAGTGTTCCAAATGGAGGGATCGCAGACAGTGCTTAGTTTTAGGTTAATTATAACCCAGATCCTCAGGCAGAAGCTTTTAAAGTATGCCCTGTGGGTTGGCAATTAAAAACCGTGCTGACCTCCAGACCAGGTATCTGAAGGTGTCACCTGGGTGACAGTTGCAAAATTCATGGCTTTACACATATGTCTAAGCTCCTTTAGGAGGTATCAGCGAGCTGTTGTGAGGCCAGGAGAGGGTGCTAATATTGTGTCTTTCTACTTACATTCCCTTGGAGCACCTCTGTAGTCTGGATATGTGGCAAACTTGAAACAGCCCCTCAGGCTGAGCTCTAAGACAAGGAATAGGCCTTTTTCACATGAAGAATGGGGGTGTGTTTCAGTATGCTGTTTGTGCAGTGCTTAGGGCATGGTAGCCTGCCAAAAATTGTCCTTCTGATTGTTTTAGACCCCTGGGGCCCAGAAATGCAATTCCCCTGGCCACCAGGCTCAATGGGTTGCATATGCTTGCTGGCTGTGGCCGGGCAGGCCACAGCCACAGTGCATGGGGAAGGGGAGCTCAGCTGGCCCCTGTGGTGGAGCGAGCAGTGGCTGTGATGCATGGGGGCTGGGCAGTACTGCTGAAGCTGGCAGGCTGGGTGAATGTGAGGAGTAGGAAAATGGTGCCTATGGGCACCAGCATCAACAAGGCAGAGATGAATGCAAAATTGGCACCCATCAGGGCCTAAGTCCCTGGAGAAAGTCCCAAAAGAAAGTCTCTGTCTAACTTGCAGATGGTTTCAGATGAGCAAGTGAGTCTCCTTTGCATATGGTCTAGTTGCCTTTCAAACTACTTCTTTCACATGGGGCTTCCGGGGTGAATGAGTCAATTCATGAACTCTTAAAAACAGATTTCATGTTTCTTATAGCCATATGATACTCAAAGTAAGCTCCACTGGTTATCAAGGCCAGACACTTTGGGGGCTTCTGTCTCCAGTGCGGGTCCCAAGGGTTGGGGTGCCTCACATGGGACACAAATCACTCACTCCTCAGAGATGAACTCTGTGTTATGAGATCCCTCCCAACTGTGGGTGGCCATTCCTGGGTTGGGGTTTCTTGCAAAACCATGTCTCTGCCTCTTCTACCTGTCTCACTGTGGCCCTCTTATCCTTTGTTGCAGAGACACTGTTCAGCTATATTTCAGGTCTTTTTCTGAGGGAGTTGTCGCATATGTACCTGTAGATTTGATGTTCTTGGGATGAGATAAGTTCAGGATCCTACACTGACATCTTGAGGAGAGTTTTGAGCCGTCTGCCTCTGAGTCATGGGCCCAGCACTTTCCAGGCTCCCTTCTACAGTGTGACTGTTTATCAAATGATAATGATGATGTTAATTACATTACCGTATCTCAACCACTGACAGTCCCATATTCCAATTAGAAAGATGCAGCTATGCCTCTACCTAACCAAAGCAGAACTATTATCAGTGCAATTGGCTTGTTAAAAAATGTTTATTTATTTTTGAGAGAGAGAGAGGGAGACACAGAATCTGAAACTGGTTCTGGGCTCTGAGCTGTCAGCACAGAACCTGATGTGGGGCTCGAACTCACCAGCCATGCGATCATGACCTGAGTTGAAGTTGGATGCTTAATCGACTGAGCCACCCAGGCGCCCCCGTGCGATTGGCTTTTGCTTTAAAGAGGGAGTTGCTTATAGCCTTGTTGCTCAAGTTGAAGCCAAAGCACATGGAGTGTCCTAAGGTGAGCTATTTATTCAATGGGTGTATCCTGGGCACCTTTGTGTGGCATGTACTGTTGCAGGTGTCATCTATACTCTTGTCATTCTAGTACTCAGGGATTCTTCAGAGCCTCCTGGATTTCACACTCACTCACTTGACACTTAGGATTCTTCATGTCTAGCCTGGACTTGCCTATGAGGGCTGCCACCTCTGTCCCTACAAACATGATCCTGGTTCATCTGGCTTTGCCATCTGGCTACATGGGCACCCGGCTACATGGCCACCCCTCATTGCTTTTTGTGCATCCTTCTTGAAGCTGTGTAAACACTCCAGAAAGTGGGGGACCACTCTTTCATCAAGGGTACACATGTACAAAGCTCTTTTATATGTAGAAATCTGCTGTGAGACCTAGTGGCCTTGGCTGTGGAAAAGCCTCTGAGAAACCAAATTTAGGAAAATTCCACGAAGCCTATTGAAGCTATTGAAGGAACACAAATTGCAATAAACTCTCTGAGAAGCTAATGGAAAAAAACCCCACATTTTTTAGTAATTGCTAGTTTGGCAAATTGATCATTTAACAAATTAACGATTTTACAAAACTAATTTTTTTGGGCTCATTTGTTTTCAGCCAATTGGTTTTTGTAAAAATTTGTTTTTGCTTGCTGGTTTTGTTTCCCTGTTCCTAGGAAGCAATGAGGCAATGTAGAAGAATCCTGAACTAGAAGAGAAGCAGTTTAGAATTACGATGATGTGTGTGAAAAGACTCAGCTGAACCAAGGACAGTGAGATTCAACTTCACAAGTTGGCATGTTTCACCTGCCTTCCTCCTCATCTCTTTCGACTTCTCCTTTCTCTGTCCCATATCTCTCCTGTTTATGGACCCCTTACTATGCAGTGAGTTCATATGATAGGGAATTTCTGGTTCCCTATAATACTCACACCACCGCCTTGAGCGGAATAGTGTCTGTTGATTAAATAGAGAACTTTCTTTAAGGACCCATTTTTGCCTACAGAATCCAGGCTGAAAGTTATATTTTGGTGTAAATGACAAAAGGGGCTTGGGTAAAATGACTGGCCCACGTCAGCCAGCTTTCCAGAAAGCATTAATGTGAAGAGAAAAGAGATTTGAGAAGGCAGACATGTGGCTTTTCTCTCTGACTCTGTCTGGTTCCACGTTCTGGAAGATAATCCCAAAGTTCCCTGCCTTTTTGGGGTTTATCATGTAAAATGAGACTGAGCTTATGATGGGCCAGGACTTCAGATAATAAGTAAATAGGGAATCAGAACTAGAATATTTGGTATTTGGACCAGCTGAGGGTAAGGAGTCACAGATCTAATGCTCTGTTTTTCTCTGTTTCTTAATTATGGAAATCACGAAGTCAGATAAAAATCCTTGTTTCTGCTTCTTCCCAATGAAGAGTTATGAAGTTATCCTAGTGGTTGTTTGCTGGAGCACTGCAGAGAGAAATATTAATTTTATAAACTGATACAATGCCCACAACTCCACATGAAAATGAATTTAGGGACCACCAAACCTGAACAGGCCCCAGAGCAGTACAGAGCCCTGATAAAAGAATAGAACCACATTATAAGGTTCTCCAGAGAGTGGGGCAAGAGGAATCGATTGTCTTTCTGAAATACACCAGCAAGAATGCAAGCCTTAATTAACGAAGCCCAAAGTTGATTTTTCTTGCTGCCTTTTTCTCTAAAAGACAAATAATAAGAAATGAATGAGGTTGAAAGCAAATGAGAACCATATTTGTAAAGCAAAGCATAGTCAAACTTTTGGCTGAGATGGTTGCAAAGAGCTAAATTTCTTTAATCATCTTACTCGAGATGTAGCCAAAAAATGCAATTTGAATCCCTCTCTTTCTCTCTCTCTCTCTCTCTCTCTCTACTCTCTCTTTCTCTCTCTCCCTCTCTCTCCCTCCCTCTCTCTCTCTCTCACACACACACACACACACACATACACACACACACACACACACACACACATTTCCACACCTTACCCTCCTCCTTTTTCACTGCAGATGAATCAAGACGGTGGAGACAGGAGGATATGATGAGAACCATTTCTGCTCTCTTTCCACTTTATAAAAGCCTTTGGCAACTGGTAGTCTTTGCTGCCATGGTTTGAGGAATCCCCCTATCAATCCATATTCTCTGAACATTTATCGTTCATTATGAATTGGCTGCAAGGAGCTAATAAGCAGCTAGAATAGGTAATGTACAGTGAATATGCAGAGATGGCAAGTTATTTAAGATCCAGATTCATCTAACAGATGATTTTTCTAGAAGAAGGTGAACCAGTTTGGGCCTAAAAGAACATTACTCCCCATCACCCATCTTCTACTCCTGAAACCAATATTGCACTGTATGTTGGCTAGCTAAACAAAACAAAAGAACATTACTGCATTTGAAGGTGGCATGGGATGGAAAATGACAACTTTACTAGAATTAAAATAGTGTCTTATTAGCTAACAAATTGATGAAACACAGAAGGTTTTCCTGCATCAGAGTTAGCCAGGTCCACTTTATACAGAAGCAGAATGATGGTTGAACATGATGGTGTGATATCAGGATGGTTCAGTAGACACTCCATCTTACTCCACTTCATGGTACCTCAGGGTTTGTTCTAGGTTTGAAATATTACTACCG
The DNA here is from genome assembly GCA_030068075.1 of Paguma larvata. NCBI lineage: Eukaryota > Metazoa > Chordata > Mammalia > Carnivora > Viverridae > Paguma > Paguma larvata. Next base: position 98,076,655 of record CM057833.1, on the reverse strand, counting down.
TCTTTGTTAACAGAGAGACAGAAGACATATCAATCTGGCTTTATAGATGTGGGGTAAGATATGGTCTTTTCTAATGAAACGTAACTTAGATTGATATCAGATCAGTCTGATGTACCACAGGAATATTTTTGCTCAATTCTTGGTGTTTCTGTTTGTTAAAGGGAGTTAATTTAGTGTAACTCCTGGGCTTTTCCAGTTCATTACTCATACTTCCTCAAGGGGGGATGGAGTCTCTTAACTGCCTGATATATCTGGGCATGCTCAGCTCAGTTCCACCCATGTTGTTCACACAGAGGAAACATTTTATTCTGCTCTTCTAGAGGAGGGATCTTTCCTTACTGGGGTCCAGTGTTGGCAGATCTACTTGGCTAACAGACAACCACATCCTCCAGACCTGGCCCCGATTAGAAACAAAGGGTATTTTTGTCTCCATTTGCCAACTAGCTAATATGTACAGAACATGAACAGAGAAGAGGGTGCTGCACATTGGGCTCCCTCAGATACCCCAGCATGGTTTAAATGTCCAGAAACCTGAATGAGAACTTGCGCATTTAGTTCTGACCCTGGCTCTGTCTTTCCTCAGGTGTTTGAAATTGGGTAGATAAATAGATGCTGCGGTCAATGCTTCAGTCTTATTGAATGTGAAACCAGTTCATAAAATCATTACCTCATAATTATATGTGTAACTGGGTGCCACTCCAAGACTACGTTTATATAATACAGTGCACTGTCAGAGATTTTTTCCAGCCAAAGAAGCTTTCAGGGCTCTGTATAGGCAGATCCTAAGGAATGTCTGTTAGTTACATAACATGACTGATCAGATTATAATTTTCTGAGAGAAGGATATAATTGGACCTTTTTCAAGCCTTCAGAAAACTGTCTATCTCCTTGTGGAAGGAAACTCTGGCAAGAGTCTAGAAATATTTGCAAAAGGATCTCAGGGACCTTCTGAGAAAACAAGGCCTGAGATCTCAACCTTGTGTCCCAAGGATCAAAGTTATAGTGGTCTACCAGGGGTGGACCAGGTTAGCCATAAACAAAGCCAGGCATGGGAAAGGTCTACGAAGTCCCTAAAAATGAAATTATATTGAGGAGAGGAGGATGAGGTTGATGGCCTGAACTCAACATAAAGCCAGTGATCCGTGGGTCAGTAAACAAGGACCACACGAATTCTATGTAACAACCACAAAATGTTGGTGGAAAAACCAATAAGCACCATTTAGGTCAGGAGTCTGATGGTTGATTAGGGGTTAATGATCTATGCTGGGCTCAGCTGCATGGTTCTGCTGATTCCCCAATAGGCTAGTTCAAGTATATACTGGTTTGTTCGAGCTCAGCTAACCTAGACTGGCCTTGGTTAGGGTGGCTCAACTCAGTTCCACAAGTGAAAATGCATGAGGCTTCTTGTGGCCTAGTTTTAGAATTGGTACACTATCACTTGCTCTTTATTTATTGGCCAAGGCAAGTCACATGGACAAATCCAAACATAAGAGGCAGGGAAATATACTCTGCCCTTTAGTGGGGAAAATTGCCAAGATACATGGCAAAGGACATGAATATGAATGTAGGGAGAGGTGGAGAGTTGGGATCAATGATGCTGTCTATCAGTGTTGGGGGAAGTTTGGGCACAGCCTGGTAAGGTTCATACTGGGAGCATCTCCAGACATAGTGCTCAGGCACCAATGTTTGTGATCTGGAGACTGATGGATGAGCAAGACAAGGCAACATGAGTTCAAAGAGTGGTAATCTTTACACAGAAGACAATAGTGACCTAGGCAAGGCTATCACAGCATTAGAAGTCAAGAGTAGCTGTCAAGTCATGAAGGGCCACCAGTGATGTGGTGGATGCCAAGTTCTTACCCCAGAAAATAATTACAAACCTTTTTGCAACCGTGTGAACCCCTGGGAGTCTTGTGGGTGAGCTGTTGGGGAAAGGATTGAAAAATAAGATTCTGGGCTCCCTGATAATACGATATGCAACAGCTTTTGGAAAATTAATAGAGACAGGGCCATAAGTGTACACTGAATCAATGATGCAGATAATTTCACGTACAAAAGAAAACCACTCACAATGCTTCAGCCTTCCTGCCATGCTCCTCTTTGTCCCTTCATTTTCTTATTTTCTTACTAAGTTTCCAAAGTTTATAGATATTACAGATATTGAGGAAAGTGTCATGATTCCTATTTGGAAAATGATCGGTGTTATGGGTGAGAGGAATTAGAAGTATCATTGTGTTCCCTCTCCTTCCTAAAATCAGTTTTAGGATAATCCTCCCAGGTTATGTGATGAAGTATGTGAGAAAAGTCTAGCCCCGAGACTTCATTCAAATAGGGCAATGGTTTTGTTTCCTGCTCCTTGTTCAGGTGGAGACTCTGTTCTTCCTACAAGGCCATGAGCAAGCTGACAGGAAACCGGTGGTGTTGGCTGGCTATGTGTCTGGAGGAGAAAAGGATAGGAAAGAATATTCTTCTGCTTGCACCACCCTCCCTTCCCCAGTACGTGGGGTCTTCCGGGGCTCCTCTCCCATGCCCCACCCTGCCCAAAGTCTGGGGTCACATAGGTTAATGAGCAACATTTTTAAACAGCAAAGAAAAACCTTCAGGTCCATCAGACCTTTGACAGGGTCTGTATCTCCAAAGTTTAATGGTCTTGTTTGCTCACCAGGGCACGAGGCCATCCCAGCCCACACTGCCTGCTCATCCTTGTTAAAGGAAAGGACAGCTCTGTGGCCCAGCTGGAGTCTGGTTCTCAGGGGTCAGTGCTTTATGGACAATTATAATGAAGAGCTGGGAAAGGAATTCAATGGTTTGTGAACAGCAGTGTGCTTTTGTGCGGGGAAGACATGGAGACTGGAAAAATGTGTCAGAAAAAAACATATGAACTTCAGTTTTATTATTTTAATTATATTTATTGTTACATCGGTAACAATACAGTCACAGGGCTTAAAATTCTAAGGTACAAATGTTATCCTGGATAAATTCTTCCTTCCAATCCCAAATATCATAGAGCTATTATGATTAAATGAGATGATATGTGTAAAGTAGTTGGCATAATATTAACACTCCCTAACCACAAACAAAAGCTAATGTAACACCTATTCATTTCAAAAAACACAGACTCAGTGGGCAAAAAAGTACCTTTCTTTATTTTTCCTGTTTCTATCTTGAGTCTTCATTCAAACAGATACAGAAAAGCTAATGTAACTATTTTGGAGGTAAACCCAGTTAAATTCAATGATCTCCCAGCCATTATTGGCTATCAGTGAGTCACAGTCAAGATTTCCTTCTCCCTCTTTCTTCTCATCCCTGGTTGGTCTTTGTTACAGTAGAGAGAGGGCTGTCCAACCACTGACTGGCAGCTGACTTGCCAACTTGGTGTTGTCGGCTGGGTAACCTATGTATGCTCAGCAGTGGTTTGCTTTGGCGCTCTGTTCACCTGCTGCTTCAGATGTGCCCTGTCCTGTATCTGTCCAAGATACTCGCCCACACCAGCAAGCCTCTGAGATACAGTTGCACCCTTCCAGAACTTCAGCGGTCCTGTACATGGGCTGCTCACTACTGACATGGTGTTCTCTTGCACTGGTCCCAAGTCCCCACAGATTTGTACTCTCCCATCTTTTGTGTCTCACTCAGGAGACTTGGGTATTTTCAGATGGCCACCCACACCCCTTTGGGGTACAAAAAACTCAGGGTAGCATTTGGCTTCATTGTATTTGGCCACCACTTCTACCGCACTGTTGATAGATAACAATGGATCATGCTTGCAGTCTCTCTAGACTTCATGCAGGTAGCAAGACACAGGTCTTCTCCATTCTCAGATCTCTGATTTAGAAAGGGTTCCTTTGTGTGCTCCTACCAGACACACCCACACCTGTGATTTGACTATGGGGTACGGACAGATTGGAAGGATGCACAACTTCTATGCTGCACCTACTCTCCTATTTCGTCTTCAGCTCTTCTCTTTCTACTCAGCGTAGAGGCCTTCCTCTGTTGGCTTGGAAGTGGAGGAAGATGAAGATGGAGGGAAGGCAGGAAGAAATGGGTGCTGCCTGCTCACAGCTTCCTTCATATTTTTTCTGCTTTGTTTCTGGATAATTCTTTCTGAAGCCAAGGAGTCTGGTGTCCTTGCTCCCTGTTTCTACAGTGTTTGGATTATGGAAGCTATTGAGGGTACAGATGAACAATGTATATAAGGATATGCATGGGATGGCAGGTCCATTACTACTATACGTGCCATCCCACACTCACTTTCCTATCCCTGCCTGTGCCTCTGGTTGATGCCTGTTCTAGTAGGGGGCCTGCTGTCCAGTAATCTTGAAGAAGAGTTTTGTTTGCTCAAAAAGGCAACAGTGGATTGAAGAGAAGGGCATTGGCCTTGACCTGAGATGACCTGGGTGGAGTCCCGACTCTGCCTCTTCATTGTCAGGTGATCCTGAGCACTTAATCCCTTTGCACCAAGGTTCCCCATTTCAAAAGAGACAAAGATCATAATACTTTCCTCTCAAGGTTGTGACCAAAATCATTAACTAATGTTTCTGAATGTGGTTTACTATCTGTAAAACCCATTAAAATCTCAACTATAGTTTCCCCCAGGTCTCCACACAGTTAAATTATCTTAACTACTGAAATATGCAAATGAAGTGGGAAGAGAAAAGTTAACTGTCCTTCCAGACATCCTGATGAGATTTCTCAAGTGATTATAGATGCTGAAACAATGGTTGGTAATGAAGCCAACACAAACGGGTAATTCACAAGGAGAAGAGTCCTGTGTGTTTCTGGGGTGTAAAACTGTATCAAATAAGATTTCCATAATAAATAGCAGACCCCTGGGCAAACTTGGAGAAACTCAGCTGTGATCTGATATTTGACAAAATAATTTTATATACTTGCTACAGAGCTAATTGCATCCTGCCGAAATTCATACGTTGAAGTCCTAACCCTCAATGTGATGGTATTTGGAGATGGGGCCTTTGGGAGACAATTAGGTGTAGATGAAGTCATGAGGGTGGGAATCTCTCTCTCCCTCTGTCTCTCTTTCTCTCTCTTCCTCTCTCTCCGTCTTGTGAGGATACAATGAGAAGGCAGCCATCTACAAGCCAGGAAGAGAGATCTCACCAGAAACTGACCAGGCTGGCACCTCGACCTCAGACTTCCAGACTCTAGAACTGTGAGAAAATAAATTTCTGTGGTTTAAGCCCCCGCCCTCCCCCCATCTGTGGTATTTTGTTATGGCAACCTAAACTGACTAATACAAATGCGCTTATAAATCTTCTATTTTTCCATGGTTGGTTCCCTCCCATCTGCCCTAGGAAAAGCCTGTTTATAGAGCTTTCCATCTGCTACATTGGAAAGGCAAGCAAACATTTATCCCCATTTGTACACACTTTCATTTCCTCCACTATGGAACTAAAATCCATCAAATACTTACCACAACTTTACACTGTTACGTCCACCTTCAACCAGTACAGTCTTTTATAGAAAGAAGGTGTGCAAGCTTCTGCATTTTCTAGTATGCATATGGTAAAGAGGTGTTCTTCTTTGTCTTTCTTTCCTCCCTCCCTCCCTCCCTCCCTCCCTCTCTTCCTTCCTCCCTCCCTCCCTCCCTTCCTTCCTCCCTCCCTCCCTCCCCCCTCCCTCCCTCCTTCCCTTCCTTCCCTCCTTCCTTCTCTTTCTTTCTTTCTTTCTTTTTCTTTCTTTCTTTCTTTCTTTCTTTCTTTCTTTCTTTCTTTCTTTCTTTCTTTCTTTCCTCCTTCCTTCCTTCCTTCCTTCCTCTCTTTTTCTCTTTCTTTCTTTCTCCTTTTTTGGAGAAACCCAGTCAGTTCTTTTATCCTTTTTGGTAAATCATAAATTCTTTGAAAACAACAACAATATCATCCTTGTTTTTGAATGAATTATATGCAGCTTCTAGATCAGACCTATCTGGGTTTTCATCCTAGTCCTAGTTTTCAGGTGTTACTCCACCACTCAGTTGCATGAGTCGGTTTTTCCATAACTGCCCCAAGCCACCCAGTTTCCTCATTCATCAAGTAGGAAATGTGCCTAGCACACAGGCTTTGTGTGAGTGTTAGAGAGAGTGTGGGAAAGTCTTGAGCACATGGCTTGATTCTCAGCACACTCACATGTGGAAGGGATTGCTGATATATCACCTCCAAAATGCAACCCCAGAGAGGTTAAGCATCTGCACCCCAGGGAGTGTAGTTGGTGAGAGGGAACGGGGCTCCCTCAGAGGCTGAGAGGCTCTGAGAACCTGTGCAGACACAGACTTGGACTTGGTGGGAGCACAGCCACCCCCCGGGGAGCACTGAGGGCCTCAGGGATGCACAGGGACTAGTGGGACCTTGAGTCAGGGAGGTAAGCAAGGGGTGAGCTTGAGGGCTGGAGCCACTTCTACAAAGCCTCTTGAGTCCAAGAGCCTTCTAGATCATACTAGGATGCTGCACTCCAGAGCTTGGGGAATCCCTCGACCCTCTCCCACCCCACACATGCCTCAGGCCCCCGTTCTGGGCACCCAGGCGACAAGGGGCTCAGTGCTGGGGTATGGTCATGAAATAGGGAAATGAAGAAGCAGATTCCTGAGAGAGAGACAGAGACAGAGACAGAGAGAACATGCATGTGCCGGGAGTTTAGTCCATACCCAAAGCCTTGAGAACAAAAAGCAGGGAAACCACACCACAAATGCCTGCCAGGTCCCAGGGCAGAAAAAGCAGGCTGAAAGGAGGAGCCACTTGAATTTGGGGAGGGGTAGGAGCGATGGGGCTAGGAGGCTCTGGGAGCTGCCGCAGGTGGCATTTCAGTCCCCAGGCTTCCCGAGATGTCAACAGAGTGTGGGACATGCATGTGGGCTGCTTCATGCCCAGGTTGGGGGCTCATATTTTATCTCTGGAGCTATCCCCATGCAGTTCCTCCAAGTGAAATTTCTTCTCATCTTGGTTCTTTTATAAAACTTCCATCCCTGCACGTTGCAGGGATCAAACCTTTGTTGACATTGACTGAAAGTCATCGTCCATGGGGTTGGGATTCTCTCGGAGCCTCCACGGAAGGCCTGCTTCACCTCAAATTACATTCAGAACAGCAAATACTTTTTCGGATGCATTTCATAGGAGCAGGACACCCATTTTAGTGTCCTGGACACGGTCCAGGGGACTGCAGTTTAACTTCTCCATTTCATACGTTCGTGTTTCTAACATTGCCCAGAAAGGTCATTCCTGGGTTACCAGGGATTTTGAGGCAGGAAATGAGAATTCATCCTCAGCTCCACTGCCAATGCCAGTGGTTCTGGGTCCCTGAGGAAGCTCTCTCCGGACTCTGCTCTCAGTTACTCCATCTGGGAAATGGGAATAAAAAACTCCCTTTGGAAAACATGAAGATGGATTAGAGATGATATTTTCAAAGTGAGTTCTCAGCCAGGTAAGAGAATGCTGCCTGCTTCATCGACATTCCCAGGGACAAAATCACATGCGTGGGAAAGCTATCTTCTTCTCCCTGTGATTGAGAAGAATCGTAGAGCTTGAAATGAGCAATTCATCATTCTAATGTTTGAGAGGGTGTGGCTAGTAATCTAACAAACTGATCATTCCCAGCCAACATCAAGAAGGGGTAGGGGTGCCTGGGTGGCTCAGCTGGTTAAGTGTCCAACTTCAACTCAGGTCATGATCTTGCGGTTGGATGGTCTGAGCCCTGTGTCAGGCTCTGTGCTGACAGTTCAGAGCCTGGAGCCTGCTTTGGGTTCTGTGTCTCCCTCTCTCTCTGTTCCTCCCCAACTCGCGCTCTGTCTCCCTCTCGAAGATAAACATTAAAAGAAAAAAATAAAAAAAAAGAAGGGGTGAATACTAGAAGAATCGGTTGGCCTTGGAAGGAAGCAATAAAGCTCCCAGTAAAATAGCTCACTAAACCCAAGCCTTGGCTCTCGCTCAAATCCCCACACTAGGGCTTTAAAGTCCAATGAGAAGCTTTTGCTGTTACATTTGGCAGCACCACCACCTCGGGGGCCAACGGGCCTTATAAAACCCTCTCCCCCCATTCACAAGACAGCTCCTGCTCACCATGCAGAGAATACACCCACTGTGCGCTCTGCTGGTCAGCCCAGGTCTCAGCCAAGCTGGGAACTCCATGGAATGTAGTCTCCTCAAAGTCTAGCTGAGGGCCTTATACGTCAGTGCTATCTGTTGAATGAATGAATGAAAGAAAGAAAGAGTGAATGAATGAATATGCCAGCTCTGTGCCCCTGAAGGTTAGAGCAGATCCACTTACCGCCCCCTGAGAGAAGACATAACAGAGTGCATCCTAAAGGGACATTTGATGGGTTCCCAAAGCTGGGCAGGGGCCCTCAATAATAATGCTAACACTTATTTACTGCTTGCTGAATGTGACAGTTACAATTATAAGCATTTTATGCGTTTTAACTCATTAATATTCACGACAATCTTAGGAGGTTTCTTCTAGATGAGGTCACTATGGCCCAAAGCAGATTTGTAATTTGCCTGATGGTTAGGAGGCTGGGGGAGGTTGTCTGGATGTAGATGGTTTCGTTCTAGATCTTGCCACCATAACCACTCAGAGACAGTGCACATCAACCGGTAGCTCCTACTGGGGAGCCCTGTCCTGCAGGAGGCATGGCTGTGCACCGTGTCACTGTACTTTCGGACCAGTGAGCACCACCCAACTTTGTGGCACTCCAGGGTACATGGAGCCTGGTGTTTCTCTTCTCTAATGGGGAGACTGAGATTCAGGGCAATTGGGTGTCTCAGTCATCATCCTTAGGCTCTGTGTGGTAGAGCAGTGATCAGAAAGCAAGTCCACTGGCCTCTGCCATGAGCTTGGGTCTCTTGGGTCCAGCTACCTGCACCAGAGACTCCCACAGAGGACACTTCCCAGTCCCCCATGGGCAGGCTTCTTTGCCCTAAAGTGACTAACTGATAAACACCCACTCTGAGCGAGGGAGCTGAGGCACCAGACGTAAAGCCAGAAAAGGAAGATACTTTAAGGCATATTTAATCGAACGCTTCATTTCATAAATGCAGAAATTGAGGCAGCTTGCTCAGGGTCTCAAACTGCTTGGTAGCAGGGCGGGAAGCAGAGTGCAGGCCACCGCACAAGACAGTGCATGTGGTTTTGTTAATCTGTCACACTGCGCTGGGCAGTGGCAATGGATCCTTACTGGCTAAAGAGCTTTCCTGGCTCTAAGAAGCCCTGCAGGTCTGGGCGCAACCTTCTTGCTGCACCCTTGCCATCTGGGGCAAAGCACCCAGCCTTGGGGATTCTCCCAGGGCCTGTGCATAAAAACAATCCTCAGCAAGCCATCCGTCCTGACCAGCCCCCTTCCACTCCTCGCCCGAAACTTAATTAATCATGTTTGCATCTGGATCCAGACAAGACAATAGCGGGGATGTGTTTTTGGTTAGGAACTGAAGCTGCATTCGCAAAGGAATGTTGATTAGTTAGCGGTCGGTATCATTTTTCATGCCTTTTTAAGTTACGAAAATTTTAATATCAAAGCATTTCTCCCTGCACCGCACGGATCTATTTCTCATAAGTGCATTCTGCTGGCATAATTTTCTTTTCCTTCCTGCGGGCTCTGTTTATGAGATGATCCATCAGGTTGTCTCAGAGTCTCCATCCAGCCCTTCAGCAACCGGAGGCGCTCCAGGTGAGCCCACAGCCTCTGCCCACGTGGGAGGGGAAGGAGGAGGGTAGGCTTGAGGCCAGGGCCGATCGGGGAGTCAGCGAGCATCCGCTGCGGGGACGGCCGGCTCTCCTTGTAGCATGACCTGGGCCGGGTTGAGCCCTCATTGTCAATCCTGGCTGTTCTTCAGAACAGGGGTGGACCCCTAAAGGGAAGAAAACATTAAACCTACTCTAGACCCATAGATGTGGAGGTCAACCTGAATACCTCAATCCGGTCTTCAATCCTGCCCCAGGAAAACAGCCTTGATCTGGGAATGTCTCCTGTTGCAGGAAGCATGTCTTAACGTGTACAACATGCCCATGTGTGTAGAACATGTCAAATTGCAACCAAGAAGTCATGGCGGTAAGTAATGTTGGAAATATGTGGCAGGGCCGGAACTCTGTCTGCCCCACCAGCCCTTGAGCTAGACTTCCCTTTCAGACAAAGGTGATAAAGGGGTCATGGAAGACGGGGAGGTTCTTCTTCCTTTTGTTCAATGGTCTTTTCTGCTCAGTTCCAAACCTGGCTTAGGCACCAGGAGTACAGTTGCAACAGGAGTGACCAGTGGGGGCGACAAGAACAAGACGTTCTAAGATGCTCAGAGGCAGGCTGACCCTCCATTGGTCTTAGAAACCGTCAGCATCGCTGGCCTCTACTTCCCCAAACATCGCTGGCCCCAGGGGAGGGGAGAGGGCTGGTGGGAGGAAAAAGCATCACCGCAGGGAAATGAGGAATTCAGTGTGTGTTTGGGGCACATTGGTCCCCAAAGTAGTTTGTGTTTGCTATTTGAAATGATCAGTTGATGGCCCCAGATAATTGCTCTTGCTATTGACTTTGGCAAGGAAGGTTAATTATAGGATAGGATGGTGAATCTGGTGAGTGATGGGGAGACCAAAGAGTACTCTGGAACAACAAAATCACAAACTCAAATTCTGAGACATAATCAATGAATTAAATCATTATTTATTCAGAAAATAAATAAAATGCCAGTTGTGTGCCCCAGGCATTGTGCTGGAAGTGGGCTACACTGGTCCCACCTACCCCGGGCCTTACCTTAGGGTTTGGCCTGACTTGGTCTCATTCTTTGTCCCTCCACCGCCCCCCCCCCACTCCCGCCACCCAGGCCTCTTTCTAAGACATCACCTTCGGGTTGGACCGCACCAGAGCGTCTGTTTAGTGGTAGCCAGCCTCAGCTTGAAGGAAGATTTTAGTATGCTCATTTTTGTACTCAGAGTCACAGACGGTATAGAGCAGGGGACAAATATGGCCTCCCTACTGTTTGGGTAAATAGTTGTATTGGAACGGAACTGTACCCATTTGCCATAGTATTGTCTATGGCTGCCTTTACGCTGCACCAACGGAGTGGAGTAGCTGAGACATGGACGGTACAGCACTCACATGCTAAAATATTTGCAACCTGGCCCTTTACAGAAAAAGTTTGCCCTGGGATGACAAATGTGCAGTTTCCACATAAAGAATCAGTGGTCAAATGGGAGGTACACTCAGATTTCCTGGTTGTCTTCTCTGATGCCCAAACCACAGACTGGCCTTCTCATTAGGAAGTTCCTTTATTTGGTCTTTAAGATCTTTAATCTTTATGATTCCTGCCCCCTGGTGGAAGACGTTTAAAATATCAGGTGGCTGTGAAAGAAAACAAAAAAAGATAAATGTCTTGAAATCTTTGACCCGACAAGGTAGTTTAGAAACCAGAGGAAGACTACCGGCTCTCCGACTTCATGGGCCCTGATCTGAGTTCATAAGTGTGACCCTACTGAGTCTAGATGGCCAAAAACCAGGTAACTTATACCCATTTATTTCAGACTTGACAAGTATTTATTTATGTATTGATTTATTGATATTTACCACAGAGAGAGGTCTGTAGAACATTCACAAACAAAGCAAACCTTTCTGATATTGCAATAATCTAAAAATGTCTTTTGGGAAATATTAAGTATTATATAATACTCAGTCTTATTATCATCTGGGTAAAATGAGATATTTTTGAGGCACTGTTGGGATTTTGGAGGCAAGGGACTATATGAAGAACGGAGGTGAGAGGTGTTTGGTTTCTTTCACAGGTTACCCTCAGTCTAGCTAAACCAAGTCAGCCTCACTGGAAAGCCCACATCTCAAACATTCTACTCTATGAACTTGTTTTTCTGGGGAGGGGCAGGGGAACTCGGTGCTTTGGAAAATCAAGCTCTGGGACACTCCTCATAACTGGGTTCGTGAAGACTCTCCCAGGCCACCCTCCCAGATGCCTGTGTCCTCAAATCACACATGAAACCATTCCCTTGACTCCTTTCTGGATCCCAGATCTTTTTTCCCATTCTTGTTGGAATGCCAAGTGAGAGTTTTAGAGTATCCAAGAATTTGCCAGAACTGACTGTGCCTTGGCGCCTTCTCTTGGCTCACTGTCTCCTTGAACCGTTACATACCATGGGCCAGGAGGGACGGGTTGAACAAAGATGAGGAGGGTCACTCTGTTCACACAACTCATAAGAGTCAAAGAAGAGGCACCATAATAAATCTTCTGGGAAATTTTCCAAGCCGACAGCAGGATCTGCAATGGAGTGAAGGAACATTGACAACTGCCATAGGTCCAGTTCAGCTTAGCACAGCACAGCAGATTTTACTGGGGGGCTTGCTTGGCGACAAGCCCATGTAGAGTGTTGAGTGTTGGGAAATCTGGGAGGAACAAGCCCCCAGCCTTGCTTCGGAGGCTTTCAGTGGAGGCCACTGGCCTTGGCCCTGCCAGCTGAGGGGCGGATGTAGCAAGGAAGCCTGTGGCAGTAAGATCTGAGGCAACACCGGGGCTCTGTTGGGTACATGCAGAAGTCCTGCGGTCCAGGCCTGACTCCCTGTTGTCCAGTCATTCCTTACTCTTAAGCCCCTTCCAATTCAAGTTTAGAATTCTCTCTGAATCTTCTATCTTGTAAAATGGGGTTGTCATTAACGACCTGAAGGCTGGGCCTAGACTCTCCAGATCATTGCTCAGTGGGAATCATACTTTCCTCACGAGAGCCCCGTGAAGGAAGCAACCTTATTCCCACTTTACAAAAGGGAAAGTAGTTCAGAAAGATTAACTGATGAGCCCCCAGTCACCCAGGTTAGACACGGCAGAGCAGAGCTGCGAATCCTACAGCTCTGGCCCCCGGGTGTCTACAATGAGTCCCAAGGGGAAGGGGAAGGCAGGTCACAGAAGGGCAGCTTGAGGGCTGTCTTCCATGTAGTTGTGCAGTTGACCCCCCACCTCCCCCCCCGAAGAAAGGATCCCCAGCAGAGGGAACCAGTGGGGGCTGAAATTCAGCCTGTGTTCTGATCTCAAGGTCATGTTCCCTGACAAGGTACTGGGCCTTCTGGAGAAGGGTTCCCTTTTCTAATATGCACCAGAAGGGCATTGGGGGACGGTGCTTGGCCCTCTTGCAGGGGGATGTGTAGTGAAGTGGGGTGGTGGGAGGGAAGCAGATCCATCCCTAGTTTCGTGGTGTGGGGAGGGCTGTGGACTGATCTTGTACACACCTACTTCGTATTATAGCTTTTATTATTGTGGCTTTACCTGCTTCAGTCACTCTTTCTCATCCCCAAATGCCTCTGTGAAGCCATCCGGCAGAATATTTACCCCCAAAATGTTTTCTTTCCAAGACCAAGGCAGGAGATAGGAAAGAGGGAGGATGAGTAAAGCAATTTAATTCAATTTAGAATTAAAAAAGACATAGCAAATACAATTTAGAGTTAGCCCATCTCCAAATATCACAGCGGAATGGAGTTCTAGGAAAGAATAATCAACAAATATTTCTTGAGTATCGCGGGCCCAGTATTAAGCCTCTACTCTACCTGCAGATGGAACAATTAGTAATAAAAGCACTGAAATTCATCAAGATCATAAACCTTTTGCACCCACTTGGGGTGCAAATGCATTTAATCTCCTGTTTTTCAAGCCCCTCCCCACCTACCCAGGGAACAGCGAGGCCACACCCCTCTTGTTTGCCACACCCCTCCCCCTGAATTGTGTGAGAAGGTTGAGGGCCTGGAGCTTAAAGATATAAGGTCTGGGGTCCAATCGTTGGACCACTGCTGTTCATCTTGCTGCCCTTGATGATGCTTTTGAACTCGGAATTGCCAGTTCAGAAGCTAACTATGGGATGGGGCACCTGGGTGGCTCAGTTGGTTGAGCATTTGACTTCAGCTCAGGGCACGATCTCATAGTTTGTGAGTTCAAGCCCCACATTGGGCTCACTGCTGTCAGCCCAGAGCCTGCTTCAGATCCTCTGTCCCTCTCTCTCTGCCGCTACCCCACTTGTGCACTCTCTCTCTCTCTCCAAAATAAACATTACACACACACACACACACACACACACACACACACACAAAGAAGTGAACTTGGGTCAGCCTGGTGGAATATACTTGGTGGTGTTGCCCCACACGCCCGTCCTGGTTATAGAAACTTTAGGTTTAAGTGTTGTGTTCAGTCATTTTCTCCCTAAACACAGCCACTCTGCCAAGCAGGCGGTTCTGGAAAAGCTTCTAGCATCAGCCACACCACATTAGGTCATTATCACCAGACCCTCCTCCGCAATTCTTTCGGTTCCTGTACTGAACTGGGGTTACGAACCCAGGCCTCCCTCTTCCTTAAGTTAATTTTATTTCTGTGGCTCAAATGTCCCTCTCTGTCCACAGGCCTTGGTCCGAAGCACCCCAGTCCACCCTCTCAGGTCTTTCTGTTTTCAAATATTGGGAAGCAGGAGTTGGCAGCCTTATCATCTCTCCCAGAAGGTTCTTGTGCTTTCTCCCCCTACAAATTGGGGTGTGCATTGGACTGGCCAGTGTGCTCACTGAATACACCATCGGATACACTTCCTCTTCAAGGCTTTGCATACCAGAGGGTTTACAGACTTGCCACCTCATCTCCCCCTAGTAACAGAAAGTTCTCTTATCTCCTAAAGTCAGAACATGACAGGCCTCTGTGTTTACATAACCAAGAATGATCTTTAAATTATTTTTCCCCCCAGAAAAACTAAATCCTCCAGATAACTGGGAGTCTCTACTTCTAGACACAAGAAAAGGTAGATTTTTTTTTTTTTTTATCTCTGCCTTAATAGAAGCCCTGTCACATACACTCATGTGATACTATGGCCAGTTGGGTGACAGAGTAATTAGAGAACAGAAAAATCTTACCACGGCTGCCAGCCCGTCACCTCCAGCCCCTTCCTATTCACTTTCCATGACCTAGCCCATGGTCCTTACTGCCCTTTTCCTAGCTGCCCGCCACTAACATCACCCTTCAGAGCTGAGATGGCACTTTACTCCGTAAATGAGTCATATTCGTCATATTCATTGTGTACTATTATCACAGATGAGGGGACAGACAGATAGAGGGGAATTAGGTCACTTGCCGGAGCTGCGCGCGTCCAATGAGTGGAAAGCTCCAGAATGCCCATGCAGGTCTGACTCCCAGCTCTGACGTCCCCAGCGCCAGATGTGATCGTTGTCGAGAGACCTCACACTGGTATAGGAGCCAGGGTGCCAGGTGGCTGCCACCAGCCCGCACCCCAGCATCGCGCGGGGGGGCAGTGCGGAGGGTCTGCGACCCCAGGGCTCCCGGCTACAGAAGGCCGGGGCCAAGGCGGCCGGGACACCCTCACCCGGCTCCGGCTGCCAGCCACGGAGAAAAGACGCTGGCAAGAGCCCAGAGAGGATCCCCCGCAAGAAATATATCGCGTGCTGACACTTTTATGACCCAGGCCCGCTTACAACACACAGGCCGGTGCTCGGCTCCGCGTTCCCTGCCCAGCTTGAGATCACATGCTCGCCGTGCGGCTGCCACTTGGAGTCAGGAAAGCCCATATATTTCCCTCCTCGGATAGACCTAGTGGTTCTCGTCAGGTGCGGAAAGCCAATAAATCACCAGCGAAGTCTCCGTGTATCTCTCCGTCAGGAGGCTTGTCATCTTCGCAGCCTTGATCCACATGAAAGCCGCCGGCGAGCGGGGCGGGGCGCGGGGCGGGGCGCGCGGGGACCGCAGACACCTGCAGGGGGCGCCGGCCGGGGGCTCGGCCAATGTTCGCAGCTCCGCGCGGCCGCGGCCCCTCCTCCCCTTCCCCCGCACGCGCTTCCCGCCGCTTTGATGTCCGGCTGGTGCGGATGGGGGTGGGGGAGGCGAGGCCTCGGGCCCGGGGGAGGGGGTTAGGATTCACATCACGTCCTCATGCGAGGAATGAAAGCTGGAAAGGAAGTTTCTGGGCGGCCTCCCAGGGGAGGCGGGGGGGTGGGGGGGATTCCGCACCACGCCGCTCTGTCTTGACCTCCGTGCCTGATCCAAAAGCACCCTGAAACTGGAGTGCGGGGACCTGGGGGCCAGTCCCTCTAGGCCAAGGGCCCCCTAGGGTAAAAGACCCTTTCCCGCGTTCGGTTTGTTCCAGGAAGCAGCAGAGTGGCCCTGCTGGTGGAATCTGACGGACCTTGGCCTAGGACCAAGGCCTCTCGGACTTGACTGAGCACATGTACTTATATTCTGTAGTGCCGCTGTCCTCGCGTGTCCGCGGCGGCACAAACACCTGCCTCACTGCGCGGGGGTGGGGGCTCAGTGAAACAGCCGGTGCCAACGGCTTAGCGCGGGACCACACGGAGGAAAATCATGAAAAGGTGTTGCATTTTTATTATTTCTTAAGTATAGAATGTTGGTTTTGGACTAGAAGCACTCTAAGACCACTTCTAGCTGTGAGCTGCGCACCGGGTGCAGCTGGAGCAACAGGCCCTCCCTGCTCAGGCACCTGCTCCCCACCCCTCCCCGCCCCCTTCTCTTGCTCACATGTACCATAAGGACCCTGCCGCTGCAGGTCTGGGAAGTCGGACTACTTTGGGTGGGTGCCTTACTTCAGAAGCATTTGGAAAGCTCCTTCTGTGTCCTCATCACATTTATGTGAGAGGCACCCCGCCATGCTGGATGGGAGACCACAGGCCTGCACTGAAAGCCTGAGTGTTGGGGGTTAAGGAGGGAACTGCTCTGAGCCACATGGCCAGCTGTGCCTCACAGACTGACCCTTAGTGGCCTTTGTCTTCCATGGCCCGGCCAACGTGCTCAGGTACCACGGTCCCCACGTAGAGTGGTGGAAGTGGAAATTTCCCTTAATTTCCCTGTTTAATCTCTCCCTCAACAAATAGATTTTGATCATCTCCCATAGGAAAGCCACCAAGAGCCTGTCATTTAACTTCGCTGGGCCTCCAGTTTTTTTCATTGCAAATCAAAGGGGTGGAAATGCCAGCGTTTTCCAAGAGGGAGTTATTGGCTTCAGGGGCTAGGATGGTCCTGCACTTAGAGAATGTTTAGCGCCTGCACCCAGGACATTAGATGACAGCAGCGTCTCCAGGCATGGGACTGTCGCAAATGCCTTCGCATTTCCAGACACTGAGCTGAGAATCACTGGACGATCCCATTTCCCTTCGAGTCCTAATATTGTATCCGTTTAGGGGTCCTGGTTCAGGTACTAACTGAGAACCCCACTGTGACTTTGGCCAGCTGGTTACTTTTTTAATAAAATCTGTATTAGGGGATCAATATGTCTTCTACTCTCCGTGTTACAGAGCTATTGTGTAGATATGATTTTAGAAAATGGATGTGAAAATTGAAGCGGTCTCTGAAGGTGAGGTACTATTGTTATTACGAGAAAAGAATGATAATATTTCCTTATTAATAGGTTCTAGGCATTGCATGGGCACCCGTTTAATTCTAAAAGGATTCTTGAGGTAGGTTTTATTCTTTTCATTTCACATATGAAGAAAACAAATTCAAGGGATAAGTTATTTGCCTAAGGCCATGTAGCTAGAATTTTGTTTATTTATTTATTTTGAGAGAGCAAGCAAGCAGGGGAGGGGCAGAGAGAGAGGGAGACAGAGAATCCCAAGCAGGTTCCACACTGGCAGCGCAGAGTTTGATGCAGACTCCAACTCACCAACTGTGAAAATCATGACCAGAGCCGAGACCAGGAGTCAGGTGCCCAACCAACTGTGCCCCAAGAAGGTCTTGCTGTATGTCACTCTGCTTTATTATCACCATTAGTGTGACTCTCCAATTTTTGTCTCTTGTGCCTGTCCTGCCCCATCTGTGAGAATGAAGCTTCCTTACCATCATTTTAATCTCTTGGATATCCCCTTACTTCCCTACAACTCTCTGTTACCATGGACTACTGTACCTACACACACATGCCCCACACACCAGAGCGAGGGTTGCCAGATTTACCAAATAAAAATACAGGATGTCCAGTAAAATTTGAATTACATATAAACAATGATTATTTTAAAATATAAGTATGTCCCATATGTTGCATAGGGCATACTAATATTTAAAAATTATTTGCGTTTATGGGAAATTCAAATTTAGTTGAGTGTCCTTTATTTTATCTGCTAGGTCAGATGTAGCCAGAACACACCAATATCCCAGTGCTCCCCAGCCTTCAAGTCCGTCAGCACAGAGAAGAGCAGGGCACTGCATGAGACATGGGAAGAGACTCCAGAACACAGAAGTTTTTGTCTTAGAGGTATTCTCAGTCCAACTGAAAATAGAGAAATCTCAGAAGGCAGCTGTGAGACATTTGTCTTGAGTCTCAAACCAGTAAATCACCTTCCTTGGGGGGTCTGATAATCCACCCATTCGCCTCCGCACCGGTGTCTCCCTTTCACATTCTCTCTGGTACCGTTCCTTCCCTCCATCTCCAATTCTCATCCATTTTCTCGACCATTTGTGTCTGAAGGATGGCAACAACTTGCTAAGTTGGCTTCCTGTTTCCATGCTTGATTCTGAATCCACCCCCATCCCCCCCACATCGATACCAGAGTGGTCCCTGTGTTCTTTCAAAATACCATGTTTCCTCTGGTGACCACGTTCATTGTGCAAATATCAGAAAACGCCATAGGAACAAAGAAAAACATTCCAACTTTCCCTGGTTATTTTTCCACTCAAAGTTCATGCCAGTTTCTCATTTTCTACACAGTAGGATCCAACCTCCAAGACTGAGTAGTCCAGAGCCCTGTGGTCTGGCCTCACCTGCTTCTCTTGACTCTGCCTGACACAGGCTGGTTCATACCCTAAACTCGAGCCGTACACTGGTCTTCTGGCTCCCTGTGTAAGGAGCCATGTTCTTTGTCCAGGTCTTTGCAAAGCCTTTGTCTTCTTCTTCCTTAACTGGCTTCTCTGTAGTAGCAAACTCCTATTTGTACTTGAGAACCCAGTTCCAATGTTATTTCCTGGACCTTCGCTTCCCAAGGCAGTCTTAGAAATAATATTCTTAGTGATCTAGTCATCTATGCTTTCACAGTTCTTGGAAATACCTTTCTTGTGGATTTCTTGAAAATAGCATGTTGGGGTACCTGGACGTCTCAGTCAGTTGAGCATCCAACTTGGGCTCAGGTCATGATTTTGCAGCTTGTGAGTTCAAGCCCCACATTGGGCTCTGTGCTGACAGCTCAGAGCCTGGAGCCTGCTTCAGATTCTGTGTCTCCCTCTCTCTCTGCCTCTCCCCTGCTCACATTCTCTCTCTCTCTCTCAAAAATAAATAAACATTAAAAAAAATTTTAAATATAAAATAGCATGTTGAAATTACTTATTTACACATTTATCATTCCATGTAAACTGCGGGGGTCCTTAAAAGTAGAAACCATAGATCTCTGATGCTAGCAAAGTCTTGACAAAAACCAGGAGCTCAATAAAATGCTGATTAATCACTAAATTATGTACTTAGTGGAGCTCTTTCCTTTCCCACATGCTTCATGCATTCCACTGATGGCCTCATACAAATTGTTCTACCAATTAAACGCTGATTTAAATGCTGTTATTACTTCACACTTGCCAATCCAAACAGATTATAAATGTCTGTAATCCTCCACACTGGCCATTTCAGGGTTAGGCATAAATATTTGTTGAAAGACTGAAATATCTTCCCCCAGACCTAGCAGAGGGTGCAGTTCACAGTAGATGGTGGAAGGTCTCATTTAGGGATTCCGGGGTCTGGGTTCTGGTCTCTGCTTTCCAAGCTGTGTAAATTACCATGGCACACGGCCTCTTAGCGTCCTTGCCTAAAAAGAGTGGAGGTGGGTCCAGGTGAGTTCCTAGGCTTCTTCCTACTCATCTTTAAAAGGCAATGAACTTATAATCTTACCAGCTGTGACTTGAACATGTTAGTGATGATGGCTGACAGTCATTAACTAAGTGCCATGAGCGAGGGCTTTCGTTTGATCACCCAGAACACTTCTCGGACGAGTGCTGTTATTATCCCTGTTGTAGAAGTGATAAAGCTAAAGTGCATAGAAGTTGAACGCCTTTCTCGATTATTCAGCGAGTGACGGAGCTGGGTGGGAACTCGGGGAATCTGGTTGCAATCCCAGGTTCCTTCACAAATCATCTCTAAACTTCCATTTCACCTCGACACCCTTGGGTTTCTAAACTCGTTAACACGGAGGTATAGTTGCCAGCCTTCACAGCCCTGTCTTAGGCACTTAGAGCATCTGGGTCCTGTTCTGCCGCAAGAGGGTCTCAGAGGTGACATCACCAGGGCAGAGTGGGAGGGACTTGGACCCAGAAACCACGAAAATCGAAAATGAGCCTCAGCTCGCTGTCACGCTGGCTGTGGGAACCTGGGGTCCTAAACTCAGTGGGTCTCAGTATTCTCCTCCCCGAAATGGTTGACAAAGCCAGTCCTGCCTGCTTCTCCCAACAGGCAGCAGTGTTCTGAGGATCAAAAGAACAAGAATACGTGAGAGTGCTTTGTAAATTGTAAAGTGCCATACAAATATGAGTTATTATTATTTCCAGCTGGGGTTGTCTGGGACTACTTCAATGCGGGCATTATAAATGATTGATAAGACTTTATGTGGTATTTGTGCTTTAAGGGGGAACAAGTCTGAAGTCAAATGACTAAAACTCTGGTATGGAATGCTGGTTGCAGCGCCCTAGACAGAGGGATTTGGGCAAGTGAGTGGGGGGAGGGGTCGGGCCCAAATCCAAAAATACCACTCTTAAGTTAAGCTGCAGTTAAGTCTCTAAGTTAAAACCGAACTTAGATTCCAGGGTTAGGAAATGTTATTATATGTTGATTATTATTTAGTTATTCATTGGGCAGGTCAAAGAAAGTAATATCAGCAAATATTTATTTGAGTACTTACCTTGTATCAGGCGTTGCTCTAAGTATTTTAATCTTTTTTTTTTTTGAGAGAGAGAGAGAGCGAGTAAGAGAGGGGCAGAGAAGAGGGAGACACAGAATTTGAAGCAGGCTCCAGGCTCCGAGCTGTCAGCACAGACCCCAACGCGGGGCTTGAACTTACAAACTGCGAGATCATGACCTGAGCTAAAGTCAAACACTCAACCGACTGAACCACGCAGGCACCCCCTAAGTATTTTATATGTACATATATTTAATTCTTAAAACAATCTGGTGAGATTAATAACCAGGACTATCCCCATTTTCCAAATGGGAGAAACAATGCTCAGAGAAGTTACAAAGCTCTTCTGGGGTCACGTAGCTGGTAAGTGGCCGAGCTTGGATTTGAACTCAATCATTCTGACCCCAGCTAGAAGAGGGGAGAAAAAGAAAAGGAAAGAAAAAAAGTCTGAATACTGAGTATTCCTTGAATAAATTATTCTGGAACCTGGGGAAGGCAACTAGACAGAGATCCAGAACCAATTAATTTCCAAATGAAACATGTCTTCACGTTCTCAGGGAATCAAAGAAAGATCTTTGGGCCTCTCCTTGCTGTAAGCCACAGTATGTCCATCATCACATCTGTGGGCTACGATGGAGCCACTATCACTGTGAGGAAAATATAAACCAAGTGCTATGGAAACACAGAGGAAGGGCGGCAGTGAAGGCTGGGAAGGCCACCTGGCAGAGGTGATGTCTTTGAGACTTCAGAGGGTCCAGCCAGACACAGAATTGGGGAAGGAGGCCTGAAACTACAGAGCGTGGATGGAGCTACAGGTGCGTACGTAGGATTATAAGCATGAGGTGATGTGGGAGAGGGCAGATGGAAGGCTCGAGGTTAGAGGTGGGTCTCGGTCATGTGCGCCAGGAAACCTCTCTGTCGAGCCCAGGTGCTCAGACCGTATTTTGCAGGCGAAGGAGAGCCAAGCATGGTTCCAAGCAGAGTTACACCTGTGATTTTGAAATTCTTGCTGGGGAGAGGGCAAGGCAGGTGATAGGGAGACTGGTTGGGTCACTAGTCCAGGCAAGAGAGTTTGAGCATGATAACGAACGAAGTCACAATAGAGCTACAAAGAGACCAAACTGATACTGAGGAGGTGTTTTTGAGGCATTTGGTGACTGGATTGAGGTGTACAGCAGAGAGCTCTCTTGACACCTGTGTCTTGACTCAATGGCTGGAGAGATGTGGAACCACCAACAAAGGTTTGGAGGGCCGAAGAGGAGCAGTCCTGAGAGCTGGGTTTGCCCAGCGGCAGATCGGAAAAAATAAATGTGAAACTCTGGGAAGCAGTCAGGGCTGTAGACAGCCATTTGATTTGTTAAGTTTATTAACTACAATGCGTCCACATTAAATTAGGCCCTACAATTGGAAGTCCGGATAGATAACAGACAATCCCCAAACCTTTAGACAAAAGCAAAAAAAGGTTATTTCTCACTCATACTACACATCAAATATGTCTTGTTCAGGGCTCCAAGGTTCTGCATTGTCATCTGGGGACCCAGGAGGACAAGGCCGCAGCATCTTGTAACTTTGGCATCTAGAACACGAGTCCTCCTCGGTTGTCTGGGCAAGAGAAGAGAGAGACTGAAGAATCATATGTGGGTCTTTTTGTCCCCTTGGCTGGAAATGACATACATCCCATCTGCTCACATTTCGTTGCTAGACTTGGCCTTACAGGCCCACCCAACAGCAGGGGCCTGGGAAATAGAGAGGAGCAAGGGTTATCTGTGGTGGGCATCACTGGATCTCCTGTGTAAGACATCAGAATATGGGAGGTGAGTAAAACCAGGAGAGAAAGGATGGGAGTGAGGGAGGTAGAGTGGCGAATGACAGAACCTTCTAGAAGTGACAGGTGACAGAGGAGAGGAGCCCAAGGAGGAGACTGAGAAGTGGCATTGAAAGATATAAGAAGTGGGGCGCCTGGGTGGCTCAGTCGGTTGAGCGTCCGACTTCGGCTCAGGTCATGATCTCGAGGTCTGTGAGTTCGAGCCCCGCGTCGGGCTCTGTGCTGACAGCTCAGAGCCTGGAGCCTGCTTCACATTCTGTGTCTCCCTTTCTCTCTGCCCCTCCCCCACTCATGCTCTGTGTCTCTCTGTCTCAAAAATAAATAAACATTAAAAAAAAAAAGACATAAGAAGTAGGAGCCAGTAACATCACTCAAGCCGAGGAAGTACATAGGTCTGTGAGAAGGTCCACAGTGGCAAATGTGGATAAAGACTGACATTTGTACTGTAGTTGACAATCCAGAGAGATCGGGAGAACATTTCAGTAGATGTGTTTCTGCAGAGCGAATATTTAACTAGATTTGTTTTAGAAAACAGGGTGACTCTGAGGCCACAGTCCTGAAAGTAATGTCTTTAAAATGTCTGAAAGTAGTGGAGGCAATTCAGTTTACCTCACAACGTTTTCTAAAGTGCTCGATAAACTTTCAATTGATGACTATCTAACAGGGTAAGACAAGACCTGAGGAGGTACAGACGATGCTAACGGGAACGGACCCGTGTAAACTGTCCGATGAAAAGAGAGGTTGACCCCTTCCCCACTGATACCCTGATGTTGTGGCAATAGCAGAAGTTGAGAAGCTCATCCGAAGTGCAGTTACCGCTAACTAATAATATTCCTTGGATTGAATCGAGAACTCACATTTGTGGTTTCCCACTGCCCCCAGGAGAGGAGGGTGTCATTACTTCCTTTCTGTTTTTGTGCTCGAGAAAACTGAGCTAAGGAATAAAATGAATAGTCGAGGATGTTTTGACCATATAGCTGTCGAGCACTCCTGGGGGAAAAGGAACATGGAAGAGACATTTGTCGAGGACGTGTTACATGCCAGGTGGGTCCCATACCTAATTGCTTTTTTACCTCCATAACCATGTAGAAAGAGGGACCTCTTTTCTCTTCATTTTATAGAAGTGGCAAAATCGAATAGAAGGCCCCAGTTTTCAGACCCCAGGGGCTTCGTTCCATTTGCTGTCAGCTAAGTGGACTCTGAAAGTGGGCCCCATGTCTGCTGTGAATTTCTCAGCCCCCATCGGTCCACAGCCACTGGGGGGGATGAAAGGCATCACAGACCCGTGGACTGCCGCTATGCCTTCAGAGGGACTGACTTCCAGCTTCTAGCCACATGCATGAGAGGCTGTTTCCATCTGCTGACCTGTCAGGCTGCCCCTCTCTTGGGCTTCTTTCCTCCCTCCTTGGAGTTTCTTCAATAAAACATTTCACTCCCTTGAAAAGCATCTCTCCTGAGTGGCGTGGGGAGGGCCCAATATGGTTCCATTTAGCCCTCTGGGGATGAGAAGGAGGCATCCCCTCTTCGCATAACTTTCCCAGCAAGTGGTATCTCTGTTTCCTCTCCCTCAACAACAATGAACAAATAAGTTCTGGTTAACACAGACTCCCAGCTCACAGAGTTCCTGGATCCCATACCACAGTTTCTGCATCCCTGTGGGTCTCCTGGATCCTTAGATGCCTGATTCCCAGAGAACTGAAGGGAGAATTGAGTGTGGAGCCACCTTTTGGTCATGCTGTGAACTTCACCTTTTTTTAAAAATTTATTTTGAGACAGAGAGAGCAAGTGGGGGCAGAGAGAGAATCTGAAGCAGGCTCCGGGCTGTCAGCAGAGCCCGATGTGGGGCTCGAACCCACAAGCCATCAGATCATGACCTGAGCTAAAAATCAAGATTCGGATACTTAACCGACTGAGCCATCCAGGTGTCCCTTCCAGCTTCACCCTTCTTAGCAGCTTCAGACAGCAGAGCAGTTCTGGTCTTTCTCTCCACCTCCCCTTCTGCCCTGGGGGGAGAGAAGAATCAACCCAGGGTTCCCCAGGGTGCACAGACATAATTGACAAACCCATGTATGAGGAAGGACAAATCAGATGTTCAAATGGTACGGAAGAGAGGTTTGTCTTCTGCCTGGACTCCCATTTTCGTGTTTTCCCTTCCCCCTCCACTGCCTAGAGCTGGGTCCTCTCCCTGGACCTCTTTTACTCTTCTGTGGCTCCTCCTTAACTTCAGGAAAGTATGGACCAGAATCACCTGGAAGTCTCGAGAAAACAAAGGGATGGTGGGAGCCCATCCCCACAGTTTCTGATTTGCATTTCACTGAGAATTGGCATCTCACGAACTACCAGTGGTTCTCAAAGGTGGATGCAAATTTGAATCACTTTTTTTTTTAAGGGGGAAACCTGGGTGGGTCAGTTTATTAGGCTTTCAACTCTTGGTTTCAGCTCAGGTCGTGATCTCATGGGTTCATGAGTTCAAGCCCTAAGTTGGGCTCTTCACTGACAGTGAGGAGCCTGCTTGAGATTCTCTCTCTCTCCCACTCTCTGCCCCTCCCCCCATGCTGTTTCTGGGTCTCTCAAAATAAATTAACTTAAAAAAAAACCATAGCATGTGTGGGTATTGGAGGTGATCTCAGGCCAGTTAGCATGCTGGTAATTTATAAAAACACCTCCCTCTCCTGCGTGATTCTGGAGAGCAATCAGGCTGAGAATCTCTGTAAATTCAGCTCAGGTCCTTAACTCCCGGAAGTTTTTAGATCTGAGCAGTGGGATTGAAGAAACTTTCCCTCCTAAACTGTCTAGACCGAAAGAGGGACATGTGCAGATTGGAGGGAAGAGATGGGCATTTTATCCAAAGAAGTTAACCTCCCTGGTATCCCTGATATTCTGCTGCCTGCTTAAGCCAGAACAGTGCCCAGCATGGAAGTCTGAAGACAGTTAGGTTCTAGCTCCACCCCGTATGACTGTGTGACCTGGGACAGCTATTCAATTTCTCTCAACCTCAGTTTTCACATCTGTGAAATGGGTACAGAAAGCACACCTATTCTATAAAGTTATTATGAAGAATAAATAAAACAATCCAGGCCCTTACACGTGTCTCTTAAAGACAAATATTGTGTTTACTGTTATGGTTGTTATCACTAATGTTCATTTTATAACCCTTTGGAGCAGCCATGGGAGAGCTAGTGAATTCTTATCCTGACTCCAAGCTTGAGAGACCCCTCCCCCCCCCCCCGTGAGTTGTAAGAGATACGGGCTTGAGGCCTGAGAACTTTTCCAATTCCAGTTTCAACTCCATAATTTGTTACTTGCCTGTGATCCATCCTAACCACCCTCTTTGCCAGAATGCCCATTGCGATCCTCAAACTCTACCTGTCCACACCTAACATAGGATCCTGCTATGTAACCTGCCCTCACGCCCTGTTGGACCTCTCTCTAGGAATGGCACCTCCATCAACCATCTACTCAACTGCCCAAGCTAAAATCCTGGGAATTGTTCGAGACCACTGCCTCTTGTTTCCTGCCCACCATCACTATCAAAAACCCAACCGACCAACCAAGCAAATGAACAAAACAACTCACAAATAATCACTTACCAGGTCCTGTGTAGTCTTTTAATTCTTAAATCAATCTTACGTGCATCCCCTCTGCGGCTACCCCCATTCAGGCTCTCACATCGGGACTCTGTTAAGGGTCTCTTACTTGTCTCTATTACTAATTCTTTTTTCTCTCTCTTGATTCTACTACTCCTTAGTTCTCCTCTCCCATGTACCATGTTACTACTGGGGAGACCGAAATATAATCACACTGTTCCCTGCTGAAAACTCCGCAGTGGTTTTCTATCATCTACCAGCTTGAACTGAGCTTGCAACACAGACACCTCCAGGCAACACAAAGTCATGGCAAGGACTGCGTGGAACTATATGCACTCAGCTGTTTGCACTGTGACCTGCCTAAGTATGTTGCTTTTTATTTTTTATTTAATTTTATTATATATCATAACATGTATACAATAAACATTTGTATATATATTTAAGGTCTATTTATTTATTTTGAGAGAACGAGTGTGAGCAGGGGAGGGGCAGAGAGAGAGGGAGAAAGAGAGAGAATCCCAAGCAGGCTCTGCACTGTCAGCACCCTGACACAGGGCTCAATTGTATGAACAGCAAGATCATGACTGAGCTGAAACCGAGTGGGTCGCTCAGCTGACTGAGCCACCCAGAACCCCCTAGGTATGTTGCTTTTAAAAACATTGTGCAAACCAAAGAAAACATCTTAGTTGTGAAGCCCTCAGGCCACCAGTCTGAATCACTCCTGGTCTACCAGGTAAATTCTAATCTCTTTGGTATATCCTCAAAGCCTTTTCCAATGTGGATCTCGTTACCTATCTAACCTGGTCCCAACTTCTCTCTCCTTGCACTTCACGCATGAGTAATCCAGAATTACTTGTAGTTTCCTGAACAGGTCATGGGCTCTTGCACCTCATGTTTTTCGCTCATGCTGTGCCCTTTACATAGAGTGCTTTTCTTCTTCTCAATATGCTTTGAGAAACCAAAGCATATTTGGCCTTTGAGAGGCCAAATATAGTTTATACTTGACAGCTCAGTTCCAAGCCTAGCTATAATACAGCTTCCCCCAAATTAACACAGTTCTCCCTCTCTTGCTCCTAACCGCTAATCTAACAATGCTCATAGTGCCCTGAAATTATTTATTTACAGATCTGTTTCCTCCACTAGTCTCATAAACTCCTTAAGTTGGGGGCTATCTTTGCATTTTAGTATCCCCAGCTTTTAGCATGGTGTCTGGCATCACGTCTAATGAACACACATATGGAGGACTGGCATTAACTAACATTTCAAGTGCTTCCTGAATTCCAGCCACTGACCTAAGCACTTTGCATGCCTTATTCGTTTTAATCTTTGTATCAAGTATACCAATAACAAGAGGAAAAAGGCAAGTTTAGAAAGGGTCTCTGTGTAAACATATGCATAGGCTGTTTCTTGGAGCCCTGAGTTCAGCGGAGAGTGATAAAAACGTCATTAAAAATGAGTAGAGTTTGAGCATCAGGGATGGTCCAGAGTAACCCATAATTACCTCTATCCCACTATATCTAAACTATAATATAATGAAGTCCTTGAGGACAAATATTTCAGTTTCTGTCTCAAAATTCTCTGCACATGATCCACACAGTGGGACTTGCACTTATATTTGGATAAATAAGTGAATGGAAGTTCTCATAGATTTCTTAATACATGAGTTTGGGAAGGTCTGCAATCCTTGCTACAGGTCCCTGGCAGGCTTGATGGTTTCTCTGACTTTT
Source organism: Paguma larvata (assembly GCA_030068075.1). NCBI lineage: Eukaryota > Metazoa > Chordata > Mammalia > Carnivora > Viverridae > Paguma > Paguma larvata. Next base: position 98,048,698 of record CM057833.1, on the reverse strand, counting down.
TCTTTTAGAAACGTGCTGGGTATCTTGGATATATAGGTTATAGATATTTGACTATAATCATATGCTATATCTGAGATAAAGGGAAAATGAGAAAAATGGAGTATAAAAAGCTTATATAAGGAAAGTAAAGTAACAAATAAGAATATGGAAATTAAAAAACATTAGCAGCTATTATTACTACATGATTTCAACATGAATCTTCAACGCATTTCATTTGCCTTGTTAAAAAAATGTTCCTGCAATTAAGCTATATGGCCACCAGGTGTCAGTAAAGTAATAACATGGCTCATCAAGATTTGCCAAAACCTGGAGTTACGGACTACAGTTTTAGGCTCAATCTCCTTCAGAGCTTTGTAATTATGAAGCTCCCCTGTGACGCTGATGGAAAACAAACTTTATTAAAACAGATACCATTAAGGAAACAAAGTAAGAACCAAAACATATCATACTCTTCAAGGAAAACATATATGTTATATCCAAACTCTTCAAACATCTAAATGTATTTCCTGACTGTGGTATGATAGCTAAAATTCCTAGCTCAAATTTCAACTGTTATAGCCTTTTTGACAATTTCAACCATGAGATAGAGATGTTCAGTTTGGTTCACTCACCTATTCAAACTGTTGTCAATTTCTTCCTTCCCATTTATCATCCCTGCCCACCCCTACCCACCTTTCACTACACACACATAGAGTTTGCAGAAGGACTTTCTATTCGGGACGTAATAAATTAGTGCTTACTTCCATCACTGATTCTCATATCATTCCGAATGAATCTCTTTTAATTACTGTAAATTTCATCTTCTTTACATGAAGAAAATTAGATAATCCAAAAGTTTTGCAATTTCATCCCCAACTCTCTGATCAATTATATGAGCCTCCCTCTCTACCCTCCCTCTACCCTTCATCTCAATTATGTCATATTAACATCTTCATGTTTTAATTTTTTTGAAGCTATATAGTGCCAAATTATACTCATCAGCCCTAGTTCAAGGATTGGCTTTAGGAATCCCCCTGCAGCTAACAGTGAGGTGGTGGCTGGGTGTTGACCTCTGAGCTAGAAATGAATCTGAATCCTCATTCTATCTCATCTTTCTGCTTTTGGGAAAGGTAAGTGTGTCCCTCGGCATAGGAAAGGTTATGCTTCAGAATGGGAGGTCCAGAATTTCAGTAGCTTAAATCAAAAGTATATTTCTTACCCACACTGCAAATCGAAATCAGGCTAGCAGAAAACCTCTGCTTACTCAGGGACATAGGTTGATGGAGTGTCCTTCCTATGCATGGAGTAAGGTGTCTCAAAGGAATCCATTGTCATTTCAGTTGGTAATAAGCAGAGTCAGAGGGCCTTCTCATTTAAATCCTCTGGCCCACCTCACTTCTGCCCACAACCCATTGTCCAGAGCTAATCAACGGCCATGTCTAACTTCAAGGGTGGGGGGAAGTGAAGTCCCCCACATGCCCTTGAAGAGAGGGGAACTAAGCACTGGCCAATGGTAGAAATATTTGCATGGTCTGCCTTAAATCTCTAAATATTTAATGCTGACTTCTTAATACGTGAAGAACATACCCGTCCCCTTTCCAAGAAGACAACCTGGGTATCTCATCACGTTGGGCATTAAATTCAGTCTATGATCTCTGAATGAAGCCTAGATGTTCCTTCATTATGATACCTTATGACATAATTTCCACATTAGGTCTGGAAGTGGCATCTTTCGATCTCAAAAGCTATGAACTAAAAAGACAAGTGATCTTCCCCAGGCCCATCCCCCGTTTCACAATGATAGAAGAGGGAGGCACGGGATAACCACAATAAACACTCCTGTTCAGAAAAGGGAAAGAATGGACACGTTAGCAGATACTGGACTGCAGAAGTTCTGAATCCTTCTGTTTAAGCTTTGGAGGCCTCCTTCCTTGGAGTTCAAGTATACTTTGACTAATCTCTGATTTTTCAGGTTGAAAGAACACCCCCAAATCCATTTTCCTCCATCGCTGCTTGTATCTACACTCAGTGGTTCTTTCTTTTATCTTTCTTGACTACATCTGAAGTAGACATTAGAGGATATGAGGTCTTAGGGGACCGAGAACTTGTCCCAGCCCACTTCCTACTGTAAAGGCCCCGGTCTTAGGAGTCACCGTCTCTTAGTCAAGGCCTGTGATTCCTTGGTGTACAACTCTCTCAAAACTCACCAGACCGAGACTCCCCGTGTATTGGATTTCAGTCAGCTTTAGGGGCCACTCACCACTTCCTCCCATATTTGTTATTCTTTGCTTTCCCACCCCCATATCTATCTCTGGACTTAATTTGAGTACATGCCACACTTTTATTTTCTTTCTTTGAGCACTTTTATCCAACTAAGAGGATTCACCAGGCCCCTGGCCTTCATTGGATCTTTACTATAAGACACATCCCTCCATTCAGAAGTTTAAACAATTGTGTATGGTGACTATGTTCTCAACGTGATCCTCTCTGCAAGGCTGAGATTTCATTAGACTTTGTTGCTCATGGGATTTCTCATTCTTACTTTCTAGTTAAGACTGAGAAGCAATTGACTTTGGAACCACGCTAGTCCCTGAATTTTTGAATCCTGTCTGTTCTCTTTCATTCCTTGCTGATTCTTTTCTGAGTGCCTCTCCTTCTTATAGGACCTTGCCAAATATAGCCAACTGAAACTGGTGCACACCACAGTATTCTGTTTTCCAGAGCCTTCTCATAGACCTCTACATTAATTATGTGCATAACTGAAGGTGGCAGCTTTATCAGATGTTTTCCCAGTAATAACATGGGCTGTCAACTCCCCAGCCTCCAATATTAGCTTTTTCACCACCTACCACCTTGCCTAAAGGCCAATGTCACATATTTTTTGTCACATTGGGTTTTTGTTTGCTTGTTTTTGTTGTTGTTGTTACAATAGCATCCTTCCTCAGGCGCCAATATCTGTATCAATCAGAATAGTCTAAGCTATGCTTTGGCAAGCAACAACTGTAGAACTTCAATGGGTGGGGACAACAAGTGGACCCCAGTGAGTGGGTCGCTCACATGGTATGTTTAACAGATTGGCAGGAAAGCTCTGTTCACTGTAATCCCCAGGAACCCAGGCTGATGGAGGCTCTGTCACCACACTCCCACATGAGAGGTTCTCATGCTGGCAATTAAATGCCACGACCTGGAAGTAACCCACATCACGTCCCCTCACAGCTCATTGGGCAGGACTAAGCATGTGGCCTAATGACATTCAAAGGATCACAGCCTTCACGCACTCAGTGGTTTTGTTTTTTTTACTTTCTTACCTCCATTTACACAAAACGGGCCACTGGCCATAGTATCTGTCCTACTACACAGTTTCTCTATGCCCTTTACTTTATTGGTTTGTGAAAAAAGCAAGGTGATACGATCTGATTGGGTTTTAGAGACTGACTTCCATAAAGGGAAGGGATTGGGAGCTTAATGGGGGGTGGGCCACAGAACGGAGGTGAAGAGGCCAGCTAGGAAGATGCTGTAGTAGTCCAGATGAGAGCTAAATAAGGAGCATGAATGTATAGATTCGAATGTTATAAAGATTGGTCGAGATCGAGACAGCAAATGGAACAGGAAAAGCGCCAACTCATTAACACAAAGACAACTGCAGGCAGACAGGAAGCTGATGTAATTCAGCAGTAGTAAGGGAATCCTACCCTGAGTGATGTTGAGGCTGGCCTGGAACCACCAGCCCAGACACAAGCAGCTTGGAGTGATGAGGGAATGTTCCAGAACTTGACAGAGAACAGCCAACAACTGAATTCTTTCCTCAACTTCCTCCCCTGAGCCGTGCTGCGTTCCCATTTAAACCAGTAGCTTGCAACCACAGACCTCTGAACCTTGCAATTCCTCACGCCTGTGAGGTCTACCCTATGTTTTCAGGAAAAGACGCTGGGGCATGGTTTCTTCTCTTCCCATTCCTACACGAGGGTTATTTCACGTTCCTCTGAAGATCTCTTTTTGGGATTGATGAAAACTCTGTGTTGGGAAAGGAGGCCCTTTCCAGTTTCCTACCCAAATTCCTCCTCTGTCAAGTTCCACAGTTTCCTGTGAAGGAGCTACTGCCACAGAATCTTCAGACTTCCTTATGAGGTTTGGTTTTGGTTAATGTCTGTTAATGATCTGGAAAGAGGTGATAACTGCATATTAATGCAGTTCACAAAGGAGCCAAATTGAAAGCTGTTGCAGACTCCAGTGGTGGCAGCAATAAACCAGAGCTCTGGAGTGAACTAACAACTAGGGACAATACGTGTGGTGGAAACCACACATGTGATACTGACTCTTCAGGGCAAAGAAGAAGTTCAGGCATCTTTTTCTTTTTTCCAGAAAGGGAAAGAAACAGCATGGAAAGCAGCAGTCAACAGAAGGTCTCAAGGATGCAATGAAAAAATGAATGCCGAGGTTGTAAAAGCCTCAATGTCACTGAGAGAGGAAGTTGAGAAGCATGTGCCAGTCCCATGGACCTCCACCCAAGATGGTCATATGACCCAGGTCTGGCAAGTCAGCATTTCCTAGAACACAACTCTTGGTTCTGGGCTAGACATGTAACTTGATTTAGTCTAATGAGACTCATGTAACTTGATTTAGTCTAATGAGACTCAATCTGGGATAATTTATCGTTACTGGAACTAGTGTGAAAAGAAGAAGCTTTCTTTCTACAAGGACTTCAACTTATACAGCTACAAGGTATTCAGGTAGTGATTGAAACAACACAGAAAGTAGCAGAGCTGACCATGAAGAGAGAGAGACAGAGATAGAGAGAGACAGAGATGGAGAGAGAGAATGCAAGCCCTCGGGAACCAGCCAAAACCTGAAGCCATAACCCCTTGAACTGTTCAGTTATTTGTATTAACAAATTCTTTCTTGTACAGAAGCCAGTTTCAACTGGTTTCTTCATTTGGAAGTAAAAGTGTACTAACCCAAGGTAGGTTTTCAAACATATTGCCCTTTCTTTTACATCCTTTACTTTCTAGCCAAATTGGGTGCCTCTAATTTCCAGAGTATTTTGGAAAAGTTATTCCTCTGAGGACTTGCTCAGGCAGTCTCCTCCTCTTGTAAGGGAATAACACCCATCATGCTATATTTATTCTTAGAAACCTTCCCAACTTCATGGTCCAACGCAAACCATCTCTGGACATCCTTCCTGAATGTTCAGTGGAATGCTATCTTTCCTTTCTTTGTTTTATCCTGTGAAGAGACTAAGAGACTGGGAAAAGAAAGAACAAAGATAGAGGATTAAAATGATTTGATTTGATTTGATACAGATTTATATTGAAGAGGACCTGATTGATTGATTAAAAAAATTTTTTTAATCTGTAATCATTTTTCAGAGATAGACAGAATGTGAGTAGGGGAAGGGCAGAGAGAGAGAGGGAGACACAGAATCTGAAGCAGGCTCCAGGCTCTGAGCTGTCAGCACAGAGCCTGATGCGAGGCTCGAACCCACAAACTGCGAGATCATGACCTGAGCTGAGGTTGGACACCCAACTGACTGAGCCACCCAGGTGCCCCTGATTTTGTATATATAATTTATATATATATGTAATTTATAGTTTTATAATTATAAATTTATAAATTTATAATGTATATAACTTATATATATAATTTCTTAAGGAACTGGCTCCCATGGTTGTAGGGGCTGGCAAGAATGAAATTGTAGGGTAGGCTGTCAACTCAAGCAGGAGTTAATGTTGACTATTGAGGCAGAATTTCTACTCCAGGAAATGTCAGTTTTGGCTCTTCGGGCCTTTCAAATGATTGGATGAGAGCCACCCACATTACTGAGGGTAATAATCTCCTTTACTTAAAGCCCCCTGACTGTGGCTGTTGACCACATCTACAAAATATCTTCACAAAAAAATATAAAAAAAAAATACGTTTGTGACAACACCTAGATTAGGATTTGAGTGGATACCTGGGTGCTATGACAGCCTGGCGAAATTGGCCCAGAAGACTAGCCATCACATAATCAAGACAACATGATATCGGCATGAAGACAAACAAATGGACTGATGGGATAGAATAGTCTGGAAACAGAGGTTCCAGACAATTTCGACAAAAGTGCACTAGCAGACAGTAGTGAAAACTAGTCTTTTATGCCGTAGATCAATTGGATATCCATGTGCAAAAAGTCAATTTTGATCCCTACCTCTCACCATATACAAAAATTAACTCAAAATGGATGATAAGCCTAAATATCAATCCTAAAGCCATAAAATTGCTAGAATAAATCACGGGATAAAGCCTTTGCTACTTTGAGTTAGGTATGGATTTCTGAGATACAATACCAAAAGAACTCTCCTTAAAAGAATACACTAATAAATTGGACTTAAGCAAAAATTTAAAAGGTAACGGTTATGAGAACGAAAAGAGAAGCCACAGACTGTGAGTAAATATTTGCAAAGCACACATCAGACAAATGACCCATTTCCAGTATTTGAGAAGAACTTACAAAGTTTCACAACGAGGAAACAAACAACGTGATTAAAAACTGGGTCAAAGATTAACAGATACATTGCCAAAGAAGTCAGATGGCAAATGAGCACATGAAAGGACGCTCAACTCTGTTAGTCATTAAGAAATTCGAATTAAAACCACAATGAGATATTACTGCATACCTAGTAGATTGGCTGAAATAAACAAACTGATCCTACCTAGGGCTGGCAAGGATAGGAAAGAACAGGGACTCTCCTATCAATGGTGGGATGTAATACGGTCCAACCTGTTAGGAAAACAATTTGGAAGTTTTATAAAATGTAAACTATATGCCTAGCATGTGACACAAGCATTCCACTCCTACATATTGATCCAGAAGAAATAAAGGTATTCATCGATATGAGTTGTACACCTATGTTCACAGAAACTCCATTTGTAAAAGCCCCAAACCAAAAGCAGCTCAAATACCGATCAACAAGCGAATGGATGAATGGATAAGCAGTGGTATATCTATAGAACAGAATTCTAATTAGCAGAAAAAGAAAAAAAAAAGGAATGAATTGTCAATATATGCTACCACATAAGTGAATCTTATGCTGAATGAAAGAAACCAAATGAGGAGTGGCCAACGTGGTGGAGGAGTAGGGGGACCCAGTATTCCCCTTGTCTTTCAAACTAAAAAGAACCGAAACCAAAGGCCTCTCAACCCCAAGAGTTGGGGACGAAAGGTGTTGCAGTCTACAAGGAACAAAAGCGAAACCCAGAAAATGCCCCAGGAACCATGACAGGAACCATGAGTTTAATCTGGGGCGGATAAAACTAACTGCGGGATGCGGAGCTGAGGGGAGGAGAGCCATCTTCAGAGAAGCCAGGAGAGTGTGGTACAGGCCATATCCGAACGGGAGGGACAGAGAGGATGAGACCACCACCATCCAGTCCCTAAATGCAGAGCTTTTGAAGAGAAGCTCTGTGGCTAACAGCAGAACTCTCAGCGGAACTCTCCTTGCACAGAGACTGGCAGCGGCAGCCCAGTCAGCCCGCATCACGCAGAGGCGCTGAGCCGCCTGCAGAGCGCTTCTAACGCAGGCACACAATTTACAGTGAAATCGGTGTAGCAGGCAGAGTGAGCTCATCATAAAAGCCATATATGAAAAGCCCACAGCTAGTATCATCCTCAATGGGGACAAAATGAAAGCCTTCCCCCTAAGATCAGGAACATGACAGGGGTGTCCACTCTCGCCACTGCACTGCTATTTAACATAGTGTTGGATCCTAGCATCAGCAATCAGACAACAAAACAGAATAAAAACCATCAAGATTGGCAAGGAGGAAGTCAACTTTCACTTTTTGCAGATGACATGATACTTTACATGGAAAACCTGGCAGAATCCACCAAAAGCCTACTAGAACTGATCCATAAATTCAGCAAAGTTTCAGGGTACAAAATCAATGTACACAAATAGGTGGCATTTCTATACACCAACAATGAAGCAGCATAAAGAGAAATTAAGAAGCTAATCCCTTACACAATTGCACCAAAAACCATAAAATACTTAGGAATAAACCTAACCAAAGAAGTAAAAGACCTCTACGCTGAAAACTATAAAAAACTTATGAAGGAAATTGAGGAAGACACAAGGAAATGGAAAAACATCCCATGCTCATGGATTGGAAGAATAAATATCATTAAAATGGCAATACTACCCAAAGCAATCTACACATTCAATGCAATCCCAATCAAAATTGCACCAGCATTCTTCTAAAAGCTAAAATTTGTATGGAACCACAAAAGACCCCGAATAGCCAAAGTAATACTGAAGAATAAAACCAAGGTGGGAGGCATCACTATCCCAGATTTTAACCTCTACTACAAAGCAGTAGTCATCAAGACAGCATGGTATTGGCACAAGAACAGACACATTGACCAATGGAATAGAATAGAGAACCCAGAAATGGACCCACAAGCGTATGGCCAACTAATCTTTGACAAAGCAGGAAAGAGTATCCAATGGAAAAAAGACAGCCTCTTTAACAAATGGTGCTGGGAGAACTGGACAGCAACATGCAGAAGAATGAAACTAGACCACTTCCTTACACCACTCACAAAAATAAACTCTAAAGGAAGGAGGGATCTGAATGTGAGACAGGAAACCATCAAAATCCTAGAGGAGAAAATAGGAAAAGGCCTCTTTGACATAAGACGCACCAATTTCTTACTTGACACATCTCCAAAGGCAAGGGAATTAAAAGCAAAAATGAACTACTGGGACCTCATCAAGATAAAAAGCTTCTGCAAAGCAAAAGAAACAACCAACAAAACTGATAGGCAACGAATGGAATGGGAAAAGATAATCGCAAATGACATATCGGATAAAGGACTAGTATCTAAAATCTATAAAGAAGTTACCAAACTCCACACCCGAAAAACGAATAAGCCAGTGAAGAAATGGGCGGAAGATATGAATAGACACTTCTCCAAAGAAGACATCCAAATGGCAAACAGACACATGAAATGATGCTCAATGTCACTCATCATCAGGGAAATACAAATCAAAACCACAATGAGATACCACCTCACACCAGTCAGAGTGGCTAAAAAGAACAAATCAGGAAACTACAGATGCTGGCGAGGATGTGGAGAAACAGGCACCCTCTTGCACGGTTGGTAGGAATGCAAACTGGTGCAGATACTCTGGAGAACTGTGTGGAAGTTCATCAAAAGAATGAAAATAGAACTATCCTATGACCCAGCAATAGCACTGTTAGGAATCTACCCAAGAGATACAGGAGTGCTGATGCATAGGGGCACATGTACCCTGATGTTCATAGCAGCACTTTCGACAATAGCCAAATCATGGAAAGAGACTAAGTCTCCATCAACTGATGAATGGATAAAGAAGTGGTATATATATATACAATAGAATACTATGCAGCTATGAGAAAGAATGAAATCTGGCCACGTGTGGCAACATGGATGGAACTGGAGGGTATTATGCTGAGTGAAATAAGTCAGGCAGAGAAAGACAGATGCCATATGTTTCCACGCATAGGTAGGCTTTGTGAGACCTAACAGAAAACTAGGGAGAAGGGGAAGAGAGAAAGGAAAAAAAGCCACAGAGAGGGAGGAAGACATAACATAAGAGACTCTCAAAGACTAAGAACGAACTGAGGGGATAGGGGGTTATGGGAGAGGGGAGAGTGGGTGATGGGCATTGAGGAGGGCACTTGTCAAAATGAGCATTGGATGTTGTATAGAAACCAATTTGACAATAAATTATTAAAAAAATAAAAAATAATAATAAATAAAAGAAAAACAAAAACAAACAAAACAAAACAAAACAAAAAAGAAACCAAATGAAAAAAAAAGAGTATGTACTATATGATTCCAATTACATAGAATTCTAAAGAATGCAAACCAATATATTGTGACAGAAAGCAGATCAGTGTTTGCCTGGGGATGCAGGGAGCCATGAGAAGGAGGGGTTACGAAGAAGTCCAAGGAAAACTTTTGGGGGGCAGTGAATATGTTCATTATCTTAATTATGGTGCCAATTTCATGGGTATCTGCATATGTCAAAATTTATCAAGTTGTGCACTTTAAATATGTGCAGTTTATTATATGTCCATTATACTTCAGTAACTACGTTAACTAAAAAGGCAATGCAGGCTACTGAAAGAGAATTTCAAACAAAATAACTTCAAGAACCCCAGCAGACAAAGTCACATTTTTTTCAGCTCACGAGTTAAGCGGCATTTGGGATCTCGAGTTCTGACTGTCACTTTTAACTTCTCTGAGTCCCATATTTATCATTTGTTAAATGGGAGTAATAACTTTGCGCATTCTGCTACCTGCCTCAGGGGGTTTATTGTGAGAACCAAGAGGGAGAAGGCACGTAATAGCGTTTTGCAAACTTGCAGCGCGCTACACAAATGTTAGCTATTGGTTTGGTTATTCATGCCATCTGCATACTATTCTTGCCCAATACATATGCGTCATGCCAGCTCAAGCCCTAATAGCCCGTATATAAAGTGTAATTAATTGTACAAGTTACTCGAATAGCACTGAAACCCAGTCTTCAGGGCATGACACATCCTAAATACATAACAGATTGTGGGATAAATCAGTTTCAGCTCAAACCAGAATGGGGGAAACAGACGCTTGCTTTCACACATATGCCAAAGCAAGCGAGACCCACCCACACAGGGTGCGGTCCAGGGCAAGGGGACGCAGCCAGAGTGTAGACTTTTTGTGTTTCCTGCCAGGGGCTGTTACAGGGAGCAGTGACCCCATAACACGGCAGGCCCCGATGTGCTGAGATCCTCTCCGCATTTAGAGCCAAGCTTACGTGGAAATTAACTGCTCGATTCTTGGCCTGTCACACTAGCCAGTCAGAAAAATGGGGCCATGAATCACTTCCATTTAGTTAAAGTTAAAGATGACAAAAATAGAATTAGGTAAATATTCTCCCTATCGTTCCCCTCCCCCACATCGTTATTCATCTGATCTTCAATCACAGCTCGTGTTTTCCCCATAATTTGGATCCATTTGTGATTACTGGAATTTGTTTTCCCCAGTCCTCTCCAGGGACCTTGAACATATAGGACCCGGTGTCCCAGCCGGGCTTTCCAGGGCTGACCTAGGAAGTGGGGGTTGGACTCCTGAACCGGGCTGCATAGGACGCGCCACAAAAGCAGGAAAGTGTTCCTGGGGTGAGCAGTGCCTGAAAGGAGCATCTGAGATATACGGCAGGAAACTGGAGACACAACTCAGGTGGGAGGAAGGATGCTGTGGCAGAGGGGTGTGTGTGTGTGTAAAGGGGACAAGAGCGGAATTAAAAGAGAAAAGTGGGAAGAAGTTGGAGAACAAAGTGGCCTCAAAGGCTGGCTGGCCAGTAAAAGGTCCAAAAACAGACACAAGAGGCTTCTCACCAGCCCACGTCTCTGGTAAAGCTGGCCCCTTTGTCGTGGGACTCCATGCACCTCACTGGCTGGGGCTCATTTCCAAAGAGACAGAGTGCCCTGCTCACCAAAGCACCCCGAGGCTCACCGGCACAGGCCTCCCTGGATGGGAATTCCCTTATCCAACACTTGGGCGGGAGGGGTGAGCAGGCAGCTCGTGGGAATTCATGGGTATCTTCACAAGCATTGCAGGAATATCTGCATCTTGAAGGAGCAGAGCTTGGCCCAAGGGGTCCCCCCTGTGATTGGAAATACATTTCTCCACCTTTCATAAGATGAATCTTGGCTCACCTGAACAACACAGAGAGCTTGGAATGCCTGAAACTTGCCCCAAGCAGATTTTGCTCTCCCATAGTCCTGAAGCCCAGGGAAGGGGCTCCTGATAGGGCTTGCCTTTTCCGTAAGGAAAGTGATGATTTGAGGAGGGTGGGGAAAGCCCACCCGAGAGCAAAACAGAACAGGACTCCTCTTAGGTGCTTCAGAGTTCGTCACTGAGGACTTATTGGTTAGTGCTATGTTTGCCATGTTTCCGAAAACTTCTGGGACGTTTCTTTTTTTGTTTGTTTGTTTTTCTTATTTTATTATTATTATTATTATTATTATTATTACTACTACTATTATTATTATTATTATTTTTGAGAGGGAGAGACAGAGTGAGCAAGGGAGGGACAGAGAGAGAGAGAGGGAGACACACAGAATCCGAAGCAGGCTCCAGGCTCTGAGCTGTCAGCACAGAGCCCAATTCAGGGCTCGAACCCATGAACTGTGAGATGATGACCTGAGCCAAAGTCGGACGCCCAATCAACGGAGCCACCCAGGCTCCCCATTCTGGGATAGTTCTAAAAGGAGTGAGCCACCATGCCCCAGACTCCTCAGTGTACATTCACATGGTTAGAGGGGCTGACTCTGAGTCTGAATCACCAGAGTCCCTGTCCTGGAGGAGAGACAACTACGGGCAACGAAGGATATAGAAAGTGGAGGGGCCCGGGGAGCAGGCAAGAAAGGGCCAAAGACCAAGTGCTCTTATGTCACCTTTTTTGCTTAGTGTCCACAGCCTGGCCTCTGGCTTCATTAACTGGAAGCTATTCTTGCTTGGTAGATGCGGTACCAGAGAGGAAGGATACTCATGGCCAAATGGAAGACACATTTGTGATTACTGTTAAAGGGACAGATTCCAAGTTCTGGCAATTGGAAATGCTTCCCTGGGTAAGGCACCAGTGACTGGGCTCTGGAAGGGACTATCCCAAGTTCAGCCAGGCCAGGCACACCCCCACTGTCAGCAAATGCTCTCCCTGACGTTTCTACGGCCCCTCTAGCAAAGCAAGCCTGTCCAATGCAAGGGACACTGGTTCTGCCAGATGTCTGTGCGCTGTTAGGGGACAGCCCCAAAGGATTGCAGTTCGAAATATAAAAAGCTTGAAGTCCTTGCAGATACTGGAGATTCCTCTTGGTCCCAGGCTGTGCAGGAGGGAGGTCTTCTTGTGAGCCAAACCTGACCTTGCAAGCGCCATGCTACATGAGTGAAAGCCTCTCTAATGGGGGTACAGGTCCCCATGGGGGGGTGTGACAGAAAGCATGGTGGTACAGGGAACTGTGAGATAAGCTTCTGCTTCTTCCCGTGGGGGGTGGTTTTACTCAATTAGAAATCTCTTTGTGGAATACGATCAGAACTGTACATGTGATTTCAAAAAAAGCCACTTGAAGCCTTCTTCCTACATCTCAGACTCCCAGGAGTCACCCCTCACAGAGGAACAACCTAATTCTCAAGCACCCATGGCTTCCAGGGGTTTCTCACAAATCCTATGGGTCCATACTAGGCATTTCTGAAATTGATTCTCCCAATAGAAATATAATTCTTTCACGTTAAGGTTTGAATCCCAGGAATGGGAAGATAACAGCCTTCATCCCAAGATAACCTTTGGTCCATGATCAGCCGTATCTACTCCTGTGTGAACATAATCCACCGGGCTCTTAAACCAAAGGCAAGATTTGGTGATGGGGAGAGAGAGGAACAGTGCATGAGAGGCTTAGCATCAGAAAGGCTGGTGGTGGTAAAAATGTGTTTCCTTGACTACATGCCTTTGTGAGGACCAGTCTTAGAGTCACATGAGGCCGTAGCTCTGCTTGCTGACACCCAACCCAGTATCTGCCCATAGCCTCATGGACAGAGGTGCTCTGAAAAGGCTTGAGCCTCACTTCATTGCAGATGGCCTGAGGGACTGTCCCAACGGAGTTGCCTGAGCTAGGAAGAGAGGTTGTTCTTCAACAGAGTGACCACCACCACTGTGCTGATTTGTTCCTGGACATTTCAGCCTACCCCAGGGGGGGCAGACCCACGTTCTGTGTAGCAGGAAGCTGATACAATCTTGAGGGGGGAGGGTCCTGCTTAAGAAAAAGAACATGAAAATAGCTTACCTTTGCAAATTTACAGAAACATAGAAAGAACACATTGCTAGGCTCTCCCAAGGCCTTGGGAGGGGTCTTTACAATTGAGGGACCAAAGCTTAAGCCTCATTAGCTTAACAATAATCTGTCTCTGCTCCTATGCTTGAATACATTTATATATTTGCTGGGGGTGGGGGAGCGGGATTGCTAGTGATCTATTCTTTTCTCTCCCAGATGTAAGTAACAATCTGTATTTTTCCAAGCTGCATCTCATTTTATAGCTTCCTGCCCAAATTTTCCAGTCTCTTTGGGTCCGTATCTATTTCTTCTTTCTGGCTGGGGTTGAGAGCAGATCCTCAGAGATGTTCAGGGGCATTTAAACAATGGGCTTGGTCCAGGAGCATGGAATTTCCTGAAAGACAGCAGGAGTCTCTGGTGAGTTGTGGGAGAGACTGATCAACAATTTCTAACACTGGAGATGGAGTTGTACCAGTCCATGCCAAGAGCCTTTCAGAGGCAGCTCATATGGAAACCATCAGTCCAGTCCCACCCATTAGCTAACTTGAAGGCGGCCAAGGCTGGGGACCGGAGCTGCAGCAGCCAAGAGCAAAAGTACCACATTGCCCCAAACCAGCCAAGAGTGCCTGATGGGAGTTTCACTCCCCAAACGAGTCTCTGTTCTCCCATCCAGTTACCAAAAAAAATGGGTATAATAAAAATTGGCTGGGTTTGTTAGTACTCACACACATTACACTACAATTGAGATGAAACAAAACTCAGTTTGCGTTGCTTTCTGGCTTACCATCCTTCAAAGGCCTCCCTTCTGATAATTTCCAAATTATAAATACTACTGCTCCTCTCCTCGTCGTCGTACTCCTGAGACTCCAAGACAAGGTTGCACTAAAATTACGTTGATTTCTTAAATGTACCCTACACTCTTTCTTTTTTCACCTTCACACATATCCTTGCCTCTAACTGGAACGCTCATCTCCTTTTCAATTAGTTAGCTCTTGCTCATCCTAAGCTCATCATATCTTACTATTATTTCCCATTTAATGCCTGTCTTCTCCATTCAACAAGAAGCTTTGTGTCTTAGTCACCTACTCTAGCATAACAAGCCACCCAAAACTTGGTGGCTCAAAACAATAGTGGTTTTATTAATTATCATGTTTCTGTGGGATGACTGGCCTCAGCTGGGTGATTCTTCTGCTCTAAGTGGTGTCCATTGGAGTTTAAGTCATCTGACGGCTGGACAAGGCTGGGATGTCTAAGATAGCTTATCCATATAGCTATAGCTAATGTAAGCAGTCAGCTGAAAGGTCAGGTAGGACTGCTGACTAGAATGCCCACATGTGGCCTCTCCATGTGACTCAGATTTCTCACGGCACAGTTGCTGGAGTGTAAGGGGAAGAAAGTAGAAATGGCAAGTCTTCTTAGAGCCTCCACTAGAAAGACCCAGGATATCACTTTCTGCTGCAACTTGTTGGTCTAAGTAGTCGTAAATTCAAAGGGAGGAGAAATAAACACTCACCAGTATAAGACGGGTATGCACATATAGGAAGGGGGAAAAAAATTGGTGGCAGCTATCTTTGGAAATTATCGGGCGCTCTCTAAGAGCAGTAACTAGGTCTGTCTTGTTCCCCAGCCCCTGGCCCAGCGCCTGACCACCAAGAGTGGACAGTTCGTCCATTTGGTCAAAGCCTCTCCTTCTAATTCTTTGCTAAATGCTTAGGTTTGGTCTTTGTGTTTGATGTATGCCCTACTCTCCAGACCACATGGGTTGACTTTTCTCTTTATGGCTTGCCAAAAGTAAAAGTAACAACCTCAATGATCTGTTACTTAAATTAGGGATTTATTACTCATAACCAAAAGAGTATTCGATGCAACAGGAACACTGTGTGCATTAACTGAAAGTGAGGTTCTGGTTGCTGTTCAGATTTGTAGAGCCTCCAAGAATAGCTCTTCCTCCACCACCACCCTCGTTTCCATTGCCATTATATTTGATCACCAGAATATAGCCAAGAATGAGGAATTGGAAATTGAAGTTCTAGAGCCAGGTGACAGACACCTGGCACCTGGCCACTCCAGGTTTCTTCAAGCCAACTTTATGGTTTCTATAGAACTTGGTGAATGTGATTAGAAATGTTTCCTGGCCACTCTCTCATTGGTTAGGAGGGCTTGGGAGGTCCCTGCTCCTCCAATCACCAGGAAGGAAGGAGGAAGTGGTGAAGTCTATTGGGCTGGCTGCCACCTTCATAATCCTAATTGGGGCCACGGCTGGCCTGGGAGGAACAGGGAATTGAGATCACACATGTGTACCCTAGGAATAGTGTCTGGGGGAACAAGACTTCATTCTTCTTCATATTTTCTGCTGCAATACCTACTCAGGCTTCACTTTGCATGCTCTCTCTCACCCAACCCCAAGAGACAGCAATGAAGTGATTGTATTCTCATGACACCCTCCTCAGGCTGTAGCAGATGCTAAAAGTTCAGGTTCAAAGTTCTTTCCTCCTTCCACTTTTGAAGATGTTAATTACCCCTTTGGCTGCTTGTTTGCAGTATTAGGAAGTCTGATATCAATTAGATTCTTGTTCTTTTGTGGTCAGTCTTTCTTTTTCTCTAGAAGCTGTTTCTGGTACTCTTAATTTTCATTATAATATGGTTTAGAGAGAATTTTTTTTCTTACCAATCTTAGTCAGTATTCAAGGCTGAGAATCGAGGCATTTACAGATTTATGGAGGTGCACTAACTAGTACTCAGATGGCAGATGAACGTGAATTCCTGTGTATTCAAAATGGCAACAGCTCAACTTTTGGGATGTGTGGACATGTACATATGGTAAGCATTTAAAATAGGCTTTACGGACTACTACAGGTACTCAATAAACCTTTGTGGGTAAGCAGAGAATGAATGAATGAGTAGCACATTGCCTAACACATAGTAAATTCAAGGTAGCTGTTATTATTAACAGAAGTGCCCCCAAAAGAAGGACACAAATGACGTGCTCCCCACCTTCAACTCTAGTTGAAAGAGGTGAATAAACTCGTGGTGCTTATCACATCATAATGTATGCTGGAAACAGTACAGTGTCACAGAAGGAGGAGTTACTAATTTCCCGGAGAAAATGGAGCTGAATTTTGAGGATGGCATAGGAAGGACGCCAGGAAAGGCCAAACAGCCCAAGAGAGAAGTTTAGGCCAAGGCTCAACTGGGATGTGCCATCTTCAGTCTGTTGTGGATTCCATGGAGGCTGGAGGGAGGGATGGAAGGAGGAGGAAGAGAAGTGAGTGGTGATCTTCAGAAGGGAAGTGAAGGCTGCCTTGGTTTACTTAATCCCCACACAAGACTTTGAGTGGGTTTTATACATGAGGAGACTGTGCCCAGGATGGTTAGGAGAGTTGCCAAAGAATGGGAGACACAGAGCCAGGTGGTCAGCCCAGCTCATCTGTCCCCAGGTCTTGTCTCAGGCATCCGCTGAGAGCACCAGTAACAGGGACTGAGGCAAATTCTCCTCACTAAGTTTTTTCCCTTGGCCCCTCTCTTCTCAGCGTTCATGAGATCGAGCCCGGCGCCGTGCTCTGCACTCACAGCACAGAGTCTATGTGGGATTCTCTCTCTCTCTCTCTCTCTCTCTCTCTCTCTCTGCTCTTCCCCCACTGGCAGTAGCTCTCTCTCTCAAAATAAATAAATAAACATGAAAAAAAACTAGCAGGGAGCAAAGCAATCAGGAGAGGGCTCTTGTAATTGTTCTTACAGGCAATGACAAGGGCAGGGGCATTTGCTTTGCTCCCCACCGGCAGGAAAACAACTTGGGAGGACCCCAGGCCAGAGCAGCTTCAAGAAGGTAGAGGGCCCAGTCGTGGGACCCGCAGAGACAAGAAAAGGGGCCATGGGACAGAACCAGGAGGCCCAGCTCCCCTCGGGGCTCATCGAAGACTTTTAGAAGCCCTCAGCACGGAAGAGAGAGGATAATCCCTTCCTCAAGTAAGGGCAAAGGAAAAGCATCATGAAAGCATAAGAGAATTATAAGGAAGTCCGGTGGAGTTCTCTTTCTTTTTTTTTTCCCTCCTAGATGACAAGGCTCATTTATTTTTCTCAATGTCTCCAGGATGTATGCAGGGAAGCTGACACCCACTGAGTGGTGCTAAGGACTCACTCCCCATTCTGCAGACAAGATGAGTTCAGTCACCGGGGAGAAGCATCCAGGCATTTGTCTGAGCCTTCATCTGGCCTGGGAAATGAGTTGATCTAACTCATGCAAGTCTCTGGTTTTCCATTAAAAGCGCTTGCCCCTAGCAAGTTTTCAATGCAGCCTGAAGTCAAGATGTGTGAAGAAACATGTTCCTTGGGGGCGTGAGTGCAGCTTTGCAGCTTCCACCATTTGTCCTGTAAGCAGGAGAAAATTTATGGTTGACTATTTTCTCTGGAGAGAGTCGAGCTGGGGTTTGTACCGTGCTTCTTACGAAACCACTAGGCAATCTAGTGGCGTCACCCAGAGCTCCCATAATAGGGCCAGGGAAAAACCCGGGGCCTCGCAATCGGCTGAGGTCACAGTAGTTTTAAGAAGAAGGAAGGGCCTGCTCAGCTGCAAACGATGTATTTCAAACAAAAGCTTGCCCCTTCTCAGACCAGCTTGCGGCTCCCAAATTTGACATGAGGAAGGCGTATGAATGCAGAAGCGGGGCTGTTCTGGCGGACCAGAGCACTCGAAGAGAGGCCCCATAAGGCACAGCAGGATGGAGCAATAAGAGATACTTACACTCGAATTTCTCTACCTGTATAACTTCCTAATGGGCCTGAAGGGGGCTAGGGAGCTCTGACATTTCCAGTGACGTGAGCCTGGCTGTAGCCACGTGAAAGCGGCGTGGTTGTCACAGTGGCCTGGAGAAAGCTTAACATCAGGGCTAATGAAATGCAACGCGCTCCTGACATCAGAGCCCGCCTCTGACCACACATCAAAGGGAAGGAAGTGGACGCTTTGATCCTCTCAGTCATTGCTTTCTACAAAGGGTTTTCTCAAAAGAGGGAGGGCGCTGCGGGTGGGAGCAGGGCCGGGGACTTCGCTTTTTCTTTCTGCTGGTAAAGTTCTTCCAGTGACTCCGGAGAGGCCGGCAGGCAGGGCACGGGCAATGCGGAAGCTTCGGGGGGCTCTCCTAGTAGGGTTTCTATGGCTCCAGGCTTCTGTCTGTCCACCGTCCCCATACCCCTGCTGCCTGTACTGTGAGTCTGGGCTCCTAATATTAGAGTCTCATGTCTTTGGCTTGGGACTTAACTCTTAGTAGAATACAAACCCCTCCTGGGAGAGGCGATAACGTCCTCCTAACAAGTGCCAGTTTTAGAATGCGTTTCAGATCTCGCCACTCTACCCAAACCACTCTGATCCTGTGACCCCGGGGTGAAGTCCGAGTGCCTGACTGCAGAGCACACGTCCCCTCCACAACCCAGTGGTGCCTGCCCCTCCCGGCCCACATATTCACCTCCAGCAGCTCCAAAGCGTCTTATGACTTTTTGCCCACGTCTGAGCGACTGTGCGTTCCTGCCCGAGCGACAGGCTGTTCTCCAGGGGTGGAACACCAGCCCCGGGGTCCGGATTGGAGTCCTACTCACCTGTCGTGCTGGTGCCTGACAAAGAGTAGGCCATGGAATGGGTTACTGTGCAAATGAATGAATAAAATCATTGACATCATTGTGTATCTGCTTTCTTTCAGCTCTGCGGAAAGGGTTTCAATGAAGGAGGCAGTGAGAAGAAAAGAGAAGAGAGGGGCGAGGGGCTCTCGGGTGGGGACAGGGAAGCTGGAGGAGGGACGTTCTCATTTTGTTTTACACACTGACTACTGGCCCAACTCGGGGTGGTGCTGATTACGAGAGGCCGCAGGGGTATATGACTCAGAGACAATGTTCTGACAGGGACAGGTCTGGCACACTGTTGGAGTGGGGAGGAGGGGCGGAGGGGGGAGGAGCCTGAAGAGGGATGAGGGCCAAGGAGGCAGAGCTTGTGGAAGCCTGAGAGGAGGCAGGGAGGTTGGTGCCCACCTGCAGTGGGACCTGAGGGTGAGGAAGAGTTGCCCATGAGCTTTTAGGGTCCGGAATGCAGAACCACTTTACCCCCTCAGTAATTAAAAAGAGTCTAAATAAAATGTGTGGAAGTAAATTGTCAAAGACCTGATGAAACACAAGGAGGTAGGAGGTAAAGTTTCTGGTTGAAGGGGTGTTGGAGGGAGGAGGCTAGGTGCAGGTTGCAGAGAGAATCATTGATGCCCATGTCATCTAGAGCCCCTTTCCCTCCCCTGTGGTTCCCAAGATCCATTAAAGGAAGGAAACGCCCCCTGGTGCCCCTCCTTCCCACCAATTGGTGAAGGAGAACTTGGTAGTGGCCAAGGTTGCTCTAGCCCCAGAGGGCCGGTTGGCCATGGAAAAACTGAGAATAGGGCTGGGGGTGGGGGTGGGGTGAGAATTCCCTCTGCTTCTTCTTTTCCTTTAGCATGGGCCATTCTCACCTCTCACCGTCTTCTTGCCCTGGGGCCACCCATGTTCCCTGCCCAGAAACTGAGCACGGCAGTCGCTGTGCCACCCTGAATGACACAGTTGGATCCGGGGCTGGCCATGTGGTGGGCAGAGAGCAAGCGCTTGGTGCTCGGGTGAACTTGGTTTTGCTTCCTTCATGTGCTTTGTGACTGTAGGCCTTCCCTAAGCAATCTGAGCATCGCTTTCTCATCTGGAAAAAGACAGTAACAATAACAGTTACCTCTTGGGTCACTGTGAACAGGAGTTAAGAGAAGGTATGTAAAGAACAGAGAACAGTGTCCCAGCACAAGTATATGTTTAACGTATTTTACAGGTTGGACCTCGACCCTCTTCCATGGCATTGAAGGTGTGGACACCTCGGAGTTTAGTGTCTCTGTATGACCCATAGCAATAAAGGCTGAATACATGCTTTCATCATAAAACATGCAGAGAAATATTTCAAGAGTGCTAAAAACCTCTCTCTAAAAAGTAAAGGTATTCCATACATCTGTCTTTCTTTGTGTTTAGTTCAGTGTTGCAACATCCATCAAAAAGAAGATCAGAACTATAATTTTATCCTATAGAAGGCTTAATCATGCTCATTGAAATTTATATATTCGAGAATCTTGTAGAGGTACTACTCTCCCTTCTGAGACAGAGGTGTACAATACTTATAAAAAATGTGTATGCATCCACCCTTCAAAGTCACATCCCTAGGAAGGGAAATATGAACCAGCAGAAAGAAGGAGAGGGGTGGGAGGAGAGATTGATGCTTAGAAAATAGGGCTCGAGGCAAAGTCTGAGTCCCAGGGCCTTCCTGGATGGTACAAATCCAGGTCCCAGGGCAGCGAGAATGAGGGTAAGGAGAAACAAAATGGGAGAAGTTGGCAGACAAGTGTTGTAGTATCCCACATCACAGTTTTATGAAGACCCATGGCTGTTTGCCCGAGACTGCACGGTACACCATGCCCCAGAACAGACCCTCAAAGAGGGAAATGGAGAGATAATGTTATCTGTTGGTTTCCTTCCCACCCTCTGTCTCTGGTTGGTTAAGGTTCACCCCGCGGATATAATTCTCAACACTTCCGGGTTGTGTTACCTGGCTCTTTGTGTATTCCAAGCCTTGTTATGTGGTGCCTCGTCCCAATTTGGAGCTAGATACTCTGGCGGGTGCAGACCAGGTGACCCTGAGAATACAGCAAGCAGGTGAAGGCCCAGGAGCCAGTGAGCTGAGAGAGTCTACAGAGCTCCACACGATGGGTCTGATACAGAAAGGTCTTAAGATGAAAACTGGTCTGTGCTAAGCAATCATGCATTCACAGTAAATGTATTTCTTTTGCATCTAGAGATTTTGACATTGAAAAAAAGCATCTTTGTCGTGAATAAATGACCAATCTTGAGCAGGTTCTCATCTACCACCTTCTTAATGTTTTATTTGGAGGAATGTGTAAAATTTGAATTTGGATGTGTAAAATTTGGAGTCAAGTCCTTAACTGGAAGCCTGGCATTAAAATCATCAGGGGTTTCCTTTTAAACTTTAAGGTTGCAAGCATTATCTTAGATACTTTTACTTCCCGATTCATTATTGTTGGGCCCTGATCCTATTCGGTGTCGTGTGGTCACTTTGCCTTTCCTGGTGGAATAGAAGAGTGTTTCTTAACTTGGGGGGTTTTAAGGCACACTGGGAGTTATGGCAGCACACCTGAATAGATTAAAAGCCCCCAAGTAACACTGATCACACCATAGTCACCATTTCAGTACAACAATGTCTCACAGTGCCTGTAACAGTGTCCTATTAGGGTTCTACGCACTCAAGACCCTTTTTGGTTCCGGGTGACTGTTGACGGAACCAATTACTGACCTAGACTTGACTTCCAACTACTCCTAACATTCTCGTGTATTCTGCGAAAGGTCACACCCGTAGCTCTCGGTCCCAGTGATCTCCTTCTACCAGATCACGTGACCTGCCCAGTTTGGTGTTCTGTCAGATCGCATTGCCATAGAAGCAATCCACGCAAAGCAGACGTAGATTCCACACACCAGCAAACATTTGGCAACACATCTCTGAAGGGTGTGCACTTCCCCGTTGAGCTGTGACACGGGATTGAAAAATACCAAACTAAATGCTGGACCAAATCCTTCTGGATCTAATATCTATTTTTCTAATCATGACAACAGACAGAGAAAAGGACTAACCAAGTGAATGAAGAGCAACCCTAAAATCCAGAGGTCTCTCCTTCAAGGTTTCATCTTGTAGAAACCAGTTTTCCGTTCCTAGAAACACAGATTTCAGCCCCCACGTTTCCTTTCTGAGAAGCACATCATTAGACATTATCCACTCCTGATATACCCCAGTTACCTTTTCAAGAAAATAGGTGGGATTGCTAGCTGACTGTTATTTGGTTTGGATCCTGTTTCTCATATTCTCTCTGCTACCAACTAACTCTATGATTTTGAGCAAGTCTTTTAAATTTGTTTCCCTTCAGGGCTTCAGGCATGCAATGAGACAGGAATAGTAAGCCATTCTAACTTCCTCTCTGGTACGTTGTGAAGCCGTGATTCATCACCATCACTGTCATGGCCTTGGATTCAGCCCTTGACATCTCCCACTTGGTTACTCTCCTACCCCCAGACTCTGTGCACCAGGTGTGTCCCTGGCCCAGCCTCCTACACCTGCTACCACAGCATCTTTCTGACTATACATCTAGTCTGGTCTCATAGTGCAAAAACCTATGGTAAAAGGATCAATGGTATAGATCAATGGCCTCTAGTTGATGTTAGGATAAAGATTAAATACCTTCATTTGGTCAAGGTCCCCTAATATTGCCCCTGCCTAGCTACATTTTTCATCACTTTACCTTCACCTCTGTCTTCCAGGAGCTTCGGGATTCTTTCGGTTGTTCTACCTCAGGACCTTTGTTCCTTCTGACTGCAGTGCTCTCCTCCACCTAACTTGACCTACTTTCTCTTTACCTAATCATTAACTTCTTTTCCTTTAGATATCAGTCAAACTGGTCCTTCCTCCAGGGAAGCCTTCCCTGACCATCCCTTTCTCAACCTGATCAGGCTCCCTGTTACATTACATTCCTGCATTTGCTGCCATGTGATTTTATTGATTAATGTCTGTTTTATCCCCCACTAGAATGCATATTGCTTAAGGGCAAAGACTGTATCTGTTTTGCTCCTTATTTTCTTCTGAGAGCTTTAGTACAGTGCCAATTACTTAGGAGACATTTGTTGGTGGAATTAATCAAAGATGGATGGGTGACAGATGGATGATGAGCTGTGACCTTTCCCAACCTGGCCCAGTCCATCTTTCCAGGCTCCATTCCCACACTCTCTGCCCTTACCTTTCATGATGTCTTTTTGTCTCTTAGATTCCTTTCATCTTGGACTACTCATTATTATAAGATGATGTTGTGTTTACTATCCTTATTGCTGTTTATCTAAGTTCAAAATCCCTTGCTGTGTTAATCAATCAGTTACTAGAAAGATGATTTTAATGCCACAATAAAAAGACTATAGTCTGCTTCAAGAAACAAGCAATAAGAAAGAGGTTTTGCTTTGGAAAATTGGAACATGCTCAGGAAACATGGTAGCTCTTTTCAAATACTCGAAGGACTCTCATGAAAGTGATTAGACACATTCTCTGCACCTGTAGAGACCAGGATCAGAAGTGGTGGAAGCTATCGGGCAACAGATTTTGGCTCAATATAAAAGAAGAATTCTATGATAAATGTGTGTGGCAGGAAAGGAAATGCATTGCCTCAGGTGTTCATGAGCTCCCTATCACTAGAGGTGTGTAAACCAAGGTTAGAAGGCTACTTTGGGAAGATTGCATTTGATGACCTCCAAGGCTGCTTACATCCTCACACACTCACCCTGTGGCCAAATGTTCCTATGAAACCAGCATCTCCAAGATGGGGCCTCCAAGAACTCTACAGGTGGTAATGGAGTACAATCAGTGACTAAATACTTAAAACTCTTTTAAAATTTACAAAGGGTTAGGTGGAATGGAGAAGTGATCTCTCAATTCAATTCAAGTAATCTCTCTGCAGGCAGAGACCAATACAGATACATCGCTTTCCTTCCATAATGCACCTCACCTCAACCCTTGGCTCTCTTTTTCTTTTAAACCTCCCAAGGAACCCCATTCTCCAGCAATGTGTGCACAGCCTTCTAGAGACCTCAGCACTCTTCAGTCTGCTATGATCTGGGCTCCACCTAGTGGTGTAACTCGATGTTTTGCACACAATGGGTACAGGGTTGGGATCCGAATGAGGGAGGGGAGAGTTTCTGTCACCTGAACAGGTTTCCATGCTCCTTGACTTGAAACCTCTCCCCAAGTCTTACTCTGTTGACTAGGGGGCCAGTTGACTTGCATTGGTGGTGATACCATTCCACTTCACATTATGGGGAGGTCTGCCTCTTGGTGCCTATACTAACCCTCATGGTGTCAGCAAGGAAAGGACTTACTGTTTTTCAAACTGTGCATCATAGAGCCCAAGAGGTTCAAAAGAGGTATTATGGGAGTCAATACAGGGAGTGAAGTAAGACAGGCTGAGGTGTCACGATCTATCTCCTTATAACCACTCTCTTATCCCCGCCTTCCTATAAACCCTTCAATACTGTGTCCACTTATTTTATAGACGATGATGAGAGAGAGAGAGAGAGAGAGATGATAGATAGATAGATAGATAGAGATTTTGTGTAATGTTTACAAAAGAAAAATTTATGTTGCTAAAAGTAATCTGAAGGACTCTACTCGTTTCCATTTCTTCTCATTTCAGGGGAAATTAAGACCAATTTGTTCATTCACAAAAACCGGCTTGGTTAGAACCATAGTCCACACCTCTTGAGAGTGCACTGGAGGTCTGTCATCCCAAGGGAGTGGAGTCTTCACTCTTGGATACCATAATAGTCAGGCCAGTTTCCAGCCCAATTCCTTCTTTACATGTGGAGAAATGACTGTAGTGATTCCAGAAATCCTATTGTGTATAGTTGCTTTGCTCTTGTAAAGGAGTAAGTTTTATAAACAGCACAACCAATTCCTGGAGAAAGCAAGTGATTTGTTAAAAAAACAAAAACAAAAACAAAACGTGACCCATCCATCAGTGACCAACAAAAAGAAACACCAGGTGCTCTCTTCCCTCCCTTCCTCCTTGCTAAGCTTAGGACTCTGGGCTTAAGACACTAATATAACAGGGATACATACAGTGAATTGAATACTTGAAGAGAAATAAATATTTGGTCATTCTCTGGTTGATATCTGCAGCATAAGGTCCAAGGATGAGTCTTTCTGAAATTCTGATTCAAGGGAAATGAAAGTACAGGCAGCTATTAATCTGTTTTGATTAAATAATTATATTATTTGTTGATTGCTTGTCTTTCTACAAGAATGTAAGTTCCATGAAGGCAATTACTGTGTCTGTTGTGTTTATTACTGTATTGCAACATCTAGCTTTTTGCTGGCACAAAGCACACACTCACTAAATCATTGTTTTATGAATAAAAATATATTTCTCTACTGGCAGCCTTGAACCTAAAAAGTGCCTAATTATGTCAGTTAATTACTTATCATCAGTGTTAGCCTCAGCAGCCAGCTACACTCAATAAATAGCCTAGGTTTCCGAAGATTAAAGAGAAACCTTTGAGGATAATGATGGCTATGAGGACAAGAATGATCCATGGTTTTCTGTCCTGCCACAGAATAAATTGAACTAAAATATTGTCCATCTAATTTTAAGAAGTTGCATTAAACAATTTAGGAAATTTTGAGGCAGGCATATCAACTATGCTGTGTGGAGTTTCGCTTCTCAACAATAGAGAGCATTATTGGTATAGTTAGAACACAACCATATAAGATGTAAATGGATAACAGGAAAAAGGAAGTAGTTGTTCTAGACTAGTACTGTATGGTTGCTTTATTTATCAATGATTGCTAACTCCAATAATGGAATGTTTTTCTATTAAATAATAAACTATTAAATTCTACTTTCTATTAAATAATGAATAATAAATTAGCAATTCTCTTTGAGTTTGAGTCTACGTACGTTTAGCCAAATGTAACCCAGAGCTAGTGTCCAACTCTATGGCTCAAATGACCATTTGTCATAGAGAACCAAGTCTATAGAAAGTGATAATGGTGATTAAAATGAATAATATAGTGGAAATGGGTTTTCTAATTATTCTTTTATTTAAAGTGAATAATGAATTAATAACTGAAAGACAGTATGGGATGTACAATTCCTGCCTAGTGAGAGATATTTCTCTGCTTATATTAGAAATAAGCAGATTTTATGGTTCTCTAGGGAGACTGAGAGCACATAGTTTAAGGACACCCCACAGAAACATCTTCTAGTAACCAACATAACTCCTTAGAAGGAGATATTGTTATTTCTGCGCCATGACCATGTGGGGTTAGGAATTAGGTATACCTCAGAAAACCATTCCTAGGACTTGCCAGAAGAGTTCAGATGAGTAGAGTTTCAAGTCCATTTTTCACCATTACCAGAAAAATGTAGCCTCCAAGTTATCTACCAAAAAATTGAGTAAACTTTAATTATATAGATGTTATATAGATTATATTTAAAATAATAGATTATAGGTTTAATTATATAGATTATGTACAGGTCAAATATCATTGGGTCATGGCTCAGTTTGATCCGTGTAGATCTAGCCTATTTCACAATTTAAGCTCCTGATTAAAAAGTCCAGTTATGTACTTTGAATGTGTATTTTTTATTAGGATTATGATGCTTTGACAACTGTACTCACCTGGATTTTTATGTGGTCTGGTGGTTGAATACTACTGAAACCTCAGCAAACCTGTACTGACAGGCTGTGGAGGTGGAGGTACCCCATCTCAAATACCAGGGAAAAAACTGGTCCCTTTGATGGTTGATGCCTTTTCAAAATTATGTATACTTGAGAGAGAGAGAAAAAGAGAGAGAGGAGAGAGAGAGATCCTCTAATGTTCATGTCAATTCTTAGAGTGATGTGTTTCAAGGTAACATGTGAGCCAAATTTCTCCCCTTTTCTGCAGCTGGTCTTAGGTGCTTTCTCATGGAACCTGGAGCTACTCAAATCTTACCTTATTCTGCAGCACACAGAGAGGAAGGGCCATGAGTGGCTGGGAAATGTGTAACTGCCAAGTTGCTCATACAATTGGAGACGAGTCTTCTGGCTAATTTCGAGCAGGTCATTCTACCTTTAAAACCCAGATTCTTCTTTAAACACCAGAAGACAAATCAGCACCATTGCTCGCATGCAACACCAGTTGTGTCTGGATCCTGCTGACCGGAAGTTCCAATGACACAGAGTTCTATTGGATGTAGGTTCTCAGCTTGAGGAACTTTAACTAAGGTGAGGGGTTAACTGGTCTGGGCAAGGGCTCTGCTTTGACACCGGTCATGGAAATTCTTGTCTTCATCTATAATCTATAGAGATACATGGTTTTATGGAGAGAAGAAAAAGAAAAAAGACATAATGGTTAAATGAAAAGACAAAAAAGTGTGTGTGTGTGCACGCGCATGTGTTTCAAAAAATCAAAGCAAGAGATTGGGGAGAGAGGTTAAAAGATTAGATTAATCTAAGAAATTCTACTATGTAAATCCTGGTATAGTCTAGCAATCTGAAATTCTCCTTATCTAATCAGATCCCTACTGGCTCTAAGGCCAGAAGCTAAGTAGCAGTGAAGATCCAGGTTTCTTTAAAATTGTCATTCATAGGAGTCAAATCTCAGTGTCCATATCTGTAAAGTAGGAAGTAGGAATTCTAATATCTTCATTGCAGGGACACTGGGTGGATTGCACTGTATAATACATATGAATTTTGTACTACTCTAAGTACTCTACAAGTATTATGTGATCTAAAACATGTTTTCAAAAAATATTCTGTTTTTTTGTGAAGATCTGGATTATGATGGCAAATAAGTTTCAACCTGAATGTTAACTTCAGTAGGTTGGGAGTGGCAGCTGCACATAGTGCTGAGAAGTCTTTTGGTGACAAATCTTAGTACAACTGGAACAAGCTCTGTGATCAATTAGTGATGTCTGTCATGTGCATGGGAGGGGTAAGTGGTAGCATGTGTATTTCCTATAGACGATAAAGTGTCTAATGTGAAACCCTTCAAACCCTTCTGGAACTGAAACTTTCATTTTATAGTGAACATGCCTATGAGATAAATAATATATATAATTTATAACATATAATAAATGATATATAAATATATAATTTAGATATACCTATAGCTATACTTATGTGTGTATATATATATTTTATAGAATTTTATATAATTTCTGATTTCTTTTTCAACAGGTTCAAGATCTTAAAGATCATGACTACTGCAAATATCTTTCTATAGGACCTCCAAAATGAATATTTTTATGTGAAGTGTATATAATAAATTGCTAATCCTTTTCCTTCAGTATTGTTTTTCTGATGATACCCACCATGATTTGATCATAGTTTGAGCATATATTTGATGAATGAACCTATCTCAGTATTAAAATAAGCAAAGTACTAGCCAATATTTGTGAAAGAAAATATGTTAAGCATAGATTTTCTTTCTTCACCATATTTAGTTTTATGAAATATTCCTGGTCAACTCCCCTCCCCTTCCTGCCACCTTCCCAATCATAATTTCTCTGCCTCTCTGGAGCAAGGTCCTATGAGCAAAGGTCCCTGAGATTATTCCCATGAGTATGGCAAATGGTGGTTACATCAAGAGAGCTTCTTGGAAAGGGAATTCCAAGCACTGAACACAGAAAGCATAAGAGATGACTTATTACTTAATTGATTATGACTTAATCGATTCACAAAGATTAGGTGGGCTATGCTACCCAACACATTTTCCACTGGCAGTGACAGTACCTTCAGGAAAGCAGTCACCGTTAGGTGACTTCAAGCATTTTTTTCACTGCAGCTCATGTGGACAGGATTGTTTTCTTTGTCTACATTTCACATTTTGCATGTTTAATGTTTCAGCCTTCTGCCTGTGCGATTTCATTATCATCATTGTCAAGAGTTTTGATAAGCCTCCTCCCCATCACCAGTGTGAGTAATTATTATGCATCTAGTTGTATTCGTCTAGGCTTACCACGAAGTGGGCTGGAGCTCAGCGTTTTCCCTACTAGCTGGCCTTCTACCACACGGCAACAAAGTCATGAAGCAACTATTAGAATTTAATATAGTTCAGTCACTGGCAGATTTGGGTAGATAAAAATTGGAGTTCAGAGGATGAGCCCTGTAATGCAGAGGTGAGACAAAGGGTGTGGTTGTAAAAGTAAATGAGTACTGTGTCCAAATCCTACCCAACTTATGAAGCACTATGTGAGTGCTCTCCCATGAGAAGCTCACTCAGAACTTGCTCCAGCAAAACCACAATTTTTAGGTCTCTTGAATTGTCTACTTTCCATGCATATCTTATTTCTTGTTTGTATATTTCTTACTCTCAGAGCTCATTAAAGGACATGTCTCATGACCTTTGAATCACACTTAACACCCAGCACAATGCATGGAGCATTCAATAAACATTTGTTGGGTGAATATCATCATCACTGACCAAGACAAATGTGTTGAGCATCCAGGCCACATGCAAGGCATTGAGAGTATAACAATGAACTAGAGAGCCATGATCCTTGCCCTCGGGGAGCTCATGGTCATCATGGAGAAGAAAGCCCAAGAACCCAACAGGGAATCGCTGCCACATGGTGGGTACTTTGATGTGATAAAAAGGAAGAAAAGCCATGCAGAGAACCCTGCCAAGTCTCTTAAGAGTCAGTATTAAATTCTCTTTTCCATTTACAGCAAAAATGGCAAATTCAAATGTTTGCAGGAGCCAGGTGAGATTA
Organism: Paguma larvata; assembly: GCA_030068075.1. Lineage (NCBI taxonomy): Eukaryota > Metazoa > Chordata > Mammalia > Carnivora > Viverridae > Paguma > Paguma larvata. Next base: position 98,018,546 of record CM057833.1, on the reverse strand, counting down.
ACAAGATGACAGAGATGGGTGGGAAGTGGAGTGACCTGGAGAGTCCATACTCTGCCTCTAGGGAGCAGGCACTACTCAGCTCCAGTCAACTGGGGTCAGGCAAGCCTGAATGCCAGCCCAGTGACCCCACATGTAACTTTTTCCTAGGAAGCCAGCAATTTGGATTTTTATGTGAAGCCTGATTTCCAAATGTTGACAACTAATTTTCTATTTCAGTGGCTCAGATCTGGCCTGAGAGCTACCAGTTTTCCATCTCTGATTTAGGCCTTCCACGGAAGGGGTGCCCCTTAGTGGAACCTGGGTGCCAAGCATCCTGGGCTGGAATCCCAGAGCCCAGAGTGTCATCTCTCCATCCATCAGCCCCTCTCTTCCCTCCCCTCCCCCTTCACACCCTATTCCAGGAAGTGTCAAGGGCTCTCAATCGAGACTGGCCAAAGAAGAGTTGACATCTACAGCTCGTGAGAAAATGGGCTAACCTTTGAGAAAAGTCAGAGGTACAGGGCCCCTGGGAGCTGGAGATGTGAGAGGAGTGGAAGAAACCAGTGGAGAACTCTACTGAGTTTTGCATCATGGGCAATGCTTTCCTGTAAAAAGCATTAACCAAGGTCAGATTAACAAGTCAACACTGAAACTGTATCCAAACAAGTCTCCCTAATTGTGGGGAGAGAGCAGAGAAGGGGCCAGCGGAAAGAGTCCAGAGGACAAGACCGACTCCAAAGCTGTCCCCTCTCCGTCAGCTGGCAGGCTAGGGGCATATTTGATAAGATGAAGGGAAATTGCAAAATTAGAACTGGCAACTTATACAGAGAGGCCCAGTGCAAGGCCATGGGCCTGAGACGGGCTGAGAGAGTTGAGGAATTGCGGGGAAAGAGGACTTGGCAGCCTGACTTCCTGTGGCAGTATCCAAGGCTAATTAGTTTGCAGTGTTCTGTGTGAGCCTGAATGGAAATGAGCCCAGTACTGAGAGGCACGGGGGTGAGGAAATCAAAAACACATGCACCAAGAAGGAAAGGGGAAGGGATTGGTGGGAGAGGAAGGCGAGGGGGAAACCTGTCCTTTCGGCTACGTTTTCTTTTTTCAGGAGAGGGCTCTCATCATTCTATTTCATGACCAGTAAATCACCACCACGGCCCTGTCCATCACATCTGCCATCTGATGCAGAACTCATTAAACATCAAAAGACGGCCTATCAGTTCTGCTTAGTTAGAAGTCTGACTTACTAGAGGTCTGACCAGGGAGGAGCTTGCATGTTTTTAATAATGTCTTAAGGAACTTCCTAACACTCCATAAATTACTTAGCATCACGAACCCTTCCTGTAGTCCAGCAGGCATTTGAAAGTTGTGGAGCCGATCCAGACCTACCCCCCATGGCAATGGCTTGTTGGTGGTCACACTTCAGGAGACAACAGAGTGTGACTTAACGCTTGAATTCATAATTCTGTGCCCGTTACAAAAACACAAAACACCAAAAAAATGAGTTACCTCGGTGTGTATGTCCACCCTGGAATGTGCAACTCAGAATTCCTTTGTCTTCACATATCTGCCTCACCGTCTAACAGAGGTAAGATGGCGGGGTTCCTCCATGTACATGCTGTGGGGATCACGTTGCCAGGCACCTCACAGCCACAGGAAATGGCTGAGTTGAGAGATGGAGTAATAAGTAGGGACAATTAAACCACAACCCTGCCCCCACCTTGAGGGTACATGTTCAACAGATATTTCAATCAATAAATATTTATTGAGCACCTACTCTGGGTTAGATCTGAGATAGGCAAAAATGAATTCAGACATGTCGACTCCCTTTAAAGAGGCCCCAGTGTTACAGACACATATAAACATTTCGAGGTTTTAAAAACAACAACAAAAAAACAGAATAATGAAATTTCCTCCACTGATGCTCTCTAGAAGTTTCTTGGGTGTTGGTTGCATTTTGCTGTCACTGTGTGATGCCACTTAACCACATACATGCCCAGACCTGTGAGGGACACAGGATAAGGAAAGTCATAGAATCTGCTTAAGAGAAATTTCAAAGGTGCAACTCTGAGAAACACATCTTCTCTAAGAAAATACTCGGTCAGGTAGGGAATGGGAACATTCCAACACCAACAATGTGGCTGTTTGCAGTTTTCTGTCTCCCAAAGATGATAGTTTCATTATCATTGTCTTTACCAGATATTTAATGAGCAATTACTTTGTGGAGAAAACTGTGCTAGGTACCATAGATTCAGTGATGATCTCTGTACATCACCAACACACAATTTAGTAGTGATGAATGAATTGATGGATAGATAGGTAGGTAGGTAGAGAGGGGGGGGGGATAGATAATGGCAATACCCAGTCTGTACTTTCATGTGGCAGGGCTAGTTTTCACACGGTGCCTCATTTTACCTCACTTTCTTGAGAGAGACTTAGAAAAGACGTTACTTAATCCATTTTGAAAATGAAGAGACTCACATGCTAATGAATAGTACGGCTGACCAGGGCACACAACTGATGACTTGAAGGAAGAAGGAAGGAAAAGAAAGACATGGGTAGAGGGATGGAGAAACAGGCCAGGAGGGTGATGTTTTCTCAGGAAGCAGATGAACTGGCCAAGCTGGGAAGGGAAGGGAGTGCCATTGTTCCGAGCACACGGATCTTGTGTGGGCTGCCAGTCTCGGCAGCGAAGTCCCACTTCTGGCTGGGGCAGCACCTCCATGAAGGCGTGGAGGCTGGAGCAAGGGGCCAGGAACCCACCGTTAACAGCCACACTGAGAGGCACAGGCGTGGAAACACTGTAAAGCAGAAATGATCTGGGAGCCGGCCGTGAGCTTGCCTTTTACGATGTGTTTCAGGATGTCAGCGCCACCTGGGAGTGGGGGAAGCACGGTCTGGGGGCCAGGCCTGTTACTATGATGGCTTTTCGGTCATCCCTCCTTTCCACTCCCAAAGGCCACATCCCCCATCCCATGGTTCAAGTCTAGACCCTACTTGCATGCTTCTTGCTCCCGCAAGCCTTCCTTGACTTCACAAGCTAGGTTAGAGGCCTTTACTTTTTTTTTTAATTTATTTATTTAAAAAATTCAAGTTAGTTAACATACAGTGTAGTATTGGTTTCAGGAGTAGAACTCAGTGATTCATCACTTATGTGTAACACCCAGTGCTCATCCCAACAAGTGCCATCCTTAATGCCCATCGCCCATCTAGCCCATCCCTCACCCAACACCCCACCAGCACCCTCAGTTTGTTCTTGGTATTTAAGAGTCTCTTATGGTTTGCCTTCCTCTCTGTTTTTATCTTATTTCTCCTTCCCTTCTCCTATGGTCATCTGTTGTGTTTCTTAAATTCCACATATGAGTGAAATCAGATGATATCTGTCTTTCTCTGATCGACTTATTTTGCTTAGCATAACACACTCTAGTTCCATCCACATTGTTGCAAATGGCAAGATTTCATTCTTTTTGATTTCCAAGTAATATTCCTTTGCGTATATATACCACAGATTCTCAATGCATTCATCAGTCGATGGGCATTCAGGCTCTTCCCATAGTTTGCCTATTGTTGATAGCATTGCTGTACACATTAGGGTGCATGTGCCCCTTTGAATCAGCATTTTTGTATCCTTTGGATTAATACCTAGTACTGCAATTGCTCTAGACAGTGACATCCCTGCTTTCTACCTAAAGCTTCTAGTTCCTAGAGTCTATGGACTTTTTTTTAATCTAAAAATGTTCAGAAACAGGCTAGGTTCCGAAACATCATTTGTGATGATTTTTTTTTCCATGTCTCAACTTGGCTGGACCACAGTACCCAGCTATTCAATCAAACACTAATCTAGGTGTTGCAGTGAAGGCATTTTGGAAATGTAATTAAAGTCTATAGTCAATAGACTTTCAGTAAGGGAGGTGGTTTTACAGAATCTGGGTGAGGCTGATTCAGTCCTTTGAAAGGTTTTAAAAGTAGAGCTGAGGCTTCTGGGAAGAAGAAATTCCATCTGTGGACAGCAGCTTCGGCTCAGCAGCCTGGCCCTCCCGATGATCTGCCCTACAGATTTAGGGCTTCCCTAGCCAGCCCCTGCAGTCACATGAGCTGATTTCTTGCAATAAATCTTTTAACGTATGTGTCCTATTTGTTTTGCTTCTCTGATTGAATCGCGACAGATACACCATAAATTTAAAATGTCTGGAAAGGTTTATGCTCACAGTTCCCCAGTGCATTTCCAGTAAATAAGAAGATGTCAGGTTCTCACAGCTTTAACTCGTTATTGCCGATACGAGAACATATCAGCATTCTGCTGCTGCTTCTTGCTGATACGTTCTATCAAGTGTCTTTTCTTAACAAGGACCTGTTTGATCTATGTTAAACCCACTGCTCTAACCCATCTCCTCAATCATTTCTGTGGGGGTGGTGGCAAATAGACCTTCTTAGCAGTTAAGGGTAGATGAGATTGGGCTGCCGTGCCGCCTTGAAGTAGTGCAGATTGGAACTGGCTTGTGGATTACAGAGCTGCCCGTGACTCACTCCAGAAGCTCAAGTGGCATCATTTGTACCATGCTTAGTTCCAAGTTCTAGAAATACACCCCCAGCCATCTCTAGAATTGAAAACAGCCTACTCAAAACTGGTTTTGGCTGGCTGGATGATAATGCAAGATAAAAAAGCATTTGGATGGCTGGTGATAAAGATGGAGCACGCAGCAAGTCTTGTAATTCTCTAGCTGCACACTATAAAGTTTTCCATTTCATCTGTCTCCTCATCTCTTGCTTATTATTGTCAATTGTGTAGGCACAACACTTTTGTCAGGCTTCGTGATTCACTCTGAACTTTGGGATTGCTTCTACTCTCTAAAAATTAATACCATATGGATGTGCAACCTTCAATTTATTTCTTTACTGCCTTCTGTTTTTAAAAATTATCTCTATTTTCATTTTGTCATAATCATGGTCTTTTTTTTAATGTTTACTTATTTTTGAGAGAGAGAGAGAGGGCAAGCAGGGAGGGGCAGAGAGAGAAGGAGACACAGAATCCAAAGCAGGCTCCAGTCTCTGAGCTGTCAGCACAGAGCCCGACGCAGGGCTCAAACCCACCAGCCGTGAGATCATGACCTGAGCTGAAGTCAGATGCCCAACCGACTGAGCCACTCAGGTGCCCCATGCTCTTTTTTTCAGCAGTGATTTTAAAAATTCTTACTGCTTTTGCATTTCTGAGGTATGTGAAGTCAAAAATGTTTATAAGACATCTCGTGGTGACTGAGTGGCTCAGTTGGTTAAGGGATTTCAGCTCAGGTCGTGGTCTCATGGTGGGGCTCTGCATGGACAGCGCACACTCTCTCACTCTTTCTCAAGATAAATAAATAAAGCTAAAAAAAAAAAAAGAAAGCATCTCAAAATCATGTACAAATGCAGCAGCTATACTAAATATTAAAGATTAAGTGGTTGGCAGAGACCTAAATGGCAGGGCACTATAGGGCAGACCAATAGCGCCATCTGTTGGTCGTCGGTAGAGCTGGCTTCTGTTCAGCTTTGTTCTCTAGAAAACATTATTCCAGTGACAGTTCCTAGGAGGGGGAACTTCTGTCATGATTTCATCAATCCTAGAAGTACCTGATTTCTGTGAATGTTAAAGCCTTTAATGGTAAGGGCGACTTTGGTCACCAAGTGATGAGAGATGGGCCTTCGGGGCCATCAGGGAAGTCCACAAAAGGGAGATCTGTGTGGGCTCCTCACTGCTGACTTTCGAGTGACCTGATGGCCACTGGGGTGAGGATCATGACCTAGACCAGAAGTCCTCTTCTGCGGCTGCACATCAGAAGTTGTGGGATGAGGCACATGCTTTGGTATTTTTTTAAAGGTCCCCCTGTCAATTTGGGGGTATGGTCAGGGCTAAAAACCACTTACCTAAAGGAATAAGAGAAAGACATGGAAGAGTTAATGTTCCACCCCTTTTTCAAGGTCTCTGCCTTCCTCACCCAGCAGCCATCTTCTCAGCCACAGTGCCATTTAGCGATTCTACTCCCAGCAGATATTAGAGACAAAGAGGTTTCATGGTTTTCCCAAGATGATTCAGCACATTTGTGGCAGGATCAGGTCTCACTTAGCATCCTAAGCCATAAGAGCTACAAATTAGAAGCTGTCGGGTCCCAGTGACTCTCATATGTTTTGAGATTTTAATATAAGTCACTGATGGAATATTGCCCTGCCCCTGCCCAGGACCCTTTGGCCACAACCATGACCAGAGCAGAGAGTAGCTCCTCCTGGTGAAAGGTGACAAAAAGTCAATTCTGCTGCTCTGTGGAAAGCCCAGTCGAAGGCTTTGTTACTGTCTGAATGTCTGTGTGCCATCCCCACCCAAATTCCAACCTCCAAAGATAGATTAGGAAACTATACCTTTGGGAAATGGTGGAGCCCTCAGGAACGGGATTAGTGCTGTTATAAAAGAGACCGCACAGAGACACTTGGCTCTTTCTACTATATGAGGACACAGCAAGAAGACACAGGCTATGAACCTGGTACAAGGCTCTCACCAGACCCCAGCCATGCTGGCGCCCTGATCTTGTACCAGTTCCACCTTCCGGAACTGTGAGCAATAAATTTCTATCGTTTATAAGTGTTTCCTGCAGGTCTTGGCCTATCATTGGGCCGGTGGTGCCTGGAGGCCCTACTACTTGCGGGGAGCCCCCACAGACATTTTCCTGACTGGAGCCAATGTTGTGGCTGGATCAGCCCTGTGGTTTTCATTACAAGAGCAAGGTGCACATCAGCGACAACCATCTTGAAAAAACAAGGTTCATTACTCGCAAGCCCTGGGCCCGGGGCCACACAGCGAGTTTGTGGGGTGGGGGTAGGGGAAGAGAGAGAGAGACAGAGGTAGGACTTGGCACTCTGCTTTTGTTGAGGTAGAGGGTGGGGTGCCTAGCGTTTCATAGGTTCGCTTTTTATTGGCAAATTTAAAACATAAGAGTGAGAATTAGGACACCAGAGGGGAGAAGCAGGGTCACTCAGTTATCTAGCCTAAACATGGCTTCTTAGAAAGGGGACTCTCTATGTGGGGGCAGTCTCGCTTCCTATCTAGGGGTTCTATTGGTAGCTGTGTCGTACAGCTGGCCATATGTTTGTTCCAGATTCATGTCTTTGAAATGGATGCCTCAGCAATCACGAATTTAATATCGGGCACTTACAGTACAAGAAGCTACTCGGTCTGTAGCATTTTGTAGTAGTAGCCCCAACACACTAAGACAGGCATGGAAAGGTTCTGAACTGGACTCTGAAGCCACAGACCCTGTGCGAGTCCCTGCAGAACTCAACAAGTGGTTTGGCCTCCACAAATAACAGGAATGTGGTAGCCTGAATTTTGGGGTGCTGAGCCGCCCCCACACTCACTCTCTTCCAGTAGCTAGAAAGGAAATCTTACAAATTTCAGCTCAGGAGGAGTAAGACCATTTAAGATAATCAGTAATCTGATTGTTAGAATATTTAAATGCTGGCTTGATTGCTACTAAACCCAAAGGCACTTAACAGCACTGTACATTAACGGAGAGATAAGAACACGAAATTAACACACCACCCTTGTGAATACAAATGGAGCTGCCAAAGTGCTGAAAACAGTAGGCAAAATATTCCCCTCACACGCCTATTAATATCTGACACATAATTAACAAAATCCCTCACGGCTCCCTGGGATCTGGCTGCTGCTTCCAATGCCGGCTTTGCTACATCCCATGACCCCCCTTCTTTTCCTCTTGTGCCCTCCCCACTACCTTATACGTTACATGCCAAACAACACGCCTCACTTTTTATACCTTTGCATTCACCCATACAATTGCCTCTCATTTTATTGTGCTTCCTCTCCAGGCCACCTGAAGAATTGTAGTTATTCTTTCAAAATGCAATATGATGTAAAGTCCTCCTTAAATGGAAAGGGACATGACAAATATTCGGCAAACAGATAATGCAAGTTGCTAATAAAGATACACATCTGTTCACTCTCATTTGTAATTTAAGAAAATCAAACTGAGCAATGAAAGATGGTTAATCCTAAAAACAGCAAAAATTAAAAATAATAAAATGTTGCAGGTAGAAATTTTCATTAGTTTCTGGTGACATTTAAAAAAATGTTTACTTATTTTAAGAGACGGAGCATGCGCGTGCTCGCGCATGCGCGCGCACACACACACGAGTGAGGGAGGGGAAAAGAGAGGGAGAGAGAGAATCCCAAGCAGGTTCCAGGATGTCAGTGCAGAACCTGATGCACGGCTCCATCTCACAAACTGTGAGATCATGACCTCAGCCAAATCAAGAGTCAGAGGCTTAACCGCCTGATCTACCCAGGGCACCCCAATTTCGGGTGACATTAAAAAAAAATCTGTTTAATGTTTATTTTGGAGAGAGACAGAAAGAGAGAGAGAGAGTGAGCAGGGGAGGGGCAGAGAGAGAAGGAGACACAGAATTCAAAGCTGGCTTCAGCCTCTGAGCTGTCAGCACAGAGCCTGACTCGGGGCTCGAACTCACGAACCAAGAGACCATGACCAAAGCCCAAGTGAGATGCTTAATCAACTGAGCCACCCAGGCACCCCTTTAGTGACATTTTAAAAAGCAAATTGGAAATAAATGTCAAAAGCCTTAATATTATTTACCCAGTCATTCTACTGCTGGGGATCAACTACAAGAAAATAATTGGAAATTTAGAAAAAAAGTTTGAATTTGTTTCAGACTTCATAAAATTCACTCAAAATTAAAGTCTAAATACTAAATATTAGGAAACTGGCTAAGTAAAATATATCATTAAGATAAAATACTATGCAGTCATTAGAAATAAGGTTTATGGAGATTATAGGAACATATATTAGTTGAAATTATTTTAGTTGCAATTCAGAAAACCTTACTCAAATTGCCTTAAGCAATAATGAATATATGGGCTCATGAAATAGAAACGTTCAGAAGTAATACAGGACTTCAGGCATGGTTTGATCTAGAGGGCTACAATATCATCTGGTCTCTGTCCGTATTACTCTTCATTTCTCTCATGCCCATCTTCACGTGCAGCTAATTTCTCAGGCTGGCTTCCCTTAACAGTAGCCAAACTGGCTGCAGTATTTCAAAACCTCAATTCTGCAAACCACTGCCATTCAGAGGGAGAGAGACTTTCTCTTACCTGGATACCAAGCAAAATTCCCGAGATGTACTCTGATTAGACCAGTGAGAGTCACATGCCCACACTTGAACCAAACTTTGGGCCAAGAGATATGACGTCCTAATTGTTTCAGTCTAGCATGATGCTGGCAATTTTTTTCTCTGTAAAAGGCCAGATAGTAAATCTGGTAGACTTGGGGGCTGTGATCTCTGTCACAGCTAGTCAACTCCACTGTCGTAGCACAAAAGCAGACATAGACAATGTGTAAATGAAGGGCGGGGATGTGTTCCAGTAGGAACCCTAGTCTGAAATGTGTTCATTCTACCCCAGAAGTGAGAGGTGAAGTCAACACCCTAAAACCACATGGATCCTCAAACAGAAACAGAGAAACTGGAAAAAGGAATGTGAAAAATTGGTGTCAGAGGAACACAAGCAATTGGTTGTGTATGCCAATATATTGTTATGTATATACTAATTAATAATTAATGTATATATTACATTATATGTGTATATAAATATACAATATATTGCATATTGGCATATACAACCTAAATACATAGTATACAGGGGGAAATGTTTGCCACTTTTCCCCAAATTGTGTTTCAAATTCTTAAAGATTTGTTTGGTAATTACTTTTATTGTGGCAAAATATACAGAATACAAAATATATCATTGTGACCATTTTGAAGCATACAATTTTAAGCACATCCCCGGTGTTGTGCAGCCATCACCCCTATTTCCAGAATTCTTTCAGCATCCCAAACAGGAGCTTCGTAGCCATTAAATAGTATTCCCCACTCCCAATTCTCAACCCTCAGATCCTGGTAACCTCTTCTTTATTCTAGGTCTCTCTAAATTTGTCAATTCTAGGTACCTCATAAAAGTAGAATCATTTAGTATTTGTCCTTTTGTATCTGGCTCATCTCATTTAGGATGGTGTTTTTGAAGTTCCATCTCTGTCATAGCGTGAATCAGAACTTCATTCCTTTTATGGTTGAATAATAGCCCATTGTTTATCCGTTCACGTGTTGATAAATATTTGGGTTGTTTCTAAATTTGGGCTAGTGTAACCAATACTGCTATTGGTGTATTGGTGTGAAAATTTTCAGGTTGAAAAGCCACAAATCTTAGTACATTACGATACATGTTAGTATATTAAAGACTCCATGAAATCTGTAGTTTAAAAAAAAGCAACACTAACTGTATTAAACTAAGAGGATTCTTAACTGACTCGACCATGGACTCATTATTTTAAAAACAGAACGTCTCTAGCCCTTGTAACCTCTTCAGCATACTGAGGCACAAACAAGCCTCTATGTTTTAGAAGAATGTTGGATACAAAGAAAATTGTAGACATATTATAAATTTAGTTATGCAAAACTAAATTTATATTAAAAATACAAGGAAGTTCACCAAAGGATTTACATACAATGTTTGTCTTAAGATAGTTGAATCATGGGGGTGCCTGTTTGGCTCAGTCGGTAGAGCATATGACTCTTGATCCTGGGGTTGGGAGTTCAAGCTCCACATTGGGTATAGAGCTCACAAAAAGATAGTTGAATTATGAATAATTTCTGGTTTTTTGCATTTGTCCATGTTACAGGGAAAAGGGCAGCAATATCATCACTTTATTTGATGTTAAAGATGGTCACTTATTTGCTTCAGCTTTCATGACTCTAAAAATCAGGCCTAGGAAGTAGTGATTAGGGCCTCCTCTGTCCCTGAATTGCTTTAGGTTAACTTTTCCTTTTCCTCACTTCACTATAGATGAACTTCACTTTCCTTTTAGAGAAAGGGGTAACCGGGGTGGCTTTAGTAGCCTGGCATGACGAGGCAGCTCTCCATAGTCTCAGACCGCAACTCTTGGCCACAGAAGCCTGCGAGCCCAAGATGAGACAGGAGGCTGAGTGCAAGTTGTCCTATTCTTAGAAGCTTCCTGGAAATTTCATTAAGGGCTTTTTTTTCCATGAGATTTTTAAATTTAAGGCTGAGTGATATTTTAGTATGTGGTCCAACTTGGGAGACACAGAGGTGCACTCAGTAGAAGAAACTACCATACTGACAAATCTATCTACTAAACATTTCTGTGCCAGTGAGTGAATTACACCTTGTATTTATTGATTGGCCATCTCCTGACACATTCTTTCAGACTTCTGTAATCATTAGAATCTTGGGTTGGGTGGACCTAGGATTGGATCCAGCTCAACAGTTCCTCAAACCAGGAAAATAACCCCAGCCGTTAAATGGCTCTGGGCAAGTGACTTAATCTTCTTGAACTTGAGTCTTTTTCTGCAATGGAATTGTTGTGATAGTCAATTAAGTGTATGAGAAAGAGCTTTGTAAACCACAACCTGCTGTATAAAGGTGAGGAATTACCGTAAGAACTGTTGTCACTCTCTGAAGAGTGACCAGTCAGGACCCCTCTTGGTCAACAGAGTATGCTCACCCCACCCCTACTCCCGTGCCCCTCTGTCTGAATGTCTAACCCCTCCTCCCTTCCTGCCCAAATCCCATCATTATTCACCACCCAAATCAATTTCAAGAAAACACTTTCTGATCAGCCTGGTTGTCAGTGATGTCTCTCTTTCCTAAATTTCTCTAGGACTTGCAACTGATGTCAAAGAATGTATCAACTCAGACAGTGTGCCTGTCTCCCTACTGTCTTTCCACCCTGTCTTTCCACAACCTAATTTAAAAACTACACTTTTTGTAGATGTAAAACACACAAATAGAAAAGTGCCCACATAGCCGCTATCTGAATCACACATGCAACCAACACAAAGACTAGTAAACAGCACCTCACCCGACTTCTAAGGCCGTAGGTTAGTTTCAACCCTTTGTAAATTTTCTATAAAGTATGTATTCTTTGATGTCTGGCTCCTTTTGCTCCGCATTATGTTTTAATAATCCTCCACGTCTTGTATGCGGCAGTAGTTCCTTCATGTTCGTTGCTGTATTTTTCCTCTTGCATGGACACGCTGTAATTTATTTCTCCATTCCAGTGTTATTTGAGGACTTTTGAGTTATTTCCTGGTTTCTATTTTAATCAGTGCTGCTCTGTACATTCGAAGATTTGGCTTTCTGTGAACACTTGTGCCCATTTGTTTGGAGTGTATATTTAGCAACGGGACTGCTGGGTTGCAGGACCCCAGTTTCTCAGTTTCTCGGTGGAGCTCCACCAATTTACACTCCCGGTAGCAACATACTTGGGCTCCATCGTTCTGCAGTTGCAACAATACTTGGTATTATCAGTCTTTTACATTGTTTTTAACACTTTTTTTTTAATTTATTTTGAGAGGCAGAGCAGGAGCAGTGGAGGAACAGAGAGAGAGAGCGAGACACAGAATCTGAAGCAGGTTCCAGGCTCTGAGCTGTCAGCACAGAGCCGGGCACAGGGCTCAAACCCACGAACTGTGAGATCGTGACTGAGCAGAGGTTGGACTCTCAACGACTGAGCCACCCAGGCGTCACACTTTTTCCTATGTTCATTGGCCACGTAGACATCCTCTTTCGTGAAGAAGATAATGTCCAGTTTCTACTAGGTTTTCTGACTTTTGCTTACTAAGTTGTACAGAATGTACAGAATGATATATGGATTGCAAATATTTCCTCCCACACCATGGCTTTTTTTTTTCAAACTCATAATGGTGTCGTTTGATAAACAGAAGTTATCAGCATTTCAGTGTTTTCCTTTTCAGATAAAGTTTTCTGTGTCTTGCCTAGGAAATCCTTGCCTATTGTCGGATCATGAAAATATTCTTCTGTGTTATTTTTTAGCAGCTTTATGGTTTAGTATTTCACATTTAGATTTAAAACCACCTGGGACTGGTTTTTGAAAGAATGTGTGAGGTGACGGTCAAGATTCAGGGATTTTTTTTTCCTTTGGATATCCAACTAACTGTATCATTGATGAAAATGAGCATTGTTTTCCCTCTGCTATGCCGGGTGTCCATACATGTGTGAGTCTGACTCCAAACTTCGTATTCAGTTCTATTGTTCTATTTGTCCATCCCTAGGCCACACTGAATTAATTACCATATTTTTATAATAATTCTTACATATGGTAGAATAAGTGTTCCAACTCTTCTTAAAGATTCTCTTAGCTATTCCTGTCCCTCTACATTTCCATGTAATATTCTCTATAAATTTTGTCTATGCCTACAAAGAAAAGCTGTTGGAATTTCAGTTGTGAGGTTGCATTGAATCTTAAATGAATTTGGGGAAGAACTGACATCTTTACAATATTGAATCTTCCTATCCATGAATCTGTTTGTTTAGTGCTTCTTGAATTTCTCTGAATTATTGTTGCATAGTTTTTGGTGTAATGTAATACACATTTTTCATTCTATTGATTCCCAGGTGGTTGATGGCCTTTTTGAGTATCATCTTGAAATTTCATTTTCTATGTGTTTGTTTCTGCTATACACACACTTAATCTTTGTGTATTGTCTTGAACTCAGTAAGTTTCCTAAAAACTCCTTAACTCTAAAAGTTTACCTAAAAAATTTCTTTGAATTTTCTAGATACATAATTCTGTTCTCTGAAATTAATAAACTTTTCTTCTTTCTTCCCAATGGTTATGTTTTATTTCTTTTCCTTTCCTTATTGTACCATTGCCGTATTGGAACTCCAGTAACATGATAATCAGAAGTGAGGAGAGTAGGGTTCCTTGTCTTATGTCTGATCTTGGGGAAATAGAATGTTTCACTATTTAGAATGATATTGTTAGAGATTTTTGATAGATGCCCTTTATCAGGTTAAGGGCATTTTCTGTTTCTTTCTATTCCTGGTATTCAAGGGGTTATGTTTGTTTTCTTTTTGCTTGGTTTTATTTATTTTTAATCATGAATGGGTTCTACATGTACCAAGTGTTTTGTATACATCTGCTGAATACGTAGGATATCATCCCTCTCCTTTCTCATATTACCAAAAGTAAATTCAAGTTTTATTCACTTTTTGCTTATATCAAGACAGACTGGAATTGGATCTGTTTGTCAGGTTTTAGTATAAGGGTTATGCTGTTTCATAAAAATAAGTTGGGAAGCGATCCTACCAACTTTATGGGTATAATTTCTTCCTTAAATGCTTCATAGAATTCACCAGTGAAGCCATTTGGGCCTGGAGTTTTAAAGAATCTGTTCATTTTATCCAGTTGTTCATAATACTCCCTTATTATATTTGAATGATTGTAGGATCTGTAGTGATAGCCTTTCTTTCATTTCTGATATTTGTTAATTTGTGTTTACTTTTTTTTTCCACCAGTGGTTCAGGGGTTTATATATTTTCCCAAGAACAATATTTGATCATTGTTAGATTTCTCTAGTATTTGTTTTGTATTTTATGATTTCACCTCTGATTTTCTTCCTCACTTTTAATTACTTTGAGTTTAAGTAACTCATACTTTTCTAGCTTTTTAGGATTGAAACATAGATCATTGAATTTAAACTTTTCTTCTTTTCTCACATAAGCGTTTAATGCTATAAGTTTCCCTCTACATTCTGCTAAGTTCAGCCATATCTCTCCAATTTTGATATGTTGTATTTTCATTTTATTCAAAGAAAAATAAATTTTAGTTCCTCTTATGATCACTTCTTTGACTTTGGGCTATTTAGAAGTATAATCTTTAACTTCAGAATATTCGGACTTTTCTAGACATTTCTAATTTAACACTCTTATTAGAGAACGTAATCTCTGAGATTTCACTTTTTCATAGATCTGCTGAGACTTGCTTAATACTGTACTTTTTTTTTAAACAATCCATTTGTCCTTGAATATGTATTGTATAGTTGGATGTAGAGTTTTATAAATGTCAGTTAGGTCAAAGAGGTTGACAATGTTTCTCAAATCTCTACCTCTACCTTTCATCTGGTTGTTCTGTCAATTATTGAGAGAGGAGTGTTAAAATCTTAAACTATGATTGTGGACTTTCCTAGTCCTTTCTTTTGTTTTGCACAGTTTTGCTAAATGAATTTTGAAGTGCTCTCTAGTTAGGTGTATACAATTTATGATTGTTATGTCTTCCTCAATAACTGACTGTTATTATCAAATGTTTCTCTTTACCTCTGATAACACTCCTAGTCTAGAGGTATATTTTATATAATATTGATATTAATATAGCCAATCTAGCTTTCTTAGGCTTAATATTTGACCAAATATCTTCTTCTTTTTCACTGTGAATCTGTGTTTTTATGTTTAAAGTGCATCTCTGGTAAACATGCCTTTTTATACAGTGTGACAATCTGTGCCTTTAAATGAAGTGTTTAGCTCACTTACATTTTGTGTAATTAGCAATAGGGTAGGACTTAGGTCTATTTGCCACTGTTTTCTTTGTCTTGTCTGTTTTTGTTACTCATCTTTTCTTTTTCTGCATTTTTAAGAGATGGGGATTAATCCAATATTTTTATTATTCCTTTATAATTCCTCTGTTGACTTTTTAGCTACACCACTCTGCATTGATTTCATTGATTGCTCTAGGAATTACCATATTCCTTTTTAATTTATCATAGACTTTGAAGATAAACTTGTATCACTTCAGGTAAAATGTAAGAACTTTGCAACAGTTTATTTTTTATTTATAGCTCCAACTTTTGTACCGTTTTGCATATATATATAATATTTATTTATGTTATAAATGACATAATATAATTTTATAGTTTTGTATGAAATAGTCAAGTTTTTTAAAGAAATCAAAAGGAGAAAAAAATATGTTTCTATTTACCTAAATATTTATCATTTCTAGTGGTCTTCATTCCTTCCTTTTGGTCCAGATCTTCTGGTGTCATTTCCCTTCAGCCTGAAGACATTTCTTTTTTTTTTTTTTAAGTTTATTTATTTATTTATTTAAATATTTTAAAATTAAAAAAATTATTCTTTTTTAATAAATGGGAGAGACAGACAGACAGACAGACAGACAACAAGCGGGGGAGGGGCAGAGAGAAAAGGAGACAGAATCTCAAGTAGGCTCCAGGCTCCAAGCTGTCAGCATAGAGCGTGACCGGGACTTGAACTCAAAACCCATGACATCATGATCTGAGCCAAAGTAGGAAGTGTAAATGACTGAGCCACCCAGGCACCCTAAGTTTATTTATTTTTGAGAGAGGGAGAGAGGGAGCAAGTGAGGGGCAGAGAGAGAGGGAGACAGAATCCCAAGCAGGCTCCACATTGTCAGCTGGATTGGGGGCTCGATTCAATCTCAAGACAGTGATATCATGACCTGATCCAAAATCAAAAGTCAGCCGCTTAATCAACTGAACCACCCAGACACCCCTGAAGACATTTCTTTAGCATTTGTTGGTTGTTAAGAAGAAAAAAAATCTGATCTTTGTCTCCTTGGAATTTCTTGAGTGATAGGAGCATCTTTGTTATGCTAATGAGGTGACTCAAGGCAGACTTCTAAGTAGTTTCAGGATGGTGGTTGGTCATCAGAAAGACCGACCACATAATTAGAGGAACTTTGGACCAGCCCTACCCCTGGACAAAGGAGAGGAGCTGGAGATTGAGTTCTATCATGTGGCCAATGAATTAATTAAGCTTGCCTCTGTAATGAAATCCTCAGAGAACTCTGGTTCAGTGAGGGCTACCTTGTGAGTGAACACATTGATATATCCCCAGAAAGTGGTACACCCTGATTCAATGGAGACAGAAGCTCATGGACTAGGAATTCTAGCAGCTCTGGCTCTATGTATCGCTTCATCTGGTTGTTCACGTAAGGTTACGAGTCGCTGATGAATAAAAGTAAGACTGCCAAGGCAAAGTGAGGTCTGAGAGTACACTTTATTGCAAGCACCCTCGGGCGAGGTTCCGCGACTCGCAAGAGAGGAGTCGGGGAAGTCACCCCCGAGACTGGGGTTAGGGGTTTTTAAGGGGTTTGACGCTGAAGTTGGCTACATAATTCTTTCTTTTTTTATTGGAGATTCTGTCTGCTTGCCAAGGTCCTATTGGTCTGCCGGAGTTTGGGGCGGAGGTTTAGGTCCCTGTTAGGTATCGGATTTCCGAGAGTGACGTGTCCCTCCTTTGTGGTTTTGGCGGGAATGTCGGCCATCTTGGGTCGGTTTCCATTGTCTCCTTTGTGGTTTTTGGCGGGAATGTCGGCCATCTTGGGGTCCCTTCTTCAGGGTTTTTGGCGGGGATGTCAGCCATCTTGGGTTGGTTTCCATTGTGTGGAGCCTTTCCTCTGCCCTAGCCCAACAGTTCATTAGTATTCTTTCCTTTTCTATTTTTTTTTAAATTTTTAACATTTATTTAGTTTTGAGAGACAGGGATAGAGTACGAGCAGGGAGGAGCAGAGAGAGAGAGGGAGACACAGAATTCGAAGGCTCTGAGTTGTCTGCACAGAGCCTGACGCGGGGCTTGAAGTCAGATGCTTACCCGACTGAGCCACCCGTCATTTGTATTCTAAGAAAATGATCATTGTAAGTATAGCACTTTCCTGAGTTCTAGGAGTCAATTTAATGAGTTATCAAACCTGAGGGGTCATGGGAATCCAATTCAGAATTGCAAAACACCCCCTTAGTGTCAGAATTGGTGTCAGAACAGAGGTAGTGATGAGTTTTCTCAATTTTGTTTATTTGAAATGTTTTAATTTGCCCTCGTTTGAAGCGTATTTTCACTGGATATAGATTCCATGTTAATAGTTCTTTTCCCCCGCTTTCAGTTACTTTTAAAAATACCTTCCTATTGTTTTTCCTCTCCATTGTTTCTGGTGAGATACCAGCCATCATTTGAATTGTTGTTCTCATACACAATATTTCACTTTTCTCTTGTTGCTTCTGAATCTTACCCTTATGTTTGGTTCCAGTAATTTAATTACAATGAGTCTCGTTGTGATTCTCATTGTTTTTAACCTTGACTGGCATTTATTGAGCTTTTTGGATCTGTTTGTTCACAAAGTTCAGGAAATTTAAAATTTTCTGTTATTATTTTTTTAAATATTTTTCTGTTCCGTTTTATTTTTCTTTTCCTCCTGCGACTCCAGATACCCTTAAGTTAGACTACGTGACATTGTCTTGCATATTATTGAAGTTCTAATTATACTTTTTTCCCATTTTTTCTGTCTTAAAATTTTTTTTTTTTACTATTTATTTATTTTTGAAGGAGAGAGAAACAGAGAGTGAGCAGGGGAGGGGCAGAGAAAGGGAGACACAGAATCCAAAGTGGGCTCCAGGCTCTGAGCCGAGGCACAGAGCCCAATGCGGGGCTCGAACCCACAAACTGTGAGATCATGACCTGCGTCTCGAAGTCAGATGCTTAAATGACTAAGCCACTCAAGTGCCCCTATTTTTATTCTATTTTTTAGATTAAGTTCTATTGACCTAATTTTTAAGTTTGTTAACTCTTTCCTTTGCCTTTTCATATCTGCTCTTCATCCCAGCCAGTTACATTTATTTCTGATGTTTTTATTTTCAGTTGTAGAATTTCCATTGGCCCCTTTAGATAATTTCCATTTCTCTGCTGAGATTTCATCTCTTTATTAATTATAATCATG
The DNA here is from genome assembly GCA_030068075.1 of Paguma larvata. Taxonomy (NCBI): domain Eukaryota; kingdom Metazoa; phylum Chordata; class Mammalia; order Carnivora; family Viverridae; genus Paguma; species Paguma larvata. The sequence goes on along the minus strand of CM057833.1, from coordinate 97,999,956 downwards.
CTCCCTTGAAGTCTTTGAAAATGTTTATATAGCTGTTTTCAAGTCCTTGGGTACGCCAACATCCAGAGCATCTCACAGTAAGTTTCTACCAACTGCTAGTTCTCTTGATCACATTTTCCTATTTCTTTGTGGGTCTAATAGCCTTTCATCGTATACTAGAGATTTTCGATTGCACTGTGGAAGTCGTATACTATTATCTTTCTCTGTACAGTTTGTTTTCCTTTTAATCAGGGGATTAACTTGGCTGGACTCAAACCCCAAACTCTCTCACTTCTGATGGGTGTTAGCTAAAGTCTCTGCCAAATTCTTTCAAACTTCCACTGTTGCTTCTCATTGGGCTTCTTGGAGCCCCACACATGTGTAGTTCAGGGGTCATCCAGGGGTTTGGGGAGTGCTTACATGTGCATTTGGGGGCTCTACTTTGGCTCCCATCTTTCTGAGATGTCCTCTCTCTCTCTCTGCTGTAGTAGCCCTCAACACCATTTGATGATTCTTTACACTGGAAAGCATGGTGTTCCTTTACTGGATTCTGGTTGCCCTGGAGTGCCCTCAGGCAGAAAGTGAAGGCAAATTTCCTCCAGAAAAGAACTGCTGTCCTCTCCAGCTTTTGCCTGCTTCTGGTCACTATCCAGTGCATTCAAGTAGCTTCCCGCCTCCCTCCTGAATTTATCATTGTTTTCTATAGGAAGGCTTATTTAATACAAGCTACTACAAAATTACTAGAGTGAAACCTATAGAAAAGTTTCAAGTTACAGATTACAGTTATTCAGGCACAGAACTATTTAGATTTCGTCCTGTCCCAGATTTGATAAATCCTGTTACTCAAGAAACTTGAAGTGAAAATTTCAAATTTATTAACATACAGTTTTTTCTCTTATTAGATATTCTTTTATATAAAATATCTTGAATTTATATGAAACTGAGTAGGAAACTAGAGAAAATTGCAGAGCAGTGTCCATGTCCAAATCTAAATCCAAAATTTCTTTTAAGAATATTGTCCACGTGAGGTGCCTGGGGGGCTCAGTTGGTTAAGCATCCGACTCCTGATTTCGGCTCAGGTCATGATCTCACGGTTTGTGAGTTCAAGCCCTACATAGGGCTCTGCAATGACAGCATGGAGCCTGCTTGGGATTCTCTCTCTCCTTCTCTCTCTGCCACCTCCTCCCCACATGTGAATGTGTATTTGTGCAAGAGCGTGCTTCCCATTTCTCAAAGTAAATAAACTTAAAAAAATATACTGTCCATGACATTTCTTTCTATTTTTCTATATTAGCCATTTGACTTTAACTTTATAAAATTTAAATGACCGGAATTTTTTTTAATTAAAGTGTTTTAAAAATTATAAAAATTTTAGCTATTTAAAAATTCCTAGCTTTAAAAATATTATCCATGAGTTAAAATATGGCTTAATTGCCCCCTTTATAAATTATGTATCCTGAAAATTGCCTAAGACTTTTGCTTTTCTCTTTAGTAATAAAAAAAAATGGCTTTGAAAGTGGCACTGTAGTTCAATCATAAATGAACTAGAGTGCATTACTTAGAAGGTAGCTTTCTTGTGAAAGCTACATTCCAGTTTTGTAGCCAAGAGGAAAAATAGCAAAGAGACGTTGATTTAAAATCAAATAAAGATTTTAAAAGGCCGGTTCTGTGAATTTAAATTCTCAAATTACAATCCATAGTAACTTCATCTGAGAAGTAAACTTTACTTATACTCAGTAGGAGAAGGTTTTCATACACTTCTCAAGTATCCTTTGTTCATTCCCTTTTCGTAACCTGTAATTCAGTTATCACGATGCATCCTTAATTCATTATTTGAAACTTACACTTAATTTTCTACACTTAAAATAACCTTGTGTTTTCTTTTCCATTCAGCAAATATCAATTTCACCATTTCTGTTTTCTATCAAGGGGTGAGGTCAAATTGGAAGAATGAGGTTAGATCTGTGTCTTCTTGGGTCTAATGAAAAAACCACTTCACTTTGTCACTAAAGACATTGCTCTATTTTCTTTTTTGAAGTCAGGTTTATTGAGGAGCAATTAATATACAGTCAAATCCACTCTTTTAGACGCAATGATTTTTGACAAACTCATACAGTCCAGTCGCCACCACCACAATCAAGCAATAGAACGTTTTCCTCAGTCTGAAATTTTCTCATGCCTCTTTGTTGTCAAATCTCTCCCTTCATTTCCAGTCCACACCCACTAAGCTGTTTTTATCCCTATAAGTTTGCTTTTTCCAAAATGTCATAATGCATTTTGTCATGCAGCATTTTGAGCCTAGATTTTTCACTTAGCGTAATGCGTTTGAGATTTATTCATGTTGCTTCATCCATCAGTAGTTCATTCTATTTTATTGCTGAGTAGTATTCCCCGCCTCCCCCCCCCCATATGGACATACCACCACATTTTTTTTATTCATTCACTAGTTGATGGACATTTGAATGACTTACGGTTTTTGGCAATCATGAACAAAGCCAGTAGAAACATCTATGCACATGTCTGTGTGTGGACATATGTTCTCATTTTTCTGGAGTAAATATCAGGGAGTGGGATTGAGGAGTTGTACAGTAATCACATATTTTGTTTTCTAAGAAAATGCCACACCATTTTCCAAAGTAGCTGTACAATTTGCACTTTCATCAGCAATGTATGAGGGTTCCATGTTCTGCTTCTTGCCAGTGGCTTTTCTAAAAGGTGGTGCCTGATTCTTGTTTAAATTTGCATTTCCGTAATTACTAATGATGTTGAGTACCTTTCCATGTGCTTTTTTGCCATCCATGTATTGTTTTTGATGAAGTATTTGTTTAAATGTTTTGCTCAGCTTTAAATTGAGTTATTTGTTTCATTATTATTGAGTTGCAGAGGTCCCTCATATATTTTAGATATGTGTTCTGAAAATATTTTCTCCTAGTCTATGTCTTGTATTTACATTTTCTTCAAAGTGTCATTCAACTATGAGAAGTTTTTAATTTTGATGAAGTCTAGTTCATCAATTTTTTCATGCATGGGTTGTGTTTTTTGTGTCCTGTCTAATAAATCTTCTCTAACCCAAGGTCACAAAGGTTTTCTCACATTTTCTTCTGGGATTGTTAAACTGTTAGGTTTTACATTTAAGTCTGTGATCCATTTTCCAGTTAATTTTTGTATATGGTTTAATGTATGGGTTGGATACATTTTGTCGCATATGCATATGTCCAATTGTTCCAACATAATTTGCTGTGAAAACTATCCTTTTGCCATTCAATTGCCTTGGCTGATTCCTGGATTCTTCACCGATCTTTGTTTTTCATTTCACTAATACCCCATTTTCTTGATTAATGTGCTGGATTTGATTTGCTACCATTTTGTGGAAGTTTTTTTATGGCATCCATAAGGAATATTAGTTTGCAGTTTTATTTTCTTATAATGGCTTTTAGTAGTTTTGGTACCAGGGTAATGCTGGCCTCATAAAATAAGTTGGGAAGTTTTTCTTTCCATTGTGTTTTTTCTCTTTTATATACTTGGTATGACATCTTCCTTAAATGCAGAATTCACCATGGAAGCATCTGGCCGGGTTGTCTTTGGAGACAACTTCAAATGAACCCCTATGAATTCAAATTTTTCAATAAATACAGAACCATGCAGTTTCCTTGAGTAAGCTTTGCTGATTTTCATCTTTCAAGAATTTGTCCATTTTATGTAAGTTAGCAAATTTATTGGTGTAAAGGTATTCATCACATTTCCTTATTATTCTTCAAAAATTTTTTTGAAGTTTTTAATTATTTGAGAGAGAGAGAGAGGGAGAATGAGCAGGGGAGGGGAAGAAAAAGAGGAAGACAGAGGATCTGAAGCAGGATCTGTGCTGACAGCAGAGAGCCTAATGTGGGGCTCAAACTCCTCAACCTGAGCCAAAGTCAGATGCTTAACCGACAGAGCCACTAGGCGCCCCTCCTTATTATTCTTTTAATGTTTCCCTTTTGGGGGTAAGAGTTTGAATCTCGGTTCAGCACCTTTTTGCTTTACTAGGTGGCTTGGTGTCTGCCCTGTGTAAGTGTAGTTCAGGGTCAGTCAGTGGACAGTTGGGGTTCCCTCTTCTCTGTATCTATCCTTTCAGGGATTCCCCCTTAGTTTTCTACTTATTGCCCTACACTCTGGCTCTTCTAACAAGTGAGACTGTGGGTTTTTATTGGAGTTTTAACCCCTCTGCCCGGTGTAAAGTAGAGCCTTCCTTAAACGCTGTAAGATCTGCAAACTCAACAGGGCCATTTCCTTCCTCCATGGATGGACTCTCTCCGGTATCTTCCTGCTTTTAGTCACTCTCCAGGATCTTTAGATAGTGCTACTTGAAACATATTCTGTCCGTTGTGTGTGCATATGTGTGTGCGTGAATGTGTGTGTGTGTGTATGTGCACATAGGTTGGCCCGATAGGAAATCTTGTTACTGGTGGTGGAGCTTGCAGGGTTTTTTAAAAGTGAGTACTAGTAAGGCTAGTCTGTTCCATATGAAATGGAATCTTTTTCTAAAGGACCAAGACGGAGAGAAATCTTCCCTAGATTCTATAAATCAGAGACAGCCATTCCAATACTGTCAGATTTTGCAGTATTTCCTTGAGTTATATTTCAACTGTGGGACTTAAGCAAGGACCCAAGACCTTTCCTTCTTAGTGTGGAAGGGGAATAAGTTGGAGACCTCACCTTACTGGACTTTGTACATCAGGCTTTCAGAAGATCTAGCATAGGAATGCTCTAGTCAAGAAGAAACTTCACTTTAGAGAAAGCCGTTTGCCCTGCCTCCCCCCCTCCCCCCGCTTTCTTTCCCTTCTGAGCTAAGCTGTGAACTCTAATAGAATACTTGAGGATCCCTTAGTTCACTTTTCTGTAAGCTGAGAGGACATGCTACACAATCAGCAACCTGCTTTTCTTTTCCTGGTCCACCTGGTTCCCCCTACTTCCCAGCCACCAAAAAGTCCCTAAACCTCACTCGTTTTTAGATTTCTAAGCATGTCCTACATGAAAGAAGGAGCTAAGCGAGGGGCAAGTCGACTACGACCTAAAGTAAGGCATCACCCTACCTCTGTAATATGTCTATTTTTCTCCATAAGTAAATAAATAAAATGCTTATTCACACACCAGACATTTTGATAGACAGAGGATCGATGATAAGTTAAGATATAGTCCTTGCCCCTTGTTGAGCCATTTAAACAAAAAGTACAGTTGCACGTTGCAGGCTTTGAGCTGTCCGTTCCAATTTGGCAAGAGGCGGTCGTTGAGGTGAGACTCCATGAGTAAGTGTGGGCAAGGCGCACAGGGATGAGGTGGGAGAGCTGGCTATTCGGACATAGAGATTTCAGGCCCAAACCCACCTGGTGTGTTCAGGAAAAGTTCATTAATGTTGGTGCCATTGGGCACCATGGGGCACGAGATGCGATAGGAGAGAAGGCTGAGGAGGTAGGAAAGAATCCTAACATGGAAGCTTTTGTTACATGATTAAGGGTTTGGATTTCATCTTGTAGTGTGTTAATCAGAGCATAGCAGGACCACATAGTGTTTTAGGAAAAATCCTTGTATTCATTCTTGTATGTTCTTAATGCCTGTCGAGGTCCCTCCACCAAGAGGTGGTCCGATGGGGCTAAAAAGCGGGGTCAGCAGAGAAGAAACATGGTCTCCCATCCAAGTACTAACCAGGCCCGACCCTGCTTAGCTTCCGAGATCAGACGAGATCGGGCGCGTTCAGGGTGGTATGGCCGTAGACAGAAACATGGTCTTCAGAACCCTCTGCTCTAAAATCAGACTACAGTCATCTATTGTGCACTACACTGAGCCTCTTTTATGCCAGATACGGTCTGGGGACCAGACCTGTTTGGACATGGCTTGGGTGAGAAACTGGTTGTCGTTTCCAAAGATGATTTGGATTTCAAGAGGAAAATCACAGCAACAGAGTTCCAGGCAAAGTGGCATTACAGGCCAGCCAGATTATGCAAAAATTAGTGCAGCAAAATAACCACACTCGAGTCTATCCTAGAGCATGCCCAGGAAGGGAGTTGAAGCCACAGGTCTCTGTGACTAAAATCAGGACGCCTTATCAAACACTGTTACTGTTCAGAAATCAGAAGAAGAATGAAAATGAGTTCAGTTTTCTTCCTGAGAGCAGGATTAAGAGGATCGGGCAAGTTTCCTGGAGCTCTAAAATGAACAAAATATTGGAAATGAGGGAGCTGTGTGTAATGGCACAGAAAAAATGTCTTCTTTCCACAAGTTTTGCTTTTCTTCTCAGAGTCAGGAAGTGCCAGCCACAGTTGGGACAGCTATTAAAACAATGAACTTGGGGAAGCGTCAGGCAGTGGCTCTCACACTGAGCCCTGTGGATCTCTGAACTCTGGGCCAGTCTCCAATGTCATTACTACATGACATTTATACAGTGGCAGTGTCTGCCTAAACCATTCGACCTCAATCAACTATCACATGATATGTAGTTAGAACTAAGAGTCCCCTAAACTGGAGTCTTTCCAGAAGCAACCCCCTCTGTTCTACATTCTGTGGAGGTTCCCTAAATGGTAGTGTGTGATCCTGGCTCTGCCACTTGCCAGCTGGAAATAAAGTCTGTTTTTTTTCAACTGATAAGTGGAAATAAGCAACAGTGATTTGAGCATCACCTTTCAAAGTCAAGTCAGGATACATGTGAAAAAATTTACCTAAAAGTGACATAGGTAAATTTCACTGTTCATTTCACTGATATGGTTTGTGCCAAGGACAGGATACAGTGTAGTGAATGCCCTTTAGGGCTTGCACTGTAACCATGAATAAGGATGGGACAGCCTCTGTGCAGCCCACAGCATTCCGTGGGCATCAAGATTGGGTTTGGTTCTGACTCAGTATCACCAGACTAGAAGTCCCCAAAGATATCTTCAAGGTAAGAAAAAACAACATAATATCAGGAAATCTAGCTTGGTGTGAATGTCGTTCTTCCTGCTGCAGCCGGGCAGCCTTTGAGTGTTTCAAAGTTGGGTATGGACTTTGAATAGAAGAGTAAGCTTTCAGGGGGCTCTGTTAGCTGAGTCTGTAACGATATAGTGCTTAGGAAGCCAAGGTCATAGGTTTGTTCCCTGCAGGGGTCACTTCACTTTGCTCTGATCCATGCCTTGGACTTGCCCCTGCAAACCCCAGCCAGCTGCCTTGTAAATATATTTGAACCACTTGGCAGACAGGGTGAGGGCATATGACGGGGGCAGGGCAAATCTCTCACCACTGTTGGGACGACCACTGAAAACTTTCTTGGCCAACAGTAAGGACTCAGGAGAACACTTTCCACAGTGGCCCCAACTAAAACCACCTTTCCCCTGCATATCTCTACCTGAACCCATTGACCAGGCGGGAGCTGGTAGAACAAGGCTTTGGGCACCATAGCTCCTGGACAGAGAAGAACTCATGCAGCATTCACTTTGGGTTTCAGACTTCTTTTCTAAAGATGATGTTGCCAATAAGCACATGGAGACTCCCCGTCTGCCCGACAGAGACTGTTTAGACTTGGAAATATGGTCACCTATCTCTTGAGTGACCTGTCTGCTGGTAATATTTACATCCACATTCACACAGAATGGTGGTGTGTTTTAATTCCAGGCTGAGATTCAGCCTCACACACCTCACTGAAGCATCGCTGACAGAAGGGCTGGTCTCGGATCTCCAGCTACACAAATAAATACTGGAGCAGGGCCGAACAGGAAGACCCTTACTACCCAATTTTTTCCAGATGGCAGTGATGGATGGCTGTATGTTTATATTTACTTGGTTTCCCAGGTGACCGGTATCCTGGTTTCCACTGGTCATGGCTTGATGAGCTTTTCTTCGAAGATGTGAGCTGCCTACCCCCAACAGCCTAGCTCTTGGCCCACAGGTCTCCACCACACTCAACATTGTCAAGAGGTCATTGTGTTTTTTGGATGGCTGGTTAACTCTTTACTCACCACTGCTTTCCTGAGCCTCTCTTTGTAACTCTCCAGAGCTAGCACAACAAGACTCCAATCTAAAACCATGAAAAGAAGCTACTCAAAATAGAATAGAATAGTAGACAGAATAATAATAATGGCCCCTCAAAAATTTCCATGTCCTAATCCTCAGAACCCATGGATTTGTTCTGTTTCATGGCAAAGCAGGATTAAGGCTGTTGATGGAATTAAGGTTGCCAATCACTTGACCCAGAAATAGGGAGACTTCCCTGGATTACCCAGGTGGGCATGATGTAATCAGAGGTTTCCTTAAAAGTGGAAGAGAGTCAGAGAGCCTGGGTGGCTCAGTCGGTTGAGCATCTGGCTCTTGACTTCAGCTCAGGTCATAATTTCCCAGTCATGAGATTGAGTGTGTCCAACTCCGTGCTGGGTGTGGAGACTGCTTAAGATTTTCTCTCTCTCTCTCTCTCTCTCTCTTTCTCTCTCTCTCTCCCTCCTTTTACCCCTCCCTTGCTTGCACTCACTCTCTCTCAAAAAACAAACAAAAACAAAAGAGTGATAAAGAGAGGCAGAAGAGAAGGTCAGAGTGTGGAGCGGGAGAAACACTAGGGCTGTCATTGCTGTTGGAAGGGACCCATGAAGCAAAGAGGCAGCTTCTAGAAACTGGAAAAGGCAAAGAAAGAATTCACCCCTAAAGCCTCCAGAAAGGAGCACTCTTAACCGAGTGAGACCCTCATCAAACTTCTACCCTACAGAATTTAACCCTCTGTGAGATAATAGAATAAAGCTGCTAAGTTGATGACAGTTTGTGGCAAAAGCAATAATAGAAAACTAATCCGATCTAGTTACGGTGGACACTGGCTGGGCCTCCAAACTTTGCTTGATAAAAGAATTACTCCTTTCCTTGGGTGTCTGGGTGGCTCAGTTGGTTAAGTGTCTGACTCTTGTTTTCGGCTCAGGTCATGTCCCAGGGTCACGGGATCAAGCCCCTCGTCAGGTTCTGTGCTGAGCGTGCAACCTACATAAAATTCTCTCTGCCTCTCCCCTGCTCACATATGCATGTTTTTTTCTTTCTCAAAGTAAACAAATAAACTTAAAAAAAAAGAAAGAAATACTCCTTTCCTGAATATGATGGAACATAACAGAATATATCCCTCCAGGGGCTCTTAGGGGCTGGTGCACACACATCACTTCCCACAAAGCTTAGGGAAGGGAGGAATGATTGAACCCTTATCACCGAGCCCTTTGATTCCATGTGAGTAGGGAGAAGGAGCACAGGTTTTGGCTGGGCCACTTAATGCCTCCGTGGCCTTGAGCAAGTCAGCCTCGCTATGTTCAGTTTCTTTTTTTTTTTTAAATATTTATTTATTTTTGAGACAGAGAGAGACAGAGCATGAGTGGGGGAGGGGCAGAGAGAGAGGGAGACACAGAATCCGAAGCAGGCTCCAGGCTCTGAGCTGTCAGCACAGAGCCCAATGCGGGGCTTGAACTCAGGAACTGTGAGATCATGACCTGAGCTGAAGTCAGACGCTCAAGCGACTGAGCCGCCCAGGCGCCCCAGCCCCCATCTTTAAAGTAGTTGCCAAGGAAATCAACCTTACCTTTCTTATCCCAGGTTACAGGACCCCAGAACGACGCTCCTATGGTGTTTCACACACAGGGAGTCTTCTAACATAAAAGTGTAATCGAGCAACTTTGCATGTACTCTGTTCTTTTCTTATTTTTGTTCCCCAAAGAATATTGCCCTTAAATTCACAGGAAATATCTTCTTGCGTGTCTGGGGGATAATGAAATAGTAGCTGGTAATTCCAATATATGATTGGGGAAAGACATACAATGTTTTGTCTACCATGTCAACTCCCTCTTTTCTAGGAAATGTACCCTCTTTTAGGAATAGCTACCCCTGACCCCCACATCAATCACAACCATGCAGTGTGAGTGAAGGCTGCTTCTCACAGTGGAGATGTGGGGACAAGACCCAAAGCTATCCAATCAGAGCCCTTCTCTGTCATTTTTAAGAACTGAAGCAGGGAAGAGTTCTAATCTCCTTCCAAAAAGCATTCTAATCCAGACAACATATTATACATTGTTCATTACCTGATTGCTCTACCATAGGTCGAATTTCTGTTCATTTAGAGATGTATCCCTAGCATTAAGAACAGTGCAAAGTATGGAAAGTTCTTGAAAAATATTTGTCAAATGAATAAACAAATGTTGGGAACGTGTGGGCTCAGGACTGCTAGCAGCCAATGAACCTGCCACGTCAAATAAAGCAGGTAAAAACACATAGACAGAAGCAAAGGAAGACAAGGGGTCCTGAGGATTTTGATCCCTACAGTCCTTGGAGCTTCTGTGGTTCATGCTTTCAAGAATTCTTCCTCTTTTGGCTTCCATTAGTTTAATTTGGGGCTCCCATTTCTTGCAACTAAAAAGAGTTCTGACCGATATAAAGGTTTTATTGCAACAAACTGAGCTGGGAGATCCCAGGAAAGCGATCAATAGAGCTTTCTTGGGGCAGAATATGAAGGCATAAAAGTTGAACTCTTAAGTGTATCAGTAAAGGACATTTGAGGAGGATTCAAGCTGCCCAGGGAGAAAAAAAATAAACAAACAAAAAATTGCACTCAACAAAGATTTTTTTTCAAGTTTATTTATGTATTTTGAGAGAGCGCATGCACTAGGGAGCAGCAGAGAGAGAATCCTAAGCAAGATCTGCGCTGTCAGTGCAGAGTCCTATCAGAGTCCGTGATCTCACGGTTCGTGAGATCATGACCCGAGTTGAAACCAAGAGTTGAACGCTTACCCGACTGAACCACCTGGGCACCCCTGCTCAATGAAGATTTATTGGGTAAGATCATATATGTGTTTCCCTTTCCTTATTAATTTTATTTACCCCATCTTGTGATATCCTGTTAGTCAGGTTCAACCAGAGAAACAGACCAGGAGGTATACCAGTAGTAGGAGATGTATATTCATAGGAGGATACAGATGTTCAGAGACTTATTACAAAGAATTGGGTTATATGATTGCAGGGGCCGTCTAGACACATCTGAAATCTGTGGTGTAGGCCATCATGAGGTCAGACCTGAGTGGAAGCTGTTGTTCACAGGCAGAATTTCTGCTTCTTCAGAGAAGCCTCAGCTCACATGTTAAGGCCTTTGACTGATTAAATCAGGCCACCGACATTATCTTATATAACGTCCCTTACTTTAAGTCAGCTGATTGTAGACCTGACTTACATTTATAAAATCTGTTCACAGCAACACCTAGATTAGTGTTAGATCAAACACCTAAGACAGGAGTCTAACCAAATTGACAGGTGAAACTGACCACCACACACCCACAGCCAACGTACCCTGGTTTGTTTCAGGGCTCAAGATTGTACTGCTGGGCCCGGTGCCCATTTAGTTGGCTCCTGCCATGCGCCCAGTGTCTGATTAGTGTCACCCTTGTTCCTGCTGGATTCCTCACTAATAATCTTGTCTGCAACTTCCATCCTTTCCAATCCCAGCTCCTATTATCTCTTTTGAAGTTCCATGACTGTCTCTGCTATTACTCCAGCTCATGAGGGACCAACGTACAGGTTCATAGGTTTTGATAGGTCACTCTTTCACTTAGAATGCTTTAGTGCTTCTAGGAAGACTGAAGTCCTGAGACAATAAGGGATTTGGCCTCTACTTTAGCCAGCTTTTTTTGTTTTTTAATTCACCTTGCACTCTAAGGAATCTTGTTTTTTTGTTTTGTAATTCCCTAAACATATCCTGCCTTCTCTCATTTCCATTTCCTTGCAAATACCATTTCCTTTCCTCCCCAAGCACTGGGACTCTGATCCTTATCTATCAACTTCTCATCCTGAGAAGTTAAGCCTAGGCCTTTTTTTGATCCAGGAAGTCTTCCTTGGTATTCCTCTTGCCTAGCCTGCTTACGGTGCCCATCGCCTGTGTCCCGTGGACTTACCACTTCTGCTCATCACAGGACGTATCATACTGTGTTTTGAACTTTTTCACTTATTTTATTGAAATATGAGGAATGTAAGCCACATAGAAAAAGGTAATGTCAAAAGGTACAAAAAGAAAAGTGAGGTGACTTGAACCCCACCTCCCAAAGGATCTCTCTGCCACAACTCTTAACATTTTCTTTTTGGACTTTCAGAAGCATTGTTTTTGCAAATATCACTATATACATTGTATTTATGAGTAAACTAACCCTAAATATTTCCATCCCAACACATAGACATTTACTGGAATATTTGTGTTGGCCATACAGTATTCCATTGCGGTAATAAAAGATAACTTTATTTAATGAGGCTCATCTTGATGAATATCTGGGTTATTTTCAGGATTTTAAATATTATTTATCTATCTTAGGCTACTTTTATAAGAATATCTGTAGGATAAATTCTTAGGACTGGCTTAAAGGACACTTAAAAATTTTGAAACATACTGCCAAATTGCATTCCAAAAAGTCTGCGCTGATTTAAATTCCTACCAAGAGTATACGGATTTTCTTACTTTGGTATTTTCTTTCCAATATCAAATATTCCTTTTCTTCCTTCCTTTCTCTCTCTAATTTGGAAAAGCTCTTTGAATTAAGAAAATTAACCTTTTATCTGTCATATTTGTTTAAAATTTTTTACCAATTTGTTATTTATATTTGGATCTGGGCCGTGAAATTTTTTTTTCATATAAATGTTTTAAAGTTCTCAAATGTAATATACTAATTTCCTTTATGGTTTCTTGGTGCACTGTGTGTTGAATGTCTGTTTTCTTGGCAGGAAATCTAGACCTGGGATTCCAAAGAAAAATCCTTCATGCTAAAGGATTATTTTAAGAGTCATGGAGAAGTGAAAATGTATAAGGAATTTTATTACAAAATGCTTCTGTTCTGGTCCTAAGGAGATCCTGTCTCAGCTCCTAAAAACTGGCAGGGCAAAGAGGGCCAGACAGGCTTAACTGAGGATTTCTTAACTCAATTGAGGTTGGGTTTCAATTCCGGCCTTGGGAGAAGCCCTTATCTCTCTAGCCATCCCCCTTGTCAATGTGCAAATCTCACCCAGCCTGCTTGCCAAGAAGTCTAAGAAGAAAGGTCCCTAATTCTGTTAGAGCCACAGTTTGATTCACACTCTGTGGTATGAAAGAAAGTTCAATTCAGTCCTAGAATCTTCCCACATGTTCTTTCTGTGTCATGAAATCAAAAAGAAATAAAGACCATCATTTGGAGAGGTCAGTGCAAGCTAAGAGGGACGGACTGGCTCAAGTTAGTGGCCCTCCCTCCTCCTCCACGTGGTCATCACTTATAAAACGCATGCCGCCTTAGGCAGGTTTCTCCCAAAGCACTGGGGGCTGTAGAAACAACAGCACTGTGACTCGGGCATGTACCTGTTGACTTCCCAGTCATCTTATTAAGAACCACATGTGAAGTTAAGAACAACTTCTCCCCAGATAGCAAGGGTCCCTGTGCGGCATATGTGTAGTTATCACATCCTGTAGTTACTGTGTTTGCAGTTATGTTTGGGCCCATGCTGGCCTCTTTGTTGGCTATGTCATTGCTGAGACAGGATGAAAGAGTTAAAAGTAAGGCCAGGAGAGGTCTAGGTGCTGGAAACAAGTGTGAAGAAAATTCCCAAACCTGGCCCCCCGAAGAAAACCCAAGTCATGGAATTGGCCAGAATTCGGCACTAGGTTACCACAAGAGAAGACCCAAGATTGGAGCAGAGAGAGGAGCAAAGTCTGTGGTCAAAGCCAAGGTCAAAGCTACATGAGGAGTTAATATGGTAACAAAGCATGGAAGTCAAAGTGCAGGGACAGAGTGTCCAATTAAATTCTCTTGGGCAGCAGGACGGCCGCTCTTAGAATCCTCGTTGCCCTGCCCCCTCTAAATTTTGAAGGCAAGGGTCATGACCCTCAATGCCAGAAACACAACAGCAATCTGCAGTACTGCAGTAGGATGGGGCTACCATCCAACAATGGCTCTGCCACCTGGGCACCACCGGTCCAGGAGGACACCGTGGTCCTGAAATGTCCATCAGCAGTTGTGTGGGAACAACTGTGGCATGTGGTTCTCTGGGATCTGTGCCCTCCACTTCTGTTCCTTGGCCCTGCTCCTACCCTCAGCTTTAGCTCTTAATGATATTTTATTTTTCCTAGCTTAAATATTGGTTTAACTTTTCCATTTTGATTGTCTGTTTGTCTGTATGTATGTATTTTAGAGAGAGAGAACATGCAAGTAAGGGAGAGGGGCAAAGGGAGACAGACAAAGAATTTGAAGCAGGCCCCACGCTCAGTGCAGAGTCCAATGTGGGGCTCAATCCCACATTCAGGTCAGGTCATGACCTGAGCTGAAATCAAGAGGCAGATGCCCAACCGACTGAGCCACTTAGGAACCCCCACCTCATTTTGATTTTTAATTGTAGTTTTTAAACTACAAAAGCAATGCATGGCCATTGTAAAATATTCAAGTAACATAAAAGTACATAAAGTAAAAAGTGAATCCCTTTCTTACACTTTATCCCCTGTTCCCAGAGGAAAGCAATACTAAAATTTAGATCTATATACGTTTAGCATTTTCTTAGGTGCATACATATACCTTGATTAATTTTTAGGCATATGGTCTGCTTACGTAGTACTGAAGCTTGCTTTTTTTCACTCTATCACACATTATAGACACCTATCCCATTTCAGTGCATATCTATTGACTTCATTCTTGTAAACGGTTACATAGTAGTCATAGCAAGAATAGGCAAATGTCTTATCAGCCCTGTATTAATTTTGTATTATAAATAATGTTGCCTTGAATATTCTCGTGTAGGTATTTCTGCCCACTGTACCTGTGTTTCTGTAGGATAAATTCCCAGAGGGGAATCGCTGAGTCCACAGGTATGCACATTTAAAACTTCAGTAGGTACTGCCAAATGCCTTCTTTGCTCCAATGTATACTATCGCTGACTGTGTATGAACCCCTCCCACCCACTTTCATCACACGGGATAGTACCATCCTCTTTCACAAACCAGAGTCTGATTTGATGTACATTTCACACTTTGATAGTTATGGGTATTCTGAGCCTGGCGCTAATCTCTTGGTGGTGAATACTACTCGGGCAGGCTAGAAATTCCTGGTATGGGCTTCTCAGGTTCTTCCACTACTTCCAGTCTTGGGTTCACTGGAGATTCTAAAAATTGTGATACGGACCTTCTGTTCATTGCACAGTTTACCTAGGGTCTTCCCCATCATAGTTCGTTTAATCCTCCCAAAGTTACTATTAGGTATTTAGGACAAAATACTATTAGGTATTTTGGGGACTCAGAGCAGTTAATGACTTTCTCAAGTTCACATGGTTATAAAGGAAAAAAACTAGGACTTACGAGTCTCCTTACTAGGAATACAAGTCTCCTAAGTTCAGAATCCGTGTTCTAGCCACCTCGGCCTCTCTGGCGCAGGTGGTATCACAGAATCTGTGTTTATGACCAATATCTTCCTATCCTTTTAGATCATTTGCTGTATCTAGGGAAACTTCATTTACTATATCTAGGGAAACTTAAATTTGTTCACCAGTTGGTTGGATTTGGGGCTGCTGTAATTTGTGACTTAGGGGTGTCAATTTTGCCCATAAAAATGTTTTTGCAATTTGAATATTCTGGTATGTGGCCCAAGGCGACCCAAGGCAACATCTCCAGGAGAAGATAACTGGCAGGGTGCCAGGGGGCCTCACGGTGACCTTATCTAGTAAGTGTCAGTGCTGGAATTGGAACCAGATCCATCTCATGCCAAAGCCAAAGCCTTTTTACATTTACTCTGTGCACGTCCTCATAAAGAGCAAGATGCTCAGGGCAGAACATCAATGCATTCTTTCCTTATAGGCAAATTACATGGGAAGCCAAATTCTCAGAAGGTTGCATGCTGAGCATGGAATCAGAACAAGGAGAGTTCAGGGTCTTAAGAAGTTAATTTCAGCTCAAGTAGCTAAAGGCAAGCTTACCCACTAGGAGGTCACACACTCAAAACCCAACAGAGGCTCAAAAGAGTGTAACAGAGAGAAGGAAAGCAGGGTAAGAAGCCTGTGATAATAGACAAGAGTGGGGACTGTGGCCAACTGGAGAGTGCCCACTTTCTAAAGGGGGCAGCTGCTACCTTATGGCTCCAGCCCACTGTTCCCAGCACCGTCAGTCCAGGTCTTCCTGGAGCTCCTGAATGGCTTAGTCGGCTAAGCGTCTGACTCTTGATTTTTGGCTCAGGTCATGATCTCATGGTTGTGAGATAGAGCCTCACTTTGGGCTCTGCGCTGACGACAGCATGGAGCCTGCTTGGAATTCTGTCTCTCCCTCTCTCTCTGCCTCTCCCCTGCTCTCTCTCTTTCTATTAAAAATAAATAAATAAATAAATAATTCAAAACCATCCAGGTCTTCCCATTTTTTTCAATCAAAACTAGAAACCTGGATGTTTCTGTGAAATTAGCTGACAACTTAAAAAAATACTATGAGTCAATACAATGTGGGCCAAGCAAACTTGTCTGTGGGCCAGGCTTGGCCTGTCAAGTGCCTGTCTGTGACTTTGCACAATAGAAACACTTCTACCAAGAAAACCACAATGCTCCAAGCCATTTAGAAATGGCGTCTTGACCTCTCAAAGATTGAGATCTGTGCCTTTCAGATTTTCCTTTTTATCCTTTAGGACCAACCTCTGTTAATAGTCTTTCTTCAGACAGAATAGAATATACTTCATTCTGTTTCCTCTTACCAAATTACACCTACATTTCAGCCACATCTCCTTGGGAGAATTCTTAGTTCAACTTTTCGTTGGATTGACACTTATGAACGCAATCCTTTGCATTTAATTATTACTGCCGTTATTATTTTTGGAATTGTCATTATTCTTAAACTAGGTGGCTAATCACTGCCATTGAGGGTGAATTTTACTGACTCAACTCTCAGAGGGCAACCCAATTTTCAAGTCCTGGTGGAGGGTCTTTAACTGCTACCATATTGTAGGGACAAAAAAAACTCCTGTTTTTACTTTTTTCAGAATTAGAACATGATTTAAAGATACATAAATATAACTTAGTTAGCTTACAGATTGTTTTTTCAGTGAGTGTGATTTGTTCCCATAAGAAGTTTTGGGGGCGTTATAGGAATGGAAGGAAGACACAGGGATGCTCTTCTACATATAGCAGAATGCACAAGAGGAATTAAACAGGACTTGAATTCAAAATGAAGACTGAACTTCCCTTCTAGATCTCAGTGATTCTGGAATTGACCGTCCTCCCCTCCAAATGGAGAGACAGCTACTCCTGCTTCATGGCACATCACAGCCTCGGCGCCTGTTAAACCGTCACTGGAAAGGGGAGGAGGAGAGAAAGCTCCCCAGAAATGGAAGAGAGCACTGCCCTGCAGGCACACCATGCCAATCGGAATGTGACACTGTGATGCATGAAGCCCATTTCCAGAAGAAATGAACTTGTGAATTTAATAGCATTCTGGCATGAGGTCTCCATCGGTGTCTTCAAATAATTATGTCCATAATCAACTAAAAAAGGCTATCTTCAGTTAACAAGTTGTCAGACCTTCATAAAAGAGCTATTAACAAGACACTCAAGATCAAGGCTTATTAATCGGACTTCTTTGATAGATGCTACTTTGCCTTCGGTGTTGAGACAGGACACGTGGTAACACATTACAAAGTAAATGACATTCTGCCGGAATCTAAATAGCTAGGAATCTAAAAAAACGAGATCTCCTCTCCCACTCCTGTAGCCTTGAACAGTGATAATGATGCCAACCCAAAAAAGCCTGACATCTTAGAAATTTCTACAGTTTCTCTGAATCACCATATAGATTTATTTATGCTCTTGAGAAATGTGTGTCCATTGTTTTTATGGTAAACTGATTCTCTGAAAATCAGTAATCTGAAAAGCACGACTTCCTGGGGCAGCCTTAGCAAGAGAATTCCCCATATTTGCTTCTTGACAATCCTGCCTGGTTACCTAAGGATTTCATGGGATTTCCACCCCTTGACTTGGATGATAAAGAGTACAGTTAAACAGACATAGGCTTGAATCCTGACCACTTAAATTTATAAGCTTGGGCAAGTTCATTAACTCTCTCAGCTCAGTTTCCTCAACTGAAAATTGAAAATAACAATACTTCCATCATGAGTGTATTCATCTGGAGACTGAAAGAGATCATGTATAATAATGATGTATAATAAGGTACAATAATCCTGCAACAAATGGTGGTTGCTAATGTCTTCTTTAACTCAATTACCCGTTGGAAAGGCAATCAATGGCAAGGAGGCATATAAAAATGCATACTGCTCTGAAGGAACTTTCTCCGCTGGGGAGAAACTGCAACCACCCGTGAAACTCTGAGACCACTCACAGGAAAGCCCCCCAATATTGGTTTAGAAACTGTCAGACGTTGTGAACACAAATGGCCGAGTATTCTTCCTCCTTCATTCTCACCTGGTCCCAGCGGTGAGAGGAGAGCTGGGATAGAGCAGGACCAAGCTCCCACCTTCCTGCCCCAAGCGCTCACACCCTACCAACTACAGGCTGAGTATCGCTGCCAAGCCCGGGACAACGGATATAATGATCTCCCAGTTCTTTGAAGCTATGGCCAGGAATATTTGTTGTCACCATCATGTGTGATTAAGACGGCAACGTCCTCCTGCAGAAGACAGAATCCTTTGTCCACCACCCTCCCTCTGCCACTGCCAGAGAGCAGGAAGTGGGGAGAGAGGCTGGCGCCCCTCTCCTCTTGGTCCGATTTCACACATTGGTTTTTCAGCATTAATAAATTGGTTACATTTGCCCTGCGTTTGGCAGGCGAGGTTTCTAATAACACTCTGATCCCTTCAGAGAACATGAATCACTGGCATGCAGGGGGCTCTGGTTACCTCCCCCTGACTCTCTGCTGCTGAAGGCCCCACACATTAGCAGGGGTCAGATGCTCACCTGGGCCGGGGCAGGGTCTAGGACAAGGGCCATGGCTTCGAGGCACTGCCACGGAGCTCAAAGATTTTCCCTCAGAGGGAGAACAGATAACTTTGAGCCCAGGCAATGTGCAGCTTTCTTCAGCTGTCAATCCTACCTGGTTTGCATACAGATTGAGAAAACGTGTGAGATTTTACCGCAAGTCTCAGTCCAGAGAATTCGAGGGGGAGGGGTGTGGAGAGGGGATGGGAGACAAAAAAATGTGTGATGCAGATGTCTGGGAGTTACGTGCCGCCTCGACACCGCTTCCTTTGTGCAGCCCGGAATCTTTGGGGATGGATGGCCTGAATGAGGACAGTGTATAATGCATGCATGTTTCTCTGAGGCAGCTTTTCTTCTTGCCATGGAATTAGGTGTTCAAAAGTTCCGTGAGCAAGGGGGAGTCCCCCTCACCCCCCGGGGCTGCAAAGAGACCCAGAGCCAGGGGCCAGCCACACCTTCAGCCTTAGTGGGTCAAGTGAAGGGAGACAAGAGGGGGAAAGGAATGAGCTAAAGAGAACCCAGGCAGGCCTGGCACAAATCTAGCAAATGAAATGGGGGGAAGAGAAGGAGAGACAATCACAGAAAAAGGAAAAAGGGAATTGAGAAGAGGTGAGAGGAAAGAAATCAACTGAATCCAATAATGGTTTATGCTAAATCTCTACTTGAGAGACGGGTTTTTATAGAGCGAGTTTGTATCGAATCCAGTCTCTGCCCTCTTGAGAGCTTTCAGATTAGTTTAAAAATCAGCCACACAACTCAACTGTGGATCAGAATATGACAGGGAGTAGTACGGACATCAGTACCAGGGTGCATGATAAAGAAGGCCAGAGGTTTTCATGGTGAGGTCTTGTAGAGGAGGTGGATCTTGAGGGTCTTCTAGAAGGGGGGTAGGCTGAGCTCGCTGGAGATGCAGAGAGGGCATTCCTGAAGGGAAGTTGGTGCAGAGAGATCAGGGGAGGAGAAGAACAGGGAATCAGTGATGGACAGACAAATGGACAAGAAAGGAAGATGAAGAGAGGCCCCAAGGGCCACTCCCAGTCGTCTTAGCTACCATGCAAGCCACGGGCTTCCTTAGACCTTCATCCAGAGGAAATCAGAATTAGCTTTCTACAGGGCGAGCCACCAACACAGCAGCCCAGTTCCAGTCACCAGGGAAGGCAGGAAAGAGAACTTTCACACACTGAGGAAAAGCAGAAAATGTTCCTCCCTCCTCCGGGGGCCAGGCCGGCCTCACACAGAGGTTCCCAGTCAGCACGCCTGGAGCCACGGAGTCCTGTCAGGCCCACCTGGTCGATTCTCATCGTCTCTCTCATTCTCTCCCTGTCTCTGTGTCTCTCCTTCTCTCTGTGTGTCTCTGTTTCTCTGTCTCTGTTTCTCAGTCTCTCTATCTCTCTGTCTCTCCATTTCTATCTCTGTCTCTCCCCCACCCCATCCCCCTTTCTTCCCCATATCCTTCTCTCTGTGGTTTTCAGGATTCAAGATTTCAAGGGGTTTTTTTGTTTTGTTTTTTAATTTTAAACCTTCACAAAAGTGGAAAAAATAGCATTTTGGATATGAGGTATGCTTGAGCCGCCTCACCGTTACAGACAGTGATTCCGTGGACAGTGGTGAGGTGCCGACAAAACTGGGTCTCTGCGTGGGGAAGCCCTCACCTGTAGTATTCTCCAATTTCTGTAGTATAAAAACTCCCACCATGGCTCGCCACAGGCTAATTTGAAACCAACGGTTTAACAAATGGCTTGCAAAATTCTTGAATATTTGTCTGCTGTCGGGAACCGGTGCGAGCAGACTCTGGTAGACGGTATTTTACTGACTCTGTTAACTTGCAGATACCATGACGCTGAACCGAATAACTCCAGCATGTGTCTTCTAGGAATAAGGCCGTTCTAAACATAATCACAACATCATTATCACACTTAAGAAAAAATTAGCGACGCATTTCATAATATTATCTAATGTACATTTACCGCTAAAATATCCCCAACTGTTCCCCAAATGTCTTTTACAGCATTTTTTTTTTTAAAAAGAGAGAATCCCGGGATGGTTGCATATTGCATATAATGTTTTCTTTAGTTTCTTTTAATCTAGAATGGTCCCCTGACTTCTTTTTTCGTTGTTTTTTTTTTTATGACATTGACCTTTTTTTGAAGAGCCCAGGCAAATCGTCTATAGAATGGGCCACCTTCTGAATATCTATGGTTGTTCCTCATGTGGTTAGATTCAAATTAAGTTCTTTTTGAGAAAAATAATCCATACGCATCCCTCGTATCAGGTGGGTCTCCAATTGAAAGCCTCAAATAATGTCAGATTGTCCCACTAGAGGTGATGCTAAGTTTGATCACTTCTTTAAAGTCACAACCGCCAAACTACTCAACTTTTTAAAAAGGTAACGTCCCCCCATATAATTAATAAAGAATTTATGAGGTATAAATGATGTTGTGTGAACCTCTTGTTACCCCAAAACCCGTTTAGTCAGTACTTTTAGCACCTGTATGATCCTGGCCTGGATCAACTATCACCTCAGGGCCTGAAATACAACGATTTCTATCACTCCTTCTACTTTTATTAGACAGAATTCTTTTTCTGAGAATTCTTCTTTTCTTTTTTTTTTTAGTGTGGTTATAGATTCATGTACATTTTTAAAAAAAAAAACTTCAATGGATTATAATCCATTACTGTCATTTTCTTTTTGATGTTCAAATTATCCCAAACTTGGCCAGGGGGAACCACTTCAAGCAGGATCCTGTGTCCTTTTGACATGACCTCATTAATCTTTAAGTATTTCCTTTCTTTCTGGCCTGGGGAAATTCCCCAGGCTCACTTGTGTTTGCCCTGCATCAGAGTCAGAGCAGTTATGTTTCCGAAGACCCCTGGTTTCTTTAGGGGCAAATGATATTCAGAAATCAAGATCTGGGTGCTAGGTGTGCCCACTGCTGCAGCAATGTTACTGCTCTTAAGTCCTTTGTAAGTATATAACTTATACATATACATAAGTTATATATATTTATAAATAAACAGTGAGTTCCCTAACCCAAGTATCTCCCAAGAGTGTGATCTTGTCTGGGGATAGGGTGTTTACCAAGGTAATCAAGTTAAAATGAAATCATTTAAGGTAGGTTGGAATCTAATATGACTGGTGTCCTTATAAATGGGGAAATTTGGACACAGAGGCATGAATGGAGGGAAAAACACGTGCAGACATGGGGAGAAGACGGTCATCTTCAGGCCAAAGAGAGGTCCCTGGAACAGATCCATCTCTCACAGCCCTCAGAAGGGACCAGCTCTGCCAGCACCTTGCTTTTGGACAGAGCTGTGACAGAAGGTGACAGAAGACACTGCTGATGTGTCAGTCACCCAATTTATGGTACTTTGTCATGACAGCCCTAGCAAGCTAATATGCCATGTTAACAAATGACTGCAAATTTAGCAGCTTCAAACAAAACAACACACACGTATTATCTGACATTTCTGTAGGTTAGGAGTCTGGTGTGGACCTTATCCAGCTAAACTCAAGGTGTCTGCAATGCTGTGTTGCTTTCTGGAGTCTCAGGGGGGCGGAATCTGCTTTCTTGTTCCTTTAGGTTGTTGGCAGAATTCAGTTCCTTGTGGTTGTAGGATTAAGGTCCTGTTCTCTCCCCGTCACCTGAGAGGCCACTCAAATGCCCTGGCTCATGGCTCCCTGACTTCCTCTTCAAAACCAGCCATGGCTAGCTGAGTCCTCCTTATGACTGAATCTGATCTGAATCTCTGCCATGCCTCCTTTCTTTGTCTCATCTTTTACTGACTCCCCTCCTTCGTTTTAATGTTATTTATTTTTGAAACAGAGAGAGAGAGAGAGGGAGAACGCAAGTAGGGAGGGACAGAGAGAGAGAGGGAGACAGAGAGTTGGAAGCAGGCTCTGTGCTGACAGCAGACAGCCTGACGTGCTCCTCGAACTCACGAACCGTGAGACCATGACCTGAGCCAAAGTCGGATGCTCAAATGACTAATCCACCCAGGCACCCCATCCTTCCTCTTTTGCTTTTAAGGGCCCATGTCATTTCACTGGGCCTACTCAGGGAATCTGGGATAATCCCCCTAAATTCAGGTAACTTTAATTCTATCTGCAAAGCTCCATTTGCCGTATAACACAACATATCCATAGTTTCCAGTGAGGAGGACTAGAACGAGTCCTTGGAACACACCAAAGGGGACACATCAAAGTAGACCAAGCAACACATCACATGCTGCCCATGTGAGCGGAGGGAGTCACTCAACTTTTGGAAATTATTTTTGCCAATAGGAAATTTCTGTTTCCTCAACTACAAAGTGGAATTAAGTCTAAGTATTAAGCAATTCTCAGAATAGTTTGATAGAAACAGAATGTCTTTATGGAAATACTAGGTGCAGGGCACAGAGTTGGAGAATCAGGCTTGAAGCACATCACGAAGGACCCTCATTGCCAGGCCAAGATGTTTGAGTTCTATCTTATGGGAGGGTTTTTTTTTTTTTACATAGGTAATAAGTGAATTTATTGTTTGGAAAATTAAGAGTATATAAAGTATGCTTTGAC
Source organism: Paguma larvata (assembly GCA_030068075.1). NCBI lineage: Eukaryota > Metazoa > Chordata > Mammalia > Carnivora > Viverridae > Paguma > Paguma larvata. The sequence continues at coordinate 97,976,516 of CM057833.1, read as the reverse complement.
CGTGGTTACAAATATTATAGGTAGATTTGCAAATTGCTCTTTTTTTTGTACATCAGGTTCATGTACTAACAATTATTCCCTGCTTATACTTTTTCTCATTAACCAGTACATAGGATTTCCCAAGATATGTTGGTTTAAACTATTTAGAATTTCTCTCTTGAACACATAGATTATTGATAACTTTACAATATTATAAATAAGGTATTAAGGAACGTGTATCATTACAGCTTTTGTTCACACAAAGGTACTAACTAACAGTATTTCTAGAACCTTGACTCTCAAACACTAAATATACTTCAGAATTAGCTGGAAGTCTTGTTAAGACACAGATTCCTAGGGTGCCTGTGTGGCTCAGTCAGTTGAGCATCCAACTTTTGATTTCGGCCCATGACCCTAGGGTGTGGGATCAAGTCCCATGTTAGGTTCTAAGCTGAGCATGGAGCCTGCATAAGAGTCTCTCTCTCCCATTCTCTCTCTGTCTCTCTCTCTCTCTCTCTCTCTCTCTCTCTTTCCCTTTCCTTCTGTCTCTCTCCCCTGCGTGGACACACTTTCTCTCTTTCAAATAAAATTTTAAAAATACCCCACCACCACAGATTCCTGGACCCCCCTCCCAGAGTTTCTGATTTAGTAGGTTAGGTGTAGGGCGTGAGAACCGGCATTTTTAACAATTCTAATGTGAAGCTGATGCTATGGGATTAGGTCAGATTTTGAGAACCATCTTTTTATAGCATGGATTCCTAAAATTGAATTGCTGGGTTCAAGTCCATGCAAATTTTTCCTGTGATGAATCTGCATGTTATCTTCCACTAAGATTGTATCAGTGTTCATCCCTGTCTGCCGTATGAAAGGGTGCCCCTGCCCCCACCATGCCAACCCTGGCTAGTATCTCTTTTACTCTTTTTGCTAATGGAATAGTAAAAACCGGAATTTTATTATCATTCTATTTTATACCACCACGAGTGACTTTTTAGTACTTTTTATAGTAACTTCTAATTTTTTGTCTTATTATAAGAATACCATTTATTGCAAAAAGTTTAAGAATGCTAGATAAGCAAAAAGATGCTAAACTCACCCATAATTCTGCCACACATAGATCACCCGAATTAACATTTGCTGTATTTTGTAAGCATTTTTTTTCATTTAATAACATACTGTGAACATTTTTTCCATAACGTGTCATGAACTGTTCTGCACCAACATCAGCCTAAATGGCTGCATCACATCAATGGGATGCTTCTGAATGAGGATTGACATGTACAAGATGATGTTTTGGGAAAGGTCGATCTAGCGGCAGGACTGAGAACGGGGAACGCCTGGATGCGAGGAGAAGTGAGGAAACTATTGAAATAACACAAGCGAGAGCGGTGACAGTGGGGTAGGATGGCCAAGAGTGAACCCAGGAAACGTTAGGAAGAAACAATCAACACCCTGGTAGCATCCAGATGGAGGGTGAATGACGAGTCAAAGCTAAGTCCCCGGGAGTGCCCTTGGGTTTCAGGACTGGAAACTTGGAGGTACCTTGGAAGGGACAGAGATCATGTTTGCTATCTTTGATCACTGAATTTATCTCAGGGTAGAGGTTTAGGGGATGCAAGTTAACTTAACAGAGGAAGAACTTCATTTAGGAGGACAGCAGACTTGAAATCCCAGAGCCCAGGCACGATGCCCCATTTTGATGTAGGGAGTCATTATTTGAGAGGCTCTGCAGTGGGGCGGAAAGACCACAAGCTTGAACATTAAAAAGATGGCACCGTGCATTGCTGCTCTTTCACTTACTGTCCTCTTCGGCAAGCCTCTTAGCCTCCTTGAGCCTTTTTGTGTATAAAATGAGAGCGATGATATTCACTGCATGGAGGCATTGTGCAAATTAAATGAGATGGTGTGTGGTCCATAGGAGTGGGTATTTAAAAAGTGGCAGTTTCTTTTATCACTGTAAAAATGGCAATAACATAGAGTAATAATATCCCTATAAGTCATCCCGTAACTTGGTCCCTCCCTAGAGAAGCACTCATGAACCAGCCTAGGCATGCCTATTTGTCCATGAGGTGAGACTCATCAATGAAATGAAGTTAACTCTGAAATAGTCCCATTTGCCCCTAGCTGCACCAGCACACAGAGGAGGCTGTAGCTTGCCTCGTGAGCCAGAGCTCTGGGGAGGTGCTGTGGGGGTGGCTGGGTAGGTTCTGTGCGTGCCAGATACCTCCAGAGGTTGCCTGACTACGCTATACTGATGTACATAGCAGAAGCAATGAGGGTTTCGCGTCAATATTGACAAAGTTTGTCCTTGCTCTTCTGCCCTACCCTTCCACTGGCTCACAAGGAACTTAGACTCAGTGTTTCTCTGTAGTCAGAGTATAAACACTGATCGTAATAAGTCTATGGGCAGGTCAATTTGTGTCAGTCACAGTCTTACCTTGCTTAAAGTAGATATATTCCATCAGGAGCTGATGGAATACTGCATTTGAAAGTGCCCAGAGTGGTATCTGAGAGAAGTGGACAGCTGCTGTTAGGTTTCCTTTGGGACTCTCTCTAAAGCTAACTCTCCATAGGCCAGCAGGCCGTAAATCATGCCAGAAAGCGTTGTTTCAGCTGCCTGGCAAGCATCTAGTGTATGATTAATAGAGACATCAAAATACCCATCCTTTCCCCTACTGCCCCCTGCCCCCGCAAACTCCCCACAACCAACAACTCTCTGACACAGCAAGAAACACAAGATATCCATTCTCCTAACTTAACTCTTATTCCTTGAGGTTGCAAGAAGAGAAAACTTAGATTCAATCGCCAACGCCCCATTTGCCTTAGATGACAGGATGTGTGTTTCTTCATGGCGGCTAACAAATGCTCCTCCAGAAAACATGGCGGTACCTGCAGGTCGGCCAGAGAAAGTGTACCAATATGTATTTACTCAGTATCTACTCCTGTAGGTAGATTGGAGTCCTATGTCCTCACTTAATCTTATTTTCACAACAGGCCTGTGAGATGGGTGTTATTATCCTCGCTTACCAGAGGAGGAAACGGAGACGCAGGAAGATAGATGGTCAGCATGATAGGTGGCATCTACCTCCCTCTTATCCATATTTCTCTTCATTTAGTTTCCCGGTACATGTTCCATTCATCTTGGTTGCTTTATAGACCAACAATCCGCCAGCCCACACAAAAGAAGCAGCAGTATACACCATATTTTCATCTTTGGAGGAGTCGGTTCAGTTTCAGCCAGTCTTAAATGAGGCACAAGTTCAACTCGGTGGATATACAGTATTAAACTCTGAGCACCCACCGTCCAGGCCACAGTGGTGAGACCATGAACAGTAGAGGTGGAGAATGTTTTAAAATATTTTTTGAAAGTTAAAGCCGGGCTTGTTTACTCGTTTGTTAAAAACACATTCTCATATGGCACAAACCAGTTCCCAATTTTTTTTTAACAAGACCATTATGTTTTCAAAAGGGAAACCAGTGGAAATATGCCACTTCCTGCTGCCCAATGTCCCTCTCCCTTTTCTCGCTTTCTCACCGTGTGTGTGAATACCACAGGTTTCCTCCTTCCAGAGATGCTCACAGCTGTTTCCCGTCCTCTCTCTCTCTCTCTCTTTCTTTCTCTCTTGTCCTCTAGGGCAGTTTTCATTCTTCCACCTCAACCCGCCTGGGGCCCCATGGAAACTCCCCCACGGAATGATTGCTTCCACACTTTCATATGCTTGAAAGAATACCAGCTGAGAACTGCTTATTGAACCCGAGTGGGGAATCCTCCCTTGCAAAGCAATTTGCAGTCATTGAAGGAACGTCGTCGGGGCATCCTTCTCTACATCCCACATCGCCCCCCCCCTCCACACTCTCATCTGCATGTTGACACCCTCCGAACCAGGGCCGCCCTTGCTGGCGCCCCCTTTGCTAAGGATTTCCAATGAAACTGACTCTTCTGATTCTCAGACACTGATCATTTGAGCCACCTGAGCACCCCAGTTTTACATTACATCTCCATCTAGTTTAGCGATTGTATTTTGAAACCCAAATATGGAAAAGACTCCGTTGGTCTCCAAGCACTTGAAGCCCCAAGAGACATGGATGCCACCTGCTCAGCCAGCGTAAGTGCTTCGTACCTTCTGCCTACCTAGCACCAGGAATGTGGTGGCTGGGTGAGGGCAGAGGCCCTGGATCATGTCGTTCCTCACTGACAGGACCGAGGTACCATAGGCTTGTCGGTGCTCAGCACGGGGTCACAATGAAAAAGGGAGCAAGCGGCTTTGGAGTGCCCACTTTGCTCTAGGCACTACACTGGTCACGGTCCAATGTGGGATTTTATTAATGTTATCCACAGCCTCTCTGCCAGGGTAATGAGAAAGCCGCCACCTGGGATATAGCCTCAATATTCGGACCGCTCTGGAGCTCCTTAGGCCTGGGGGAGTCAGAGAGAGTGCAGCACACTTTTCTAAATTAGGCCTTCTTTCCCCCCACAGAAATACAACTTTTACTAAGCAACAAACTAAACATTTACTTACAGTAGCATAGATCCTTTCCATGTGGTTCCCGCAGGCTCGGATGCTGCATGTCCCAAGTGCAAACTTCAGAAAGAAGAAAGTGATGGCTCCAGCTTGGATCAGAGGCAGTCCAATGAGCCAAGGGCTACCGGCGTAGCATGGCCACCTCAAGAGGGTCCTCATCCCGGGGGAGGTACCAGAGGAAAAAGAGGTGGGGTGTTTAGTTTAAGCACCAACTACGTGCTCTGTACGGCACAGTGTGGGGGACAAGCATGGGGATCCGAGGGAGCACAGGCAAGACTTTCGCAACCAAGTTCTGCCACTTCTTAATCTGCACAAGTCGAATAATCCCAACACTTATTTTCTAAACTGTGGAATGGAGACAAGAGCTACATCAAAGTGTCATAGTACAGATTAAATGAGACGATGTTCGGGGCGCCTGGGTGGCTCAGTCGATTAAGCATCCGACTTCGGCTCAGGTCATGATCTCATCGTTCCCAAGTTCAAGCCCTGTGTTGGGCTCTGTGCTGACAGCTCAGAGCCTGGAGCCTGTTTCAGATTCTGTGTCTCCCTCTCTGTCTGTGCCCCTCCCCCACTCATGCTCTGTCTGTCTGTCTCTCTCTCTCAAAAATAAGTAAACATAAAAAAAAATGAGATGATGTTTTCCAAGAGTTTGGCACAGGAAAGTACTAAAAAATGCTAGCTTCCTTTTGCTCCTGTACATGCCAGGCTGTATACCAAATTTAGAAGTATCATGTCTAATAAGGGTTTTCACGACGGGTGGAAAGCAAACTATTAACATTTATGGTGCTGTAAAAAAAAAACAAGAATCCTTGAAAACACAAGGAGAGGATATTAAGCATATGGACACACCCAATATCTCTCTTTTAGGCATCAAATAGTATTAGTAATTAGTATTTACATAGTGCTTAATATCACAGATGCCGTTTTTAACTGATTTTGTCTCCTTAACCTTGTAAGGCTGATAAGCTTATTAGACTCCCTTTATAGCTGAGGTTAAATAAAGCGGTCAAGATCACATAGCTGGTAATTGGCAGATGCGGGATTTGAACCCAGGCCCTCTGACTCAAGGTCTAGTTCAATTGTTGCCTTGTCTAGAAAGCCTTCCTGTTAGCCCCGCACCAGACAGAATTATTCCTTCCCTCCTGCTTCCTTAGAGCGTGTCCACACTGCTTTGAATTGGAGCAACTACGGACGATGGCAGGAATAGACGCTTTTTTGTCTTCACATCTTCAGTATCCGTCACAGCACCCGGCACATAGTAGGTGCTCAATAAATGTATACTGAGTTGAATTTGTTGAAAGTTCTGAAAATGTACAGCACAACAGAATTGGTTCTGGGAGAATATTTTTTGGTCATTTTAAACAGTTCCAGATTCCAACCAGTCTCATTAACCTGAATGATCAACCTCTAAACATACTGTACATACTAAACACAATGTTTTATGATGTTTACACTGACTTTTTGTATTCCACTGGGAAACAAGGATTGGGATCATGTTGATTTTACTACGTGTGAAGCAGAATGCAGTAGAAGACTGGATATCTCAATGAAGCAAAGAATTGGGACCATTTTAGAACATAATTAAACAAAAACTTGACTTCCAGTTGCAAAGTACTGTTTCCTTATTTTGTTTGATTATTGGATTTAACATATTGTTACTCAAAGGGAGTGGATAAATGCCATTTTACAGGTAGGCTCTACCCCCTACTAAGATAGAGACAGTAATAAGACCCGTCTATGGGGTTATTGTGAGGAATAAATAAACATCGAAAAGATCTGATTGGGGTGCCTGGGTGGCTCAGTCGGTTAAGCATCTGACTTCGGCTCAAGTCATGATCTCATGGTTCGTGGGTTCGAGCCCCGCATCAGGCTCTGTGCTGACAGCTCAGAGCCTGGAGCCTGCTTTGGATTCTGTGTCTCCCTCTCTCTCTGCCCCTCTCCTGCTTACACACTCTCTCTCTCTCTTTCTCTCCATCTCTCAAAAATAAGTAAACATTAAAAAAAAAGAAAGAATTGAATAAACAGTAGGCATTATAATGACAAACCTTCTGCTTGGCCTGAATGCCTGAAAAGAAGTTCCTGCTAGGTCAGTGTTGTCCCATTCACTGCAAACTACGAGGTTATGGGGTTTCATTTTTAAAGTTGCTCTTACAGGGGTGCCTGGCTGTCTCGGTCAGTAGAGCATGCGGTTCTTGATCTCGGGGTTGTGAGCTCGAGCCCCACATTGGGTGTAGAGATTGCTTAAATAAATAAACTTTAAAAGAAAAGAAAAGAAAGTAAAATAAAATAAAATAAAATAGTTCTTACACAGAGTGCTCACACATCAGTTGGTTTTGAATAGCCCCAAATGGTACAGACCGTGTAAGACCATTCACAGATAGTTAGCTTCCTGTATGAGCAGACTCACCTATAACCACTTTACCTCTTCATTTGTTTTTTTTTCCTTTCAATAAATTTTAATTGAGAAAATAAGGCACTTTTGAGCCTCACTTTAGAAAGAAACCTTAATGCAGCCTGAGGGCAAGGAAGGAAAGCCTTCTGAGAGGCTGCAAGGGTCCAGACTCCTTATTTCATTTGGGGAAGCACCCGACACATCGTTTTGAAATTTCCATTTGCACCTTTCACGACACTATAAATGGTGTGAGGTCAGGGACTGTGTCCTACACAGGTCTGAAGCCTTAGCGCCCCGATGGTGCTTGGCACATAGTAAGCTCTCAATATTGATTGGAAGAAAAAAATGAAATGAATAAATGTGTATAAGAGGAGAGCTAGATGTGGGTAGGTGTCTGATCCCATATTTGGAAGACAGACATAATTAAAGGAAGGAAATAATTAGAAATAATACTCGAGTGCATATTTTCCCCTCCAAAGAGCAAACGTACTTCAAAGCTTTGCCTTATTTAGAACATTCTCAGACTAATACCTGGCGGTGGACAGACAGTGGGTGGGATGGGTGTACATTTTGTGATGGCAAATAAACACTGCCAACCATTCACCAACACCAACATTAATTCCCCTCACCTCCACTCCCTGTCTTTACTTCCTGGGGCTTCTTTTGAATTCTCCATATAAAGGTGATTTTCAACCATGGAGCCTTCATATTCTAAAAAGAGGTGAGAAATTATCAGACTAGTACTAAACCGGAAGAGTGCGTCATCCACAACCGAAGTTAATAGATACTCCTGCTAGATAGCTCCCACCCTCCTTTCGAACATGTAAAATTTCTATTGGAGCATTGATATGTTTGAAATATAACAATTAATATTTGTATGGCATTTCTTTAATGCGCCTATCAAAATATTGAACTTAATCATCATGACAATCCTGTAAGACAAATTTCTTATTCTTTCGAATCAGTACAAATTAGCAAATTGAGTTCAGTGTAGTCAAGTGACTTACCTAAAATCACACAGCCTATAAATCCTGTAGGTAGTGAAGACCTATAGAATTTGTTTGGCCTTGTGTTACAGTTATTTCCATGCACTCTGCCTCCCCAAGAGTATGGTAAATTAGGCCGGAGTCCTTTGCCCATCCATCACTGTATCCCTTACAGCACCTACCATCCTTGCTCATAGTAAACACACAATAAAATTCAAGAAACTGAAATTCTTTCGAGATCTGATCTAACTACATGAAGAGAACTGTAAAGCATGGTAATCGAAGTTTCAAGTCCCCCGGTCAAGGAGCAGATGTACTTGAAGACTTTCCTCCTAGAGTGTGCTCAGGGAAACAGCACCTGGAGGTAGAGCCAGTTCCCATTATGGCATGCCAAGTCCAGTTCAGGAAGTCTGGCAGCTGCGGAGCTCACTGCCCCCAAACCCCCAAACATGCCAGGAAGGAAGCGATGCTCTTGGCAGGCACCAGTTGCAAATATTTCCTCCACGATGCTTCAAGGACACTAAGAACGAGTGACGCTAATAATTAAAGGCAAAACCAAAGAAAGCTCCTGTGAGTTGGTTCCTGCCATTATATCACCGTGCAGCCAACCCGTTGGTAACTTACAAGAGGCAGGGATGGTAGTGGTTAATGCAGGAACTGTCCGTGCCCCAGTTTCCTTGTCAATGAAAGGGGAGTATCACTTGTACTTGAGCAGATTGCTGCAGCCCACGCACCAGCCCACGAACACTGTGCCTCTCCAACTATTGCCCCCCTCACTCTTTCCCTGCAGTTGTATCCCACCTGTACTCGTGTCTTTTATGTCTTTTCTCCATGACCGTGAACCTCATTTATCAGTCATTTCTTTGAATCCCTAATGGCACTCACCATCTGGCTCATATGGGTCCCTATCATTTCCTGCATGTTAACTTATTTCTCAGAGAGCATGAACTCTGCGAAGGCAAGCTAGACACCTGACACACAAGGTTAAACTGTGCTCTAATTCTGGCTGCCCACCACATGAGGAGGTGCGCACTTTTACTCTGATATTTCGCTATCTGCTCAGGAAAAGTTTTCAGTGCATGAGACGGGTTGAAAGAATGTAGTCATGTACGGCAAAAGACCCTTAAAGATGTGGAATAACACATCACGGGTATTGTTCAAATGTTTATTTTTATTTTTTTTTATTTTTAAAAACTTTTTAAAATGTTTTATTTACTTCTGAGAGACAGAAACAGGCAAGGGGCAAGAGGGAGGGAGACACAGAATCCGAAGCAGGCTCCAGGCTCTGAGATGTCAGCACAGAGCCCGATGCGGGGCTCGAACCAGTGAAATGAACCGTGGGATCGTGACCTGAGCCGAAGTTGGATGCCTAACCGACTGAGCCACCCAGGAGCCCACAAATGTTTATTTTTAAATCATTTTTTTAGGTGCTAATTTTAAACTCTCTTCTGTTTCCATAGAGGGGAAGATGTGTCTTAGAAAGGAAGAGGTCTTTCTTCTTAGGTAGCCGTGCCCAGCTCCACCCAGTTTTGAAGCCAGTCTGACAGAGACCAATGTTTTTCCCGAGAGCTCAGACCCTTATCTGCTAGGTCTGGAACCTATCTTGTTGCTACACATCTGCACCGTATCTGGTGTATTTGGTGCTGAGCCTGACAAGCCAGAGCTAACCCCGTCTCCCATCGGACAGCCCAATTTGTGTGGCTGGGCTTCTGCCTCTGTTTCCTACTGAAAACTTCCCTCGTGGGCTGGCACTCTGCCCTGAGCCCAGCCCATGTGGCCAGCTTGACTCTGTCAGTTCCCCTCCCCTGGCAGGGGAACAGGGCACTGCCAGCCAAAAGGCTTCAACTTTCAGTGCTCTTACAGAACAAGCTTAAGCTTGCTGAAGATTAAGGCTGAGATTAAAGTTAACTCAACTGTTGGGAAATTCTTCTAATGAAACAGTAAAACTCAGAACCATGAACTCGTGCCAGAGCTAACTACATGTTACTATCCTACGCTGATTGCTGCCATATTGGTTCATTATGTTGGACCTTCTTGGATAGCTTGGATGGCTTCAATCAAGTTTGAATTCCCTGAGCTCTTTAGTCTCTGGACATGGGACAACTGGGCATCTTTCTAGAAGATGAGCTCTTGAGTCAGAACTGATTCCAGCGTCCCACCCTTCACCTCCAGCTCCTACAACAGAATCCTTGCAGAGCCTCATGCCATTTCCTCAGAGACTGGATTTCTAGCGTTTTCCTTCATAGGAACTGGAGTTCAAAAATAAATAAATCTAAGGATGGAAAAACACACCAACCCTTGCCGTGTTGCTCAGTCTTCTCTGAGAGGTTCCCACCTTAATATATCAGCATGTTTAGAGTTCTCTCACTGAGTTCCAGGAGCTGCCACCAGCTCATCAAAACAGGGTGCCCTTCTATGGTTTCCCAGCCCTTGTTCCCCGGACGCTGTCATTTCCAACTAAGAAGCTTTTTATTCGGTGTGCCTGTTTGCCAAAACTCATATAAATCAGAGTGTGCACTTTGCAAGACTTAGATTTGATTAATCTTAAAAAATTTAGAAGCTGCATGAGTGGGGTTTGAGATTAAGTGTGCAAAGATGTAGAGGAGCAGCCTCCCCACCAGCCTTCAGATTGAGATGGATGAGGAGCAATACCGGGTTTGAGCTGCCCATAATTGAAAAAGTGTGTGCCCAAAATATCACATTTATCCTTCCTTTCTCCAAGAGCCATAACTCTAATGCCTCTGTTAGAACCTCGGTAAAGTGAATGTCTTCAACTCTAAGCATCCCGGACACTCTCAGCATTTATGATACTTAAAGAACAGGGCCGGGAAGGCTGAAGATAAAAGGTACAGGGGCAGTGGAGGAGGGTCAGCTCCCTAACAGGATGTGGCCCCCAGGCATCCCTGGGAAAGTAGCATAAAACCCACACTGTAGCAGAGTGGGTGAGCGATAGGAAGGCAAATGTGAAACACACGAATCAGATCCGCTAACCCAGAGGCTGTGCCCGTAATGGCCACAGTGGTGCTTCCAGAAGGCGTCTGGGGCTACCTGGTGCCTAGCTCTGGGGTCTCCATCCACACTCTATTCTATGGAGGTGAGTGTGGTGCCTGAAATTGTGCGGCACTTTGGCTGTGAGCAGTGCAAGCCAGGAGAGAGACCAAAATGTGGGCCCCGGGGGCAGGATCACAGGTCTTCCTGCACTCGGTAAGCCCTGAAATGGTGCCAGTGGCACCTTCGGATGGAGCTGAGGACTGGCATTCATAGGAGCAGTCAGCAAACACCAGGCACCTGCTCTGTGCAGTCGTGTGCACGGTGTTGTGAAACACACAAATATGCATGAGAAACATGTACTGGCCTGAAGGAGCCCAGCCCAGGGTAGCTGCAGTCTCTTACCTAGCCATGCCTCTGCTGTCTGACTATGATTTTAATGTGCCAACACCTCATCTGCTTTCTGCTACCTGATCACCATCCCTGTCCTTTTCCACCTCACCCACCCCTGCTTCTTCAACTCCTGGTGCTTTAAATGACATAGGCAGGGGTGCCTGGGTGGCTCAGTCAGTTAAGTGTCCAACTTCACCTCAGGTCATGATCTCATGATTCGTGAGTTCAAGCCCCGCACTGGGCTCTGTGCTGACAGCTCAGAGCTTGGAGCCTGCTTCGGATTCTGTGTCTCCCTCTCTCTTTGCCCCTCCCCAATTCATGCTCTGTCTCTCTCCATCTCTTGAAAATGAATAAATGTTAAAAAAATTTTTTAAATGACATAATGCAGACTCCAAACTATAGACAACTGTAGATTTGACCTTGGACTTAGGATCTCTCCAGAAAATGAACTCTGCTCTTTGCTCTCTTTGGAATACTTAAATGTTGACACGTAAAAGTTCTACTAGTGTTTTGTGTGAATGTGTGTGTATTCACACTCATTACCCATACACGAATAATTCACAGGGGATATTTCTAGTTAGGCACAGGTCTGGGACTCTACAACCAACTTGCAGTGTGAATCATAAATTAAACGCAAGTATCAAAAAGTTGGCAAGACCCTTAACATGAGGTTTTATTTTCATTGCCAGGTCTGTTAAGTTCGAACAAAGGTCATGCAGAGTAGCTAAGTGGAAAAGTTCTATGTTAGAAAAAGAAAAGGGGCAGATTCTCCCTGTTTATTTTTATTTTTCAAAGGTATAATGCGAAGAGATGGTACAATTAGCATAATATTCTGACCAATCACTGGACCTGGTGGAGCTGGTAACACAAAGAACTCAGGGGCAGATTCATAGATACCTGACCCAGCCTGACATCCTGAGTGGAGAGGTCTGGGGGTGATTTTGACGTGCGTAGTCGGGAGGCCATTTTGAGAAACTCACACGCTCTGTGAAAACCTGCTGACCATCTATATGATGGGCCCGCGGGGGTTCATTTGACTATTCTTGTAATTCTAAATTTTTGTAAAACGAAAGTAAAACAAAACAAAAACCCATCCTTTCCCGGCGTGCCTAATTGCCCGAATGCCCCCACATCTCAGAATCATAAGCAATAAAGACAAAGGGGAAGGTGGAATTCTCTTCCAGCCCCCAGCTCTTGGCTCTGTCTGCATCTATGTGTGCCTTGAATTTCTTCCACACTTGTTGAAAAGCCACGTAGGGATGCTTACTCAGAAGTCTGGCCACTTCAGATCACACCAGATGACAGACTGACAGCATATACTTAGTACAGCATGTACTTTTGTCCTGGACCCTCCAGAGGACAGAAGAGGGGCCCGCCAGACCCACAGGTGTAGATGCATTTCCCCCACTGGGTGAGGAGTTGCAGTCAGAAATTCTTTTCCTAGGGGCTGAGAACCCAACATATGTGACTGATTAGAGCTAATATCTCATTTCTAATTCCATTGATTCCTTGAAAAGAGCAAGTCCCAAAGACATGGCTATTCTTAGCAATTTCACCTCCTCCCCCGCTGTGCTTCCTGCCTCTCAGGGAGGGAGAAGGTGGCCAGAAGGGAGCCTCGTCCAACGTGGGCAGCGAGTTTCGGTGGGGCACGGTGTCCGAAGTACATGCCTGTGGTCAGAGCCACACAAACCCACTCATGGGTCTCTCCTACCTCCTGTCTCTCCCATTTCCAAGCCACAGCTGTGGCAGACCGACCATCAATAACGAGAAGGCTCCTCTCAGGGCCCGAGAACTCTGTGACTTCCACATTCAAAATGTGTCCCTCCTCCCTAGCCCTTTAATCTTCCTGTGGTTTGGTAGGAAAGGCTCTTCGTAGCCCTTCTTTTTCTTACCGCGGGAAAGAAAGAGACAGCATGGGCCCCATCCATCCAAATAAAAAGATTTTAGGCCTCAGAGCAGATTTTTCAATGTAGACAGGAGGAGAGGATGAAACTGACTTGCTCTGTCAGCCCTTTCGAGCCTGTGGGGTCTACACACTACCTCGCCGGTCTTCCCTGTGGTGGCCTCAGTGAGTGCTTGTTAGGCTGAATTGAATCAATCACATAGAATACCCCTCAGAATTCTCCAGGTGTAGCCAGCCCTCACTTTGAGAGGCCCTGTGGGTTCACAGACAACGCCTAAGGCCCAGAACAAATGACCTGACTGACTTACTTCCAGCATGGCCGCCAAGGAGCTGTGTGATAGCAGTCAAGTTTCCTGACTTCTCTGAGTCTCCTTTTCTGCCTCAGTGAGTCCCAAAGCCTTGACCCAGAATTACTAAATGTTTTCTATGACCTCTTCTTTAAAAGAGATAAGAATAAAGATCCGAGTCAACACTGGCTTTCCCTTAAGTCAAAATTTCCTCCAGGTTGCCAGAGGCCGCCATATATCTTTGCATCCTGCTCTCTATTCTTCTGGCTTTGAAAACAGACCAAGTTGAATGCAACCTCATGGTTCACATTCATACAGCAAAAATCAGAGCCCCCAAAGCCAGCACCGGGGATAAAATGATGATAAATGGAAACGAACTTTATCATCCAAAAATACCCCCTCGAACTCTGAAGAAATATTGATAATAACTCTCCATCTGCTGAATAAATCAGAACAAGACTGGAGATCCTACCCTACATTGTTTGAGCATGGAGGACAGCCAGTAAAGTACTAGAGTTTCATGAAAACCGATCTCAGGAGAACTGACATAAATAAAACATGTCAACGTTTTAAAGAGGAAAAGAAAATAAAAGGGATAGCAGAAGTGTTTTCTGTTTATTATTATCCTCCCTGTGAGGAGCTTTTGTGGAAAGAGCACAGGTCTGGGAGTCAGGATGCTTGACTTCTAATCTAGTCTCCACCACAGATTCCCACGTAAACCTAGTGAAACCGTTCCACCTCTCTCTACAGCTGCCTTTCTTAGAGATTGCGAGGTGCAAATAAAAAATTAAATAAAACATATAAAAGTTTTTTGGGGGGTGGGGGAGCGGGGAAGTGCTTAAAACTTAAGATGCTATGGGGCGCCTGGGTGTCTCAGCTCAGTCAGTGAAGCAACTGATGTCGGCTCCGCTCATGATCCCACTGATGGTAGGCTGCAGTCCCATATCGGGCTCTGCACTGATATGCTGAGCTTGCTTGGAATTCTCTCTCTCTCTCTCTCTTTCTCTTTCTCTCTCTGCCCCTCCCCAACTCACACTTTCTCTCTCTCTCAAATAAACTTAAAAAAAAATGGCTATGATTACAACAGATTAATCATTAAAAAAAAACACAAAAAAACCTTAAGATGCTATGTGAATAGATGCTATGTAAATTGCCTGGCAATTTACAAATAATATGGTGGGCTAACTCCTCCAACTACTAAAGCGAAAGAGCTATGGGAGGCAGCAGCTGCTTTAGGGCGCCCCCTGCAGGTTGGCCCGGATGTTGACACCAGGCTAGAGCCCTTCCACCCACGGGACCTTACTCCCCGCTCTGAGCTCAGCCTGGATTGGAGGCTAGGCCTGTGGTGGGGGATGAGCCTAGCGAGTTGAGTGAAAATGCAAGCGCAGTTTAGTCTTTACTGCCGAGCTTCCTTCAACGCCATTATTAAGGTGCACCAAGTCTTAGATCTGTTGGGTGGGGCCCAGATTTTAAAAAGTGAGGCTCTGGGTTCTCCTTGCCTCTCACTAGCAGGGCAGGGCAGGGGGCGGGGAGTATCTGGGGTGGGGAGAGGAGGGTGTAGGGGGAGCCCAGGTTCTCCCGAAGGCATCTCAGGGTGTGGGGTGACTCTGGGTGACTGACAGTTGTTAGGGTATGAGAGCTCTGGCTAGGGGACCCCCAACAGTTTGCAGAACTTTTGGCTTAAATATGGATTCTTGGTGCCTCCAGTGAATATCTGGTATGTTCCCCACCCCCAAACAATGTCATAAATGTAGCCTACAGTCTAAATGACTAATCAGCCATATAAATGGACCAAAATATCTTCTGAGGCTAAAGTAAGAACAGCTGTAATGATTGTAGGACATAGTTGGAAACTCAAACTGGGATAAGTCCAATAATTTATAGGTATCTCTGCATGTTTACATAAATGTGGTCAAATGCCAGAATTACTAGTATGTACCATATGGAGAATAAAAATCATTCTTTTTGTGGGGGGAGTTCTCTTAGATATTCTATCTGGGAAAGAGCTTTGAAACTACATGGCACGGAAAGTAGTGTGTGCAATCTGAACTACATATAACGATCTCTGGGAGTTCAACACAACAAAAAAAATTCTCCTTTTTAAAAATTGGATTTTCCGACGTTTTCCTCTTCTTTATCCCTTTTCCCCAGATCCTGAGCTTCTGATGGATTGTTGGAGGCTTCTGCAGCGGAGGCGCACCACTATGATTCTCGGGCTTTGGGGATTGTACGGGGGCATGGGAGTGGCCGAGATTGTGTTTTGACTTTCTCATATTGATGCAGAGAGAAGGGATTCCCAAAGAGAAAGACAAGGGGATTTATTTATCACTTGGTTTGTCAGCCATTATATGGTCAATTTCCACAGGTTTTCGGTGGTTCAGAAGAAAATGCATTATTTAAACAAAATAAGTATTTCAAAGAATCATAGAATTTTGGCATTGGAGGGAAGTTAGGGATCATTATATTACAAATGGAGAACTGTTCCCCAAAGTAAAGTGACTTCTTTAAAATGTATTACTATCAGAGCCACAAATATCCACCTGGAAATGTGTATAAAGAGAAAAAATAAGTGGAAGAGGAAGAGAAAGATATTGGTTTCACAGAAAGACAGAGACAGAAAGAGAGAAAGACACAGAGAGAGGGAGAATAAAGAGAAAACAAGAGGGGCGCCTGGGTGGCTCAGTTGGTGAAGCTTCCGACTTCAACTCAGGTCATGATCTTGCAGGTCATGAGTTCGAGCCCCATGTCTGACTCTGTGCTGACAGCCTGGAGCTGCTTCAGATTTTGTGTCTCCCTCTCTCTCTGCCCCTCCCCCACTCACGCTCTGTCTCTCTTTCTCTCTCTCTCTCTCAAAAATAATCATTAAAAAAAAAGAAGAAAAAAAACAATGATGTGAGGAAATGAAGAGACAGTTTCTAAGAGGGCAGTGGACAGAGTGGTCGTTGCACAAATATGAGAAAAATACCACGGTAGATATTTAACAATATCCCATGCTTCTCTTTCTTGATTTCCTCTATATAATGAACCAACCCTCCAACTTACCAAAGGGGACATCTTGGAAGAATCCAGATTTCTGGGCAGTCCCGAGCATTGGAAAGCCTGCTACTGGCTTTGACAAATAGATCTTAGTCTAATTTGGACAGTGTCTGGAAGAGACTTGAGGAAGCATCTTTTCATTTTTTGATTTTTGCCCTTTTTTCCTCCCCTCAGCCACACCTGAACCATTCCAGAGAGATGGAACTCTCTAGTGATCCTATTCCCAGAAGGAAGCGGACTGCCTTGAAGCATCTGGCCTGGCGCCCTCATGTTGCACAGCACATAGCTCATCTTTCTCTATGCCCTGGGCAGCTGATCTGAATATAGAGTTTACATGAACTTCAAAGGAAGCTGGCAGGATGGGGTTGGGGCCTCGCTGCTTTAATCAAGATGGATTCAAAACCTTTGCTTATCGCGTAGAAAACTAAAACCAGCAATGGAGAACTAATTGACACTGACTAAAAAGGAAATAGCAATAGAAAAGGTGCAGGGAGCTCACTGAGGTTGGGTTTAAAGAAGTAATACCCTCCTAGCAGTTGATGATTGATTAAGTTTACTTCTTTCCTCCATAAATAATACAGCACATGGAATAAGATAGCCCCCTATAAGGTATGAGATGGGAAGTTTAGGAAAATGTGCAAAAGTTCAAAAGCATTGTTTCCACCTGCGTGTCATGGTATCGATATCCCTCCCTCCTTGAGCTTGGGACTCCCAGTTCCAGCTTCTTTGGAGCTGCACCCCTGGGCACTCCCCCCATGACTTGGTACCTCATGGGGACGTCACTCAATGCCTGCCTCTTCTCTTCTGCAGCTCTACTTCATATGGGGACCATGCGCATGGAATGCATCAAACGTTGACTTGGGTTCCGAATTACTTTTTTCCCAAATTGGTCTCCTTCAGGGAAGCACTGAGTCTGGTACTTTGGTGCTCAAAAAGATTTGTTGAGTAAATGAGAGAAAAAGAAACTAACTTGTCGTTCCCATAACCTTGCCCCAGCACCCAGCACGATGTGAATGACATAGGTAATTTCTGAGCGTCACTCACAGCATATGTTGCCCTGAGGACAAGATGCAGTCCCTGTGGCTCGAGACTAAGGAGTTTAGTATGTCCTTTGATGCTTGAGAGCTGCTCTGAAGCCTGTCGATGCCAGTGAGCAGGTGGAAGAGTTGAGGAAGAAAAGGAAGAGGTGCCTGAAGCCAGTCTTGGCCATGAATGCCTCGTCAACTTTGTAATGTTGTTAGTTCTCTCCTTAGAAGGCAAACATGATTTCTAGGCCCTCTACTCCCCTCACCCTCCCACAGATCTCAAAAGAGGCACGGTTCAAACATAGGACTCAAAAGAGAAAGATGGATACTAACAGAATGGATGTTTTTCGCTCTCCCTTAGGGAGTTTTTGCAAATCACACACAGAGAAACATCACCCACTTCCCCCACCCGGCTCCCACTCCGAGTCTGCTACTGTGCAGCCCCCTCAAAGTGAAGATGTGGCCAAGGAGCAGGGTCACAGAACACTCTAGGACTTTCTCCTGGTAGTCTGAGAAGCAGAGGAGAGGAAAAGAAGAAAGTAGAGAGAACTAGTAACCAAAGACAAACATCTCTAGGAATGTGATCAGTATTTTTTAAAAAAATTTTTCCAAAGAAGATATGTAAATAGACAATGAACACAGGAAAAAATGCAATACATCACCAATCATGAGGAAAACGCAAATCAAAACCACAATGAGATATCGCTTCACACTCACGAGGATGGCTGAAACCAAAAGAAAATCACAAGGGTTGATAAGAATCTGGAGAAACTGGAACCCTTGTATGCTGCTAGCTGGAATGTAAAACGGTACAGCCTTCTTTGAAAAACAATTTGGCAGTTCCTTAAAAAATTAAACATAGATTTATACGACCCAGCAATTCCATTAAGTATACACCAAGAGAGTTGGAAACATACGTGCACACAAAACTTGTACACGAGTATTCATGGAAGTGCTATTCGTAATAACCAAAGGGTGGAATGAACCCAAAGGTTCATCAACTGATGAGTGGATAAAATGTTCTATATTCATACAATGAAATATTATTCAGTCATAAAAGGAATGAAGTATTAATACCTGTCACAACATGGATGAACTTTGAAAACATAAGTGAAAGAAGTCAGAAAGAAAAGTTTATGCATTGTATGATTCCATTTATATGGCAAGTCCATAATAGGAAACACAGAGAGAAAGTAGCTTAGTGGTTACCAGTGGGTGGGAGGAGGGGAAAATGCAGACTGATTGCTAACAGGTGGGGGTTTCTTTTAGGAGTGTTGAAAATGTCCTAAAATTAGATAGTGGTAATAGATGCACAACTTTTTGAATACATTAAAACCACTCAACTGTATGCTTTAGAAGGGAAGATTCAGGGCGACTGGGTGGCTCAGTCAGTTAAGCGTCCCGACTTCGGCTCAAGTCATGATCTCACGGTGGTTCCTGAGTTTGAGCCCTGCATCGGGCCCTATGCTGACAGCTCAGAGCCTGGGGCCTGTTTCGAATTCTGTGTCTCCCTCTCTCTCTGCCCCTCTCCCCTTTTCACTCTCTCTCTCTCTCTCAAAAATAAACATTTAAAAAATTTTAAAGTGTAAATTGTGTGGTATGTGAATTACGTATCGATAAAAAAATTATAAAAGAAGACTTTGGAATTGCTCACAGGACATTTAGGGCCCTGCTGGGAACTCTAATCTCAACTTGAAAAGTTGATCTAGTTACAAAGAGCACCAGGCTCCTCACTCCTCCCCACCCCCACCTGCCACCCCCAACACAGCCCACGTCCACAATCCTCAGCTACTTCTAAAGGAAAAAAAATGGGAGGACAGACACTCTATGTGCAATTGGAGGTGAACTGAGCTACAGCTGACATTTTTAAGGTTTTGAATCCATCTTGATTAAAGCAGCGAGGCCCCAGCCCCATTCTGTGTGAGGGGGTGGAGCCAAGGTTCAACAGAGGAACGGGAATAATGGAAGATGAACTGCCAAATCTCAAGGAGGGATCCCACGCTGAGATGTAAGGAAGGCAGAGCGTCTGCAGAGAGGCCTCTTTTGAATCCCTTCCCGAGTATTGACTATATGTTAATATGGTCAATATACTCTGCTTTAGACAAGCAGGCTTGTCTGCCTGCTGGGCTCCCACATGGGTCCCCACATTGCTGGTCTAACCTCTCCCCTGGTTCAGGGGCTGCTGGTTCCCTGCCCTTCATTCCCTGTTCTCTCCTAGGATGTGTGACATCCTGGGAAGGAATGCTTAGTTGCTTATTTAACTATTTACAAAATCAGCTCTAAAAAATCAAATTGATGGCTAGGGAAGATGCGAGGGAACCAACTGTTTTTTTGAAAGTAGCTTTTATCATGTCTTTCCTATGCAAATGATACCACTGAAAAAACCGAAACTACGCGGGGACTTAAGATATTACAACAAATCATTGGAAAGAATAATAGCATTGGAAATCAGCATACCCTTTAAGGAATGAAGAAAGAGAGGATAAGACATCGATGAGAACTAATTTTACAAAAAGAAAGACATTGAGGCACACGTGCCTCCTGAAGAACACATCAGCCCTGAGGTCGTCATGCCAAAGAGAACCTGGATTGGGATGAGTGGAAACAGAGATGGTACGAACAGACTACACTTGGTTCTGGGGAAGCAATCGGCCAAGCCCAGATCATAGGAGACTACATGTATGTGATCCAGTTTCTTCAATAAATGAATTGTAAAGGAAATAAGGAGATGGAGGGGAAATTTATGGATTAAAAGATGTTTAAAAGATATCTATTATCTATATATCTATATGTATATCATCTATCTATATCTATACACCTATATCTTTATCTATATCTATATCTGTATCCGTATCTATATATCTAGTAAAACCAGTATTTAGGAATGTACACGTGTGTGTTAAGACTGTAAAGAAGGTGGGGGGCTCCTGGGTGGCTCATTGGGTTAAGCATCCAACTTCAGCTCAGGTCATGATCTCACGGTTTGTGGATTCGAGTCCCGAGTGGGGCTCTGTGCTGACAGCTCAGAGCCTGGAACCTGCTTCAGATTCTGTGTCTCCTTCTCTCTCTGCCCCTCCCCTGCTGGTGCTCTGTCTCTCATAAATAAATAAATGTTTAAAAAAAAAAAAGACTGTAAAGAAGGCGTGCCTGGGTGGGTCAGTTGGTTAAGCATCTAACAGCTCAGGTCATGACCTCATGATTCGTGTGTTTGAGCCCTGCATCAGGCTCTGCACTGTCAGTGCAGACCCTGCTTGGGATTCTCTCTTTCTCCCTCTCTCTCTGCCCCTTCCCGCTCTTGTGCACACACGCTCTCTCAGGATAAAGAAATAAGCTTTTAAAAAAAAAAAGACTGTAAGGAAAAGTGGGGAGTAGCTGCAATAAGTTAGAAGAGTGATTATTCTGGCAGGAAGAGAGGGGTAGCCGTCGAGAGGGAGGCATGCTGGGTGCTTCTGGAGTGACTAAAAAAATTCTGTTATTACGGACAGGTGTTTACAAGAGAGTTAGCCTTGTAGGAATTATTTCAACCTGTGCATTTGCCTTTTATGGTATTCTGTCACTCAGATTATATAAATGCTTAATAAAATGTTTTTGAAATAAATATTAAGTAAGGAAAGTCAGCTATGATGGGAGAGATGGGAAGAAAACTCAAAAAATGAAGAGGAAAACATTAAGAATAAGGGAGAAAAAGTCACCTTTATGACCATGCAATTACTTTTTATTGGAAAAACAGAACCCATTTCTCTACCATAAAGGTGATTCTTGGTGTCACCCAGGACTCCCCCCTGCAAAATGGACAATTAATTTGGCCACTCGTAGCTCTTGCAATGGAATTAAGGGGGAGATGGAAGAGCCTGTAGAGAAACGACTGAAATAGAGACTGGCTAGGTGATCGTACGTGCGGGCTGGGAGAATGGGAGGGGTCTTGAGCCCACCGTTTGGTAGAGGCCTGGGCAGCAGCACCTGGAAAGCACGGGGCACAGTACTGGGATTGACGCCCATCACCAAGACACCAGCCTCCCCAGAAGCAGCTGGAGAAGTCAGGACCCGTGCAGGGAAATGTCAACTGTGTCACAACCTTGGGAGCAGAGAAGTGAGGCCTCTGTGTCTGCCTGTCCACATGTCTGTCAGCGTGACATTTTGGGTCAATAAATATTCATCGGGATGCACCATTTCAGCTGACCTATGCCACCCCTGCTGCTGGAGGAGAAAATAAACAGGGCTTGTGGGTGCTGAGGACTTCTGCCCTCTTCAGAGCTGCCATTGTGCTCTGTGTGTGAGCCAAGAGCTCAGACAAAGTTTTGTCTCGTTCAGTCCCTTGGGACTTGGGCATCTAATATCTGGCATGGACCCAACTCCTTCCCTGTGGCAATAGAGTGCCATCAACATGTCAACTATGAGAGAATAACATTCTAGGGAAAGTTAAAAGTAGGTCAGTGAACAGCTCTGTCTGTACGTAACTTGCCAGTGGGAAGGTTCCCAGGTACAGTTTCTTTCTTCCTCTGCTGTGCCCTGGACACCTATCTCCAGACATCTGTTTGGCTTTTCCTCTCCTTGCTATTGCCTACATATCTGTCTCCACCACTAGACTGGGAGCCTCTCATTCAATTCATTTATTGAGCAATTCTTATCTGCAAAGCATTCTGCTAGATCAAGTGGCAAACAAAATAATACCTTACAGAGCTAAGAGACAGGTATTAAACACACATACAAATACAAGTATAAGTACACAGGTTGCAAGTGATAAGAAAGAAAAGACAAAGGTAAGACCAGTAATTACATAGGGAGATCTGAGTGCTACTGCCACACCAGGAAAGGCTTCCGTGAGAAAGTGTAAGTAGGAAGTGGCCAGGTCAGGCATGGGAGCATGATGCTGGGCGGGGAAAATGAAGGTGCCTTCTTGGGTGCTGGAAATGTTATTTTCCTATCATATCTACATGGTACCATATTACGTGATATGTGATAGATAACGTCTTCAACAAATGGTATTTTTCTTTCATATTTACGTGATGTATACAACCAAGCTGTAAACTTCAGATTTGTGCACTTTATATGTTTTACCTCAATTTTAATAAGAGGCAATGACATCCTTGGGAAAGGTATTTGGAGGACACGTGGAAGACAAAATTTTAATATCTTTAGAGAGAGAGAGCCCTGAAAACCAGTAAAAAACAATAAATAAAATTAAAAAAAAATCAGTCTATTGGTAGACAAAGGACATAAACACACAATTCACCAATAAAGAAATATAAGTGGGGGGTGCCTGGGTGACTCAGTGGGTTGTGTCTGACTTTGGCTCAGGTCATGCTCTCACGGTTCATGGGTTTGAGCCTCGCCTTGGGCTCTGTGCTCTGAGCTCAGAGTCTGGAGCCTGCTTCGGATTCTGTGTCTCCCTCTCTCTCGGCTCCTCCCCTGCTCGCACTCCGTCTCTCTCTCTTTCAAAAATAAATAAACATTAAAAAATTTTAAAAAAACAGAAATATAAGTGGAAAAAAATATATATAAAATATATTCAAGTAGTAAACTAAGAAATGCAAGTTAAACATTAAGGAGATATTTTTCTTCTAACTGAATAAAAATGAAACAAAATAAAAACAGTTGATAATACCAAATAGTATGACAATGTGAGGAAATTCACACTCAAATGTTGCACATATAAATTGCTACCAATTTTCTGAACCCAATTTTACTGCATGTATCAAAAGTCTTTTCAACTGTTTATTTTAAACAGCAATTCTGTTTCTCTACATTGATTGTAAGGAATTACCCCACATATGTATTTGGCTATACTGATGTTCACCATAATTCTCTTGATAAAAGCAAATATTTGGTAATTACCCCCACTGAGGCAATTAGTGGAAAAATTATCGTAGATTTATACAACAGAATGATATGCAGCCTTAACACATGATGATGGTGATCAATATTTATTGGCATAGAACGATGCCTGTAACATATTTAAATTTCTTCATTTGGGTACAGAATCATATATAATTGTTATATGTATATACACACAAATCTGTGTGTATGCACATGATATAGATACATACGTATAATATATATTCTATAACTATAACTATATCAGCTGGATGGATAGGTATGAATCAAAATGGTAAGAGTGGTTATCTGCTGGTAGGACTATTGGATGATATTTCTTTCCTGTAATTTTTCTCTACTTCATGAATTTTTCATAATAAGAATATATTTTATAATTGTGTGTGTATATACAAAATTTAAAAAGACACATCTAGCTAGAATAAGAATATATTTTACAATCATGTGTGCGTGTGCATGTGTGTACACAAAATTTAAAAAGACACATCTAGCTAGATTTTCTGGCAATTTTCATTTACAAGCTTCATCTACATTATTTTTCTTTGAACAGCATAAGCCTTACAAGATAGTAGTTACCATTCATCTAATGCAGGGTTTCTTACCTGTGGCATTGCTTTTTGCCTTGGTAGGGTAGTTTGAGGCTGTCTAATACCTTCCAAACATCTTTTCTGAGTATTGGGAGTTTCCTACATTGTGACTTCCAAGGTCAACCCAGAAGTCAGTGTCCCGGGCTCCCCTGTTGCTGACATCAGACATGAAAACTAGGTGTTGCCACTCAGAAACCCCTGTGTGAGTCCTCAGCTTGGAAGCTAAAGCTACATGGAGGTAGACATCAGTGGCAGCCAACCCAGGTGAACATGACCACAGGGGCTCAATGGCCGAGCTCCTGGCCTCCGGAACCAAGTTTTATCAATGCAAGCTACAACGTCTCTCCAAGAAGCAGAGTTGTTGCCAAGTGTTGGCAGCAAGGGTGTTTTCACTGGAGCAAATTCTATAGTCTGATTTGGTGTTGTTTCTGGCCTCATCATTTCTAAGGCTGGTTTTCTTGCCCTCCAGGGGATTCTGGGAGTTGCTTAATATTTTTACACATTATTTTTCTGCCTACACTAGCCAGAGTGGATTCTATTATTTGCAACAAAGAACTGTGCCTAATAGTATTACCTTCATTCCTGTTTTACAGATGAAGACATCGAGTCTTTACAAAATGCAGAGGGGTGCCTGGGTGGCTCAGTTGGTTAAGCGTCCGACTCTTGATTTCAGCTCAGGTCATGATCTCCCGGTTTGGGGGTTAAGCCCTGCACTGGGGTCCATGCTGACAGCACAGAGCCTGCTTGGGATTCTCTCTCTCTCTCCCTCTCTCTCTCAAAAATAAATAAACTTTTTTTTAATGCAGAAATTTCCCTAAGATCACACAGCTAGTGAACAGTGAGACAAGACACAAATCCAAGACTTTCGAGTCAACTCCTAAGCTCTTTGGGAATCTAAAAAAAATGGTATGTCAATATTCATCATGAAGCAAGTTCATTGACAAAAGCAAATGTTACCATTTAATGAGTAATTACTACATGCCCTGTGAAAGGGATCCTGGACATCATGTAAACACCCTAATTTACAGATAAGGAGACTGGGGCTTGAAATGTGATAGAATTGGCCCAGTGTCCCTCATGGAAGCAATGGAGAGCAGAACAGGGAGAAAAAAAAATCAAGTTTGCTGATCTTATTTTCTTTATATCAGTGCGGGATGAGGCCATTTCTTAACTCAGATAGAAATTCTTGTATTGCCCAAGTCCAGCGACTAAATGAAAATCTTGTTTAAATGTAAGAAGGCATAAATATTAAATGTATGAGGAACAACCAAATTTAAGATGTTGCTAACCAGTTACATGGATGCTCACCCACTTTGGGTGTAACCGAGAAGCCTAAAATAGCTTTTGAGGGAAAGCTCATGAGAACATTGCCTGGGGAACTGAGATGATATTTCCATCTGGCTCTGACTTTACAGAATCTACAGAATTTAATTGACCAGGTTTGATGCAAGAAAACTGTCCTTTCTGCGGAGATTGGGA
Source organism: Paguma larvata (assembly GCA_030068075.1). Taxonomy (NCBI): domain Eukaryota; kingdom Metazoa; phylum Chordata; class Mammalia; order Carnivora; family Viverridae; genus Paguma; species Paguma larvata. The sequence continues at coordinate 97,951,109 of CM057833.1, read as the reverse complement.
AAGCTGTTAGATCCCTTGTTAATCCATAGAAAAATGTAAGATCGATTATCTAAATATTTTTAGGTGAAAATATTTTAGAGTACACATAACTATCTGCGCATGCCTGGAGAATAACTTTTGTGTCAATAAAATCCAACGTGTGTTTTACCATCAGGACCATTTTTATTGACTCTGGGAAGAAAAATCTTATGTCATATGAAGAAAATTGAACCTTTAAATTTCTGATTCATTTCCCTTTAAATCATCCAAATATTGCTTTTTATGGGCTATGTAATAGCCAAACCGTCTCTAAGGGGCTATTAAAGCACTTCAAGCCTTGCTTCCCTTAAAATAAAATAATAAAATAAAAGTTAACATGGAGGAAGTAGGTTCCAAGTGAACCTTGGTCTACCAAAGATCTCGTCAGTCCAACATCTAAAATGTCTAACTGGGTTCTGAATTTTCTAAACTCTCCTTTTCCCATGAAGAGTCCCCATGGAGACTGCTTGACTGCTTAAAATGTGTCTTTTATCAGAAGAAGAATAAACTTGGTCCCTGAAATCAGAGCATCCTGGTTCTCTCCATCAGAAATTACCTTGAAATGTTTTAGAGTGAAGGTGTCATACCAATTTTTAAACCATATGCTTGTTTACATGTAATCCAAGAGACAATTATAGGAAAACTATACTTAACTAAGAGAGTCTATTTTTTCAAAACCATTGAGCGGTTCAAATAGTGGAGTGTGTGGTTCATTAAGGGTGAAATTAAGTAGAGTCATGTATTAATATGAAGTGGACTCTCTCTTCTTTACCACTATTTTTGAGATGAGTGCCTCTCAATGGTTGAAAGAAATCGGGTGCTTTTGCCTTAAACTGCTTTATCTTAGTTTTCTTATGAACCTACTTACATGAACGACTTGGGTAATTTGGAAAGAAGATTTAAGAAATTTAAGAGTGAAGAAGGCTTTTCCCAAACAACAGTTTAAGACATTGTGCCAATTTGTATAGCAGAGGAAATCCACCATACGTTCCCCATTTCCAGGAAATTGGAGAAGTGGCCATTCCAGTCTTGGGTTGGATAAAGACTACCTTGAATCTGAAGGTATGCAGACACAGATAACAACAGAACATCATACACAGAAGTCAGAGAAGCCATTCAGAAGTTTACTAACTCATCCCACTAGTATTTATTCAGTGCCAACTCTGGAAGGACAGTATGTTAGACACTGGCGATATGACACTGAACTAGAGAGACAGGCATTTTCAAAAAAAAAAATAACAGCAGATGACTAGAGATTTCTTTAGGGGTGTTGTCGTTTGGTAATTATAAATACTGATTCTGGGACTCTTTAGTTCATGCAAAGATGCCATATTTTAAGAGAAAGGAAATGGGGAAGTACAAATACCTATTGACGACTCTTTATTTTTAGTGCTGTGATATTCGGTCAATGTGTTGTATACCCACGAGTGCTCTTCTTATCTGGGATCCAATGGCCCCACTCATTATGGCACATATGATTCACTCAAACTTCTGTCATTTTCTGTTAGTCTGTATCTCACCCTAACCCACTCCCTCCCAGCTTTTCTTTGTCTCCTTCTTCACCACAACAATGGAAGTCACTGAGCTAGAACTCTCCCAATTCTTCTCCTTGCCACCTTCAAATCTGTCTAGGTCCTATATATGTAATGTAATTTTAATAAAAAACATCTATGATATATGAGAAGGAAATTGAAAATGATATCAAAATAACATCTTAGAAATGATAAAATGGAGGGAAAAGTGTGGATATTCACAGAAAGCTTGAAAATAAAAAGAAATGGGAGATAATGTACTAGACAATACAGTATACTTCCAAACTTCAATAAGTAAAAAGTTTGCTGCTTAATAAAAAAGGGAAAGCCAAAGAGATGGCATAAAGAATTCAGAAACAGACTCAAATATCTATGAAATTTTGGCTTATGATAAAGGTGACATTTCAAACTGGGTGAAGAGAGAAGAGAAGAATTCAAAATACGTTGGGCAACTGGCTAAACATTGGCAAAAATATTAAAACTATATTTCTCTCATCAAAAATAAATTCCAGATGGATTAAAGATGTAAGTGTATAAAACAAAAGATTTAGAAGAACATGAGGAATGACAGTGATCTTACCTTACTTCCCAAAATAACTGAAAAATAAAAGACACAGAGAAGCAACATGATTATAAAACACTGGACATCAGGCCACAAAGGACAGTAGTCTCTGAATGATGGACACAGATGACACAAATCCCAGGATTGCCCAGCTCCATGTCTAGAGAGAGTTTCAAGGTTGCGCTATAGGAAAGAGGAAAACAAGTATAGTCCAGGTATCTTTCTAAATTGTACAGATGGAGCTGGAAGTCCAGTGAGACCAAGACCACTGGAGCCATTAGCGAGGACAGAGTTGTACACAGGGAAAGAGCCCCGGAGGTCTTCAGAGGATCCCCGTGAAGTATGCAGCCTAGTTCTGCTCAGCAAATGTGTGTAAGGAAACTAGTAGAAACTCCAGAGGCTGGGGAGACAAACCCGAGAGAGGTCTATGCCTCGCAAAGGATTGGAAACCATTCCTGTGGCCAACTACCACAGTAAAAAACCTCAAAGCTCCCACGGCTTCAGGGAAAGTACTCAGAAGAGTTTGCCTTATTAATGGAGACAAATCAGGCCTAGGCTGAATGCTGCCCTGGTCCTACTTAACGAAGCTTAACAACAAGCTCTAAATGGATCAGTATTTACTGATCACAAGTTGGACCCTTTAACACTTGTGTTTACTCGAACGCAAGTAACGTAACTGCATTCTAGAACAAAACTCAAGAATATTTACTGGAATATTTCAAAAGTAATCACCATCCAACATGGTAAAATTCACAATGTCTGGCATCCAATAATAAAAAAAATTACCAGGCATGCATTGAGGCAAGAAAACATGATCCAATGAGAAGAAAAAGTCAGTCCACAGAAATAGACCCAGAAATGACTAAGATAATGGAATTAGTATACAAGGACATTAAACAAGTTATTATAAATATAATCCACACATTCAAGAAGTTAAAGAAGAGATTAGCATTCCAAGTGGAGATTTGAAAATTATATATATATATATATATATATATATATATATATATATATATATAAAGACCCAGTTCAAATTTCTAGGGGTGAAAACTACAATGTCTGAGGTGAAAAATACACTTGGAAATGACAACCGATTAGACACTGCTGAAGAAAGTATTAATGAACTTAAAGACATAGCAATAGAAGTAAGCATGAGTGATTTCTTAAGAAATAATTTAAAAATAAAGCATGTATTTTTTTTCTTTTTTTTAGAGAGAGAGAGAGTGTGTGTGAGTTGGGGAGAGGGGCAGAGGGAAAGGGAGAGAAAATCTCAAGTGGGCTTCAGATCAGCATGGAGGCTGACTTGGTGCTCAATCCTGTGACCCCAGGATCATGACCTGAACCAAAATCAAGAGTCAGACCCTGAACCATCTGAGCCACCCAGGTGCCCTGAAGCATGCATTTTTATACATGATATAAAATAAAAAAGCCAAAAAGGAAAAAAGACTGCCTATGTGACATGAGAATTAAAAGTTGCTTGAAATAAAACCTGAGCGAAAAGTTTAAAAGACACATAACAAAGTGGGTTGAAAATATGCACAGTGCATTTGAGAGTTAAAGCCAACATTCTAAAATTACAAAGAATCTTAAAATCAGTAATAAAAAATTAACAATTTTTTTCATTTGGGAAAATGGGAAAAATATGTCATATAGTTACATATTGCTATACTACAGATTGCCCCCAAATTTGGCGGCTTAAAATGAACAACAAACACCCACTATCTCAGGGTTTCTCTAGGTCAAGGATGTGGAGTGGTTAATATTAGAGGCGCCAGCTCTCATGAGGTTGCAGGCAAACTGTTCGCAGGGACCAGTCACCTTTGACCGTCTTGAGGGAGATCTGCTTCAAGCTCATTCCCAGAGTTGTTGCAGGGCCTTGTTCTTTGCTTCTATTGACTGAGACCTCAGTTTCTTCTCATAATGAGCCTCTCTATAGGTTACCTGGGTGTCCTTATGGCATGAAAGCTGCCATCTCCCAGTGAAAGTAGCTTAGTCTTCCTTATCCTTGTATTTATCATCTACTAGGGTCACTCAAATGGAAACTATGGTCATTTAAAAAATTTTTAAATAGTTTTATTTTTTATTTTTCTTTCTTTCCTTCTTTTTTAAATATTTAAATCTTTTTAATTTAAACTTAAATTCATACAGTGCAATATTGGTTTCAGGAGTAGGATTCAGTGATTCATCACTTACATACAACACTCAGTACTCACCACAATAAGTGCCCTGCTTAATACCAATCACCCATCTAGCCCATCTCCCTCCCAGCTCTCTCCATCAACCCTGTTTGTTCTCTATCATTAAGAGTCTCTTGTAGTTTGTTCTCCTCTCTTTCTTCTCTTTCTATACACACACACACACACACACACACACACACACACACACACACATATGTATATAACACATCTTCTTTAATTCATTCATCAGTTAATGGACATTTTGGCTCTCTCCATAGAGAAAAAACTGTTTATAATATTGATTGTTGGCTATTGTTGGTAATGTTACTATAAATATTAGGGTTTGAATCTGTATTTTTGTATCCTTTGGGTAAATACCTAGTAGTGCAATTGCAGGATTGTAAGATAGCTCTATTTTTTACTTTTTGAGGAACCTCCATACTGTCTTCCAGAGTGGCTGCCCCAGTTTGCATTCCCACCAACAGTTCAAGAGGGTTCCCCTTTGTCTGTATCCTCACCAACACCTGTTGTTTCTCATGTTGTTAATTTTAGCCATTCTGAGAGGTGTGGGGTGGTATCTCATCATAGTTTTGATTTGCATTTCCCTGATGATGAGTGACGTTGAGCATCTTCTCATGTGTTAGCCATCTGGATGTCTTCTTTGGCAAAAGGTCTATTCATATCTCTGGCCATTTCTTAACTGGGTTATTTGTTTTTTGGGTGTTGAGTTTGATGAGTTCTTTATAGATTTTGGATACTAACCCTTTATCAGATATCTTGTTTGCAAATATCTTCTTCCATTCTGTAGGCTGCCTTTTAGTTTTGTTGATTGTTTCCTTCACACAGTCATTTTTAAAAAAACACCCCTTCCTTTCTTATCCACTTGCCTCAGTTCGGGTTTTCTGTCTATACAACTATAACATGACAGTAATTTCATAGTTTTCCTACTGCTTTCAGTAGGTCTCACTTCCAAGATACACTTCACGTTGATACTAAAGTATTCTAAAGCAAAAATCTATCCATTTACTTCCATACTTAAAGCCCCTTGATGGCTCTTTATTGCCAACAACGATGACACCAAAATCAAACTGCTGTAGCTTATCGTTTAAGAAATTTACGGATCTTCTCCCTCCTATCAGTCGTGTCACCTGCCCTAAGCTGAGGTTTCTTAGAACTACATCCCTGCCACCAAGTACATAACACTAGGCCTTTGCACGTTTTTATTCCTTCTGCCCTGAATTGCTTCTGTTGTTTTTATGGCTGGAAAATTCCTGATGTTATTTTGAAATCAGATCAAATGGTATCTTCTCTAGGAAGGCTTCTTCTGATTCACTTTTGATCATTTCCTACTTTTTTTCAACCTGACATTGTATACATCTATCTATTATAACAATTGTTACAGCTTATTTAAATTACTCGTTAACATGTCTGTCTCCCCACTAAACTCTGGACTCAATGAGGCTAGGTCCTGTATCTTCTTTTGTCTTATGTTCTCAGGACCAGGCACATAAATTTTGTCTGTAAGTGATCATCTCAATAGACGCAGAAAAGGTATTTGACAACATTTAACATCCACTCATGATAAAAAGGAAATCTTTAATGTGACAAACAAATATATATCAACAACACACATAATGGTGAAATTATTTTACTTATGTGTAAATTAAAAGTCTCTCCTTTGAGGTAAATAACAAGCAAGATGTCCAACAATTTCTATCTTCTACTTTCTCCTAACCTTGCATTAGAGGTCTTAACCACTACAATAAGGCAGAAAAAAGAAATAATAGCTAAAAGGATTGGTTTAAAAAAATCAAAATTCATTGGAAGATGACAAGATTATATATGTAGAAAAACCAAAATTATCTACAGATTTATATTTAATAAGAACTTAGAAAAGGGGCACCTGGGTGGTTCGGTCAGTTAAGTGTCCGACTTCGGTTCAGGTCATGATCTTGTCATTCCTGAGTTTAAGCCCCATGTTGGGCTCTGTGCTGACAGCTCAGAGCCTGGAGCCTGTTTCAGATTCTGTGTCTCCCTCTCTCTTTCTGCCCCCACCTCTTGAAAATAATTAAACATTAAAAAAAATTTAGAAAAGTTACTGAATATAAAATCAGTACACAAAAATTCTTTTCACTTCTATATACTAGCCACAAATAGTTAAAAGTAAAAATATAAAAAGGATACCATTTTTAATAGCATTTAAAAAACTAACTACTTCGGAATATATCTAATAAAAGATGTGCTAGAGTTCTGAAGAGACAATTGTAACATTTCATTGATAGACATTAAAGGAGCCTAAATAAATGAAGAAATATATGTAATTTGTGATTTAGAAACTTTGATATCATAAAGATGTCAGATATCCCAAACTACTTTACAGCTTTAATCAAATTCCAAACAGGGTTTTGCATATGTATGTGTATATGTGCACATAACATGCCTGGGCATGTGTGTGCGTGTGTGTGTGTGTGTGTGTGTGTGTCATTTGACAAATTGATTCTATAATCAGTAAATAAATTGTGAAGGGCCAAGAGTAAACAAAACACTCATAAAGGAGGACAAAGAGGATGTATTCTTCTATCAGATGGCCAAGGTTTGTTACAAAGCTCGTAATTAAGGAATGTTACTTGAGCAAGATTAGCAATAGCCCAATGGAAGAGAAAAGAGAGCCCCTAAAGTATCATTCATATATAGGAATTTGATGTGTGACTGCAGGGCACTGAGGAAGGTACAGTCTTTTCCTAAACAGTGCTGGGGCAATTCAATACGCATCTGGGGGCAGAGCAAGAAGAAAACAAAACTGGATCGCTCCCTCACACAATAGCAAAAAGTCAATCTATAAACCTCAATGTAAGAGGAAAAATGTTTCAGCTTTTAGAAAATAGTTTAGGAAAATATCTATCTGATGTCTGCAATGAGAATTATTACCCGGGGGCGCCTGGGTGGCTCAGTCAGTTAAGTGTCCGAACTTGGCTCAGGTCATGACCTCACAGTTAGTGAGTTCGAGCCCCGCGTCAGGCTCTGGGCTCTGTGCTGATGGCTCTGAGCCCTGTGCCTGCTTCAGATTCTGTGTCTCATTCTCTCTCTGCCCCTCCTCTACTTGTGCTCTGTCTCTCAAAAATAAATAAATGTGTTAAAAAAATAAATGTGACACAAAAACATTAATCATAAAAGGAAAAGATTAATAAATGGACTACATTTAACCTAAGAACTTTGTTCATCAATAGAAACCATAAAGAAAGGGAAAGAACAAATCACCGAATTGGAGGAGGTATTTGCAGCGCATATGACTAACAAATCAATAGTATCCAGAAGACAAAAAGGATTCCTGCAAATAGATAAGTAAAAGACAAACCAAATCAGTCTAGCAGAAATACAGCCAAAAGGCTTAAAGACACAATTAACAAAAGAGGACATTTTAATTGGCTTATTAGCATATTCTCAGGCTCTCAACTTCAAGGAAATGCAGATTAAAATCACAATGAAATTCCCAAGTTCACAGAACTCAGTAAGTCTGATAATGTCAGGTGTGGCAAGTACGTGGAGTCCCTGGAATTCCCACAGTTAATGACAGTACAGATTAGTGCAAACTCCTCTGAAAATTGCTGTTAAGTTGGAAGTTATACACACCCCATGACCCAGAATTCTACTTCTGGGTATCTGAGCTAGAAACACTCCTGCCCTTGTCAACCAAATACATGTACAAGAATGCTCATAGCAACATGGTCCATATTTGCCCCAAAGTAAAGATAACTCACCTGTCCATTAATAGTAGAATGGGCAAACAACCGTCTTACATTCACACAATGGAATATTATACAACAAAAAAAAATTATACAGACGAACTGAAAAAAGTCAGACACGAAAGAATATAGTATCATTATACTTACGTAAACTTTAAAACAGAATAAATCCTAAACTATATTAATAAGAAAAATATTTGTAGGGGGGTAAAAACAAGGACTGTTTTGAAGGCTGGTAATATGCTATTTCTTAGTCTAAGCAGAGGTTTCCCATTATTTGCTTATTTTTATACAGTACATTTAAGTTCTGTGTATGTTTCTACATACGTAGGACATTCCGAAACTTGAAAAAGGGCTTTAACAAAAGATTACACAAGCTCAGCTAAACAAAACTATCACTTCATTTCTGCTTCACTTTATAGAAAACATGATTAAGAACAAAGTTTTCCCCTTTGCATCATGTGTGATTCTATGGTCAACACTGAACTTCACAGACAGGAATCACCCATAAGGCTGACTGATGTAACCACAAGGCCTGAGAATATTTAGATTCTCAAAGAATCTACCTCCAGGTCTATGGCCATACCGCCCTGAACATACCCAATCTCAGAAGCTGAGCAGTCAGAGCTGGTTAGTACTTGGATGTGAGACTACCTGGGAAGGCTGGGTGCTACAGTTAAAAAAAATTCTATCTCCAATAAATAAGAAATGATAGAAATATTGCTTCCAGATATATCTGACCTTCAATAGTATTGAACCAGTTTCTATATTTTAATTTATACTTTGACATTAAAAAAATTTTTTTTACTGTTTATTTATCTTTGAGAGAGAGGGAGAGACAGAGCATGAACAGAGGAGGGGCAGAGAGGGAGACACAGAATCCAAAGCAGGCTCCAGGCTCTGAGCTGTCGGCACAGAGCCCAACCCAGGGCTTGAACCCAGGAATACGAGATCATGAGCTGAGCCGAGGTTGGACACCCAACCGACTGAGCCACACAGGCACCTCTACACTTTGACATTGTTTACATTTATTTTATTTTGAGAGAGAGAGAGAGTGCATCTGTGTGTGTGAGCGGGGGAGGGGCAAAGAGAGAGGGAGAGAGAATCCCAAGCAGTCTCTGCGCTCAGCACAGAGCCAGATGCCGGGCTTGATCCCATGACCCTGAGATCATAAACTGAGCTGAAATCAAGAGTCAGGAGTTTAACCGACTGAGGGGCCCAAATGCCCTTACTTTGCAATTTTTAATAGAAAATTTAGATTGTTTTAGTCCTAATTCCTTAGATAAAGAACTTGTCTTTACGTAATAATAATGGAGATAATAATAGTGATTGCACCTAATTGCCTGAGGTTTAACTGAGAATGAAGTGTGTTGTGCCCCTGCTGTGCTCTGGTGCATCTTCTATGTGATCTGGTCCAATGTCCACTGCAACCCTACGGTGCTAGGCTCCTCGGAGTTGCTTCGCAAGTGACATTCACACAGGTTAGGTAATTCATAAATATAGCTAAGAATCTAATGACTCTCTCTAGGATTCAAAAGCAGATCTTCTTGATTTTCCACATTATGTGTTTCCTGCTATCCTGCATTGGCTTCCCTGAAGAACTCAAAGGATGCCAGGCTCAACATATTAGATAAGCTGCAAAGTAGCAGCTTCTCTGAACATCTGTAATGCACCAAGCACAGCGGTGAATGCTGCATAAAATGCAAAAGGCGTACTTGAGAGCGTCAAAGGGGTGCAAGACATGATGCTTAAGGAACATGATATCCCTTCAAGCCTGAGATGCTCGGATTCAGGCCAACTGAGAAGACGATGAGCACACATTAAACAGCTAGAGAGTGTGCCAAACACCATGCACTTAAGATCAAAGCTGTGTGATACAGAAGCAGTAGATCTTGCCTCCCTCTTTGTATTTCTTTTAACTTTTAAACTGTTGAGATTTGTATCTGTGACTGACTTCCACATGTAGCTTGGCCATAAACTATGAAGAACCGTCCCCTGCATAGTTTGGTCTCATAACAGAACATTAGGCTTCAGCTATTTCCACCCTAGTGATTAGGCCAGAAAGCGTCCAATGGAGCAGTGGGCTGGGAGTGGGTGGGGAGAACGTAGACCTTCCCTAGATTAAGGATGAGAACAGTGGTTCCTAATCAGAGGTGACCCACCGACCACCACCAGTAGATCCGAGGAATGCTGCCACACATTCTTCAATGCACAGGGTAACACCTCCCTCCCCACCCCTACTGCCCCAACAACGAAGAACTATGTGGATCAAAATGCCAACAGAACAGGCTTGAGAAACCCCGGCCTCAAAGAACCCTTAAGAGAAACAGAACAGAAGAGAATTTGGGAATGCGCCTGGTGATTACAAAATTCTTCAATCAGCAGAAAGCAAAAGCGCACACATATACCATTGGTTAGAAGAGATGATGGAAGATCTCAATTAATAATAGCAACCCAAAAAATTACCACCAAATGGGCATAATTTATGAAAGTTCTAATATAACTTTTAAATAAACATTTAAATAAAGCTTTAAAATGAGCACACACACAGAAACACGCATGACAAACCAAAAAGCATACCGTACTCTTGAGGAGAAGAAGCAATATCATAAAGTTGCCTACTTTCCCTAAATCTATAAAGTTACGATACTCTGATTTTTTTTAATGCCAAAATGATCTTTCTGAACTAGAAACCTGATTCTAAAATTCATATGGGAGAAAACAACAAAGAGAACAGGGAAATTCTGAAAGACAAGAGTAATAAGGGGAATTATTTCTATTAAACAATCAAATAAATTTTTTGGTGCATTATTTTATAAACTAAAGCCAGTTTATTATACAATATGTAACAGAAGGAAGAAGGAAAACATGATCTTTCTAATTTCGCCACTCAGAACTCAGTAACTAAATGTCTTTTTGGGTGGAAGGCCAGTCTTTTTTAAAAAACAATAAATCAATTTTGAAGCTACAGCTAATTAAAATAATGTGATATTAGCATGAGAGATAACTGAAACAGATTAGGAATTTCAAGAAGAGGTACAAATGCAATGGAGATTTTATATATTTTAAAGGTAGCATTTCAAATCTATCAACAAAAGATAGATTATTTAATAAATGATATTGGGACAATCGGGTAGCCATCTGGAAAAATATAAAATTTGATTTTCCTATCATTTATATGAATACTAGAAGAAACTTTTTTAGAGAGAGAGAACGTGAGTGGGGAAGAGAGGCAGAGGGAGAGAGGGAGAGAGAAAGAAAATCCCAAGTGGGCTCTGTACTGACATGGAGCTCAATCCCACAACCCTGGGATCACAACTTGAGCCGAAAACAAGAGTCAGACACTTAACCGACTGAGCCACCCGGGTGCCTCAAAACCATGGGATTTTTAAAAAGCAGTCTCAAAGTGGAAAATGCTTTCCTAAGTATGTCACAAAACCAAAACCCAGGAATCATGAAATGAAAGGTGAATATATTCATCTATGTAAACAGAAAAGAATGACAAACAGGAAACTATATCTGCAACTTATATCACAAGGAGCTAATCTCCTTAGGATATAAAGAATCCCCCTAAGTCAATAGAACTCCAACAACTCAATAGAAATGTAAAGAAAGGAAATGGACTGTCCACTGAAAAGGGAATTCAAATGGCTCTTAAGTTTATGAAAAGAAACCCATCTCACTCATAACAGATACACTAAGATGACTTTTCACCCCAACAGAATGTTGAGGTTCTAAAAAAGTGTGTGTGTGGGGGGGTGGTATGGGGAAACAGACATTCTCATACATTAGTGGTGGGGGTATACGTTGACAAACCAGTCAGATTCGAACGAGACGACCTGATGCACATACCTTTCAACCCAGGAATTTTATGCTACAAATCTACTCACACATGTGCAAAATATGCAAGTTATTCAAGAGAGGCACTGCCAGTAATAAAATATTGGTAAGATCCCTAGATGTTTATTGATAGTGACCATAAAAAGTCACAAAGAATATAAATCCTCATTAATTGCAGGCCACAAAATTATTGCACATTTATGGTATGGATACTACATAGCCATAAAAAGCATGGAAGGAGCTATTTATGTGTGAATATGGACCGCTCTCCAAATCTACAAGATATATTGCCAAGAGGAAGAGCAAAGAGGAGAGTAACCCATACAGTGTATCACCATTGGTCTAAAAATGGAGGTTTGGAGACACACATGCACAACAAACATATCGGTCGCATGTGCATAAAATATCTCTGGAATGGTACAGAGACAAGTAACTTTGGATGCTTCTTCAAGGTTGGGTGACAAGGTGGTGAGCACAGAAGCAATACTTTCTGTTCCTCGTACACACTTTTGTTATCTTTTGGATTCTGAACCAAATCTGACTGTCACCTGTACCAGTCAATCATCAATCAATTAAAGAATTCGAAAACAAACCCCAACGCGGTCATCCTGATTTCCAGCTCTGGACCAGCCAAGTTTCCTGCCCCTTTCTCCGCCTCTGCTGGCCCTTTCCAGGCTGTGGGATAGAGAATTTGGAAAACGGGCATATCTTTCTCTACACGCATCAAACCAAGGCTGGAGCACTCCATGGGTTTGCCACAGCCTGCTTTTCAATCCACAGGGGTGGAGAATTTAGCTTATTTTTAAATTGGGTGGAATTCAGAAAAGAACTGCCAAAATGATTAAATGGACTGGAGAGGCTGGTTCATAAAGAAAGATGAAAAGACAGAAATGTGTGTAATTTGGCTAAGTGACAGCAGGGCCAGGCTGTGGTTAGCACATAGAAGTATTCAAACACCAGGGCAGGGGAGCATTCATGGACATAAATGGGGGGGGGGAATGAAAATATGAAAAGAAAAACAAAATGGCTTGGTCTTTCTGTCCATCTCTATCTCTGGAGCAGCCTCTCCAGGAAAGCAATGGACATGTTGTTCCTTGCACAGTATCTTAGGAAATCTTACTGTGGTGGAGTGTAAAGCCCACGCCAGCTCCCAGGCCGGGGCTTAGAGGTCAGCACAGAGGTTTGACTTTAGCTCCCTTTCCCGCTACCGTGTCCTGGACCCAAGTGGCCACTTCGCTTGCTCTCTCCCTTCTGCATGCAGACCCACTGAGGGTCAGACAGTCTTCTGGGGGGAGGGGCCCGTGCAGAGTATATTAATCATCCGTATTTCAAAATCTTGCCAGGTACCTATGATGAAGCCAGAAAACAAGATTGCCCTTCCCTACTACTATCGAAGAGTTCCCGAGAGTTCATGACTGTTCTACTAGCAAGAAGCGACCGCTGAGATGACCAGGGTGACACAGACCAGCTTAGTGGAAGCACTGGACTTTCTGTCCATTGGGCCCATCTCTTCTAATCAGCCTCTCATTAGGCCTATTCCCGGAGCACACAGAATTACGTTACTGCAAAGTCATTAAAACGAGTCTCATGAAGGTTACTTTGTTCATTTGGGATCTGCCTGCCTGGTCTTCTTAGCTGCTATATGTCCCATCCCTCATATTTCTTATTAACTAAAGCTCTATCCATATTCCCTTGAGCTTGCATATCGGTGTGCCAGGATATATACCAAAGGACATACATAGCAACGTGGCAGTATATATAAAAATCTCTCTGTGCATGTATGTGTAAACGCAACAGTCTGTGCGTGCATTTCTGGGTTAATACCCATGTGTTGCTCTATATCTAAGAAGATGCACATATGGGTGAGATGAGCCAAGAACTAGATGAGCCAAAAATAAAATTTAAGAAGCACTCTTGTAGGGATTCCAAAACTAATACTTAAGAGTATATTTTAAAACCATTTGTGGTTTATGTTTATTTAAAGTTTTCTCCATCTATCAGATGAAGGAACTGAGCTGTGGCTGAAACTGGGCCCAGTGTGCTTACTATTGGCAGCAGCAGGTGAAGCCACACCCCTATGGGCAGAGAAGCAGGTCTGAAGGAATAATCAGTCTAATTCTCAATTATCCTGAAAAGGCTTCTGGGTGAGGAGATGAAAAATTGGCAGTTCGGTACTAGACTGTAGGTGAGGAGAGAATTACTTCATTCTGGGCTCTGGTTCTCTTGGGAAGAGGCTCTGAGTCCAGCCATGCTAAAGGGCTTTTCCCACACAGTGGAGAGGAGCTGGACTCTTCCATATGCAACCAGGTCAGGAGTCCAGTAGCCCCATGGCAGGGGAGGAAATCGGGTTCCTCATCACTGTCCTGCTGTGATTAGGTTTGCCTACAGATCACACAACACCCAAACACGCACAAAGAGGTCCAGAAGTGATTCTTCCAAGGATACAGTGATGACTTCCCCAAGTCATCGGTGACTCCACCTTCCTTCTGCTCTACCATCCTCGGCATTTGACTTCCAGCCTCCAGACCACCTCATATTCCAATATGGCTGCTATAATGGAGCCCGTGTCAAAGCACAACTTTGGAAGGGGAAAAGGAAGCATCTCTCAGTTTTAGCAGCCCCAGCAACGAGCCCTCCCAGAAGTCCACAACTATTGCGTTAGCCAGAACTCAGTCTTATGACCATACCTAGCTGCAAGAAAGGCCTGGAAAGATACTCTTTTAGCATGGTTCATCACCATTTCAAATAAAATTGTTTTTCTGTAACAAAACAATAAGAACAGAAAGGGAATTGGGTGGAAAGTTTTTCTGCAGTATCAGGGCAGAAGTGTGGCCTGTAGCAGACTATATAAGGATGGATAGCTGGCAGTTGAAGGGTGATTTTGGCGTATATATTCCCTTTTTGTGTATCTGGGGTTGTACCAAAAAAAAATGATATTAAGTGTTACAATCTGTTCTTGGCTGTGCTGTTAGGTATTACAGAAAGGGTCTGTGTCCACGCTTGGGCAGCACCCAGAGGCTGTGACGGCTGGTAGCAGCAGTGACCTCGGAAAGCACTGGCCTAGAATCACACAGAGCTTTCTAGAGCAGCAGAGCCACTTTATACTCAGAGACTGGGTATCTAAGTTGTGCTTACTGACAAGGGGGACATAAGCAAGACACCTTCTGGAGACTCCCTGAGAGGCGTGAGAGGGTCGGAGCACCTCAGAAGTGGACTGGGACTGTTCCACAGGGAAGGGTTACCAAGTGAGTGAACTTTGGGCTGAACCACGTGTGTGACCTCCTTTATAACCATGGACAGGTGAGCCTGAGGGACACCTGAATGACCTGAAATAAAGGAAGCGTTTCAAAATGGTATGTTCTATAAGGAAAGAATCGGCTAAGGACATGTGAATGCATGCATTGTAGACTAAATTCCAGCTTTTTGAAGTGAACAGTGGTTGGCGCTCACTTTGTTGATCGGTGATTTTCAAAGCATGTTTCGCGGAACTCTCTAGTTTTGGGGAGTACCTCAGAGACCAGAGGCTTTGGTCCCCAAATATTACAGAGCTTACAACTTATTCATATTTTTGCATTCCACATAACTTCTCATGTCAAAATTATTTCCACTTCTCTAAATATTAGACATTTTGACGTTGGTATTATGAACTTATTAATGGTGATTATCTAATAAAGTTGGTCTCATTATCTTAAATGCAGAAAAACTGGAAAAACTGAATAGGAGGACATGTAGACGAGTAGGGCAGACAAGAGTAGGGTGTATTACACCTACTCTTCTGGAAAAAAAAATCCCAGACTAAACCAATATACACTGAGATATGCAATACCATTCACCGTGATTTAGGTATGAAAGAAGGTTCTGGAGATCATCAACTACAAAATTTAGGAGGAGAGGAAGGAATTTTACATGAGGACAAGCTTTGGAAACTCCTATTTATTCATCTGGGAAGATGAAAGGAGTGGCGGAGGGAACGGGCAGGTGGGGTGTGCCGTAAAAATCTGATTAACGTGTTCCAAGCATGGAGGGTATAGAAATGGAGAATCATAGACCCTTCAACCAAATCCTGGAGTACGACACTTGGTGAAGCTCCTTGAATTTAAAAGAAGGAGATATACAACAAATAAAAGGAAGTACTACTCCATCCATATGGGTTGAACATAGGAATTGGGTATAGAAAAGATTGAGAGACATTGTGAGCCACATGAGTTCTTCTGGCCCTGACTTCAGTGAGTGGCTCTCGGGATCCTGTACTAGGAAACTGAAGCAACCTAGAAATGTCCTAGAGTCCATCCTAACGTTTTGGAGCCAGTATTTTTCAGGGTAATCATTCATTTCCACATCCCACAGCCCACATAGAATAATGAATCCCATCATTCTACTTTCCAACTCAGACACTGGTCTGGGAGGACCGTGGGCTGACACGGATTCTTACGAGTGTGTACATAATGGAGAGTTACTGGTATTTCCTCTACCAGCCAAGTTTTCCTAAAGCAATGAGATATAATGTCAACCAAAGCACAATGTGTAGTACACATGCTGGTAATCTCAATGGAGGAACATACACCTGCTTTGCTTGGTTGGGACTATGCTTTGATTATCACAACACAGATCATAATTACGACAAGCAAGTATTTATGTCATGCTATGTTAATAAGAGTGCTTTTAGTAATTGCTACATACAGGCCATTCCTCCTGATTAAAAGTGAAATGCCACACTGAATGCTTTCCACAATGAATTCAAATAATATAGCTGTACACAGATAGCTTTCTATTTTATTAAAACTGAAACACTAAAATTCCTGCAGGAAAAAAAAATCAACTTTGTGATTGCCAATCCAAGGCTCTGTCTTCGAGCACTTCGGTTCCCTCTGAAAGAGCAGGATTGGAGCATGGGAGTTTACTGAAGAATGGAATTATTGTGAGACAATGGAGTTGCCTGCAATTGGGAGCTTTGAGGAGGCGGCTTCCCATAATCAGTGGCAGGAGATGTGATTCAAGCTACTCTGGAGAGACATTAGCAGTCCTCTTAAGACAGAATCTG
The DNA here is from genome assembly GCA_030068075.1 of Paguma larvata. Classification (NCBI taxonomy): domain Eukaryota; kingdom Metazoa; phylum Chordata; class Mammalia; order Carnivora; family Viverridae; genus Paguma; species Paguma larvata. The sequence goes on along the minus strand of CM057833.1, from coordinate 97,934,196 downwards.
CTCCAATACTGTGAGAAGTGTGGCCCTTCACAGAAAATACGGGGATTCCTGCTGAACTGAAAAGCTGCAAGTGACCTTCCAAATTCACCTGGTTCATCCCCTTCAGGCAGAAGCCCTTAGAACCCACGGTAATTCAATGATGAGGCAGCCTAGAGAGGGTGCATGCATTCCGGAATCACTCCAACGTTAAGAACTTTACTGCCAAGAAATTCCTCTTGGGTTTAAATATAATTTTTCATGGTATGGCTCATTTGGTTTTGTTGCTGTTTTCTGTTTTCTTCTCCCAAGAGAAAAATATGCTGATCAAGTAAGACTAAGGCGCCGAAGGAAAACGACCTGCCTAAAGGTGGTGAGTTCAAAACTAGACAGTTCATTCTATCTCCATTCTTTCCCCCAGATCTAAAGAACAGCAAATGTTTTTCTTGGCAGGCTGAGGGCACTGGCAGGAGGCAGCTGGTCTACCTGTTTGTGGATAACTAAACCCCTTACGGCTCAGGGTACAACACACCAGGGAATCATTTGCTAGTGCCCACCAAAAAGAAAGAAAAGGGTGGAAAAAAGAGGAAGGAGAGCAGCAATTTAAAAGTCGACAAAAATACTGAGCTACGTGAGGGTGAGCAGGAGGTCTCTCTTTCACCCAGGTAATGATCGTAGGAGCCCCATAAGGAGATGGTTAAATCAAACACTGAGATGACTGCTCTTAAGAGGGGAAAAATATGTCAATCACACTTTGCCTTTGACACAAGGAAATTCCTTGAAACTGAGAATGGAGAGTGGTAGGGAGGGAGAATGTCTCCTGATGTGGGTGGCCAGGAAACCGGGGGCCAGAAAAGCATGAGAGGAGAGAGGGAGAAAGAGACAGAGAGGGGAAAAAAACACAAGATTGAATTCTAATCAAAATGCTATGAGGCGTTCACACCAGGCCTTGAGAGAATATTAACAAGGTTACCCGAGGGGGGGCCTTTAGCCCCAGGAATTATTAGTGAATATGGAATTATATTTGCACAAACATTACCAGATGCAAGGAGCTAAATGTCCTGCAGATGTGGAAGGAGCCAGCGTATGTTCCAAATAGGCAGCAGCTTTATTTGTTTTACCCTTCTTATAAGAGGCTGGGTAGCACGTTTCTGAGGGGTTACATTTCTGGAATGACCACCATACAACTAGGCCCCCGTTTCCCCACTGCTGCTTGCACCGGCCTCAAAAATATCTCAGCCCAGGACCACATGGAGTGCCCTTGAGGCAGGTTTGACAAACCAACCAGCTTACCTCTACCATCTCTAGGTATTATGGTGCTCCCAGGGGGTCATGGAGCTCCCAGAAGGGATTTTTTTGAAAGATGAAAGTGTTCAGAGTCAGGTAAATCACAGTAATTTCAAAGAGGAGCTGTAAACTCAAAGGTAACCAGCTGACATTGGGAGAAAACACTCAGAAAAATACAGAAGGAACAAAGAGTTTCCTTCTGATATGTCACCACCACATCCTCAAGACTCCGTTTAATTTAGATTCTCCATTACTAAAGGAGACACTATCTCGTCTCTGTGTTTGGACAATTGCTGCCTTCCAGAGTTTCCTGAATTTGTAACCCCAAGTCCGTACTGTTATCTTGCTCACTTTGAGTAATACTAGCCAATATGGGGGACAGAATTGTTTGGCGCACCCATGTGACATGTAGAGATGGTTGACCATGAACCAGGGCATAAGACCCTTCCAAGGCTCTATCAATGTGTGGGCATGGTTATATGTTTTTGTAAAGTTTACAAAATTATTATTTTTTTTTTGAGAGAGACATAGAAACAGGGCATGAGCAAGGGAAGGGCAGAGAGAGAGGGAGATACTGAATCTGAAGCAGGCTCCAGGCTCTGAGCCATCAGCACACAGCCCGATGCGGGGCCCGAACTCATAGACCGTGAGACCATGACCTGAGCTGAAGTAAGCCACTCAACCAACTGAGCCACCCAGGCACCCCTAAAGTTTACAAAATTAAAACATTTAACACTAATTTTTTAATTGGTGACTGACTTGCCCACCGCCACGTCTCCCTTTGTGAAGGCTGGCTTTGGAGTTGAGTTGAAGATACATTTAGTTTAAGTGCCATGCCATGTATTATGTAGCTCACATCACTTCTGTGTATAGTTGATGCTAGCCACTGGGTTGTAGGAATGGATTTTAACTCTCTTATCCTCTGTTCGCTCAGTGAGCTTGAGGATCATGGTATATTATGTTGGGATGTGACTGCATTCTATAATGCCCAGTCCTGAGATTAGGAGGACAGAGGAGGAGAAACTAGAATGTACAGAGTCAGAAGCAGGCCCATGAAGGACTTACCTAAATCTTAACTCTTTCATGAAAAATCTTGTTAGAATTTTCCCCAAATTTGACAACAATCGTAAAATTGTGTGGGGCATTACAAGCAAGTTGTGATACTGAAAAATTTTTTTCTAAACTATTGATAATAAAAAACAAATTTTGACAAATCATACTAGAGGAAAGTTAAAATACATTCTCATTCTCTTTATATATTACAGAATTTTTGTCGAACGAAGAGGCCATCAGAATACAGCACATATATATATACTGTGTATGTGTACACATACACATACATACACATGAAACAGGGATTTTGGGTAGTTAATAAATTTAAACATCATGTTGTTTTCCTGGATTTTGTGATGTTTGTGGTTATTGTCAATTTGTTGGGCTTTTTAAAGTGATTTGTTATAATTTCTTTTCTCATTCTAAGTAAGTATTTGCTTTACTATCTAATTTTATAACCAGAATTGTGTATTTTTTCCTTTTGTGTGTGTGTGTGTGTGTGTGTGTGTGTATTCTTTTTCTTAAAGATGGCCTCCAATATTGTAGAAGCTTTAGACCCAATATGATCCAAATTTGCTTTTGGTGCCACACACCATGTAAATACTTAGAGATTTTTTTTTTTTTATTTCACTCATCAACTTATAAGGTAGGACTTGTTGATACCATTAAAAAAAAAAGAGGAACCTCAGATTTTCAGGCATGGTTTCTATCTGGATTTGAATCCAGGGTCTGTCTTATGCCAAAGGAAGTAGATTAGTCCTTGCCCTAACTGTATTTCCTACCCCCACCAGAGGGCATGCTGAGTCCTTAAGTAATCTTTCTGTGCTTTATCTAGTCAGGTTTAAAAGGCTTCCGCTGACACCTTTCCCTCCACCACCCTAACCCATCTGTCCCCTCAACTACCTCATTGTTAATAGATCTGAAAGATTTCACTGTCAGAAACCTTTTCTTCATTTCCTCTCCATTACTCTGAAATGTGCCCCGTGGACCTCTTGGTCAATCCCTTCTTCTTGTGATGCTTGACAATTTTTTGGTGATTACACTCCGTAGAAAGAAACAGGAAAGACATTTCAGTTCATCCGGGTGGAAGAACATACCACCTCTGAAATCTTTCTTTTTCAATTAAAATTCAAAACACACCTCTTCCAAGAAGCCCACCACGTTAATGGCAGGCAGTAAAATCTCCATGCCATCCTCTCAAAATATAACTTGCTATTGGCTCTTCACGACCACCCTGGATGTGTTTGCTTATATCTCTTTCTTATTAGAAAACTCAAGATTAGCAATGCCTTACAATCTTTACTACTTAAACTTAAATGCATATTTGGATTCCAAACTTTTTGTGGGAACTCAGTCAAACATTCATACCATGTGGAAGGAAGTGAGGTCTGTTTTTTTTTTCTTCAGTACACCTCAGTATCGATCATGTTGCTTCCAAAATGAAAACTATGCCAGCTCATTTTGTGTAAAAACAGAAAACCTCGCTTCTGTGGTGAAACGAAAGCTCATCAGCCGCCTGGCCTGGTTCTCCCAAATTCTAAGGCACGGCTTTAACTCTTTTAGTTAAATAGCGGCAAACAAAAATGCTTCAGTTCCTCTATCTGTGAAATAAGAATTGTGTTATTTCTTTCCCGTTTGCCTCACAAAAGTCTCATGGGGAACGGGAGTTAGATGATTAATGACTTAAAGCTCTTAGGCAAACACAAAATGCTTAATAAAAATAATCCCTGGTTGCCACAGTGATAGGCACCAGTGACCTGATGCTAAACCTTGACTGAAATGGAAGGCAATTCAGATAAACTTTGGGCCCTGTCCATGAATTCGGGCTTCTTTTCCCCTGGTGAGGACAATCCGGGCTCATGTTCCTTGACTTTCTCCACTGACGGGCCCCTGCTTATGGCCCCCACAGGCTCAACCCCAACCCCCAAGTTATATGAAATCTAGCTTCCTGCTTGTAAAGGAACAACATGTGGGAGCTCATAAAATGCGCCATTGTGAGGTCAATATAATTTTATCCTCCCCCTTTCTGGGAACATGCCCGTACCACAACATTATTAAGAAAACTCTCTGAGATCAAAACTCCATTTTTCATCGAGTTTAGGCCCTTCCTATGAGAAGCCCTTGCACAGCCCTGAAAAGAGTCTCCGAGTGAACATTTCCTGTCATGACCAAAAGGATTGGAGTATGCTTGAGGAGTAAGTATATCTCTATTGGCAGAAACCGTAGTTATTTTAAAAGGAAACAGGGATTCTGGCATATTTTAGTTTATTGCATCTATTGAACATAATCTCTCCCTGGACTCAAACCTGATTCAGAAACTCAGAAAACTCAAGGTGCATGCTTCCTCAACCAATTCTGCTGCACATTGGACTGTCCTGTCCTAAAGTGGCTTTTTAAAAATTCCCTCCTTTAAGAGAATGAAAGAAAGTAAGAGAGTTCCTATTAGAGAAAAGAATCACTAAGCTTTGTCGTGTTTCATGAAACAGAGGACAAAGCAGTATGATGAGCTTGGGCTTTGGAATCAGACAGACTTGGGTTTAGGATCTCAGTAATATCAGTTACTAGCTGCGGGATCTTGAGCAAAATAAATCTTCCTTGAATTCATTTCCCTGTCTCTAAAGAGGTACAAAATCTCTGTATCATAGAGCAATAGTGAAGACTGAATTCGATATTGTATAAAGTGCCTGGTAGAGGACCTAATATACAGTAGACAGTTAATATATAATACTCGCCATAATCATAAGAATGAAAATAATATATTCCTGGACAACCTATAAATCAACAAATGGTCTTGGGGATCAATGTGCTGGGCGCTGTGGGAAAGGAAAATATAATGATTTATACAAAATGGAATCTTCCCTCCAAGATCTGACCATTTCGTTTCATTTTTGAAAAGGTTAGTAAAAATATGCCTTGATGTAGTCTCTGCTTTTGCTTAAAATATATGCCAATCATAGCATAGGTTTTGACCCATGCTATGACCGGTCTGATATTGTGCAGGTTGTAACTACTATGCCACCGTATACAAACTCCTCAGAAACACTACATACCAAAAACTACATGTTCAAATGGAAGGGAAATGGAAAAACAAAAAACAGCATAGTCAGCTTTGTAACCAGGGCACGAACCAAAACAGTAATTTAATTATGACGTGGGAGATAAGCCCAGGAAAGCAGATTAGCTGGAGGCTGCCCCAGGGGAAATGTTAAAATGCACAAAAACAATAACATGTGACTTCTGCTTCTGACCTAGATGGAGTATCAGGAACTAGATTTGCCAAAAATAAAAGCCTGGGCAAATACATGAAACAAGGACTCTCAAGATGATTGGAAAGAAGCAATGAAGGTCAGTGGTCTCTGAGTGATGGAAAAACATGAAGGTGAGCTCTAGGAATGCCTAGCTTAATGTCTGAAGAGAGTTTCCAGGCCATGACACAGAGTGAAGGACTTGGTGGTCTTCCTCCTGGCCTGAGGAGCTAGAGCTGGGAGTCCAGGTAAGCCAATGTGGCCGGAGTTCCCATCCTAGAGGACCGGAAGGGAGAAAACTGCAGAGAGACCTGAGGTCCACAGAGGGTCCCCTTCAAGATTTCAGTCCACAGCTGATCAAGCATGCGAGTGGGGAAATCTACCTGAGGCCAGAGAACGAATCACCTTACAGGATAAGAACAAACTGTTCCAGGGTTCATCCAGAGCCAAGACGGTGGCCATTCCCAACATCCAGAGTGGAAAACCTCATGATTCATGAGGCTGAGATTGGGAAGCAGAAAATTCTGACCTCAGCAGTGGGGAAAAACTAACCCTAGGCTAAGTTCTGGACCCACCAAGCAAGACCCAAAGGTATCAAAGTGCTTCCAAAAATTTTAACTATATTCCAGAACAAAATTTTGTAACACTTTTAAGAATATAAAAATATTCAACATCCCATAAGATAAAATTCAAAATGTTGGGAACCTAATAAAAAAAATAATGATCAAGCATGCTAAGAATCAGAAAAATAAAGCTGATAGTGAGGGGGAAATAAAATAAAATTTTTTAATACCAAAAATGACCTAGATGATAGCATTACTGAATAAAAACAGTAAAACGGCTATGATATGTGTATTCCACACACTCAAAAAACAAGAAGATCAAACATATTACATAAAGATATGAAAGACTGTTTTTAAAATTTTTTTTCATGTTTATTTAGTTTTGAGAGAGAAAGAGACAGTGTGAGCAGGGGAGGGGCAGAGAGAGAGGGAGACACAGAATCCAAAGCAGGCTCCAGGGTCTGAGCCGTCAGCACAGAGTCCAACACGGGGCTTGAACTCACGAAACGAGAGATCATGACCTGAGCCGAAGCGGGACAATTAACCAACTGAGCCACCCAGGTGCCCCAAGATATGAAAGATTGTTTTTAAACTGAACTTCTACAGGTGTCAAGAAACATGCCTGAAATGCAAAATACACTGGATGGGGAGAACAGCAGATGAGACACCTTGGAAGGACAGATGAGTGAATTTAGGGGCGCAGAAATAGAAACTATCCAAGCTGAAGCACAGAGATTAACAAAAAGAAGAACGAGGAAGAAATGAAGTGTTGTTGAACCATGGGGTAACTTCAAACAGCCAAATACGTGTGAAATTGGAGCCTCGAAAGCCAAAGCGAGGGGGAGATAGAGAATATTTGAAAAATGAATGCCCGAAATATTTTCAAACTTGGTAAAAAAATATAAACCCATAGTTCCAAAGAGACTCGATGGATTTCAAGTACAAGAAATATGAAGAAAACAACCCAAAGGCACATCCTAATCAAATTACTTAAAACTAGTGACAAAGGGAGAATCTTAAAAGAAGGCTGAGACAGATGATGTTTTTACACACACAGAAATAGCAATAAGGATACACAAGAATTTTGTCAGATGTTCTGCATGTGAGAAGCTAGTGTAGAACACCTTGAAAGTACTCACAGAAAACAAACCTAAACGAAAAGGTGATCTACTTGTGATCATCTCAATAGACCGGGGAAAAAGCATTTGACAAATTCCAATCTCCAGTCCTGATTTTTGAAAAAAGTCTCAGCAAACTCAGAATAGAGGAAAATTTCTCAGCTTGGTAAATAGCAACTACAAAGAAACCTACAGCTGATATCATACCAATGGTGAAAGACTAAATGCTTTTCCTCCAAAATCAGGGATTAAGTCAAAGATGTCTGCTCTACTACTCCTACTGAACATTACACTGGAGGTTCTGGACAGCACGGTAGGAAGAAAAAGAAATAAATGATGTCTAATTGGGAAGAAAGAATTAAAATGTCTTTATGTGTGGATGACATTGTCTATGTAGAAAATCCTAGAGAAGTTACAAAAAAACTACTAGAACTAATTAGTGAGTTTAGCAAGCTTGCAAGACACAAGTTCAATATACAAAACATAATTGCATTTCTATATACCAGCAACAATTAGACATTTTTAAATCCCATTTACAATAGCATCGAGAATATGAAATAGGGATAAATCTGACAAAAGATGTTCAATATTTGTGTACCACAAAATATTGCTGAGAGAAATTTTAGAAGACCTAAGTAATTGGAGCAGTACACTACATTCATGGATCAGAAGATTCAATGTTATCAACATGTCAGTTCTCTCCAAATTGACGTATAGCTTCAATGCCCCACTCAGAATACCCACAGTTGTTGTTGTTGTTGTTTTGTAGAATTTGAGAAGATGATTTCAAATGACAAGAAGATAGAAAATGACAAGGTTCTAGAATACTTAAAACATGTTGATAAGGCAGGACAATTTTGGAGAACTTACCCTACCTGACTTCAAGACACATTGTAAAGTTATAGTCATCAAGGAAAATAAGAGAGGCCAGACGTAGCCCCACACCTGTATGGCTCACTGATTTTTGACAAAGATGCAAAGGCAAGTAAGTACAGAAGAGACAGTCTTTCCATAAATAGTGCTGGCACAGTTTTATTCTCATATGCGAAGAAGTGAACTTTGATTATAACTCACACCTGATACTGAAAATTAACTCAATATAGACTATACGTCAAAATGTGAAACCTAAAATTACAATACTCAAGACTACAAGAAACTATTTATTTGCTGAACGATTTGATGTAATTTACAGGTATCATGACATTTCAGTCCTGAGTACTTTAGTACATATCTGAAAACCTGAAAGATTATACTATCTTTTTATGTCAGTTATCACACCAGTAAACACTGACGCCTAATATAGAATCCATATTCAGATTTTCTCAGTTGATCCAATAATATCCTTTCCTTGTATCTTTTTCAATCCAGGATAGTCTTTGAACACTTTCATGACATTTTTCAAAATGTCATTTTGTGACATTTATCAAAAGCCCATGCCAACAGTCTTGAAGGATACTCAATAATACGGGTTCTCTTATTGATTCCTCAAGGTTTTTTGTTTTGTTTTGAGAGGCGGGGAGGAGGGGCAGAGAGAGGGAGGAAGAGAGAATCCCAAGCAGGCTCTATACCGTCAGCATAGAGCCCAATGCAGGGCTTGAACTCACAAACTGTGAGATTATGACCTGAGCCAAAGTCAAGAGTTGGACGCTTAACCGACTGAGCCACCCAGGTACCCCTTGATTCCTCAAGTTTTGATGTACGTTAAATATTTTTGACAAGTATATTACACACATGATGTTGTACACTTTCCCTTGTATCACAGTAGCTACACCTAATGTCATTTGCCCATTGGTGATACTAAGTTTAATCACCTGGTTAGGTGGCATCTGCTGACTTTCTTGATCGTACAGATATTTTTTCTCTTTGTAAGGAATAAGCAATCTGTGACGTGATAGTTTGAGATTTATGAATACTGTGCTCGCCAAGAACAGTTCACCATTGACAATCTTTTCTTTCTTTTCTTGGTCTTCTATTTTTTTTTTTATGTTTTATTTATTTTTGAGAGAGAGAGATAGATAGAGCATGAGTGGGGGAGGGGCAGAGAGAGAGGAAGACACAGAATCTGAAACAGGTTCCAGGCTCTGAGCTGTCACAAAACCCGACGTGGGGCTCGAACTCACAAACTGTGAGATCATGACCTGAGCAGAAGTCAGAAGCTTAACCGACTGAGCCACCCAGGCACCCTGGTCTTCTATTTTTAAATTGAGATATAATTGACATATAACATGTGAGTTTTAGGTATACAACATAATGATTTAACATACGTATATTTTGTGAAATGATCCCCACAATAAATCTAGCTAACAGCCACTCTGATCTTTACCTGAACCAGTTATTACATTGGCGGTTGAAAATGGTAAATTTGCAATTTTATCATCACTTCTATGTATATTAGTTGGCATTCTTCTGTACAGAGCTTTCCTCCCTTTTCCTGCCTTGCTTTTTCTTTTTTCTTTTTTCTTTTTTTTTTAGTATCACTATGGACATAGGGACTTTTAATGTCAGCCCCTCAGGACTGCTCCTGTGTCCTTTAGACATGTCATTTTTTTAAATATTTATTCATTTTTGAGAGAGAGAGACAGAGCATGAGTGGGGCGGGGGAAGCAGAGAGAGAGAGAGGGAGACACGGAATACAAAGCAGGCTCCAGGCTCTGAGCTGTCAGAGATCATGACCTGAGCCAAAGTCAGATGCTTAACCTACTGAGCCACCCAGGCGCTCCTAGTCATGTCTTTTTCAGTCTTTGTCCCTGGATTTCTGGTACCATATATTTGGGGTTCATCTTGTGCTTCCCCTGCTCCAAACTTAGAATTGGCCATTTGCCCAGGGAGCTGTGTTGTTTTTAGTAAAGAATAGTATTTAGAAACCAAGACCTAATTTCTAGGTGTGCCCACTGCTACTGACAGAGAATTCATAATGGTGCCCTCCAATTTCAGGGTTCTCCCTCTCTCACCTTTCCCCATTGTGTATATATTCTAAACAGGAAGGACCCGAGTTCCTAACTCCCTCAACACATTTTTCTCTTTTGCTGTATCCTACAATACAAATATGGTAATTTCAGTGCTCCAATACCAATCTTAACAGCAAGCCTACTAAATTCCAGGGTTTGCTGCCGATCTTTTGATCCTTCAACTATATCTCAGTCAGATCGCTGTGTCCAAAACTTACTTTAATTCTGTTACCCTGCATGGTCTTGTTATCAAGTTTATAAATGGTTACGTGTATTTTTTTCTGGTTATTTTGATTTCAGGGTTTGCTTCTTTCAGTCTCTTCAATTTAATTTATTTTTTAATTTGCGGCACATTTACATAATTCAAAAATTCAAACTAAATACAAAGATACACCAAGGGGTACTTCACTCCCATCCCTATCCAATCTAGCTCATGACCTACCCCTTATATTAGGTTAATGGTGGGAAGCCTATCATTTTGGGTCTATCCTTCCTGTGTTTATTTTTCGCAAAAATATTTTTATTTCTCCTTCTTTCTAACAACAAAAACTAGCACATATGTATACTCCATTGCACTTGGTATTTTTCACATAACAGCGTATCCTAGAAATCACTCTGTATCAGGTAACAGAGGTCTTCCTCACTGTCTTTTATGGCAGCATCATGCCCCATCAGGTGGATATACCATAGCTGACTAGTCTCCAATGGAAGGAAATCAGGTTGTTTCCATTTTTATTTCTATCATAAATATTATCACCATGAATAATTTTCATTATGTTGTTTCCTTTTTATGTGTCCAAGAGTATACTTATTAGCTTGCTAGGGCTACCATAACAAAATACCGTAGACTGAGTAGCTTAAACAGAAATTTATTTTTTCCCAGTTTTAGAGACTAGTAAACCAAAATCAAGGCATTGGCAAATTTAGTTTCTTCTGAGACCTGTCTCTTTGGCTTGCAGATAGCCACCTGCTTGCTGCGTGCTCACGTGGTCTTTCCTCGTTTCATGTAACGTCCGTGTCTGGATCTCCCTTCTTATAAGGATACCAGTCGTATTGGGTTAGGATGCACACATCCAAACTAATTTTGCCTTAATTAACTGTTTAAAGGTCCTATCTGCAAACACAATTCCATTTTGAAGTACTGAGCATGAAGACTTCAACATATGAATTTGAGAGGGGACACAATTCAGCCCATAGGCAAGAGTAAACACTAGAATTGTCAAATTCCACGTCATTGGGCTTACCCAATTTTGCACTACCATTAGCAATTAAGCACTTATTTTTAAATTTATTAAAATACAATGGAAAGAGCTACTGCTTAGCAGCAGATGCACTAAAAGTCTTTCCTTTCATACTGAAGGTTATAATTTTATTCCTGTTATTCCTGCTGTCCTTGCCCAGGATAGTCATGTCTGAGTTCCACAAATTCCAAGTTATACTGACATTATTTTCCTGTTTACCTATCACATAGGAGATACTGGACATTTTAGAAACATCCTTTGTAGCAGACCAGACAGGACTTTAAATTCTGGTGACTCAGATTTTTTCCCCTCCAATCTGGATATTGTTTTGCAAAGAATTCCTGCCCAGAAAAACTTCTCTACAGTAATGATTCTGAGGGTGGGATGCTAAAGAAAATGTGTACACGTGGGCATAGATCCAAGTTTTCCAGTCTGTGTGAGAAAAGGAGGAATGGGGCGCACTCTAGTCTAGCAGAATTTAAAAGGAGAAGTGCAGATTGTATTGTCCTTTGGGTACAAGAGAGGAGAACTAAGGGCAGTGCTTGACCGTTGTTCTTTGCACTGTCAGTGTATCCTGTAAAAATCAATTCTCATTCTAGGGCTACGATCTCATGGGGGGAGGGAGATAGTAACACTGTAAGAGATTTATAACTATCTCTAGCCTCCTGCATCTTGTTAGCACAGGGTTACCTCCCCCAGTGCTCCCTGGTAGGTAGCTGGTAAGGCATGTTCCTTTCCCCTCTGTGAGCCTGCCCTTATCAGAGCTCTGTCTCTAACTGTCCCCTTCTGTGGTCTTATTTTGATGAATGGTCTTATATCCTGGGCTTTGCTTGGCAAGTAGAATCTTATTCCCCAAACAGTTACAAACAAGTGTTCTTAATCTCTTTAATCTTTTTTAATTACAAAAAGGAACATCATCGTTATGTCATGTTTATATAGTACAGATGTCTGTGAAAGCAAAAAGTAAGTCTTCCCCTGAACCTCAGAGGTAACAAATTCCCAGTGATGAGAGCAGTTGGGAAACATACTCTCATGCATTGTTACTGAGTGTATACATAGGTTAACAAGTTGGGATCTAAATTAGGAGGTAATTATCAATATGTAAATACATGTAAGCTCGGAATTAGTCATTTCACTTTTAGAAGTTTACCCTGCAGATATTAGATTTATTTTCTTTTGTGCACAAGTATGTATTTACAAAGATGTTCACTAGACTATTGATTGCAATAGTAACGATCTAAAAACAATCCAAATGTGAACCAAAAGGGGATTGTATAAACAAATAATGATACGTTCACTCAGTGGGATACTATGAAGCTTATAATTTTCTTTTAAACTGAGGTATAGATGTTTACTGATATGTAAGGATGTTTAAGACACAAGAAGGGAAGATATCAAGTAGTAGAACTTGTTCAGAAAGAAAGCATGTGGTTGTCTGTGACACCTTGGTAATATGCACAGCTGTCTTCAGGAGGGATGGAAAGCAAATGGCTAACGGTGTTTCTTGGGGCAGTGGGCTCAGGAGTTGGGGTAGGATATTGGAGAACAGAACATTTACTCTTTGGTATTTTTTTTACAGTTTGATTTTTTGTTACCATGTCCAAGTATTCTTTTTTAAATGGTACTGGATCGAAAATAGATACATAGATGGATGGAAACAGAATAGAGAGCCCAGAAATGAACCAACACTTATATGGCCAATCAATCCACAACAAAAGAAGCAAGAATATACAAGGTCGAAAAGATACTCTCATCAACAAATGGTGTGGGGAAACTGGACACAGCTGTATGCAAAAGAATGAAATTGGACCAATTTCTTACACTATACCCAGAAATGAACTTAAAATGGATTAAAGACCTAAATGTAAGACTGAAACCATAAAACTTGTGGAAGAAAATATAGGCAGTAATTTCTGTGACACATTTTTCTAGATATGTCTCCTTAGGCAAGGGAAACAAAAGCAAAATTAAGCTATTAGGACTACACCAAAACAAAAAGCTTTTGCACAGCAAAGGAAATGATCCACAAAACAAAAAGGCAACCTATTGAATGGGAAAAGATACTTGTAAATGATATATCCAAAAAAGGATTAGTATCTAAAATATATAAAGAACTCCTACAACTCAACACTAAAAAACAAATAATCCAATTAAAAATGGGCATAGGACCTGAATAGACATTTTTCCAAAGAAGACATACAGATGGCCAACAGATACATGAAAAGATGCTCAACATAACTCATCATCAGGGAAATGCAAACTGAAACTACAATGAGCTTGCACCTCACGCTTGTTAGAATGGCTAAAAATCAAAAACATAAGAAACAAGTGTTAGTGAGGATGTGGAGAAAAAGGAACCCTGAGGCACTGTTGGTGGGGCTTCAAACTGGTGCAGCTACTGTGCAAAACAATATGGAAATTCATCAAAAAATTTAAAATATGAATACCATATGATCCAATAATTCTGCTACTGGGTATTTACTCAAAGAAAATGAAAACACTAACTCGAAAAGACATGTGCACTCCTAGGTTTACTGAAGCATTATTTACAATAGCCCAGATATGGAAGCAACCCAAGTGTCCATCCATAGATGAATGGATAAAGAAGATGTACTGTGTACATATAATATAGTAGAATATACTCAGCTATAAAAAAGAATGAAATCTTGCCATTTGCTATAACATGGATAGACGTAGATAGAGGGTATAATGCTAAGTGAAGGAAGTCAGAGAAAGAAAAATACCATATGATTTCACACATGTATGGGATTTAAGAAACAAAACAAATGAATAAAGAAAAAAGAAACAAACAAAAAATAGACTCTTAAAAACAGAACAAACTGGTGGTTGCCATGGGGGTGGTGGGTAGGGGGATGGGTGAAGTAGGTAAAGGGGATTAAGAGTACATTTATCATAAGCACTGAGAAATGTATAGAATTTTTGAATCATTTTATTGTACACCTGAAACAAACAGAACACTGTATGTTGATTATATTTCCATAAAAAAAGTAGCAGAAGAAAAAGTACACAACTCACTTCTATATATCTTCTGGTGGAAAAAAACAAAAGAAAAATTTTATAAAGTATTTTAAAAAAGCAATTTCCATGTTCTTGGACATAACTCCTACTTACAGTTCCTTGGTAAGTAAATCATAATGCATTTGTTTCCCACTGTGCCTTGAAAGTTTTCTTTTTTTCTACAACCTTCCTTGTCAGTAGCCATTCTACATCATGGAAGAGAAAGGTTGAGTTTCGTCTAAGGCATGGTAGAACTGGAAGGGGAAAGAAAAACAAGTTGGGCTTTGCCTTACATAATTCTTCGTTGTGTTATAATAACATATCTAACTTCCCAGGCAACATACCAAGAAATACTTAAGCAAGAAGGAAAAGGGCAAGAAATTGAAGCAAGGCACTCTGGATGGAGATGTGCAGAATGTCTGCCTCCCTGACTATGACCCTCGCATTCCTAATTATTTCATGTTTGCTTTCTAAATCCCAGAGACCAGACAACACTTCTCTCAGACCAAAACTGCATCGCAACTGGAAAATGTGGATACTTAGTTACTTTACTGTTGGGGAATACCTGAGTGGTATTTCTTTGAGAAAGATCAAGAATTATTAGAAGTCACTAGACTAAGGCTTTATGAAATAATATCCAACCATCTGGACCTACAAACTTTTTACAGGCACACAGAGAGAAAAGTCTTGGCTAACCCTCACAGCTGGCCGAGATGAAAGTCAGACATTGGGTGCACTGGACGACAGGGCCATCAGTACCGTATTCTGAGAATGCACAGCTGTATCTCGGAGTCCCAGCATACGATGGTTGGCCATGTCATTCCACGGTACTGACATCTTCTAAAAGTATGGCATATGTAAATTAAAATAAAATGAATATTTAATTTCATTTTTAGAATATTTAGAAGTATTTTGCAATTCCCCTGGAGACCTGCAGGCTCCTTGGACTGTTGCAAAGCCAGAGCTAGCAATCCCTGCCAGAGAAGACAACTGGTGTCAGCCACTTCTGAGAAGTTGGGAATGGTATGAAATGGCACCAGGATGTGTCACTGTCCCTTGTTTGATTTGAATTTTAAAAATTAATCAATGGTTGACTTCCTAAGGTAGGTGGCTAAACAGGGTTATTGTTCAAAGATTTCTGGCAACCCTGCATCGCCGATTAAGTGAAAGCAAGGCCCAAGTCCTTCCCTCACCATCCCTTATCATTTCTAGCAACGGAAAGCCATCTGCACCCTGGCTATGCCCAGAACAGCCGAACGCTCTGTACAAGAAGTAACCACTCTTCCTACCATCCCTGAGTCTGATCCAAACACCGATGTCCGCTTCAGTCTGCAAGTGATCGAGCGCATGGGCAGTTTCTGCTACAGTTGTGTGAGAGCAAAACTAACATTTGCAGCCCACTTTAGAGTTTTCAAAGCATTTTTCCCTCCTATATCCTGTGCTCTTTCTCAGACATAACCACAAGCAAGAAGGCAACTCAAATATGGTTTTTATGTACTCAACCTGCATCCCTGCTCAGCCTGTCAAATCAGGCTGAAATGTCATTGGTGAATATTTATTTGAGAACTGCCAGAACATTTTTTTATTTTTTGTTTAGAAATAATCAATTAAAATTGAAAACCATTTTCCAGCCTTCCAAAGTGAGAGTTTGAGTTCAGATGTTTCCAAATTTGCCCATAGTAGTGCCTACATTGTATGCTACCATTCAATTCAATGAAGCAATGATTTATTAAGCACACTCTGTGTGGAGGGCATGTCCCATGCAACCTCAGGCAGGTGGGGTTGCTGCTCTAGAAGGATCGGAGGAGTCCATGGAGAACACAGACAGTCAAGAGATGGGATAGGGGCTGAGAGACCCTACGAAATATGGGAGCAGAGGGTGCCAAGAGAGCATCAGGATGCGTGCTAACCCCATCTTGGGAGAAGAACATGTCTCATGTGGCTTGACAATAGATAGCCACCACATCTTCATAGGATGCTAAGGAGAAACATATTGTTTGAATTAGAGGACGTGGTGTGCAAGCATCCTGTCTGGGGAGAGCAGAGGAAAGCTTGCATATTTACCCCTGGGCTTCCTCTGTGTTCCTCATTAGCCCCTCCCTTATCTCATCATGGCCTTGACTCCTCCTGAGCTGCACAGGATATTGGCTCTAAATAGATTCCTGGGAAAGGTCTGAAAATGCTGTGTCATGCCAGGGCGTGGGATGCATTGAGTGAAGGGACTGGGAGCAGACACTAGGCCTGGGGGAAAAGGCATCCGTAGAACAGCTGGCTCTGTTTAGCACAACACCGGCAGCCAGGGAGAGGCGAGCCCAAAGGGCCCAACCTTGGTTAATGATCAAACCACTCCACTGAGATGTTAGCTTTGGGATTCTCTACTCTCAGTCCCCTCCTCACCAATGCTGTCTTCCGGGCAGGGTCAGATGCCCCCTCCGGGCCTCCACCAGAGACCTCACTCCTCTCTGGTGGCACTGGCTTTCAATGAAGCAACCCTCTGTTTGCTTGTCACCCCTATGAAGCTCTAAGTGTGTGTAGCTTAGGAATTTTCTTTTATCTCTAGCGTCTGCCATAATGCCTAGTTCAGAGTAACTCTCACAAAATACTCGTTTGTATTTTTAAAATTAAAAGACATTGGAAATCCTCAAATTAAAGTAAAACATATGCACACACTTAATCCTGCTGCTTTTTAAAAGAATTACATAAAGACGTAAATGTTCCCCTTTAATATGCTCCTTTTTCCTTTGCTAAAAGAGATGTATCATCATAATACAGTAAATGTTGGTTACGTGAATTCATAAAGGAGTGAACAAATAAATCTAATCTAGTTGAAGAGGCCAAAGGAAGGGATGTCAGAAGTTAAGTCAATAATCGGAAGGATCATGTCCCTATGTCAAGATTCTTAACTTCATCTCATCTGCACGGTGCCTTCTGCCATATTTCGGGGCAGTAGGTTGTAGGCATCTCTGAAGCCCCGAAGCATTTCTGTCTACCTGGGAGCCCATGGGGCAGAGAGACAGAAGATCTAAGTACTTACCAGTCCAGACTCTCCCTCTAAAGGACAGATGGACCTCACTCATTTTCCTTTCTTTGTATTTTAGTTTCGTTATCTGTAAACTGGGGAAACTCATTCAACAAGTGTGTTACTAGCCATCCACATTCTAGGCTTGAGAGGTACAGCATAAAACAGACAAAATTCTCTGCTCCTGGGATGCTTACGCTCTAGAGGAGGGGCAAATAAATTAAGTAGAATACGTGAGATGGTGATAAGGGTTGAGGACTGGTGAGGAGACCAGTGTGTCCAGGGCAGAGCAAGGTAAGGGGGAGGCAGTGAGGAAAGAGGCCAGAAAGGGAGGCTTAGAGAATGCAGATCATTTGGGCCTTACAGGTCTTGGGACTTGGGATTGTTTCCAAATGACATGTAAAACCACTGGAGGTTTTGAGCAGAGGGATGACCATAATCAGACATACATTTTAATGAGTTGCTCTGGCTGCTAATTAAGAATAGACTGGAAGGTTCAAGGGAGAAAGCAGGCAGAAGTATTAATACCTTATTTGCTTTTTTTTTTTTTAACATTTTAATTGATTTTCGAGAGACAGAAAGACACAGAGCATGAGCGGGGGAAGGGGCAGAGAGTGAGGGAGACACAGAATCTGAAGCAGAATCCAGGCTCTGAGCTGTCAGCACAGAGCCCGACGTGGGGCTCGAACTCACAAACCATGAGATCATGACCTGAGTCGAAGTCAGATGCTTAACTGCCTGAGCCGCCCAGGCGCCCCAATACCTTATTTGCTTTAACTTCACCTTTCAGTTGCCTTAGTCATGTCTATGGCCAGCTTCTTCCATGCACTTACCCCTCCTAAGGGCACCCTGGGGGTCCTCTTTCCAATTCAAAATCCCAGTCAGTACCTCCTCCAAGACCTGCTCAGTCCTCTCCTCCGAGCTGTGAGGGCACCCAGGGAATTTGTTATCCTTTGCTCTCACCTCAGGATGAGGAAACTGGGGCCCAGACCCTCAGGAAGCCTGTCCAAGGTCATACAAATAGCACGTAGCAGAGCCAGCACTGCCCCTAAAGTTGATTCAAAGGAAATTAAAAGGTCTTCTTGATACAAAGATGTTTTCCCTGAAATTCTTTTGCTGTTTGCAGTTTCCCTCATTAAATTGTGATCTGGAAGAGCGCACAGCATATCTTATTCAGTTTTGTGTACTTAGCACCTAGCGTGGTGCCTGGTGCATGATAGACCCCCAGAAGTATTTGCTTATGTGTAAATAACAGAATGTCAAGCCCTCGAGAGTCTGTGTTTATATGTTATATGTCTCCCCATCCCTACCCCACCGCACCCCACTGCCTCATGGTATTAAATGTCAGACAACTGGAAAGCTCTAAGAATCTATGAGAGCTAAGCTGAGTCTTCGAGAAAATGAGATCTTGTTATTTTAATGAAAGGTGTGGCACCAAGATCAGAGTGGGATCTTCCAAACACAGCAAAGGTCAGAGTTAGAGACCCCTTCTTTCTCCTTCCCTCCTTAATTCCCAAGCAATTCTAAAATAAAAAGGATAACACGGGCTCTGAAGGGGTGTTATTCTTCAAGGAGAAACCACAGTCCTATTTCCTGTGAACTCCTGTGCCCAAGGCATGTAGGTGTTGCTCTTACTGAGATGATAAGTGACTGTGACAATCGCCAAGCATAGCGAAGGCTGGTGTGGGAGACAGGCCCTAAGAAATGCATCCTTGTTCTGTCAGTGACCCTGTGGACTCATACTGAATTATCTAGTTGCGAATATTTTTTTAAATAGGGAACTTGAATTCACAGTACCGCAATCACGCTCAGGAATGGCTCCTATCTTGTTGTGTTTTAACAAGTTGACAAGAAATCTTCCCTGCAGTACTCTGCTTCCCCAAGGTGGGATCCAGCCTTTGTCCTTTGTGGATCCCAGTACTTTAGACAGTCCCAGGTTCACAGTAGGTGGTCGGTTAAATATGGGAAAGAAGAAGGAAGGCAGGATGGGAAGGTAGGAGACTGGAAAGAATGTCCGCTTCCCAGTTTCTTCCGTCTCTAAGTTTTCAGAGTGGGAACGGGGAAACTACAGCCAAGAAAAGAAGGTGATAGATGTGATAACTATAAGAAGTATTCTATGTGGTACCTATGATGACTCAAGCTCACCTTTTTAGTCCTTTAGTTTTATGGGCATGCAGTTAGCATGTGGTGAAGTGATTTTTGAAAGAGTAAATGGTGTGAATGAAGTAATGGCACCTTTGACTAACAAATTTTACAGTAACTGGTTTCTCATGTCCTCTACCTCTGAGGTCTCTGCCCAGGCACTAGCTGCCAAACTGCCCCCCACCTCAGAGATGCATGTGCTAGTAGAAGACTCTTCATTTCACCGTTCCTTTGAATTTACTATCTAACGATTTCCTCACTCACTGTAGGCTTTTCAAGTTTGTCACAGTTTGGTTCAATTCTTCCAACACCAGATTACCTAAGACCATTTCTGGGTCTTCCACACATTAACAGTGTAATAGTTAAAGAATCATTGAGTCCCAGCTGGGTCATTTGTCAAAATACGAGCATATGTCATCCTATCTGCCAAAGTACCAGGAGATCCTTGGTTAAAAATGAGACACCTGCATGAGCGTAAGCTTATATAGTTAAGGGCCAGAAGGAACCTTGAGAATCATCTGGTTCAACCACTCCCATTTTTTTTCGAGGTAAAAAGCAGGCTGATAGGCTAGAGACTTTCCAATGCCACTTTGCTAGTTATAGCAGGGTCAGAACTGGGTATAAAATCCAGTGTTTTTTTCAGAACCCTCACTGCCTACTGGAACACAAACGCTGCTCTCTTGCTTCCCAATGCTTCAACCCTGCTGATGGAAGCTGATCTTCTTAGATGCAAAAGTGGTAAGGACAGATCCTTAAGAAGAGATGCTGGCAAACAGAGAGCTTGAAGATAAACGGGGAGATGATGCAAGCACGAGAACCGAATCCAGAAATAAATCATATCTTCACAATAGTGTTTACAGAAATTGCACTTTGGATAATTTCCATAGAAATTATTTTACCCACCACAGGAATGTTCCTCTCTCCCACGGGGATCTGGCCAAATAGAAAGAGAAGCAGGATGGAGGAAAAGCAGTGATGTAGATTTATATATAAAACATTAGTTGGAGCCTAAGTAATAACCCTTAACTAATCAGAATATTTTATGCATTCTGCTTTTTAGTGGAAAGAGCAAACCACAAGAAAGCAGGCATATATCAGAGATTTTAAAAATGCTTCCAGGGCTTATTTTAGGCTTTAAATTTTTCCCTCCAATTCCCTGCACTATCTTTAAAATATCCCACTGCACACCGCCCCTTCCTCCTCACATGTGTTCATTTGTTCATTTAATCAATCAGCCAATAGTTCTTGAGCCCTCCTTTGATGTCCTGAGTACTCTGCTATGTCAGAGATGAAAACATGGTCTTGCCTTTAAATGTCGTGCCTGGTTAGAAAGTTAACCTAATAAGCTCTAGATTTTTACCCTTGCTTCAGAGTGGTATTTCTAGTTCTGTAAATGGATAGTAGCTCTGTACTGAATATTTCCACTTGGACTTTGAGACCCACTGTTACTATTTTGCAGCTGTTCTGTGCTTCTGGGAAATGGGAGTTGGGGGGGCAGGGGAAGAACTGACCTTTATTGACCAGATAAATCATGTTACTTCATCCTGAGGTTCAGAGAATGAGAGGAACCAAAAGATCAGATCAGAGGATGGGTAGAGAGGCAGGGCTGCCCCCCTCCACACACCTCATTCCCCACACCTGCCAAGCTGTGGGTGGACATTGGCTACCTTCCTCTCCTAAGATCATAGCACCTGCTGGATAACCCCCTCCTAGAACTCTTGGGTTAGCAGCTGTTACATAAATCACTAATTGCCAATTACAAAATAATGAGTATATTTCTGAGAAATAACAGAAGCAATACAGTTGGGAACTAAGTGGATTGCCACCTAAAGTAACTAGAGAGAATGAAAATGGGTCAAGATACTCTTCTTACTTGCCCTTTGCAAAGAAATGTGGAAAGCCATTCCCTGCTCACAGTTGTGTGAGAAAAGTTGCCTATTCTCTTTCATAAATCTAACCCTGCTACAACAGAACGAATAGGGCCCATTTGATTTGGTTGAGAGTAGCTGCCTAGAGGGGTCTTGGGAAAGTTTTGTGGCCCGTTCTCAGTTTCTATATGTGAGTAACTGCCATGGGCATGGGGTCAGGGGATGTGGTCTGAAACGTGGATCCTGACTGTAATCCCTATTTCTGTATCTCTAAATGAATCTGATCTGGGACAAAACAGAAACTAGCTCCTAAAATCACAAGAGTTACAGTGTATGTCGTCTAGCCCCCATTTTAATGTTTTGTAGCATACTTGATGCACAATGTTATATTAATTCCAGGTGTACGACAGTGATTCAATTTCTCTATACTAGGCTTCATTTGCCTGTGCTCACCACAGTGTAGCTACCATTGGTCACCATACTATGTTATTATAATATTAACTATATTCCCTGTGCTGTGCCTTTTATTTCTTTGACTTACTCATGCTACAACTGGAAGCCTGGATCTCCCACTTCCCTTCACCCATTTTGCCCATCCCTCCACCCTCTTCCTCTCTGGTAACCATCAGTTTGTACTCTGTATTCATAGGTCTGGTTCTGCTTTTTGTTTATTCATGTTTTTTAAGATTCCACATGGGGGAAATCATATGCTATTTGTCTTTCTTAGTCTGACTTATTTCTCTTAGCATAATACCCATCCCTGTTGTCTCAGATGGCACAGTCTCATCCTTTTTATAGTTGCATAATATTCCTGTGTGTGTGTGTGTGTGTGTATGTGTGTGTGTGTGTGTGACATCTTCTTTATCCATTCACCCAACAGGGACACTTAGGTTGCTTCCATATCTTGGCTATCGTAAATAATGCTGCAGTAAACATAGGGGTGCATTTTATCTTTTTGAATTAGTATTTTCAAAAATTTGTTTGTAGCCCTAGTCCTTTATTCATTTTACAGATAGGAAAAAAGAGGCACATGAAAGCTAAATGGTTCACTGAGATCAGTAATGGGGCTAGCATCCAGAATTTCTCCAAGATCAAGCTCGCTTCTACTTAATTAAGGACAAAAAGTGAAGAAAATCACAGCTGACTCCAACCAACAGTGGGGTTTGGAAAAGTCCAACAGACTCTAACTGGTTAAGATGGGATTTGACGGAGACAGTGAGGTTAACGCTTCCCCTTCTTTTAGAGAGACCTTTTCATGTTGTTTTGACAAAGATCAAAATCTAAGCATCCCGTCTCACTTTCAATAGCTCCTAGCTATTACACCACAGAAACAGAGTATGGGAAGGGATCTGATGGAGTTTGATTGCATAGACAAAGTAGGAGCCTTTCTAAAAGACACTCCAAGAAGCTTTGTTCTGACCTAGTTCTTGTTGTAAAGCATAAACTCCAAGGTGGGAAGCCCGTTATGAAGTAGCTGGGAGAAAGCGTGGCGATTTAAAAGTAGAATGAGTGTGCAGATAACATATAGATCTTGTCTTCGGGGGCCATACCATCTGGAGCAGATACGGCATGCAAAGAGAGACAACAAACTAAAACGCTCTTTCAAAAACTTTAATTTGCTAATATCTAAGAACAGTGCCTTCCACGAACATCTCCTAAGACTGAGGGTGAACAATGGGGATGGAGAATATTGAAAGTTGTCTCTTACATTTCTAGAAAACTATTTTCCCCATTCTGGATCCAGTCAAGGGAGCAATTCTCTGTCTTCTTGGAAGACTAGGACTCTGGCGTTAAACAGCCATTTAATAAAAAGTAGAGAGAGAAAATATTAGATATGAACCGGAATCCCCAGGTCTGCACCATCTATGTAATTAATCCTCTTCCTGGGACCCCACACTAAGGACTCTACAAGCCATGAAGTCATTTGTCTGAAAATCGATGCATGCAAATTATTCACGTATGTCTGCTCCGACTCTCTCCACCCTTCCCACCTTCCCCCCACCCCCAGTCAAATGTTTTCATTGTTGTGGAGTAGCAGAGTCCTTAAAGTAAGAAGTTGAATCTGGAAAAAAGCTACGGCCTTGGCCCTTAATTTTAAGGAAAATGTGCTCTGAGAAGAATTCCATTTTGCTATTCACATCATTGAGCCTCTCCCTTAATTTTGCTAGATGCTGTCTTCTAGGGGAGATAGCAAGGCCTCCCTTAAACCCCCCAGGTCTCTTTCCCAAAGACCAGATATGCCTTCTGATTGTTATCCTCATACAAAGAAGATGGTATAATGTACACTTCCCCAAAAACTACTAGGGAAAAACACACCTTTTAATGTTAGGGGAGGAGACAAGAGTGCATCAACCCTTTAAAAATTAGTCATTGAGTTGCTCTGACTTGGAAGCGTGACACAAATCTGTGCCTTAGGTGAAACCTTGCCCTCGGATCAGCTCTAGCCTTAGCTACTTCAGCTTTATCGTGGTGTCGTTAATGTAGAGCACTTATCTACTCTGCTCTTATTGGCTGTGTGATTTTTGTCAACATACTTAGTATCTTTGGACGACTTTCATCACTATGAAATAAGGGCTAGAACTAGATAGTTAGACCAAAGGTGGGGGCGGGGCAGGGAAGAAATGATCTCCTTGTCTTTATTATGGTTTCCCGCATACTTTAATGACACTCGTTCAAAGGTGGACTCTGCCTCACTCTAAGATCCTCAGAATGACCCCAGCCTAAGATAGCATGGCTGTACCCCAAATTATGAAGAGAAAGATTTACCTTCACTATGGAATCTCTTCCTCTATATTTGAAAAACAGATTTAATATAAAGGTCAGAGGTGAACGAATCAGGCTTTAAGTAAGGTTTGAACCTAGGTCCCATCTAGTCTTTGCAGTCTGCAAAATTCTTCTTTAAGTGAATAAATGTGTAGGGCAACTCTCCATTACCTTGATCAGCATCTAATACCAACCTGACACTTAGAATTAAATTAGAGAGACAAAATTGGATACTTTGAGACTTGAGTGCTGATTATACTACTAGAGCTAAAAGTGGATTTACTCTTTCCTTATCCCATTTAAATCTCACTAGATATAAACTCTCCATTACTGAGGAATAAAGGTGTGTCTGCAGAGGTGGAGGTTTCCCTTGATGTACTCGGACAAGGAAACCTAATCCTTTCTTCTGACACACATGGTTGTAATAGAAAGCGTTCCCCAACTGCCAGTCTGGTTTTAATCTATTGTTTCAGGCAAGATGGGATTTGCCAGGAATGTTAAGGAAAGAGCAGAATTACCAGGATGTACTATAGAAGTGTTGATGAAAAATCAAATTTTAAACAAGTATTCAAAATTGTATGCATGGACATCGGTAGACAAACAGTGTATGCCATAAGCAGAGAACTATATGAGTTTTTAACAATCAGTATATTTGAGGTCTGCTTTAAGTACATTTATATCTCATTTTACTACAGTTATTTGGCTTACCAAATGATAGCAGTGTGAAATCTTGCCAATAAATACAGTGATAGCTTCATTTAAACAACTGTTGGACAACGAACTAGTCCATGAAATGACCTCATGTAACCAAACTAACCCTGCATTATAAAACGTTTAAAATGTTAATCACTTTGTATAGAAACATTTCAAAAGCGTATTATACAATTGTTCATTAAAAGATACGCTGAACATACCTTTCCCTGAAGACTCAGGGTGAACATGTAAAATACTCATTAAAATATACTGAATATATTGCACTTCTTAGAAGAGTAGAAGGCGGTGGGCTTAAACAATGGTGCACTTTTTCATGATCCTTTCCCAATGCCAAAGATTTCGGAATGCCATCGTAAAAAAAGTACAACAGACGAAACTAACTTGCTTTAAACAAGTCTAGTGTCTCTTCTGCTATCAGCTGTCCCTCCTGGATATTAAAAACATACCAACCTCTGACAATTAGTGACATACTTTGTCACAATAAAATCGAGACATAAAAGATGTGCCTTCTCTGTGCAAGGTAGTGTACTAGATGCTCGGGGAAATGTAAGAAGTACGAAACACAGTCCTTGCCCAAGGGGCAACCTGACTGGCTGAGTGACACTCAGGAGTCACCGGATCACCTCTGTGGTGGGAAACAATTACTTTTAAGTTTGAAAATAACTTGTTTAAAGAATACAGATATGCCCCTCCCCTGCTTGCATGCCCTCTCTCTCAAAATAAATTAACGTTTAAAAAAAAAAAGCAACAGATATTGAAGTTGTTACACTGTGTTCTCAGATACCTTCTTCAATGGGAGTATGCCTTGGAAATATCTCCCATGGAACTATTATCAGCCATGACAGTTTTTGTAGATAAAAGACTAAAATACTGCTTGAGGAGATAAAGTGGCCCCTGGACAGCTTTCTGCTGTAACCCTCATCTTACTGCTAGGCTTTATCTTACAATCCGGATGACTGAGGATGTCAGAAGTCCAATCTTATTAATTCCTAGCCTCATTTAATCTAATTAATAACATATCTGTAAAAAGCTGTGCTTTAATGCTTTGCTGTATATATAAATACAAAACACTTAGGCGTTTCTAGAACTGCATGTTTACTTTTTTAAAATGTTTATTTTTAAGAGAGGGAAAGAGAGCACGAGAGAGAGAGCGGGGGAGGGGCAAAGAGAGCAGCGGACAGAGGATCTGAAGTGGACTCTGCTGACAGCAGAGAGCCGGATGCGGACCTCGAACTCCCGAACGGAGACATCATGACCTGAGCTGGAATCAAGAGTTGAACACTTAACTGACTGGACCAGCGTGTTATATATCTTTATAACGACCAATCATCACTTCCACTGGCAAAGTCTTTCCTGGGATTCAGTAATACCACATTTTGGGGGTTTTAATTATGTTTGGACTAGTCCTGTTAATTTCCATCATCTGACCACTTCTATTCCACAGACTCTACTGGTGGTCTCAGATTTCCTTACTTTCAACTACTACCTGTTTTGCAATTTGGGTGTCTCTCCTGAGCCCCAGACCTATTTAATAAGTCATCACTTTTGGGACTAAAGCACATACCTCAAATTTAAGAGACAAAAGCAAACTTTAACTGGTTTGTACAAGACTTGATTTCCTTAGGATTTTTTTTTTTTGCCTTTATCCCTCCAATTCTTTCTCTGCTTATTTCTACAACACTCCAATTATGCTTGAATTTCACCAGTACTCTGTACCACTATTAAGAGACTTTAATGTATGGTGGTAATTTTCAGTATTTGTTCAATGGATAAACATAAGAAAACACATGAAAGAACTCTGACAAATCTCTTCCTGTTAATATTTATACTGATAGGTTCTTTTCTATCTGGGAGCTTTTTGAGCCCATCAGCAGAAGCAGCGGTACTGTGTTAATTTTTCTCGTAATTCAACCCAAACGCAAACAATTTCTTCTATCAGTATCGCCCTCGGAAGTCTTCCCTGCACCAGGCTTAGGCACCACAGTCTTAACCACCCCTCTTCCCCAATCTTGAGTGTTTGCTTCTATAACACAGGAGGGCATCGTTTATTTATCTAATACCCATTAGGCCGCGTAAGATAGGGGTCTTTGCACCTTCAGTACCTAGCAGATGGTAGGGTTTAACAAACGTTTGTAGATGGAATGGATTAAAGAGGCCACATTAAGTCTCAAAGGACCACTTACTGCGCTCTAACAGGATTGGGAAGGCCGAGATCTCGGAATACCGAGAGAAACTTCTTAAAAGATGCCTCTGGATGGCTAGGATCCGAAAGGCAATTTATGGACTTTCTTCCAGTCTAAAACGCTGCTACTACTCTCCCGGAAGGAAATTCTCCCACCATGAAGCCTACACAGACTGGGTCTCTGGCGGAAACACTCACGCCAAGCCCCACCCCGTTCCAGTCCCCACCTGCTCTGCAAAGACCTGACTCCAGAAAGCAGCTGCTGCGCGGCAACCCCGGCTACATGCGCGCATGCGCAGCAGGCAAAGCCGCTGCGACTCTGGGACTGGCTCCCTGAGCAGACGTCACACGGACCAAGACGGCTCCGCCCCTCTCAAGATGGCGATGCGCTCAATACGGAAGGCGCGTGGGTGCTGGAGCTTCATCCGGGCACTTCATAAAGGACCCGAAGCTGCTCATGCTCCCCAGGTAACCAAAGCCGCCCTTTCTCCTGCCAGTTCCCCATCCCGCTAGGTCCTTCTCTTCTCCCCTCCCTCCATTCGCTTCTCTCTCCCTGTTTCCTCTGGAGGGCACCGAGGCGTTTCGCTCCGAAGGTCGACTCGCCTAAGACTGCCCTCCTACTCGGAACGTGGCGACGTTGCAAGGCTGTGCGATGATGTCAGGCGCCCGGGTGGGCGGAGCGCGCTTCCGCCTGCCCACTTGGCCTCAGTGGAACGTGCGCCTGCCGCTGTTGCCGGGCAACGAGGAAGCTGAGTCCCGGGTGAAGTCATCAGAACAGAGGGCCGGTCTTTCCCTCACTGCCCGCCTTCTCAAGGCCGTCTCCTTTCTATTCACCTCCTTTCTATTCTTTCTATTACTGTTTCACCCTCCTTTCGCTGACAGCAAGCCGAGGGGCCAGCGCAGAAATTAGAGAAAAGGTCTTGTGAGGAATTAGGCAGTGTTTTTAAATTGGAGCAGCCACTTGACGTCCTCCTTCTGGCCGTACGGCACTTCAGTGTCAAGTGTCGGTGCGTCTGCCGTTCTGGTTCCTCCTTATTCCTCAAAGTAGACCAGTATCGAGCAGGCTCTTTGAAGGAATTACAGCAAGTTGCCAAAGTGCACCGTCCTGTCCTGCGCCTGGCAGCACTGCTGTTAACTATTACTGGGTCGTGCTGAGAGCGTGGACGCGGTTCAACCCACCCCGCGAGTGTATATGAATATACACTGTGTATGTATACATACCCTTTCACTCTTTCAGATATTTACTTCTCCCATTCATACGTTTCCTAAATGTCTTCCAAGTTGCAGTCTCTCGGTGGTAGACACTTTGCTGTACATCTCTTGGGACTTGTCTATGGGGAACTAGGGGGAAACTTGAGATTCTGTGATTAGATGATTTCTTGGCATCCTTGTGTATTCATTGTCGTAATGCATAGGTGAGGATTTTGTGTGGTAACTGGTATATTGGAAAGAGCATTAGACATGAAATTAGGAAATCAAAGCTCAAGAGATTTGTCGACCACTTGCTAGGCATGTGACACGACAAGTCAAATCTCACTGGATATATTTTCTTTAGCCAAATGGGTGGAGGAAGGGTTGGACCGATTGACACATTAATGTTCCTTCAAGCTTTGGAAAATCTATGGCTCCATGATTATGAACCCAAAGAAAAGCAATTAGGTTAATTGTGGAAACCAAGATTTGAGTAGTCATCCCATAAATTATTTAATGTTCTGTACTTAAATTTTCTTCATTGATAAGGGCCTCACAAGATTCTTTTAAGGATAAAGGACCTGGGCACCTGGGTGGCTCTGTAGGGCTGAGCATCCGACTTCAGCTCAGGTCATGATCTCACAGTTCCTGGGTTCCAGCCCCGCGTTGGGCTCTGTGCTGACAGCTCAGAGCCTGGAGCCTGCTTCCTATACTGTGTCTCCTTCTCCCTCTGCCCCTCCACCACTCACGCACTGTCTCTGTCTCTCAAAAATAAATAAATGTAAAAAAAAAATTAAGGCTAAAGGATATACTGGAGAGCTCTTTGTCAGCAAAACAGCTACTTAAATGTTATTTTAAATTTCAGGCAGCAGTCTTAGGTAATCCAGGTAAGAATTGATTCAAAATTCGGTAAATCCGAATCAATCTTAGGTAATCTAGGTAAGAATTGATTCAAAATTCGGTAAATCCATTAGATACCCCTCTCTTTGAAGTTCGAGGGGTTGATACTATTTTATAGCCTATAGCATATTAAAGCCTGTGGTACCAAAGCAACTAAGCCTTAGATCCAAATCTCTTCTCATTTCAAACCTAAGAAGTGAAGATGTCATGAGAAATAGAAAATCAAAGAGAAAAGGAAAGCAAGCTAGAGCCCACTAATGATTACCCAGAGAATTTCAGGGCACTAAATTCGAGAGAAAACATTTCTGCTTTTTTAAAAATGTTTTTATCTAGGAGCGCCTGAGTGGCTCAGTTGGTTAAGCCTCTGACCTTGGCTCAGGTCATGATCTCAACGGTTTGTGGGTTCAAGCCCGGCGACAGCTCAGAGTCTGGAGCCTGCTTCAGATTCTGTGTCTCCCTCTCTCTCTGCCCCTCTGCTGCTAAACATTAAAAAAAATAAATAAATAAAATGTTTTTATCTATTGTTGAGAGAGAACACGTGAACAGGGGAGGGGCAGAGAGAGAGGGTAACAGAAGATCTGAAGCAGGCTCTGTGCTGACAGCAGAGAGCCTGATGCAGGGCTCGAACTCACCAGCTGAGATTAATACCTGAGCCGAAGTTAGACGTGTAATTGAGCGAGCAACCCAGGTGCCCCAAAGAAAAAATTTCTTAAACTTCTATTATTGTGTCAGTGGAATTAATGAATATGGTTATGTTAAAGTTAATCAACTACTACTAATCTAGATAGTTTCAAAATGTAGAACTTCCAGAACAGATTAATGTTTACAAACCTTTAATTTATCTTTGAGTACTTTTATTACTTTATGATCTTATTAATTACATTTAATAAGAATTAAATGTGTGAGAACATTTATTTTAAAGTATTAAACCTACATGTAAGTTTTAGTCATTAAATATGATGATTTAAAAGGCCAATTGAGAAAAGATACAAAATTGTATTCATACTGTAATTATAATATGGTTTGTAAAATATTTAGATACATAGATACACAAAAAAAAGGCTGGAAGGAAACAACCAGTCTTAACTTTTTTTGTTTTGCTTTAGGCTTCCTAAATAGTGGGTTAAAAGTAACTGAAAATTTCTTCTTTAAGCATTCTGTATTTTTCACACGTTCTAAATCGAAGATATATCACTTTTAGAGCCATAATAAAGTGTTAAGGCGTAAATCTCCATATAAATGCATAGTCATTAATATCATCTGTGATATTTTAGATCTCTAAAGACCTATAGAGATACCTGTCCCGAAGGGCTCTTATTAAAATGGCCTTAGAAAAGGAATACTAGAAATTTATGGCCACTTTTCCTGTATGTATCTTTCTCTTGAAAAGCTTCCTTTGAAGTCAAAGAGATTTTTGTGAACAGATGCAGAGATATGTGAAGGAAGAATTGGATTCTTAAGCCAGATGGATTCGACGTTTTTATGATATCTCATAACCTTCGGAGAAAATAGAAATGATTTTGCAACAGTATAGTCTATAGAAAATGTATTTTTATCAGATGGATGATTGTATCAAATCTAAGAAATAGCCAAGTTGCTTGTGATTAGTTTGGTTACACAGTTATTCCCTGAGGTGAGAGGAAGAAGTGGAGGGGGGGCAAGCCAACTCTTTGTCAAAAACTATGAAAAAGTATTGCGAGTCCTAGGTTGTTTTAATATTTTCTTAAAAAAGCAAAACCTTGAACAATGAGGTTGGCATTGGGAACCTTTAGTTATCTCGAAGGCAGGTTTTTGCCCCTCAAGGCTAGAGGTAGACTCAAATTTAAAATAAAGCATAGAAACCAGGAATAACGGCATTTCAAGCCATGCTCATTGTGAGCTGTCTACAATTTATGCGAAAGTGGTTTATTTTGCCAGGTGTTCCCTCCCAAAAAACTGTTGAAGTTTGACAAGATGAGAGTAGTCACAGAGGAATGAAGATTTGACATGCTGCGTTTAAATGCTGATGGCATTAGGTAAATGCAAGCCTGTCTTCATTGACCAAACACAGAATCCACGCTTCTGAAAACACTAAGTAACCATTGTGTAGCACCAAGAGTGAAATATTGAGGGTTTGTAGGCTTTTGCAAGAATATTTGTAATCATTCAGTAAAAAATGTACGCATTTTGTTGCAGTCAAACAACACTCTTCACTGTTAGCAGTCCCAACCTGGGTTTGGCCGGTATGAACATACTGTTCCTACTGTAATGGCTGCTAAGTTTAGCCATTGGGTGAAGGAATCATGCCTGCAAAAAAAAAAAAAAAAAAAAAAAAAAAAAATTCGGCAATGTATTAAATTCGTGATCTTGTATTTAGTTCTCACAACTAGGCCTTTTAAACAATTGCTCTTTTTTTTTTTTAACTCTTTCATTTTATAATAATTTCAGATTTACCAAGTTGTAATAGTAGTACTTAGTGTTCCTGGACACCCTTCACCAGGCCTCCGTGGTCATGACACAATGATTAAAGCCAAGCAATTAATTTGGTACAGTAGTAGCTAACGATCTATTTCAGATTTCATCCGTTTTTCCGCTAGTCTCTTGCTGGTCTGGGATCAAATCCAGGATCCCATATCATGTCCCCTCCGATTTATGGCACCTCCTCAGTCTTTCATGACCTTGGCACTTTGGAAGAGATTTGGTCAGTTATTTTCTAGAATGTCTCTGAATTTGGGTTTGTCTGATGTTTTCTCATGACTGGGTTGTGGACTTTGGCAAGAATACCACAGAAGAGATACTGTTCACAACAAGGCTTTAAGGCAGGTATTAGCACTTTATTTTAAACCATGGAGAAACAGACTTTAGTTAAGTCACTCGCCTAATATCACAACGCTAATTAATTGTGGAATTAGGATGGTAGAATTCGCTATTGGGATTTCATTCCATATTTTTCCATTAATATTTGTTATTGTAGGTTGCTGGGATCTTAATGACATTCAAATGTGGTGATGTTCCCAGTGACTTTTCCCTGAGCTTTTCTCTGCCACGTCTTGTTCCATCCAACTTGTAACAAGCGCTAGTCAGCCTGGAGAGCTACTAGGAGCTGCCATAGCCATCATTTTGTGAGACAATAAATGGGCTGGTTTGAGCCGGCTTCTTCATCTCTCTGTGCTTTTCTCCGCTCTAAAGCTGCTTTCAAGTTCAATCAGCTTATGACTCCATTTGCTTAAAATTCCCTTTAGATTGGTTTTCCTTGTGAACTGACTAACCGTATTAGAAATAATAATTTTAGGGGCACCTGGGTGGCTCAGTCAGTTGAGTGTCCGACTTCGGCTCAGGTCATGATCTCGCGGTCTGCGAGTTCGAGCCCCACGTCGGGCTCTGTGCTGCCGGCTCGGAGCCTGGAGCCTGCTTCCGATTCTGTGTCTCCCTCGCTCTCTGCCCCTCCCCCACTCATGCTCTGTCTCTCTCTGTCTCAAAAATAAATAAACATTAAAAAAAATTAAAAAAGAAATAATAATTTTAAAAAATACATGGTTGCTGCTGAAAATATAGAGGGGAGCAGTAAGTAAATGCTGAGGCTTTTGGCTAGCAACTCATGACACCCAGAGCCAGGAGACACTAAAGAGAGGAAGGCTGCACACTGAGAGCCTTTCTCAGGATAGCCGTCGCATGGCTGCAGGCTGCAGAACTGTCTGCAGAGGCTTACACTAATATATATGTATATTTAAGCCTACATACATCCATATCCCTGTCTTTCAGAAAAGGAACTAACATCTAGCTAGCGCCTTCCATGTGCTCAGGCCCAGTGTTACGTACTGTACACACTTCATCTTATTTTCTTCTCGCAATTATGTAAATACTATTCTACCCATTTCATACAAGAGGAAACTAAAGTTCCGAAAGATTAGGTAACTTTCCCAAGCCCAGCAAATGGGCGTGCCAGGATTCAAACTCGGCCTTGCCTGTGCTTTTTCCACTTGACCAGTAGTATTCGCTCATCAACTAAAATCTTACACCAGTCCCTTTAGATAAAACACGAAAGCTGAGCTTTTCTGATTTCGGGAGTAGAGGTTAGCTAGAACCTGGTTGTTTGGCCTCACTGCGCCCCTGCCTACCCCTCCCGCCTGCCACACGCCAACAGAGGCCCCCGAGATGGGGCCACACAGTCTTAAATGTCTTACGATGAAATTTGAAAAATACTTCAGCTTCCTCACATCTCCGAGTAAGTTTGTTGGCTGATGACCACCTATGATGGATGAATTCTGTTTGAGGAGTTGCCCTGCAAAGAAGTAGTTTGAGAGTATTCACTCTGATATGTTTGCATTTTATCAATAAAATGCAACATAGGTTCTACTATCTTTTTTTTTTTCAGTTTTATTTAAGTAATCTCTATACCCAACATGGGTCTCGAACTCACAACCCTAAGGTCAGGAGTTGAATGCTCTTCCGACTGAGCCAGCTCCCTATTTATCTTAAGCTATACAGGTACTTAAAATAATAGTCGTCAATTTCCTTCCTTCCTTCCTTCCTTCTTTCCTTCTAAACACAGCAGACTTTTGCATAATATACTGATTTCTCTGCATGAAGGTGGTTCTGTGGATTCCCTCTTGGTCACTGTTACAACCAACCCGGTCTCCTCCTAAAGAACACGTCCCGGTTCTGCTCTTTTTTTTTTTTTTTTTTTTAATGTTTATTCCTTTTTGAGAGAGGCAGAGCATGAGTGGGGGAGGGGCAGAGAGAGAGTGGGAGACACAGAATCTGAAGGAGGCTCCAGGCCCTGAGTGATCGGCACAGGGCCCGACGCGGGGCTTGAACTCACGAGCCGTGAGATCATGACCTGAGCCGAAGTCGGACGCTTAACCCACTGAGCCACCCAGGCGCCCCCCGGTTCTGCTCTTGATTCCTTCCCGTCTCATCTCTCAGGGTTCCGGAATTTCTCTTTGAGAGACTGCAACATGAGGCCTAAGGCTTCGCCAGTGTGAGACAGACGCTAGACGCAAAGAGATAATTTACAGGCACAGAGGCGCTACATTGACTCCAGCCTGACCTAATTTAACTCTGCTGGAGCATTTACTGTTTTCTCTGTATATCACTTCTTAGCGTCACTCTGTCTTTTATTCCTCGTCGGAGGCGTAACACTTTTTCTTAACTTCCATCCTTAACTGAACGAGTCAAGGTCATATCAAGGTCTTCACACCACCCTGACGTCTAAGTCCATTGGGCCTCTAACCACTTACCAGAATTCATCTACAGCTTTCTTCTCTCATGGCACGCAGTCACCCCTGCATCCACTGAACCCACTTCTGGTTGGCTTTAGGAACTGCCTTTTGACTGCCCGTTGGTCTCCTGAACGCAGAATTAAGCCAGCCGATGTCTAACCCATGGAGATCCTCACAACTTCTGCTTCTCAATCCCTTGCCCTCTAGGCCAGGGCCCCAACCAGCAAGCTGACCACGTTCCTGTCCTCTCGTCCTGACTGCGACTCATTACAGTGCCAGGGAGGGAGCTCCACTGTGGAGGGAGCCCTGAATGAATGAATGACCTTGGTTGCAAGGCTTCTTGACCCAGGTCTTTAGGACAGTGGTTGCAGATTTTTCATCGAGGTATTTGAAAGCCTAAAATAAAATAACAAATCTCACCTTGTAAAACATTTTCAAATGGAATCTATAGTTTTCACTAATAATACTATCCTCTTGTAATATAGCGCTTTGTAGTTTCCATAATGCTTCACATAATCTCATTGAATCTTGAGTATAACATCCCAAGTTTCACTCTTTAGCCATCTAATATTTTTACTCATTGATTAAATTTTCATCGTGGCTTCTCATTTTTTTTTTTACCAGTTTTGTAAGGGTGATGAATCTAAAAAAGTGAATATCAGTATTCTTTTTTGTTTTTAATATTTTTTTATGTTTATTTATTTTTGAGAAAGACAGAGCATGAGTGAAGGAGGGGCAGAGAGAGAGGGAGACACAGAACCCAAAGCAGGCTCCAGGCTCTGAGCTGTCAGCACAGAGCCTGATGCAGGGCTTGAACCCATGAACTGTGAGATCATGACCTGAGCTGAAGTAAGACACTTAACTAAGCCACCCAGGCGCCCCTAATATCAGTATTCTTTAAAGTTTTAGTTCACTGGATGTTATTTTCGTATTTGTATTAAAATCAGCTTAACATTTAAGTTCTTTTGGGCACCAGGTCTGACAGGAATATGATAATTTTAGTTATTATAAACATGATGATGATGGAGGCTTTGGTACTAGCATTCATTTATTGGATGCTTGCTATGTGCCAGGCATGATTTGACATGCATTAGCTTATTAAATCTTCACAACCCAATGACGTTTGTGCTAACATAAGCTGCATTTTATAGATGAGAATAGTAAGAGGTTAAATAACTCACCCAAGTCACGTAGCTAGCAAGCGTTGGAGCCAAGATATAAACCCTGGTAGCCTGATTCCAAACTCTGTACACTAACCGTGACAAAATGATGCTAAATTCTAAAACAAATTACTCATGATAATATAAATCTGTTCCATGAAAGCCACTTACATGTATCTTGCCATGGTGACATGCAGAGTAAAAATTATAAATCATCCTTTGTTGTCACCGTTCCTCCACTCTTGTTTGGCTCGATGAATTATGAAGAAGGAGCAAAGCTGTCTTGTAAATTTATCTCCATGTCTCTATTTGGCTACTGCCACTAGGATTACCCTGTGTAAAATAAGGGCTTTAAATGCATGAGTCCCAAGGTGCATGTAGGAAGTTCTGTTTATATACAGCCTATAGCTAAAAGGTCAACCTGTGGACAGCCCTGCAGGCAGAGGGGAGGTGGTGAGTGCTGAAGCTGATGGATGACCAGGGGGCCACTATCTAGGGCCTACTGGGATTTATGGTGAGAGCACTTCTTCAAAAGTAGCAGAGGTGCAAAGTGGGAAGATGGGAGAGATGAAAGTAATTAGCGTTGTGGGCCATTTCTGCAAGGGATAAGGAAGAATTTTATTCCAAAGGATCCTTATTCCAAGGAGCTCTTAAAAGCATCTCTAATTCACTAACTGAATTAAAGTGAATTATTTCCAATTAGTACATTAATCAGGATGCTGCTGAGACTTTAAAATTCTCTAATAAGTGAGAATTTATTTTATACACCAAACAAAAGGCTCCTCATGGCCTTTTCCTTATACTCCCCATGAACAGAGACTACACGGGCTCTTTTACTTTGTGTTCATTCAGCCCCACACTTTACTCGCCATGTTACCTTGGGCCCCTTTGGGGAAGCAGGAGAATGTAATGGAAAAGGGATATGGAGCAGTTTACTCAAATCCCTGATTTAGATTCCTGTCCTCCCAAGGGGAGAATGGGCTAAGCAGCCAGTTCATAAATTTGCTGGAAGAGAGAAGAGGTCTCTCGAGCTAGGGCTAAGTGTGCAGGATGAAGGTAGAGTCCTAAGGGAGATGTTAAGAACGAGACTGTGGTGCCTGTGCCAGTTCTGGAAGCCAGGTTGCCCCTCCGTGGATACTCCTGGCCATTTGGTTGTGAAGGAAGATCCTTCTCTGCAGGCAGGCAACTTTGGCTTCACCAATGGCTGGCAACTTTTCAGCCACCCCCATGCCGTCAATCTGTGAAACTCTGTAACCTAGAGAAGCAAGGGTCTAAAGAATGAACATTATCCTTGTCATTTTTAAGTTTACTGGCCCCTTCCTAAGAGGAAGTGTGGTAAAGCAAAAGGTACATGACTCTTGGAATCAGTTAGGCCTGGCTGTACTAAGTTTGTGATGCCAGGCAAGTTGTTTGACCTTACTAAACTTTGGTTTTCTCATCTGTAAGGTGTTTGAATAATGCCTTGTAGGAATTTATGTGGATTTGAGATTATATATGTATAATCCTTTGATTCCCCCATCACCATGTTTTTTTGCCCTTCCATCCTGCCCCCGCCCCAACAAAATTAATATGACCACATTAATCTCCTTAGAGCAGCACTCCAGTTATGTGTTTTCCCTTGCTCGGCAACGCTCATGAAGTTTAGTCTCCTTAGAGCTTTACATTCAAGACTTTCCCTTCTCTAGATCCAAAACACTTCTCTAGGCTTCTGCTGTCCTGCACGGATCCTTTGCCTTGGAGTTCATAGAATTTCCAAGTTTCTTCAAAGCTCTTCCCTTTTACTTCTTTGTTAATTCCATGGTCTCTTCTTGGAAAGGCCTTTCTTCCCATTCTTATTTGTCTGTATTCCACCATTCTTTAAAAATGAAACAAAAACACATAATTATAGACTTCCGGTTATAGTACAAAGCTATAGTGATCAGAACAGTATGGTTCTGGCCCAAAAACAGACACATAGATCAATGGAACAGAATAGAAAACCCAGAAATGATTCCACCACTATATGGTCAGTTAATCTTCGACAAAGCAGGAAAGAATATCCAACGGGAAAAATACAGTCTCTTCAACAGATGGTGTTGGGAAAACTGGACGGCAACATGCAGAAGAATAAAATTGGACCATTTTCTTACACCATACACAAAAATAAATTCAAAATGGATTGAAGAGCTAAATGTTAGACCTAAAACCATGAAATTCTAGAGGTGAACATAGGCAGTTAGCTCTTTGACATCGGCTATAGCAACTTTTTTCTGGATATGTCTCCTGAGACAAGGGAAACAAAAGCAAAAATAAACTATTGGTACTAAATCAAGATAAAAATCTTCTGCCCAGCAAAGGAAACAACAAAACTGAAAGGCAACCTTTGGAATGGGAGAAGATATTTGCAAATGATGTAACTGACAAAGGTTTGTATCCAAAATCTATAGAGAACTTGTCAGACTCAACACCCAAAAAAACAAATAATGCAATTAAAAAATGGACAGAAGGGGTGCCTGGGTGGCTCAGTCAGTTAACTGTTGATTTCCTGCTCAAGTCATGATCTCCTGGTTGAGAGATCGAGCCCCATGTCAGGCTCCAAGCTGGGTGTGGAGCCTGCTTGAGATTCTCTCTCTCTCAAAAAAAAAAAAAAAAAAAAAAAGCAGGGGGCAGAAGGGATACATGCACCCTAATGTATTTACAGTAGCATTATCTATAATAGCCAAACTATGGAAACAGCTTGAGTGTCCATCAACTGAGGAATGGATGAACAAGATGTCATGTATATATACTAATGGGATATTGCTCGGCCATAAAAAAGAATGAAATCTTGCTATTTGCAATGACATGGATGGAGCTAGAGAGCATTATGCCAAGTAAAATAAGTCAGAGAAAGACAAATATTATATGATTTCACTTATATGTGGAATTTAAGAAACAAAGGGGGGGAAATGCAGAGGCAAACCAAGAAACAGACTAAACTATAGAGAACCAACTGATGGTTACCAAGGGGAGGTTGGTGGGGGAATGGTTAAAATAGGTGACGAGGATTAAGGGGTGCTGTTGCTGCGATGAGCACTGAGTGTTGTATGGAAGTGGTGAATCCCTGTTTTGTACACGTGAAACTAATATTACACTGTATGGTCGTTAACTGGAATTTGCAACAACAACAACAACAACAGAACTTATATACTGGTTCCAGAAAACTTTGTTCTGAAGCTGAAAATGATTGCTTCCATTTTAAAGTTTTATAGGACTTTATACCTTCCTTATAGAAATTAACACATCCTTCCTTATATTCGGTCACTGTTTATAGACATTTGCTTTGGGACAGATGGAGAGCATGCTCTTTTTTTATTTAGACCTTTTATGAACATTCCAGCAAGAAATGGCTTATAATTAATACCAGGATTACACAGGTGCAGCCTTAGGCTGCCACTCAGCAGGCAGATTTTACCAGAATGGATTTTACCATTCATGGAGGCCACCGCCAGTCATAAAAGCTGGGGAGGGAAGGATTCTTCCTGTTGAGACTTGGCTATGATAACTATATGTGTGAGAAAATGAGTTATTACTTAAATCCTTGGCATAATAGTTCCTCTAACAGAAAGAGCTCAATAAGTTTTTAAGTGAATGAATTTAGTGAAAAATAAAGCCAAGGAGATAAGACAAGAGGAAGTGCATACCACTGGCATTTAGTATATTGTTGAATTTAAACCATATGTTTTCGTGTATATTTTTTATGTATTTAATTTCAGAAGACGTTCAGCATTTGCTGCAATTAACAAGTGATCTTATCAGTGTCCTAAATATCCAGATATTTACAAATGATTGGAAGGCAATACCAATATTATTTCAATGATTTTCCAAGAGGACTGTAATTTCCAACTTTTTGTTGTAACTGATTTTATTGCCACTCTAGCTCTAAATTTGTTTTTCACAAGCATAGTTAATTACATTGCAGTTTGCAACTTGTGCATATCATATTAAAGTTTCTTACTTCTGCTTGTAGGAAAGTATGAACATACTCAGGATTAAGATGAGATTTTATTTTGAGCATAGCTTTACCTTAGAAGACTGTCTGATTCACCAAGTGTGCTGTATGATCTATACGAATCATGTTGTGTTTTTTCACTGTTATAAATCAACAACTCGTGAAGGAAATAATAAGCTCATTTGTCATTTCAGCATTGCATTTTTTTTCTTAATTGTCCATCTTAAGTCCCTTTAAAGCAGCCTGTCACATTCTGCCTGGTACCTTTGCTCTATAGATCTTGGTATGCTGTGCGTAGATAACAGCCCTA
This sequence comes from Paguma larvata, assembly GCA_030068075.1. Taxonomy (NCBI): domain Eukaryota; kingdom Metazoa; phylum Chordata; class Mammalia; order Carnivora; family Viverridae; genus Paguma; species Paguma larvata. Next base: position 97,894,327 of record CM057833.1, on the reverse strand, counting down.
GGTCCTACAGCACTGTTACACTGTGTAGACAATGAGGCCATTTGTAAGCTTCCAATCTAGTGCTGTTTTATTTTTCTTTGCTTCATAATAAGAGTAGTGTGATCCAAGCAGAATTTAAGTCTATATTACAAAGAACTTACATTTTCTTCTTTTGAGAGTGGCCAGTGGCATTTTAGTAGTTGGGAAACAAAGTTTTGTTGTTATATTTGCTACCAATTTATCATTTAGATGTTTAATAGAACCTTAAATCAACCCAGCATAATCACAGTATGTCATGTCTGTTAAAAGGGGTTGGATTGTAGCATCTTCCAGATCAATCTGTGACTACAGTGGCCAGATAGCTTGTTAAATCAGGGACCAATTATACCCCTAAATCTTTAAAATGGCTTGCAAATTCCAATGTTTCAGCATCCACATGACATCTCCCACATTGTTTTTCACATTCTAAAATGGAACAGAAATTCTTTAGCAGCCCATGTGTCCCTAATTTTGATTGGGAATATATTAACATAACTATGACTCAACTAGGGATCCAGCTTGTGCTCTAGCCTTATTTTGCTGCCTAGATGGCAGACTTTGGGGTCAGACCTCCATGATACCTGTCTTCTTGAAAGCCAAACGCCCACCTTTATATTTAGAGATAGGGTCGTCCAGCTTCCATTTGGACCATATGTTGGAAGGGATGGGGAGAGAAAAGAGTGGGTCTTCAAAACGGAGTAACAAAGCCATGACTACTGATACGATTACTGCCAGCTGAATAGCACTTAAATTTGTGTCTTCTTCTTTAGCGAGACTATCAAGAAAAGCATGTAAAGTGGGAAAAATAATTTTTAAAAATCAGAGGTTTTTAACACTACATAGGCTCAAACTCTACAAGAGAGCCGAGAGTTGGTGAATCTAAAAATAGAAACAGTGATGGGAGAAGAATCACTGGAGTGTGAGTGTGGACCTAGGGATTTCGAAGGGTAGAGAGTTTCCAAGACAATGAAGAGCATGATAGTGGTATGGTATGATAAAGACTAAAAATTATCCATTGGCTTGTACAGTTGATATATCACTAAAGATACTAGCAACCATAGCTTTAGAAGAGTTGTTGGTGTGGAAGATTAATTACTGTGAGACAAGAGGTGAGGAAGTGAGGACTGCCATTTGGAGAAGCCTGAGTGAGAAGTGTCAGAGACAGGGAAGAGAGCTATAAAGAATGATCTGACCAAGCAAAGTTTTTGGTGGTAGTATCTTTTAGGATAGAAGAGACTTGAGTATGATTATAGGAGTGAGTAAAGATGGAAGGGTTGAAGATACAGGAAAGATGAAAAGAAACAGAAGAAATATAATCCAGAGCAAATGACTAAACATTAGGAGAGATCAACCCTGAGACTGGGAGGAAGATGACTGTGTGTCTACATTAGTTGGCTGGGAATGGGATGAGAAATCCAGGAACTCCAAAACCTGTTGGGTATAATTCTGTCAAGGGGCTTACGTCCCAAGTAGATGATATCGGGTAGTGGCTTAGTGTAAGGGCTCTACAGTCTGACCAGGTTCAATCCCAGTTCTTCCACTTGATAACTAGATGTCCATGGGCAAATTATTGAATCTCTCTGTCTCATTTTCTTCATCTGTAAGATGGATTAAGAATTAAAAGCTTGATCTCTGCCCCTCCCCTGCTCACACTCTGTCTCTGTGTCAAAAGTAAATAAGCATTAAAAAAATTAAAAAAAAAATTAAAAGCTTGAACTCTGTGGCCAAACTGCCAGGGTTCAGCGCGTGTAAGCTCAACACTTAAATCCTTAACTAGCATTATGTGTTGGGCAAGTCACTTAACTTTTCTGTGCCTTAACTCTTCATCTGCAGAGCAGAGACAGTAATAGTATCTACCTCAGAGGACCATTGTGAGAATTAAGAGAGTTAATATTTAGACATATCTAGACATGTGTAGACATATCTAGAACAGCACCAGGCATTAGACATATCTAGAACAGTACCAGGCATGTTGTAAGGGCTATGTAAGTTTAAAAAAAAGGATTCAATTAGCAGGGTTGAGAGTTGAAAACCTAAATGAGAGGAGAAACCATAAATTAGATTTATTGGTAGGTTCTCCATTGTTTTGAGATTTTTTTTACCAGAAGTGCATCAACACCAAGGTGTATAAATGAAGAACGAGCTTTCTAGCCTGATCCAGGATTAGCGTTGTTATGTGGCTGTTGACATATAATAGCAAGGGGAACTGGGGGTGCAAATGAGGGCTGAGTCCAAGTGATTGACCTCAGGGTCAGGCTGGGTAGGGGACAGGAGGAGATAGATTGGGACTGACGGACCAAGAAAAAATGGAAAAATCAGAGGCCGTGATTCCTAAATGAGCGTGGGGAGCAGCTGTAGTGGAAATAAAAGCATAAAAGCGTTGAGAGGGGGAAGGTTTTAGACTGAGTGGAATATTGACATTTATGATTTCAGAAATGGACTAATCATGGGTGATGACAAGGTCCAGTGGCTGACCATGGGAATAGGTGGTTGAAATTAGAGAGACTAAAGGAGTGTATTGAATGATAGTGTATTGTGTGAATAGTGCACCTGATCCTTGAACTCTCTTGGATAATGGAAGTTAGGGAAAAAAGAGAGCCAGCTTCCTAAGCCTTTAATTAATTTAGGAGAGTATCAAGAAGTGGGAACATAACAACAAAGGGGTGAATAAGTGTAAACAATTATTCTCCAATTTTTGTAGCCGTGTAAGACGTGATCCATTTATATCCAATGTCTCCTGAAGTATTAAAAGACTCTTCAATGGACTATTATTTGGATTTGTCACCTAGTAAACTATGTCCTCATCTCTAATTCATGGAAGTAATAAAGTCATGAATATTTCTAAAAAATTTAATGTATATTTTTGAGAGAGACAGAGTGCAAGCAGGGAGGGGCAGAGAGAGAGGGAGGCACAGAATCGGAAGCAGGCTTCAGGCTCTGAGCTGTCAGCACAGAGCCCATTGCGGGGCTCAGACTCATGGCCTGTGAGATCATGACCTGAGCCGAAGTCGTATGCTTAACCAACTGAGCCACCCAGGTGCCCCAGGTCATGTATATTTTATTTGTATTGATGTACTCAACAAGTATTAAGTACTTATTATGTGCTAGGTGTTGGAGACAGACCATTGAAAAACATAGACAAAAATCTTACATTTCAGAGGCAGAAACAAATAATAAAGAAGTAATTAAAATATCTAATATGTTATATGATAATAAGTGATATGGAAAAAATAAAGCAGGGACAGGAGATGGTAACTGCAGTTTTAGATTAGGCGGTCAGGGAAAGCTTCCAAAAAGATGTCATTTGAGGAAAGACCTGAAGGTGGTGAGAATATGTACAAAGTGGATATGTGGCGGAACAACATGCCAGGTGGAGGAAACAAGAATGGAAAAAGGCTAATCTAGCATGCTTGAAGGCCAGCAAGGAGACTAGTATGGCTGAAGAGTGAGCATTTCCTTTGTTTAACAAATATTGCATAGTACTTACTTACCATATGTTGGATACTACTCTAAACACTTTGCCGACATCAAGTCTTTTAATTCTCATTACAACCCTATATAAACCCAGTGCTGGTGCTAACAGGTGAGAATCTGTAAAACAGATGTTAAGTAACTTGTCACAGCAGCAACAAAAGGCACATACCTAAAAAGGGGAGGGGGCAAGAGTTTTAACCTTGGGTTTAATTATGCTGCCCAATATGTTAGTAGGACATGAAGTCAGGGGACTAATAGAAGTCAGGTGGAAGTGGGGGATTCAATTGTATAGAACCTCAGAAGCAATTGTAAAGACTTTGTCTTTTACATGGGTTAAGTGGGAAAGTCATTGGAAGGCTTCGTTTAGAGGATGTATAGGATCTGATGAAGGTTTTTTGTTTTGTTTTTTTTTTAATTTTTTTTTTTAGCATTTTTATTTTATTTTTGAGAGACATAGAGACAGAGCATGAGCAAGGGAAGAACAGAGAGAGAGGAAGACACAGAATCTGAAACAGGCTCCAGGCTCTGAGCCATCAGCACAGAGCCCGACGCGGGGCTCGAACTCACAGAGGGCAAGATCATGACCTGAGCTGAAGTCGGCCTCTTAACCAACTGAGCCACCCAGGCGCCCCCTGATGAAGGTTTTAAAGCTTACTCTAGTTGTCATGTTTAGAATGCAGAGGAACAAGGATAGTAGCAAGGAGACCAGTTAAGAGGCTAATACAAGATCCATGCAAGAGCCGATAATGTAGTATGAGTGGTAAAAATGGCTTCATGAGAAGTGGTCAGATTCTGGATATTATTTTAAAGGAGGTGACGCCAATAAGATTTTCTGATTAGATGTAGGATAAAAGAAAAGAGTCAAGACAGATCCCAAGGCTTTTGGCCAGAGCACCTGGAAGAATTAATTTGCCACTTATAGACTATAAGAAGAACAAGTCTTGGGGTGGGGGGGGTGGGCGGGGAGAGCAGAGGAGGGGTTGAGTTTTAGACATGTGGAGTTTAACCCAGGGAACATCTAAATGGAGACGTCAGGTAAGCAGATTTATGAGCCCAGAGCTCAAGAGTGAGGTCTACATAGAGCTATAAATTTTCGAGTTTTTGGTATAGACTGTGCTTCAAGCGATGAGACTGGGCGTGATCATCTAGGAGGTGTTTGTAGAAAGAGAAGAGGTCCAAGTCCTGAGCCTGTGAGCATTTCAACATTAAGAGATTAGGATGATGAGAATAACCAGCCAAGATAGTAGTAGCCAGATGGGTAGAAGGAAAAGTAGAAAAAAGGTGACATCCTAGACGCCAAATGAGGAAAATGTTTCATAGACCAATCCACCTGAATGTGCGTGCACACACACTCAAGTGCATGCACACACTCACGTGCACACCATATATCGTATATGAATTTAGAACAACGGAGTACCAGCTCCTTTTCTTTCCTGATTACCAGAGTCTCTACTTGCAGGCAAACTTAACTGGAAAACCAGATTATTAAATAAGGTAGCTTGATGGGTGGGGAATCAGCACAAGGAGGGGGGTTCATTAGATCACCTTACTGTCTTGTGTAATCAAGTCATAATATCCCAAAGCTTCCTCTCCATTATGGGACACGCTTGCTCCTGGGGCAACATATTCTTGGCCTGTTTCAGGGCACCATTTCCCTTGGACAGCTCTTGAAAACACATGTCTAAGGTTTTCCCAACAGAGTTGCTTTTCTAAGCTTCTACTCTCCAGGGGATGTATTCTTTCTTTAGATATGTTAATGTACCTCATCTTGTTTCTATTAAGTCTTGTCCTCAGGGTTCTTATACTTTTTGGGTTGGGGGGGGAGGTCACTATTTCCTTTGATTAAAATGTGGACCTTCTACCTAGAAAAATATGTACATAAACTCTCAAAATTTTGTGTGCAACTTCAGAAGTCCGTAAACTGTGGTTAAGAGCTCCTCCTTGAACTCGCAGAAGTTAAACTTCCCCTCTTTCAAAGCCTTCCTCTTCACCATTGCCTTTCTCCACTGCTACCCAGTTACAAGCTGGTCTTATGATCTGCATCACAGGATTTTTGTGTGAAATTGTTTTCTAATCAAGTATTTGTGGTACTTCAACATGTAAAACTTCTTGTCTAGAGAATGAGGTAGACCTTCATCTTATTCCTTTCTGTATAAATAGCTTGAGAAGTAAATTTTTATATGTAAAAACAAATACGTAAGGCTAGCCAATTCTGAAATTCACCCTTTGTAGGGATATAAAATCTTACTATAAGATGCTGCTGCTCAAACATTTAGGAATATATATATACATATATATATGCACACATATATATATAATTAAAGTTTTGGAGGAAATAGAGCAAGATTGAAAATATTTGCTTGAAGGGTGTAGAAAAAAAAAGTCAAGATTAAGAACAACACTCATCTGAACTTCACAGAAAGTGTCATGAGAATGTCAATGATTAGAACTGATTAGATATTTGCCTGTCCTTTTCAACCAGAAGATGGATTTGAACCAGATTCCCACATCCATGGTTTAGTTTTGAAGAGAGAGAGGGGAAAAAAAAAAGCCAATTATTTGTCTCTTTGTTCAAAGGCCCCCCCTTTTTTTTTCATTTTGTAGATCTCTGAACAGCTAGTAGAGAATCCAGCCTTTCACATCCATTAAGGTTAGCTCTGAAACTGTTGAATTTGATCTCTTCCATTTGCCATCTGGATACAGTACAGAAAAAGCTATTCTGCATTGGGTTGCTGGACACCATCCAGAAAATAATATGTCAGGGGCATCAAAGGCTTGAGGCACTTGGTCCAGTCTGTCTAATGATCACAGGCAGAGCCTGCTCTCCAGTTTTGGAGAATGTTTTATTTTTGTAGTGACAATATATATCCCAGTAAAATAGATCACAAGGATTACTGCCAGCTTGTCAAAGCTAGGATTCTTCCATCATAGACTTCAAAAAAGGACCAGATTTTAATTGGGCAAAGCTTGATTTCCAAAATGGAGGAAGTTCCATCTCATCTCAGTCTATTCCCTTTCTTTGGGAGGCCGCGTCAGGCAGCGAGAGCTTTAATTCATAGATTGTTTCATCCCACACCCAAATGCCAAACTTATAAAGTCTCCTTAAAAATCGATCTCATTTAAAGTTGTATTCCTTATCCTCTTCCTAAGTGGGCCCCGTATCAGCCAGCTAATGACCACGCTGGCGGCTCTCCAGGAATCTGACAACCACATCTCATATTCACACCAACTGGAGCCAATTGTGGCTGCGTTTTTTTTTTTTTTTTATTCTGTTATTTAAAAATGTGAATAGGAAGCAACAGCAAGCAATGGCATGTCGTTTGGTCTCCTCTGGGATTGGGGAGGAGCCTTGCATAATAGGACCTATAATATCAGGGAGCATATGGCTGTGTTTTAAGGTAGCTGGAGGCCATCTCCCTCTAAGTGCTGATAAAGCGAGCTTTGGTTTGAATCTATGCAGGATGTACTTAGGGATGAATTTATAGCCTCTGCAATAGGTAAAATTGTAGGGCAATTGCCATTTTGCCTCTTACACAGGGGAAGGGATGCAGGAACAGTTTCCGAACCCTAACCACAGACACGACTTTTCCTTGTGGACAGGAATGGCCCCCAAGTTGCTCCCTAAATCCTAAGGCAGCTCCCAAATCTCCCACAATGACAGCTGGGAGCCCTTGCTCGGGTCCGGCCAGCTCACTAAATAGGACATCCTGGACAGCATCGCTCCAGTTTTGTACCTTGTTCGAGTTACCCGGTACCTCCAAAGTTATTCTGTTCCAAACTGGACAAACTGTCAGCACTCCCGTCTCGTCATTCAAGGACTTCTGCTCTCAGGATCTTCCTGTTCTTCTGTTCTTCCTTCAGATCTCCTGGTACTGAGAACAGCAAGTAGTTCTCTCCCAGGTTAAGAAAAACAAACAAAATCTCTTCTGAACCATAAATCAGGCAAAGCCAGACTGCCGATTCTTAGCAGCATCATCATCCCTCTGAGATTTGGGCACATCCTGGCCAATTTGGTTCTGTTTGGCCGCCTTCAGGCTGGCCTCTCCCTTTCTGCACTCGGTAGCTTGTTTTTCTGTAGGGTTTACCTGCTCTCAGATTACCTCCCTGACTTAAATGCAGAAACAACAACAACAAAGGAGAGGCTGTGATGATCAAATCATTAGTAGAGCCAGACCTCCGGGCCCTGCCACCTCCTACCCCAGTTAACTTAACACCGCTATGCCTTGGTCACCTTATCTGTAAAGTGGGTCTAGTTATAGTGTCCATGTTGTAGGTGTGTTGTGACGGCCAAGTAAGGATTGGGAAGAGCCTGGCATAGCAGGGTACTCAATTTATATCGACTGCAGTTGTTATTGTTATCATTTGATACATTTAAGTGCAAACGGGTTTGGGTGTTTTTACCTCAACCAGTCCTTTAGCACTTTAAACCCCTTATTATCTATTGTAGATGAAAAGACTTGGAGTTCTGCAGGAAGAATTTCAGGGGTTAGCCAGCAGGAACGATTGCCGCCAGGAGGATCCTCAAGATCACACTCGCCTTGCTGGCTTTGACATAGTAGCAGAAGCCTTGCTTGCCGGAAAGAGCAAAGAGACCAGGTCCCCTGCTGCAAGATGAGCTCCCAGAGAGCAGGGGTGTGACCTGTTCGTTCACCCTTGTCTTACCAGTATCTAGAGCACTGCCTGGCCAGCTCTCTTTAGTCCAGTGCTTCACAAACTCATGTGATTTAAAACAAAAATTTTTTTATGTTTTACCTTTTGTTCTTTAAAACGTTTTCTTTTTCTTTTACTGCCATTATCTGTTCAGACCCGTTCTTAGTTTTAAAGAATCCTCTGTCTGAGCTTGGTAGGGGGGGCAGGACCACTTCTATCACTATGGAAGCCTGAGGAGGGGTTCCCCTCATTCTCTCCCCTCAGGTAGAATGAGTAAGGAAAGGCACAGGACCCGAGCTCCAGCACTAGTACTCACCTGCCTGGGCCTTTGAATCTTACAGTGGGGAGGCTAAAAGAGGAAGAGGTGGAGCGTGAGCTTCATGGTGGCAGTGGGACAGGCCCCACAGTATCCAGGGGCAGTGGCAACAGCCTAGCTGGGTTGTTTCTGCTAGCCAGTCTTTTCTACTTTAGTTAGAGCAAGTTGGGTTGCTGCTCACAGTCAGAAATTCTGAGTAGTCACACATGGCTTCAAGTCTGGACCTTGTCCTCACTGGCATAGCTTCATAAACGTCACTTCTCAGCACCCCAATCTCTAAAAGCCACCTGCTGAGCCCCGTCTCACTTCATCAGGCAGTCACACACCAACTGTGTTCCAACCCTATCATGTCCCCCCTATCATGACCTGACTCCTGTCTCATGATCTACCCACCTGTTCCTCACGCCCAGTCATCATGAATTGCTCCTTGGTGAAGATTCTCAATCTCTTTGCAGTCTCTCCCTGTGCTGTTTGCATTCAGCAAAACCCAGTCTACCCTTCACTTTCTTCTCACTTACATCCAAGCAGCCAAACGGAGCTGCAGAATATTGCGTGGTAGACCGATTGCTTCAACTTTAATTACTGACATAAGTCTTCAAACAGGCACTTACTATTTATTGCCTGGCAACTATGTTTGTCTAGCAAATTGGTTTGCCTTTTTGAAAGGCAGACTCTCGGAGACTCTGGGTTATTTCCACTCCTGAACCTTGCCCTGCCTGCAAACAGGTAAGGGTCGCACTCCATACTTCGTTAAGAAAACACAGCGAGACACTCGCTCCCTGTTTTTGGTTCTGCATCTAGGCCCATGTTCTCTGTTGTCTCAAGGCACAGTGGAAACCATGTTCCTTCTCCTGTGTTGGTCACTCAGTCCATCTGTGCTTTGGGTTCCCTCTACTCACCTTTTTTTTTTTTTTTAAGTTTATTCATTTCGAGAGAGACAGAGAGAGCAGGTGGGGGAAGGGCAGAGAGAGAGAGAAAGAGAGAGAATCCCAAGCAAAACGCGAGATTATGACCTGAGCCGAAACGAAGAGTCAGACAGTCAACCAACCGAGCCACCCAGGCACCCCTTCACTTTCTTAAGAACTTACCACCTGTTTCTATATTCTCTCTCTCGTCTCCTGCATCATAACTATCTCCCCCTCTAGATAATTCCTGTCATCATACAAAATGCTCTGATTATTTTCCATCTTAAAAACACGTGTCTTGACCCAGTAACTCCCTTGAACTGCTGCCCCACTTCTCTGCTCCCTTTCAGGGTAGAACTTCCCTAGAAAGTTGTCAGTACTTGCTTTCTCCACCTCCTCAAACAGTCTCTGGTTTCTAGTCTACCTCCCTGCTCTAATTGTTCTTATCAGAGTCTTCTGGAACCTTCACCTTGCCAAGTCCAGTGGGCAGTATTTAGTAGTCATCTTGCTTGATCTGTCAGTAGCAGTAGACACAGTTGAACTCCACTCTTCTTTAGAAAACTCTCGTTTTACGCGTTGGCTTCCAGGACACAGGCTGCTGCTTTTACTCCTGCCTCTCGGGCTGCACCTTGTTAGTCACATATCCTGGCTCCTCTTACTCCTGTCCCTGACCTATGTTAGAGGGCTGCTGAGCTGTATCCTGAGTTCGCCACACTCTTGATGTGAGTGAGCTCATCCAGAGTCTTGCCTCCATGATTTCCAAAGTAACAGTTCCAGCCCTCCCCCATGCCTCCTATTTGTAGCCATTGACCCAACTTAGCATTCCCTTGTAGAAGACTAGTAAGAGTCTTAAACTAAACTTGTCCAAAACAGAACAAAAAATGGTTCCAGCAACCAGTTTCGCCAACTAATACTTAGGATTTCGACTTGGTACCACCCTTTTCTTCAGCCATACACCCATCCTGTCGGGAAGTCTTACTGAAATTCCTTTCCAAATATTTATCAGATCTGTCCACATTTCTTCCATTTGCCTGCCAGTACCCCAGTCAAAGCCACCGTCATTGCTCACCTCTGCTCCTGCTTCTATTCTTGACTGTCTTCTGTCCTTTCTTGATCTAGAGGCCAGAGTAATCCTTGTAAGATGTAAATCTGATCATGTCACTCCTTTCTTTTATTTTTTTAATTAACTAATTTTTAAAAATCTTGTATAGTTAACAGATATTAGCTTCAGGTGTACAATACAGTATGCTCATCATGATAAGGGTACTCTTAATCTCCACCACCCATCTCCCATCTCTCCACCCACCGTCCCTCCCATAACCATCAGCCAATTCTCTATACTTAAGAGTCTGGCTTTTTGTTTGTTTCTTTTTTCCTTTGTTCATTTATTTTGTTTCCTAAATTCCACATATGACTGAAATTATATGGTATTTGTCTTTCTCCGACTGACTTATTTCGCTTAGCATTGTCCTCTCTAGCTCCATCCATGTTGTTGGAAATGGCAAAATGTCATTCTTTTTTTGGCTGAATAATATGCCATTGTATGTGTTTTTGTACGCCATATCTTCTCTATCCATTCATCTATCGATGGACACGTGGGCTGCTTCCATGGTTTGGCTCTTGTAAATAATGCCCCAATAAACATAAGGGTGCATATATCTTTTGGAATTAGTTTTCATATTCCTTGGGTAAATACCCAGTAGTGTGATTACTGGATCATATGGTAATTCTCTGTTTATCTTGAGGAACCTCCATACTGTTTTCCAGAGTGGCTGCACCAGTTTGCATTCCCACCAACAGTGCAGGAGGGTTCCTTTTTCTCCACATCTTCACCAACACTTATTGTTTCTTGTGTTGTTGATTTTAACCATTCTGAGAGTTATCTCTTTGTGGCTTTGATTTGCATTTCCCTGATGATTAATGATGTTGAGTATGTTTTCATGTATCTGTTGGCCATCTGTAGGTGTTCTTTGGAGAAATGTCTGTTCATGTCTTCTGCTCATTTTTAATTGGATTATTTATTTATTGGTGTCGAGTTGTATAAATTCTTTATATAAGAGACTCACTCTTTGTCATATATGTCATTTGCAAATATCTTCTCCATTCAGTGGGCTGTGTTTTTGTTTTGTTGATTGATTCCTTTATTGTGTAGAAGGTTTTAATTTTCATGCAGTCCCGATCGTTTATTTTTGCTTTGGTTTCCCTTGCCTTGGGAGGCTTATGTCAGAGAAATTGCTGTCTGTGCTCTCTTCTAGATTTTTATGGTTTCAGGGCTCACATTCAGCTGTTCAATCCATTTTGAGTTTATTTTTGTGTACGGTGTAAGAAAGCAGTCCAGTTTCATTCTTTTGCATGTTGCTGTCCAGTTTTCTGAACACCATCTGCTGAAGAGACTCTCTTTTTCCCATTGTATATTCTTGCCTTTGTCTTAATTGACCATATAATTGTAGATTTATCTAAGCTCTCTATTCTCTTCCATTGATCTATGTGTCTGTTTTTGTGCTAGTACCATACTGTTTTGGTTACTATATGTTTGTAGTGTATCTTGAAATCTGGGATTGTGGTACCTCTAGTTTTGTTTTTTCTTTTTCAAGATTACTTTGACTGTTCAGTGGCTTTTGTTACCCCATACATATTTTAAGATTGATTGTTCTAGTTCTGTGAAAAATGCAGTTGGTATTTTGATGGAGATTACGTTAAATGTGTAGATTGCTTTGGGTAGTATAGACCTTTTAACAGTATTTGTTCTCCCAATCCTATTAACATGGAATATCCATTTGTTTGTGTTGTCTTCAATTTCTTTCATCCCTGTTTTATAGTTTTCAGAATGGAGGTCTTTCACCTCCTTGGTTAGGTTTATTCCTAAGTATGTTATTATTTTTGTTGCAATTGTAAATGGGATTGTTTTCTTAATTTCTCTTTTGGCTATTTCATTATTAGTGTATAGAAATGCCGTATTGATTTTTATAGCAATATAGTCCTACCTCAAGAAGCAAGAAAAATCTCAAATAAACTACCTAGTCTTATACCTAAAGGAGCTAGAAAAACAAGACCAGTAGAAGGAAGGAAATAATAAAGCTTAGAGCAGAAATAAATGAAAATAACAATAGAACATATCACTGAAACCAGGAACTGATTCTTTGAAAAGATCAACAAAATTGATTAAACCTTTAGCCAGACTCATCAAAAAAGAGAGAGAGAGCGAGAAAGAGAGGACTCAAATAAACAAAATCAGAAATGAAAATTAAAAGAAATAAAAGAGGAGAAATAACAACCAACACCACTGAAATACAAAGGATTGAAAATTTATATGCCATCAAATTGGAAAACCTAGAAGAAATGGATAAATTCCTAGAAACATATAACCTCCCAGAATCAAATCAGGAAGAAATAGAAGATTTGAACACCTATCACCAGTGATGAAATTGAATCAGTAATCAAAAAACTTCCAACAAACAAAAATTCAGGGTCAGACAGCTTCACAGATGAATTCTATGAAACCTTTAAAGAGTTAATACCTATTTTTATCAAACTATTTGAAACAATAGAAGAGGAAGGAAAGCTTCCAAATTTTTGTATGAGGCCAGCATTACCCTGCTACCAAAACCAGATAAACACTCTATAAAAAAAGAGAACTACTGATCAATATCTCTGATGAACATAGATATAAAAATCCTAAAATACTAGCAAGCAGAATCCAACAGTACATATAAAAATATCATTCACCACCATCAGGTGGGATTTATTCCTGGGATGCAAGGATGGTTCTAAATATTCGCAAATCAATTAACGTGATACATCACATCAACAAGAGAAAGGATGAACACTCTCAATAAAGTAGGTTTAGAGAGAAAATACCTCGACATAATAAAGGCCATATATGAAAAGCCCACAGCTAACATCATTTTCAATGGTGAAAAACTGAGAGCTTTTCCCCTAAAATCAGGAACAAGACAGCATTGTCTTCTCTCACCACTTTTATTCAACCTAGTACTGAAAGTCCTAGCCACAGCAATCAGACAACAAAAAGAAATAAAAGGCATCCAGTTTGGTCAGGAAGAAGTAAAACTTTCCCTATTTGCAGATGACGTGGTACTATCTGGAGAAAACCCTAAAGACTCTACCCAAAAACGACTGGAGCTGATAAATGAATTCAGTAAAGTTGCAGGATATGTCAGTCCTTTCTTAGATTCCTTGACTCCCTTCCCAATCCAAGCTCCTGACCGTAGCCTACTAGTCCTCATGAGACCTGCTTCCTGTCCACTTTTCCATCTTCTGGCCAGTCTTCTCCCATTGCTCAGTGTGTAACCAGGAACACTGTACTGGTCTCCTTTCTGTTCCTGCTGGTTTGTTTTTTCGCCCAGGATGTGTTTGCCTTGCCTCTTCTTACAATCTGTTTTCTCTGTTATTCTTCAGATAAAGGCTCAAATGTCATCCACTTCGAGATACACCGTGTCCCTTCTATGTACAGTAGGCAGTACCCCATTACTCTGTTATTTCACCCTGTATTTCCTTCATGGCACTAATCACAGTCTGTATTTATCATGGTTATTCAATTTACCAATTATTTTTTGCATGCCATTTCCTAGAAGTAAGCTCCATAACACCAGGACCATTTAGTAGATGCTCACACCTATTTGTTGAACGAATGAACGAATAAACAGCTATTTCTCCCACTAATTTAGTGTTCTTGGGCAAATCAGCTGATTTCTTGAGGCATCACTTTTTTCATCAGAAATGTTGCTGTTTGACTTAATAATTTTTAATGTTTCCAAGTCTCAAGATTCTCAAGAGGAAGAGAATGGAGACAAGGACACTGGTAGAAAGGTTATAAAAATATAGGTGTGAGGGGAAAAGGATCCTAGTTTATGGGCATTAAGATATTAAAAGGAATATGTTACATATATGTACATTGACCATGGCGTATTGTGAAGTGGGAATAAAAATAAGGTCAGAGTAATGTGTTATATGATCCCAATTTTGCTTTAAAAAGTACCCTAAATATGTAAAATTTTTCGTATTTTTTGATAAAGGTATGTGTGTGTACCTTCCAGAGTCTTAAAGTTGATTGCTTTAGTTGAGTATAATATGAAGAAGAAAAGATTTTTTTTAACTTCCTCCTTTATGTACCTCCATATTATCTGCTTTTTAAAAAATCTAATAAAGCAAAGAGGAGGAAGAAAAGACATTGTGGCCTGAGGTCCAGGAGTGCACCAATTCTCCTTCAAACCTCAGGTTTCCTTCTCTAGGTTGTTCCAAAGGAGATAGATATAGATATAGATATGGATATGGATATAGATATAGATATGGATATAGATGATATAGATATAGATATAGATATGGATGGTGGCATATGAGAATTAAAATACTGTTTTATTAAAACTCAGCATGGGTCTGATACCCCAACGTGTAACTCTGGTAAACTTGATTAGACTAAGAGTCTTGCCCTAAACCCAGACCCAAACACTGGGATGTGAATTACCAGCTGCCTGTGGTAAAGGGTGCAAGAGATGCACGTCATCTCTGGAGTGAGGGCAAGAGGGTCTAGGGGGCCAGGCCTGGCTCTGAGACGGGCTTGGAGAGATGACAGAAAGGGCAAGACTCATCCAGAAACAAACATGGCCCAGTCATGGTCCTTGAAGTTGATCAATTCAACAAGCAGTTCTTTGATCCAGGTGGAAAATGAGAACAGAAAGGAGGTTCTCCTTTCAGTGAACATGACTTGTCGTAACAGCGGAAAGGTTGACAACTGTTGCTATGGGGTAAGACTCCCTGTAGCGAGTGAAAATAGAGTATCAGGAATAACAAAGACAGAACTGGAAAAACCAGAGGCTAAAGTGACAATGCAGTGCAACTTCATGAAAATCAAAGGAGAGTATTCGAAAGGATGATAATAAACAGTGTCAGTTGATAGATTCAAAGAGGATCACTGAACAGCAACAAGACAGAAAAAGCCATTGGATTAAAGGATTATGTGACCATTATTGGTTTTAGAGAAGTTTTAGTAACCTGGTGGATGAGAAAGCAGATTATGGGGAAAGATTAAGTGGGAGGTAGAATATGGGGAGTGAAGGTGGTGGTGGCAATATTTGGGAAGAGTAGAGTAAAAGGAGAAATAACTCTAGGTAGGGGTAGACCTCTTTATATCTCTACGTAGTAGGGAAGATTATGTAAAGAGATAAAGATTAAAAGTGGAAAATAGAAAAAGAAAACTTGTGTTCTGAAGAACACAAGAAAGGATAGAATCAACACTGTGGGAAAGGGTTAGTCTTAGAGGGATTTTTCTCTTCAAAATAAAAGAGGAGAGAAGATGGTTATCTATACAGAAATATTTGGAGAATCAGAGTAGAGAATATATATTATATACTGAACTCAACAAAGCAAGAACTGAGGTCATCTAGCTCCGGGGGGCTTACATAGTAGACTGGAGATTTAAAATTAGCTCTAAGGGGGGGCACCTGGATGGCTCAGATGGTTAGCTTGACTCTTAATCTTGGCTCAGGCCATGATCTCACAGTTTGTGAGAGTGAGCCCCATGGCAATGCAGAGCCTGCTTGGGATTCTCTCTTTCCCTCTCTCTCTGCCCTCCCTTGCTTACATTCTCCCTCCTTCTCTCCTTCTCTCTCTCTCAAAATAAATAAAAAACATTAAAAGAAATAAAATTAGCTCTGAGGAAAATAGACCAGTGAATTAGAATTGAACTATAGAGTTTTCAAGGTCAGAGACTATGTTTTATTACTCTTGTATCCCCACTGCCCAGTACAATGTTCAGTGCATAGTTAGTGCTCAATAAATATTTGAATGGATAGATGGATGGATGAATGGTCTGGGATGTAGTATGTGCTTCTTAAGAGTTTATTTTATTGAATTAAACTACACTTGATCCCTAATGAAGACCTAGGGAAGTTAACTGTATCATTAAACTAAGTCTGCAGTTTGGAAACAGGACTTAATAAAGTTGCTGGTGCCCCTTTCACACCCTCCAAATTTTGTGTGTTGGCTTTCCGCAGGATGAGGGGTAGCAGAGTATTTTGCTTCAGCAAGGTGGATGAAAGGGTGGGTTGTTAGGTCTAGCACACATTCATAATTCTGCTGCTTTTGGCCCTGGAATCCGGCCCAAGTTCAGAAATGTCGTATTTGGGCTCCTATTTGCAGCCTCCAAGAAACCTGCACCTTCCTGCTTTTGCATCCTCATCTGAACGTTCCAGAGAGTTCAGATATCCCTGTTTAAAACTGAATGGCCAGTGTGTGTGTTAGAGGGGCTTGGCCACCCATGTTAGGAAGCGAGTATGGGACATGATAAGTGAACCTCACCATTCCAGAATTCATGGCCTGTGCCTTTACTTTAGGAAAAGACTTTGAAGAGAGAGGAGGACAGGGGCTGCTTGAGAAAGAGAAAAAAATGACTTTGACTCTATTTTTCTATGAGAATAAAAAGGAAACTGGTGATGAAACTCCCTCATCCAATAATTCAATATTGAGCACCTGCAGTATACAGAGAATGTCTCCTTAAGATGAGGTTAGTGAAATGCAACGTGTCACTGAGAAAAGGTTTTTGTTATCCTTCGTTAAAAAAAAAAATAGCGTGGTCTTGTTTTAATTTTAAATCAGTGATCTAAGATTCCCAATTGATTATTGTCTAACAAAGGGATGTTGAAATCATTCTGCTTCTAAAACATACATTTCTCCTCACCTTACCAGTTTACATCGGGAGTTGGCTGTTTTTCCATTACTACGGGGGACACTGGTAGGACCAAAGCGTTTTTCTCCATGTTGCTTCTGGTTGTTAGGAACTGTCACAGTGGAAACCCTGGCCCCTTGAACCACAGCGGCAGCAGGTGAGGAGGAACTCAGTTTCAAAATATTTTGTTCTAAGAGGTTGATTGTCATGTCAAAGTCGTCCCACAGCATCTGATGTTGATTCTGAGATTCTTGATTTATCCTTTTTAAAGATTCAAATAAAAAAAAAATAAACACATTTCCACTTGGTTTTCTCATTAAGTCTCAGCCCTTCACCCAACTCCAAACACCCCGATCCTGCAGTGTTGTGCTGTGTTTTTGCCCCTGCCAGATAGGTGTGCTCCTGGGTGCCTGGTGGGGGCACACACTGCTTGTCTTCCAGAAAAGGGGAAATAGCGCGTGTTAGAGGCGAGACACACCCAGCCTCAGGGCCTAAACCATAACCAGTCAGAAATCAAACCAGATTTGTATCATGAGCTCCCTGTATACTTGTGGATGCCCCTTCAACAACGCACGGTTAAAATAAAAGGTCAGGAAATTGTCACGTAAAATCCACTCTAAACCTTAAGATAAGATTGCTTGATTCTAAGGAGAGAGTTGAACAACTTGATAAGGAGTTCACAAAAATAATGTTTTTCAGTACATTTTATCCAAAGAGTACTTTATTATAGATTCAACTAAAATTATAATACATTAAGAATTTGGGAGACTGTTCTGAGGATTGTAGGTACTGTTGACTAAAAGATGGCCGGCGCTCGCTTAGGTAACCCGGGAGGGGATAATTTGATATCCTACTAGTCTTGGTGAATGTCTTTCCCTTATCCTCCTATTCCTTGGCACTACCGAGCACCGAGCACCGTGGAACTTAACACCAGACTTCAAGCACTTGCATTCAGTAAACTTCACGTAGGATTCACGTCTACTTCATTCACATGCGTGCATTGAACTGCCCCCCTGCTGCTACTGGGAACAGAAACATGGTTCCCACCCTTGAGGATTCCACTGGCTGGTGAAGGGAGTAGTAGACTTGTAGGAAGAGTGAATGACATACAACTATGTGCAATGACAGAGGGAGAACAAACAATTGTAAGCACTTCTAGGGGAAAGTAACTCACCTTGTGTTGGGAAGATAGAGAAGACTTCACAAATGTGGTGACATCTGGACTGGGTCTTGAAAGAGAAATTGAAATGTGTCAAGTGGAGGAAGGCACACCAGGAAGAGAGAACCGAACGGGCAGAGGCTTAGGGTTTAGAAAGAGTATGGCTTCTTCAGGGCAGTAAGAGAAGTATGTAACCCATGGACTGGAAGGTGGAAGGAAAAGGTTGACAAAGTAGACTTGGGCCTTACCAACTCAGAGTGCTGGTGGGGTGAGGGCTAGCAAAAATTCAACATTGCTGGAAACATGAGAGAACTCGCAAAAATACCTTGAGTTTGTCACATAAATTATCTGATAGGTAATTGGGCAATTTTTTCTGCAACTCTGTTTTTCTCTCTTTTAAGTCTCATTCAGACGGAAAATAAACAACATCCCTTTCGTAAAACTCAACCGATGACATTTCAACCGCATCATCTTTACCAGTGGGGGTTCTTCCTGTCTACGCAAAACAGCTTCCCGGTCCTCTTGGTACATGCATTTCTCACTTGTCTTCCCTAATTGCTGATTCAGGCATGAATATTTGCAGTTACTTACGCAGTATCTGCGATGTTTTGATGGTAATATCAAAACAAAAGTCAGTGTTATTTTCCACAAAAATGTCAAAGAGTTTACCAGCCTTGGCAAGCAGTCATGTGTTCCTTGTGGTACCTAGTATTTTATCATTAATAATTGCTCAGCCTATAGTAATTGGTTATGTAAGTAGATGAAAAATAATGTACCTTCAAAATAAGTACACTTTCAAACCATGTGATTGAAATTGTTGAAAATAAGAGTAATCTTCTATCATGATTATTTTCCCTACAAGAATTTAGTCATAGAGGGGAACTATGTACAACATAAACAAAACTCAGTCTCAAAAACTCAGGAGTAAATTGCATTTAAAATCATCACAGGTTGAGTGCGAGTACTGATTTTGTGGCGAGGCTGTTGAAAACTAATTTTGACTCGAAGCATATTTACAAAAATAAAATGTACCCATGTAAAAATATAAAATATATAAAAATATATAAAAATAAAATATGAGTTGAAAGTTTATTGGAAAACAGTGTTCACTGCAACAGAGACGTGATCAGTACTGTTTGGTGAATAAAGATAGGCTTTTGGAGTTGTTGGAAATGAAACTAAAATATAAAAGAATCATTATTTTAGTTTATACATTTACAACTCGATTACTAGAAGAATGGGCAAATTCCAAATGAAATCATTGGAATTGGAAACAAAACCGCATTTTGTCGCAGTTAGCTCCATTATCTTATAAATGAGATACATGTTTCTTCAGCTTATTCAATAACACATGATGAGGCAATTGGATAATAGAATGAAAACAGTGTCATCAATTTGTGTAAACAATAGGGAAACGAAAGGCTATCTTGATTAAAGAAATATTCTTGAATTTAATAGGCACACTGAGACAACTAGGGAATGGAGTGTTACACACACACACACACACACACACACACACACACACACACACAGAGTAAATGCAAATCAGAACCATGAGTTTTGCCACTAAACAGGAGTAGAAAATTAAAGGTGGCGAAGTTTTAGAGGAACAGCTAAGTCCTCGATTGTGCAACATTCTAAGGTTAATTAGTAAGTGTAAGGAATTGAAAACTCTGAAATGCCCTCAGGACTGACACCACTTTGACCACACAGTCTCTCGCATCTACACAAAAATCGCCAATTTTTTCAAAACTTGTTTAAGAGAAGGGGGGCCGGCTGTCTCAGTCAGTGGAGCATGTGACTGTTATCTCAAGGTTGTGAGTTCGAGCCCCACGTTGGGTGTAGAGACCACTTAAAAATAAAATCTTAAAAAAAAAAAAAAAAGCTTGTTTAAGATGCTCAAAGCTGTGACACTCAGGAAGCTGTGTAGGATGTCAAAAATATGTTGGACTGTTTGTTCTCTAACATTATAGGCTGTCGTTAAGGATGTCCAGAGATTATCCAGATAATTTTTCAAACATAAGGAGGAATAGTGAATTAATGATCAGCTGACACTGATTTCCAAATGTGAATTTTTCCCCTCCCCCCCCACGTTTATTACGTATAAAGCATTTTAAGAAATTTTTCTCTAAAGAGCTTCGACGACAAATCATAGATATGTTCACTTGGTCTTTGAAAGTAAGAGAAACAGCTCATTGCTTGTGATCTAAGAAAATCTCTATCTCAAAACCATTTGGGCTGAGATAATTATGCCAAAAACAATCTCTTAAGGTTTCAAAGGGGGAAAAAAGTTCTTTCAGAGAACAACAGATCGTAGCAGCTCAATAGTGCACGCAATACTACTTCATCAGATAAATGGTACACAGTATTTTTACCAAAGAAAATAATATTGCTAAGTTTAAATCTGCGTTTTTCTGGGTGATTACAGCATAGTGAAAATTCAGAGCTACCGTTCAAATGTAAGAAATACATGGAGCAGAGCCAACCACGTGCAATAATTGTGCAAAATCAATGCAAATATGATCCTAGACCTTCATATTTTGTTTGTATTTTGTTACTTTGTAACAACAACTTCATCTATTTATTTGTCGAGATCTAAGCCAAAATGTTTCCAGCACGTCAACACCCCTGCCTGTGTCCTTGTGGTCAGATCGGTCCTGCTAACCAGTGGTGAATGCTTGTTTTGTACCCTGCCCTGCCCCAGCGTGGACTCTTGCAGCTTTGGGGGAGCTCAGTGGCCCGACAGAGTACAGACCCTGAAACACTCACCAGCCCTACCTACCAGTTCACTGCAGTAGGCAGTGCTTTAGTTAAGCTGCCGTAACAAGGTGCCGCAGACTGGATGGTTTAAAACAACAGAAGCTCATTCTCTCTGGTAGGTAGGAGTCTGAAATCAAGGTGTCAGCTGGGTCCTGCTCCTTCTGAAGGGTCTAGGGAAGAATCTCTCCTTGACTCTTCCAGCCTCTGGTCACTCCCTGCACTACTTGGCATTCCTTGACTTGTCGCTACATCTCTCCTATCTCTGGCTGTGGGGTCACCTGTCCTCTTTCCCTCCGTGCCTCCCTCTTATACAGACACAGTCATTGGAATTAGGGCCTGCCCTAATCCAGGATGACTTCATCTTAACTGATTACATTTTCAGAAGTCCATTTCTCTGTAAGCTCACATTCTGAGATTCAGGTGGACCTGAATTTTAGGGAGATATATTCAACCCACTACTTGATAGTAGTGGGAATACGGCAAATTTAATCTTATCTGGAATAATGTCAATTGTTGCTTTTTTTTTTTCTTTTTTGCCTTTGGAGCTTTAAATTATAAATCCTAGAGATTACGCTTGTGGTTTCAGTTGAATATGATATTGGCTCTAGTGCTAGGATGATTAGTGGAAAATAGCTGGTTATAAAATGTGAAATTTAAACAGTAACCCCAGGGGCGCCTGGGTGGCTCAGTGGGTTGAGCGTCTGACTTCAGCTCAGGTCATGACCTCGCAGTTTGTGGGTTCCAGTCCCGCGTCAGGCTCTATGCTGACAGCTTGGAGCCTAGAGCCTACTTTGGATTCTGTGTCTCTCTCTCTGTCTGGCCCTCCCTCACTCACACACTCTGTCTCTCTCTCAAACATAAACAAACATTTAAAAAAATTTTTTTTCATTAAGGCTCATTCACGGAGATACGTGCCCCTACCATGTCTCAGTAATTTGTATGTGTGTGAAGTCTAGGTCGGAAGGATTTTATACATTATATTCAGGTGTTTGGATTTGTTCCAGTAGGAAAGGAAGAACCAGTGGAAATTCACTGTTTCAAAACGATATTCCAGGTTGTGGTATGGAGGATACAAAAGTCAGATCAAAGCTATTGAACAGATGAGTGGGGTTTAGACCACAGTGATGGGGACGGAGAAGTGAATTGTATTGGGTAACATCCCGATGATTCAATAATTGATTCGATGATCTTAATAATAATAGCTAATATTTTTCCAGCTCTATTGAGATTTAATTGACATATAACATTGTGTAAGTTCAAGGCGCGTAACCTGATGATTTGATGCGTGTATACTCTGGGAAAAGATTTCCGCAAGAAGTCAGTTGAGACATTGATCATCTCACATAATTATTATATTTTGGGTGTGGTGAGAACATTTAAGTCCAATCATCGGTAAGATTTATTGAGCATTTTCTGTGTGTCGGGCACCATTCTAAGCACTTTTTATGCATTAATTTATTTAATTCTGGGAATAATTCTATGAAGTAGTACTACTTTAGTAGCACAAAAATTTTGATTTTAGATTAAGAAACTGCGGCACAAAGGCTTGCCAAAGATCACCTGCCTGCTAGTGGGAGGAGCCAGATTCTGACAGTCTGGTGAGCAAAACGAAGAAATCGGGGACTCTCGAGATTGGGGGGCTGAGTAGAAGGCTATGTCATTAGCCAAGACTGAGATACAGAAATGCAGGAGGTCTGGGGTGGGGAGGGGGAGTTTGACTGGAAGTTTGGGAGTCCGTCCATTTGGTTTTGGATATAATATTGTTTGAAGAGCTGTGGGTGGGAAATCCGAATGGGTATGTCCAGCAGATAGTTGATAGTAAGTACTAGAATAATATTTGTTACTTTTTTAAGTTGTGTTAAAATTAATCTTTTACAAAGAAAATACTGTTTTAATTTCTTTTTTTTAATATTTATTCATTTTTGAGAGAAAGAGAGAGAGTGAGTGTGAACAGGGAAGGGGCAGCAAGAGAGAGGGCGACACAGAATCTGAAGCAGGCTCCAGGCTCTAAGCTGTCGGCACAGAGCCCAATGTAGGGCTCGAACCCATGAACCGCGAGATCATGACCTCAGCTGAAGTCAGACTGAGCCACCCAGACACCTCTAGAAAATACCGTTTTAATGTATACATTATGCAGCTGTAGAAAAGCATAGGGGACAGTCACTGATCCTGTCTCCCAGCCCCTAAAAAGAAAGTGCTTTTAATAGGGCGAGATTCTTTGCCATAGTGTAGCCTCTTTACATGAAGTTAGGAAGGTAAATGGCGATCTTACCTGGAACTCTGTGACATTGTTCGGCCTAACAGAGAGAGGAGAGGCATTCGTGATGAATGTGCAACCCCCCCCATCATGGGTGAATTGCTTTCATCACAAACCCCCCTCCCGCTCCCACCCTTTGCTCCCGCATTCCACCAAATGTTCCCCTGCCTTGCTCTGACCACGGGGTATTCCAGTTCAAGCCCGGCGGTTTATGGGAACCACTTTTGTTGAAGTCATTAAAGAAAGAAAGGCCTGTGACTTCTCGTTCCGAAGCACCGCCTGTTTTCTGTGTCATTTCAGTCTCATTAATCAGCACTGCAGCAAGGTAGACATGGCGCTGTGTACTTTACTGTCCCCCACACAGCAGCTCCTGCGTCTCTGCCCCCAGGCCGACGCATTGGGGAAAAAGAGGGAGGGAAACCATCAATCTTCCCCGTTGCACATGTCAGCAGTGATTCCTTCCCCCTTCCTGTTGGCTGTCTCTCTCACCACCTGTGTTTAGAATTAGCATTGAAGCTGCTGCCCAGATGAATAAGAACCACTGTCCCTGTCACCTGCCCTGGTACGGGCCACCACTTCTGAAGGAAAACAAGAAGTCCGTAGGGCAGTTATCTTTATAATTGTGAACAGTGCAGGAAAGAGAATCACACACCCCTTTGGAAGTTCATTAAAGCCTCACATTCAGGCAGAGTCTAGGTCATGCATTCTAGAAGGGAGCACCCTTTGTTGGATCAGAGGGGTAAAAGCGAGTAATTTCTTGGTGCCTTGCTGTATATTCATGGTCTCCCTCTAAGTATATACAGCTGGTTGGTGTAGCTGGGTTCAAGTCCACTACTCACTAGCTATGCGTCATTCTCCAAACCCCTCTGTGCCTCAGTTTCTTTCATCTGTAAAACTGAGATGATAATACTACCTACCTCATGGGGCTTTTTGTGAGGATTAAGTTATAGGTAACGCATTCATAGCTCCTGCTCTAGTGCTTTGCACATTGTGAGCCCTCCAATGTTACTTTAGCTGTTAATTACCACGGTTAACCTCATCCTTCAAAGAATAAAACTGAGGTTCAGAGAGGTTAAGTGATTTGGGCAAGTGATAGGCGTGCGGCAGGAATTTGGACCTGGCGCTGTCTGATCCCCCAAGCTCATGCCCTTTCTGTGAGACTCCATTGTTTCCGTCCTAGCTCTACCGTAAAAATAACTTCGTATGTGAGCTTAATAATTCATTTAACTTTATTTCGCATTTTATAAAGCGAAAGTGGTAACGACTGACATTCCTGTTAGTACAAGACTCTTATCGTTACATGTCAATTAATATAATCAGGCCGTGTGTCGAAAAACTGTTTTAAAAATTTGACTACATTGGGACGCCTGGGTGGCTTAGTCAGTTAAGCGTTCAACTCTTGATTTCAGCTCAGGTCGTGATCTCATGGTTCATGGGATTGACCCCCATGCCAGGCTCTGTGCTGACAACACGGAGCCTGCTTGGAATTCTCTCCCTCTCTCTGCCCCTCCCCTGCTCTCGCTCTCGCTCTCACTCTCTCTCTCTCTTTCTCTCAAAAATAAGTAAACTTAGCTACAGAAAATGTTCTCCCCCTTAAAAATAAAAGTTAAACCACACAAACACATCAAAAAGGAGGTCATTACTCCCATCACTTGGGTAAGGTAACAACCATTGTTGTTAAATGTATATTCTTCTTTCTTGTCAGGATTCATCTGTGTAACAAACCCTGGTGGGCTACGCGTTGTTCTTGGCCCTTGAGGGGGCTGCTATTAGTGTTTCCAGTTTACCGATGGGAAGGTTCTGTGACTTGCACAAGGAGGCACATGTAGTACACTGCAGAGCCAGTGTTGAACTCAGCCTCTGGCTCCAGAGTTGGGCCCTTCCCTGACTCTGCATGACTCCGGGTACTTCAGTTCTTCTTATCTCTTTCACAGGATTCCATCTCATAAAAATAAAATTTGATATCATTTAATAATATCTCTTCTACTGATGGACATGTCGTTGCTTATGGCCCTCTTGCTATGAAATAATGTAGGGAATGCCAGGTATCCTTACATTCTTGCATAAATATTTCTTTAGGATAGATTTCTATTCATCGAATGGTTGGATCAAATTTTGACCTCCATAAATGGTCAGATAACTGTAGAGAGCTTACTGCATGCCAGGCACTAAGCTCTTTACACTAATAAACATATCACAGTCTTCCCCTGCCCCAAGCACCCATTTAATAGACGCTCAAGCCATGTACGTAATAGGGCTGGGGCTTCAAGCCAGGCAACCTAACGCGAGCCTGCTTGTTACCATGGCTAATAACCAAACAAGTTATCATTGTCCTATTTTACTGCTTGACTTTGTCATGTTTCTAATTTATACTAAAGTCAAGAGAACAACATAGACTAACACAGGGTCTGCGCTGAAACAGGTATACTTGAAACATCCCCAGGAATCGTGTCAGTCTACAGATTGGATGATGAGAAAGGGAGTCATGGGTGGCCAGAAAATGAGACTTCTTTCTTTGATAGTGGTCAGGACAGTCAAAGAGATTCTTTTTTTTGAAGGGACTATATGCCAGGAAAATAACTTTAGAAGTTTTTTTCTCCATGTGTAGCATGATACCTTGTAAAAAATTCACACTGCGTCTCTGTTGAAGGTTCAGAAAGCTTGAGTTAGCCATGGAGGTATTTCCTACACTGGGCATAAGAATTTCTGGCATCTCCGCTTTTATGTAGCCAACACCACCTGTTGTTTGTCCAGGTTTTGGTCAACCAAGTAACCATAATACCTACCAACAACTGCTTAAGTATTGAATGCAGACTCTCTCATAGGAATCAGAAGGAGTTAGGCTTTTCTAGGCAGGAAAATGGGTAGAAAAGAGCATTCTACGTGGAGATCATTTTGTTTTCTATGACAATTCTGATGTCAAAACCTTCTTGTGGGATTATTTTCTCGGTAAAGCCCAGGCCACATGTGCTTCCTGAATTCCTGAGACGTAAGGATTTATGGAAGTGGACATTGCCAAGTACTTCTACCTTGGCTTCAAAGATGGTGTGCTTACTTGTTACAGGTGTCTTTTCTCACCAATGTGGAGACTCTCCCCACACCTTTGTAATCTCTTGGTCTTCCCTGCTGCCAGATGTGATATCAGGATTGCCTGATGCCCAGATGGCTTCTGACCATGAATTAATAACTGTCCTAGGAATTTTATTACCTTGAAATCTAAAGTATAAGCAAATGAACATACTTTCGCATTTTTTAGAGTGTGTGTGTGTGTGTGTGTGTGTGTGTGTGTGTGTGTGTGTTTCCTAACAGGTTGGCAGCTTTGGAGAATAATTATGTAGTAGTTGGCTTTGAATGGTGTTTTTTCGATCTCGGCCACACATTAAAATCACACGGGAAGCTTTTAAAACTTCCAGCACTCATGCAAAAATAGGCTGATTAAATCAGAATATTTGAGGATGGGACCCAGGCATCAGTATTTTTTAAAGCTCCTAGTTGATGACTGGGCAGCCAGCATTGAGAACTGTTGACTTAGAAGCTACCTTCTTTTTTTGGTTCATAGCATTTCCATCTGTATTTCAGCTGAAGTGGTTGAAGTGAATTTTAAGAACCGATATTGGTGCCTCAAAACCCGTCTCAAACTGGAGCACGCACCAGATCACTTGGAAAGCTGGTTGAAGCACAGATCATGTAACTCTTATTTCTTCTGGGATGAGCCCACTCTTAGAATGTCTGAGTTGGTAGGTCTGGGTTGGGACCCAGGAGTTTGCATTTATAACAAGTTCCCTGTCATGGTGATGTCGCCAGTACTGGGGACACATTGTGAGAACATCCCTTCCAATGCCTTCCTTCCACCTTCCCTCTGCTCTTTTCTTTGCCGGCAGGGGCTGACCCAGTCACCTGTCTCCAGGGCCACCTGCTCTGTCATTATCCACCTCAGGAAAGGGATGCTTGAACATACTGCACCAGCTCCAAGTAACCACACGATCGAATTTTAAAGTCTGTTCCTTGTGCAAGTGCGACTTCTGCCTCACTCCAGATCACCCTCTCAAGCCCTTTGCACATCGGAATCAGAGGCACCATGGGGTGGGGTTTTGGTTTCCCAAAATGGGACTTGGATTTCACTTTCCCACAGAAACAGTTTAGTGAATGGTGTTTAGGTACAGCTGAAATGATGTTAAAACCCTTTGTCAAGAATACCGTGGGCTCAATGAGGCTTCGGCGGACTGCCTTCCAAGAACTTAACCACCATTTAAAGAACTGAGTTTCCGAGTTTCAGAAAACCAATTTTCAAACAAACTCTTAGAAACGTAACCTGTTTAGAAACTACATATAACGGGAACATTTGATTCGCTTTGTTTATAGTTATTTTGCCCCTTTACGTTTTGGAGCCAAAGCAGGGGTGGGGGTGGGGGGTGGATTTGTCATTCATTCCACTAACATTTATTAGGTGCTCACAATGTACCTGGCACTGCCCTGTACTGGGAATATAAAGATGAAAAAGACAGCTTCTGCCCTAGAGGAGCTCATATTCTAGTGGGAAAATATTTTCTGAGCAAATAAGAAAATACTTATCAAGTTGCCAGTGTGATATGTGCAATAATGAACTAATGAAGGAGGGGTCTGTTCTGCCCTGGGGGCAGAGAGAGGGGCGTAGGGGGCGGGGGAGACTGGGTAGGGGAGAAGGAGAAAGAGAAGAAGAGAGGGAGGGAGAGGGAGAGGCGGGAGGGGGGGATGGCTGACTCCGTGTGTGTGTGTGTGTGTGTGTGTGTGTGTGTGTGTGTGTGTGAGTGAGTCGTGTTTAAGAGGTGTAGAGTCAGGGAGACCCAGGGGCGTTGCCCTGCAGAGAAGGGGGTTCAGGGCACCCGGGACAATGGAACAGTCTGAACGCGGACAGGAGTGAGCCCTACAGGAAGGGCAGTCCCCAGGTCAGCTCCTCACACAGGGTGAGGGAAGATGCCTGGGAAGGGCATTACTGGCCACACGAAGTTTGAACCTTAGCTCAGAGGAAGAAAGGAGATTTATGCACACAGCGTACATGGTGTTTGCACTGCTATCTCAGATCTTCTTTTTAAAGAACTTTCTTCTCCTGTATGTGCCCCACTACCCTGAGGAAGACAGTTTTGTTTTTTTATTTTCAACAAAATATCGATACTTAGAAAACTCTTGAATCAAGCAGTTTTCAGACCCGTGCTCCGGGCAGAGGCTGGCCGGGGCGAGGGTAGAAGAGCAGGCGGGGCCTCCCTCCCTGACTCTCCCGTTATCCGCCCACCTGCCGAGCTTCTCTTTGGACTACTTTACACGTTGGGCATATCTAGTGAGCATATCGCATTTGAAAATGGGAACATAACTAAAAAAGAAAGGCTTTAACAGCACTGTAGTCTAATCCTCATACATTTAGGAAGAGCCTGAGGACTCTGGTGTGGGTAGCCAAATCTCTCACCTGTGGGCAAAAGGTTAAACGTCCCCAAACCATCAGCTGAAGGTGGAGCTTCAGGCAGGCACTGAGGTCGAGGTGTGACCGTGTGACAGTGCTTGGGGGGGTAAGCCTTTAGCTGGCCACAAGAGGTAATGATAAAATCGTTTCTCCCCAGGATGATCAGATGCTTTAAGATCAATGTTTGAATTTTCTTGTGGGGAAAAACTAATCTTTTCATAAGCATCTCAGATTGTTCTTTACACTTTTAAAAGTTTAGGACTTCTTGATCTCTTGCCCTTGTTAACTGTTCCATTCAACATAAAAATACAATGTGTGGGGGTCATTGAGACGTTTATGTTGAGAATTTGACACTTGCTGATTTGGTTTAACAAGCAGGGTTATCTTTAGGAATTAAAAGTATTTCTCACCACATACCATGTTACGTTATAATTGTTTGTCGTCTTTAGATAATATGTTAATTTAGTTTTAATCTTCTTTCTAATGAAAACTAAAGGGACTAACTGGTTTATTCTCTACCCACATATAACCTTTGCATTTATTTTTATTTATGTTTTTAATCTATTTTCTTTTTTATTTTTAAGTTTATTTATTTTGAGAGAGAGAGAGAGAGAGAGAGAACGCACAGGGGAGGAACAGAGAGGGGAAGAGAGAGAATCCCAAACGAAATCCGCACCATCAGCGCAGAGCCCAACACGGGGCTGAACCTGCTAACCGCGAGATCATGACCTGAGCTGAAACCAAGAGTCAGATGCTCATCCGACTGAGCCACCCAGGTGCTCCCAAATAAGCTTTGCATTTAAATACAACTTAGCTGCCCTGAGGTGACAATGCAGTCTTTCCTGGAAGTCCGAGTCCCAGACCTTGTATTTTATCATCTCTGTCTGATGGGGAGGCATTCGCCGAGTTGCTGTTTAACATGTAGGAAAGAAAACAAAGAAAAAAGACAGGAAGAATATAACCCCAGAGAGCTGTTGACGTAGAAGAGGAATCGCTACCGAAGAAAAGAACGCAGTAAGCGCCCAAACTACGGGCAGAGTGTCTTGTGGTCTGAGGCTGAGCTCTGGGCTTCTGGATTCTGGTCCCAGCTCTACACCGTGTGTCCATGGCCTTTTGGTAAACATGGCTGTGACACACTTTGTCCTTCTGAGAAGCCTGTGTGTGGAGGCAGGTTGTTGGTGGCTGAGGGTGCTCAAAGGCCAGGCCAACCCAGAAGAAGTTCTAAACGGGCCACAGCCCAGTGTGGAGGACGGGACCAAGAGCTCAGCTCTGGGTCTGACCTCCCTGCCGGGGATTTATCCCCACAGTGTCCTTCCCTAGAAAGTGAGGCCAATAGGGGGATCTGGGTGGCTCCGTCCAGTAAGCAGCCGACTCTTGATCTCGGCTCGGGTCACGATCTCACGGTTTCATGAGTTCAAGCCCCACATCAGGCTCTGCGCTGACAGCATGGAGCTTGCTTGGGATTCTCTCTCTCCTTGTCTCTCAACCCCTCCCCTGCTTACACCGTCGCTGTCTCTCTCAAAAAATAAATAAATAAACTTTAAGAAAAAAGAAAGCGAGGCCAATAATTCCAACTCTATCAAGCAAGAGAAGGTATGCACAAGTGCCAGGGAGTAGTTTGCTCGGTGCAGTTTGTCACAAGGAGGAAAATATATGTGCATGAGCCCTCCTTCCCAGGATGGGGACCGCATAGAGGAAACAAGGAAAATACACACGCAGCTCTTGAAATTTGGAAGAGGCTTAAAGACGTCTGCAGGAGACTTTTTAAAAGTCAACTTTATTCCTTTTAAACTCTTTCATAGCCTGACAATACACATTAAGTGTTTGTCATCTGCACCGTTAAGGAGCTCACAGATGAATGGGCTTGTCCCTTCCTCCTAATTTTTTCTCTTTAGAATAATTTTTCTCTTCAGTTTTAATTATTGGCTTACATGTTACCTCTTGTTCGAGGGTGACGTAAGACCTGCTTTCTCTTATACTGAGTTAATATTTACTGTATTGATTCCCAGGCCTGAGCATCTGGTTTCATTTCTAAGCAGAAATGCACCCATTTTTCTTGGTACTGAGTCAGCATTTTCTCTCCAGGCCCTGGGCTCTCTGTACTTTCTGGAAGAGTGGACTGTGGCAGAACAGTGCTGAGCTGTGGCCAAAGAAAGCTTCAGAGGAGCACCTGGCTTTTCCCAGCCACGGCGGAGGTGCTGTTTTTCTATGCCGAGCCTCCTCTGTTTCAGCTCTTAGATCACTAATTGGTAGTAGAGGCATTTTCAAAAAAAAAAAAAATGCCGAGATGTTCAAGGACGCTGGGATGGAAATAGTAGGGTGGTATATATGATCGAATTGAGAAACACTGACAGAGAGCTGAGGAGTGAGAAGCCTAAGCTGTAATTTTCTTTATACATAATTAGAAGAATAAATATATAGACTTACAGAAAGATGTTTAACCCAATTAGTTAATAATGTTGGTTATTTTTTTTTAATCATATTCTGTGATAACATGCCCTTTACAGAACCAGTTAGACACAGCGGTTGCTCCCCAAGCCTTTGGTGTACTGTTGTCTATCGTTAAAACAGGTGAGGGGAATGGATGATTGCTGTTATAGCTGGCTACACATGGGTCTCGGTTATAAGAATCTTGAAATTTTTACTAGAAGCCCTTGCTTCCCAACACCATACCCAACTTGAAAGTGTTTCAAAGCTAGAAGGCAGCCTCCTTTTGATGTGTTTCATTCACTTGGAATTAAAGACAGAAGCTCTTTTTAGCTCATTGCAAAAACTATCTTTTGCTGTAATTAACAGCTTCTGAGTTTTCAGTTGCTTTTGGGCACGGTAATTAAAAAGAAGCTGGTCATGAATTTGGGATATGCTGTGTACCTCAAGACAGGAATGGCGTTAGCGACATCCATCAGACTGGTAGGTATGTTCTCCCTTCGGTTCGAACACCCACCCGCTCCTCTCCTGGGGCTGAAGCCACCTGTCAGTAACGCCAATTCCGTTACAAAATGAGCCAGTGAATATATTGATGGGAAGTGGCGTTTGGTAAGGAAATAACACCGGAGATAAAAATGAAGCCCTCTTTTGTAGAATGCTCCTTGCTTGTCCTCTGCACGCTGCGATGGGGTTGTAGGCTGATGCTTCAGACTTCCCCACGGGAGCCTGCGGGCTAGTCCTGACGCTGTTTTCTTCGTGGCTTGCCTCCTGTCCGCTGGGAAGCCCGTGTGCCTCGCATTTTCATTCTTGTCCAGCTCTCGTGCTTTTGAACACAGGACCCCCGTCCTCCAGCGACCCCAACTCCCACATTCCAGCCCCGTGATGTCATGGTACCCGGCCGAGCTCCCCTGCCATGCTGACAGGCCGCCCGCTGTCTCTGGCAGGGGGAGCAGATAGGAACATAAACTCACCGCGAAGGCCAGGGTGCTCTCTGTATATTTTTAAGACCAGGAATCCAGTTCTCATTTAGAGGCTGTATTTTTTTAGTAGCTCCTTGGAAATTGAACAAAACCTTTCCTGTTGCTCTTATTTCTTGATAACATCGTTCCCTCTGCGCGGACGGATAGAATCACAGAAACTAGAGAGTGGGGAAGATACGTTAGATCCTGTCTGGTCCATCCCCACTGGTTACAATTCTGTTTTCCCACAGTCTGTCCTCCAGTGCTTTTCTCTTTTAGTTTTCTCGAGAATTCGTTTCTCCATTTCTCCTGTGGAAGGATTCCTCACTTTGATCATGGAGGAACATTGTGCAAATATTCCTAGTCTTTTTTTCCTCCAGCTTAATATTCCTACTCTTCATAGCCCTTTACATTAGCATAAACAGTCTCTCTTCATCCTAAGTATTTCTGGATAGTATTTTTTTTCCTCTAACGTTTATTAAGTTCAGAGCTTGTTTTTCTGCTTTGCTTTCTCTCTTCATCAATCAGTCCCTAAAGCCCATTAATCATTTTTTTTACCTCACTGAAAGCTCCTTTGCTTATTCCCATATCAGGAACCCGGGGCTGGTTAAGGTCCCAAGGTATCGAAGAAGCCACACTGATATATGCTTCTTCCATGTTAACACACACGCTCTCTCTCTCTCTCTCTCTGTTGTCCCCCACCCCCAGCCTCAGTTCACAACCACAAACTGTTTCGACAAAAATGTTTCTAAATTATGTTGGGGGAATTAGTCACATTAGTCATCTCAAGCCTGTGTGTATGTGTGTGCATGTGCGCGCGTGAGTGTGTGTGTGTGTGTACGTGCGCAGATGCATGTGGTTTTAAGTGGTGAGATTATATTTGTTCTCAATTACCTAAAAGATATTTTTCATATCCTTGGAGGCACAAATCTTTCAAGTCTCCCGAGGCTTGGATCAAGTGCAATTCTGGACCTCAGAACTGTGATGCACCAGTAGGATCTAGCATTCTACTTTAGAGCTGTCATCTCAGAAGCAGACAGGAAAGTAATCAGATATGGGGAAAACAGACTGTATTTGTAGGATTTAGAATTCTTGAGGCAAGAGAAGGGCAAAATTTAAAGAGCCTTGGTCCTCACATATCTAGTAGATTAGCTCTTGAAAGCTGGTTTGGTATACAGACTTTTTTCTTATATTCCTTTTTTTTTTTTTTTAATATCTCAGCTGTATCAAGGTATAATTGACAGATGAAATTGTCAGATATTTAAAGTGTACATCACGGTGATTTGATATACACATGCCTTGTGAAGGGACTCCCTCTTCCTGGTTGATTAACATACCATCACCTCACATGTTTATTTTTATTTGTTTGTTGTTTGTTTTGTTGAGAATATTTAAGTTCTACTGTCTTAGCAAATTCCGGCTATGCCTTACAGTGTGATCAGCTATAATCATCATGTTTTGCCTTAGATCCTCCCACGCTATATGGCTTCATGGATTGAAGGACCTAATATTATAAAAACATGAGTTCTCCCCAGGGCAGTCTATAGACTCAATACAATCTCAATCACAAACTCCAGCTGTCTTTTGTTTTCTCTTGGAACTGGACAAGGTGATTCTAAAATGTACTGAGAAATATAAAAAGCCGAGGATGGGTAAGAAAACTCTTGAAGAAGAGGGTGAAAAGACCCTCTCCACTATGTTCCAAAACTTACTAAAAAGGCACTGTAGTACTGATCAGAGGCAGACACGTAGACCAATGGGACAGAATAGAAAGACCAGATACAGACACAAGCATAAAGAGGTTCCTGGCTTATGACAGAAGTGGCATTCCAGAATAACAGTCAAAGACAGCTTTTCCATAAATGGTACTGGGACAATCTGATATATCCATAAGAGAGGAAAATAGAAAAGAAATTCCAATTTCCAATTTCAATTCCCTACCTCACACCATATGCAAAAAGCTCTAAATGGATACATACTTAAACGTAAAAGATGAAACTTCTAAGCAAACTCACACGTGCATATCCATATGCTTTATCTATGTATATATGTATACTCACACCTTTATAACATCAAAGTATGGAAAGATTTCTTCTATGCCATAAAAATCTCTAGTCAAAAATCATATATTTGGTAAACTTAAGAATATCTCTTCATCTAAAGATAACATAAAGAAGACAAATAGCTCCACAATGAGAGAATATATTGGCCATACATAACGGCCAATTGATAAAATACTAGTATTCAGAATATATAAAAATTGATAAAATATTAATTGATAGAATATTAGTATCCAGAATATATAAAAATACTTAAATCAGTAAAAGACAATCCATTCTGAGAAAAATAGGCAAAATGACCTCAATAGGCTCTCCACAAAAGAGGAAATAAAAATAGCCAATAACCAACTTCCTTAACAATCAAAGAAATGCAATTAAACTGTAATGAGATTTCACCTCCTAGCCACCATATTAGCTCAAAATAAAAATACTGGCAGAGTTGATGAGACTGGGGAGCAACAGAAGTCGATGGTAGAAATTGCAATATGTTGCATAGTTAGGAGTAGTTCGATGCACCGCAGTACACCTGAGGGGACCTAATGCTACCTTATTACCCAGTAGTTTGGTGTATACACTAGAGAAGGTTGGCACACAGAACACAAAGATGTGGTTTTTTTCTCCATACCTTAAGTTTTGGAAATTTGCAAGCCTACAGAAATGTTGCAATATTAATTCAATGAATGTGATAAAGTCTCGCTGCATAGCAGTTAGTGGAAAGAAGTAATAACTTGCCTTGATATCCCAACTTCACCACTTGCTAGCTGTGTGACCATGGGCAATCTGTAACGTCCTGTGAGCCTCAGTTATCTCTTCTGTAAATCGGAGGTAATAAAATGCCTGCCATGTCGGGCACTGTAAGAATTAAATACATTAGGGGCGCCTGGGTGGCTCAGTCGGTAAAGCGGCCGACTTCAGCTCAGGTCATGATCTCGCGGTCTGTGAGTTCGAGCCCCGCATCGGGCTCTGTGCTATGGCCTGCTTCGGATTCTGCTCTGCCTCTCTCTCTCTGTGCCCTTCCCCTGCTCACTCTCTGTCTCTCAAAAATAAATAAACATTAAAAAAAAAAAAAAAAAGAATAAAATACATTAACGTATATAAAGCCCTGAGCATGAATGCCTATACCATAGTTGTCCAGCAAATTACGGCTGCTGTGATTAATATTTCGTTGTTGTTAAAAATGGTAATGAACACATTTTACTTTCTTTTTAATGACAGCACATTTAGTGATGTGTCTTCGTTTTCGTTTTTCGTGTTTCAGTACAGAATGCAAAATTATTCCAGAGAAAAATAGCCTTTTTTTTTCATCCCATATTACTTTTTTTCTTCTCATTTTCCTATTACAACTTCAATATTAGAAAGTACAAACCAGTGGGAATACATGCCCTTAACAAGTGTTTTTATAATGTAAGCAAGTACGTAAAATTAAAAACTTCTTTTGAAGAAGTAAAAGTACGATTTTATCAAAAGTAAAAGGAAACAGAAGCACAAAAAAGTTAAAGAACTTTATCAAGAAGGAACGTTAGAAATAGTGCGTAGGTTTTCTCATTTCTAGCCCAAGAACCTGCACACTGAGCTGTAATATCAGCAATTATTTTTAAAGAAAACCAAATCAATTAAATAGCACTAGCTCTTAGCTCTAATGCTGTGCCTTCCTGGCCTGACCTACAAAATGAATGAAATCACATGAAAAACCTTTGAAATCACATTAAAAGTTCTTAAATCTCCAGTGAAATTTGGTTCTGTGTCTGAAGTCTTTCTCCCTGACCCCAGATCCACAGTCATCGTTTCCTCTTGGGGACTCCCGCCCGTACCCCACCATTTATGTTTGCAGACTGATCACGGTCATGTTGCCGCGTTGCACCATTGCATACCTCTTTGTAAATACATCCTCTGTCTCCAGTTAGCTTGCATCTCCTGGGATCCAGAACTTTTCTTAATGTGCCTTTGTATTTGTACATTTTTGAATGCAAAACAAAACAAAACAACAACACATCTTAAATATCATTTTCTGTCCTTGGGAACACCTCACGTAGTGCTTTGCACATAGGTACAAGATGAACGCATAAGGACGGTGACTGTCAGATTCCAGTTGTGAAAAATAGAACTAGTCATAGCCATGGTAACATGGGCGTAGGATTCATGGATTCGGCCTCAAAAGCAAACGTCTGTTTTTCCTGTGTTCCAGAAAGAAGCCGTGAAGCGAGTGTTCTCTGGCATTCAGCCTACAGGAATCCCCCACCTCGGCAACTACCTGGGAGCCATTGAGGCGTGGGTGAGCTTGCAGGAGGAGCACGGCTCCGTGCTCTACAGCATTGTTGACCTGCATTCCATCACCGTCCCCCAGGACCCGGCTGTCCTTCGTCAGAGCGTCTTGGACATGACTGCCGTCCTGCTCGCCTGTGGCATAAACCCAGAGAAAAGCATCCTTTTCCAACAATCTCAGGTCAGCTTCTCAGATCAGAACCAAGAAAACCTGTGTTTTCAAGTTAATTGAGGAAAAATTTGAGTGATTTATATAGCTCCTATCTATGATTCTTTTTAAACTGTTAAAGAGTGACTTCATCAGATGCAATGATTTCATTTTATTTATTTATTTATTTATTTATTATTTTTTAATGTTTATTCTTGGAAGAGAGAGAGAGGCAGAACAGGGGCAGGGGAGGGGCAGAGAAAGAGGGAGAGACACAGAACTCGAAGTAGGCTCCAGGCTCCATGCCATCAGCACAGAGCCCAGCACAGATCCCAACACGAGGCTTGAACTCACGAGCTGTGAAATCATGACCTGAGCCAAAGTTGGATGCTTAACCGACTGAGCCACTCAAGCGCCCCTATTTTTATTTTTTATTTGAGAGAGAGAGAGAGAACGTGAGTGGGGGAAAGGGGCAGAGAGAGAGAGGGAGGGACTGACAGAGAGAGAGAGAGAGAGGGAGGGAGAGAGAGAATCTTAAGCAGGCTCCATGCTGAGGCATACATAGCCTGACACAGGGCTCAATCCCATGACCCTGGGATCATAACCTGAGCCAAAATCAGTAGTCGGACACCCAGCCATATCTGAACCCCACCAGGTGCCCCACAGTGATTTCATTTTAATGTTTACCGTGATGTCATATCTCTAAATGTTATCATAATGCAATAGGATTTTTCACCTTTTCCTCCACTCTACTTTCCTTGCTTTGTATACCAAAATGTATCTCATTAGTACTTGTAACTCTGGAATCGCTTTCCTATCCTGGGTCGAATTCAAACCAATGAATTCATACTGTTGACTCATCTCCTGGTGATCGGGGATAGAACTCAGCAACCAGTGGTTTTGCATAATTCCATGTTGCTTTACTGCGTATTGCATTTGGAAGGCCTATTGGATAATTCCCATTGCTCATTCTTTGTGTAATAGCTTTTGAGAAGATTTGAGAGAACTGGCTGGGAAATTGGAAGACCATGTCCAGTCTCTTGAGTCCAAGCCAAGAAAGGCTTCAGAACAAAGCCAAAATATTTGACTCATATCGTCACTATGGATGAATCCGCGTTTACTCTTGGACGGGAAGACAGCCTGGACCAGAGACAGGGCACTTAAGAGGCTCCCTAGCAAAGAAGATGAAAAATTTAACTGGATTGTGCCCTCATTTCATATCCACTTTAACCTTATGACAAAGTCCTGGCCCAAGAACCGTGTGTTATACGTGTTTTGGCACATGTTAACACGTATACACGTATGGTGTGTGTTATACATGTGGATATCTCCTTCCTTGATCATAAACTTTGGACGGTCATCATTTTTTTTTTTTAAGAGAGAGAGAGAGAGTGAGAGATGTCAGCAGGGGAAGGGCAGAGGGAGAGGGAAAGAGAATATTAAGCAGGCTCCATGCTCAACATGGAACCCAGTGCAAGGCTCGATCTCATGACGTGAGATCATGACCTGAGCCAAAATAAAGAGTTGGTTGCTTAACAGACTGAGCCACCCAGGTGCCCCTAACAATCAACATCTTTATGTATGTTTTACCACCTACAAAACTTAGTATAATAATTCACAGTGACCATTTAAAAAATATGTAGTAAATGACTATCTTCGAAAAATAAATATACTTATCAGCTTAAAATGTGTTTCCACCTTGGAAATAATATGAAAAAATAATAGAATCTGATCATTAAAATGTCCACAAAGGCAACTTACCTCCATCTCCTTCCTCACAGTTGGTCAGAGAGCCTTAAGTTACACATAACTTTTCAAATTCTATCTTGGACTGATCTAATTGATGTAAGTATATAAATGAACTTGCTTATGTTGAGCAAATACCTGCCTCCCTACAATTCCCATCCATTCCTTTGACTTATGCTCTCTAAAAAATACAGAATAAATCAACTCTGTCTTCCACATGACTGCTCTTCGTATCCTCAGAGACCTTTATTGCACACTCTTCTTACCCTTCAGATCCTTGGCCCATAGGTCTTCCCTTCTTCAAGCTAGTAGTCCACCCTGGGGCACAGTCTTTCTCTCTGAAACTGTCCTAGTTCATGAAACGATGTTTATTCAAACTCTTCACATCTGTCTCCAACATTGTACTGCTGACCATCGTCAGAACCACTTTTTAAGTTACTTGATACATCTTTAGTTCATCTAAGCTGTTTCTGATACAAGCTCCCTTTTGATCCTTGGGTGATACTGTTTCTAAAAATCATATTCCCAGTGCCTGTTTCCATACTTCTAGAAGGCGAAAATGTCTATGTCTCTACAAAGTAACCACCTGCCAGACTGCCTCCTTACGTGATGTTTAAAATTAAAGGCTCATTTACAAACCACATCCAGTACTTGCACTTTGAGCTCATACCCCCAGGAATGATCACATTATAATTTTTTCCCCTCCTTTTTAAAGGACGTTTGGCAGTAATGTCTGTAAGCAGCTAAAATTTGCAATAGTTAAGGTCTCTTCTTCAACATGATACTTTGTTGTTCAAAATGGCAATTGAA
Source organism: Paguma larvata (assembly GCA_030068075.1). Taxonomy (NCBI): domain Eukaryota; kingdom Metazoa; phylum Chordata; class Mammalia; order Carnivora; family Viverridae; genus Paguma; species Paguma larvata. Next base: position 97,855,261 of record CM057833.1, on the reverse strand, counting down.
AGAGCAGCCCACGGCATGGGAGACTGTGAGAACTCCCTCATAAATGAGGGATAAGGAAAGTCACCTTCCTTGTGATTTTTTTACGGTATGTGGTAAGCTCATTGGTTCCAATAGTGGTTGTGGGTCGAGGTCAGAGGGCAGGTCACTGGTGTTGCCTGTCTCCTCAGTGGCCTCGACGCAGCCTCACAGCGCCTTGCGGTTCCCCTTCTCCCATCCCTGACTGCAGCCCCCTCCAGGGAGTTTGGGCAGCCTGCCAGTAAAATGTGAGGGAAGTACTCTTCAGCCCATAGTCCACGATTCATCCACAAAGACAATATGGAAGACTTCCTCACAGGTCTTTCTAACCTCAAGACAGGTTTGGTCTATGCCATTTCCTTCTTTAACTCAGGCAACCAAGCTTAGTACAACCGAGTGGATGGACTGGAGATTTTATCAAGTTTTCTTTCCTTGTTTAAATATTTAATAAAGAAAAATTTTAAATACGCATAGAAGAGTTGGAAGAATAGTGTACTGCACCCTCCCCCCCCGCTTACTAGCATTTTGTGATTTGTCTCATCAAGGTTGTTGAAGTATTTTAAAGCAGACAACACACATCATGGCGTTTCAGCCCCTGACTATTTCAGCGTGCCTCTCTGTAAACTGAGACTATTTTCTTACATAACCACGATACTCTCATCACACGTAACAAAGCTACTGATAATTCCATATGATCATCTAATATGCAGTTCATATTCAAATCATGCTGATTCTCCCAAAATGTCTTTTATATTAGGCTTTGAATAATGGTTCACACATTACATTTTTTTAATATCTTTGATTTGTCGTTCAAGTTTTATTTTATTTCTCATAAAGTTAATCCTCCACTTAAAAAGAATTAAAATCTTAGGTTTTTGATACTCCTAAGTTTTTTCATGACTTTGATATGTTAATAAGGTTTTATTTGCTGTAAAATTAGCTCTTTTGAACACAAAAATAAGGCTTTTTTTTTGTTGCTTTTTCTTTGTCCTAATGTATATCAGCTCATGTAGTGGCTACACACTGATTCACAAAGTTGCTCATCACTGTTTTTGACAGTTGGAATAGAAACTATGCTTGCCTGGTACCTGTAGAGTACCTGGACACCAGATTCTTCTGAACGGCCACGAAGCTTCTAGTTGTTCATAGAGGATGATGGAAAGTTCTTCCTCATGCTTCATCCTGAAAGTATGAAGGCATATATTGGATTTGCTTCTTAGAACCATTCAAGAGTAGAAGTATAATGAACAAGCTAGTCTCCCTGGAACAGTTATTGTTCTAGACACGTGGCCCCATATTTGCAGTGTTCTATTAGGTGAAAGAATCCTCAAGGTCTACATGTTTTGTGTCTCACCATACAAAACTCAATAATTAGCAATCATCTTTATCAATCTGTGGAGTCCCCAATAGATGGCGACTGAAAAGAAAATACTCACAGCATTTTTGGATTTAGAAAAAAAAATTGGAAGTCATGTTTATTAGAAAACTAATATTTTTATTTTTTTAAAATAATTTCTCTTCTTTTTAAATTTTTTTTAACATTAATTTATTTTTGAGAGACACAGAGACAGAGTATGAGCAGGGGAAGGGCAGAGAGACAGGGAGATACAGAATCTGAAGCAGGCTCCAGGCTCTGAGCTGTCAGCACAGAGCCCGACGCGGGACTCGAACTCACAGACTGTGAGATCATGACCTGAGCCGAAGTCGGCCGCCCAACCAACTGAGCCACCCAGGTGCCCCTAAAATAATTTATTTTCAAATTGGTTTCTATACAACACCCAGTGCTCATCCCAACAAGTGCCCTCCTCAATGCCCGTCACCCACTCTCCCCCCTCCCACACCCCTTGCACCCTCAGTTTGTTCTTAGTCTTTGAGAGTCTCTTATGTTTTATCTCCCTCCCTCTCTGTGTCTTTTTTCTTTTCCCCTCTTCCCCTCCCCCCTGGTTTTCTGCTAAGTCTCTCAAAATCCACCTATGCATGGAAACATATGGCATCTGTCTCTCTCTGACTGACTTATTTCACTCAGCATAATACCTTCCAGTTCCATCCATGTTGCCACACATGGCCAGATTTCATTCTTTCTCATTGCTGCGAAGTATTCCATTGTGTATGTATACCACATTTTCTTTATCCATTCATCAACTAATATTTTTAAATATGTAAGATTTGAAAAGCCTTTTCATGGATGTGATCTCTCTTTTAATCCTCAAAAGAGCACATGAGTCCGGCATTACTATTCTTTTACAGTTGAATACATCAAGGTATGAAAATGTTGAGTACATTTTAAGATGCCCTCAGAATCATCTCCGAGAGGTGCCTGATACTTGGTCAATGTTTGGCAAATATATCTTCTTGATTTGACCTGCGGTTATACAGGTGGCAAATCCAGGACTCTTTTTTCCTCCTAAGGCACCACCTTTGGAAGGTGTTCTCATGGGAGAGAACCTTATTCTGCCCCCCTACCAGGCCATTGCCTAGGTAGCTGGAGGCAGAGGGCAGCGGAGAGCCAGAGCTGTCCTCCCAGTCCTCACTTTTCTTACACAGACAGTCCTATCACCCTTCCGCTCCTGCCTCAGGCCCTCATATCAGCCGTCCCTCTCCTGCATTGTAGCCTCGGTCATCTTTCTCCTTCTGATACCTTAGCACCTCTCTCCTATCCTTGGGTTAAAAATCTAAACTCAGTTTCTAGAAAGCCCTTCAAGAATGAGGCACCCGATATGAATTTATAAAATATACTTACATTTTTTTATATTTATATATTATAAAATATATTTATAATAAAAATAATATGTGTAATTTATATATATAATGGGATCTTATTCAGCCATAAAAAAGAATGAAATCCTGCTATCTGCAACAACATGGATGGACCTAGAGGAATAATGTTAATTGAAATAAGTCATTGAAAGACATACCGTATGACTTCACTCGTGTGGAATTTAAGAAACAAAACAAATGAGCAAAGTCAAAGAAAGAGAGACAAACCAAGAAACAGACTCTTAACTATAGAGAAGAAGCTAATGGTTACCAGAGGGGAGGGGATGGAGGGATGGTGTAATGGGCGGTATACATTAAGGAGTGCACTTGTGGTAAGCCCTGGCTGATCATGTGACGTGTAGAATCACCGTATTGTACACATGAAACTAATATTACACTGTATGTTAACTGTACTAGAGTTAAAATTAAAAACTTAATTAAAAAGGCAAAAAGAACAAGTTCCCTAAGAATGTCAGCCCAGTGTTGTTTCCACTCCACCACTTTTTAATCATCAGGTTATTTTTGTTCAGATGACCTGATTAACTTTTACTAAGAACTCTTGAAAGCAAGCATTGGGGGAGGTTCTGGTCTTATTTTGAAAAAATTTGATAAATCAGTTCTTAACTTATAAAGGAGATAACTTAGAGATCAGTTGTCTATTTAACAAGGATGTTTGTGAGTTCCTTTCTTCGGGAGTTTTACAGAGCATTTAAGCATCTAATTGGTCATTAAATATGTAACCAAGAAGGTAGGGATATAGAAAGCCAGTGCCATCTAAAATTGATATACCTTCATTCCGCTTACCATACACAGTTATTTACAAGTAAAATTAAGAATTTTGGCGGTGCCTGGGTGGCTCAGTTGGTCGAGTGACTGACTCTTGGTTCCAGCTCAGGTCACGATCTCACGGTTCATGAGATGGAGCCCCACCCACATCAGCCTCTGCGCTCCGATCTCTGCTGACTTGGGATTCTCTCTCTCTCTCTCTCTCTCTCTCTCTCTCTGCCCCTTCCCCACTCATGCACGTGCTCTCTCACTCTCCCAAAATAAATATATAAACTTTAAGAAAAAAAGAATTTTTGAAATTGCAAACTAGAGAAAAATATTTTTTTAATGATATAATGTGCTCTTTCCGTGTATTATCCATTGTGTCAAGAAAAGCACTTGGAGCTAAATATAAAGACTCGTTCCCCAGGTGCTGTTGCTGCACAGGGGAGTCAGTTTTAGCAATCATTTGAAGTAGGGAAGGAATTTAGCTGTGTTATAATGCTTATTTTACCAATAATTTTCATCTCCAATCCTCTGCATTCTTTCTCAGCAGTCTGACTGAAACAATTTAGACGTATTGAAGATTTTTCTCATTATTTTCTTTTTCTTTCTCTCCCACTGGCCTCTAGTCATGGTGCTTCCCCTAAAATATGTTTGCCAGATGTGGGGAATTTTACAGAGCCTCTCCTCTGAAAGGTGTGTGCGTGTGTGTGTGCGCGTGTGTGTGTGTGAGAGAGAGAGAGAGAGAGAGAGAGAGAGAGAGACTGAGAAGGAGAGAGAGCAAGCAAGCCCACTTGTGTGTGTGTGTTTGGCAGAGGTTTCCATCCCAGTGCCAAAGTCCATGGTCTTTTATTTCCAGCGAGCCTGAGTGCACGTCCAGTCTGATTCCCACAGCTGTCTCTGGGGTGCACCTCTCCACATCTTTAGTTGTTACTTTCCTCGCGAACTAATCACCCTACAGATGGCAGATGAAAGCTGGAGTTCATAGCTTTAGGCGCTAGCTTTCTGCCAAAGCCAGGAGAAGGGGACAGTTTTGGCCAGCAGACACCGTGTTACAGAGAGCACCCAGCACTGTCCAGGGAAGAGTTGAGGGAGAAGAGTGGACTCTTCAGCCTTGGAATGTGGCTTCATTCTCTAATTGGAGCTATGTTTTGTTTTCCAGGAAATGAAAATCAATATTAATAACAATAAAGGATAGTAAATAATAACCCAGCTCTCACATGTATCCTGGCTCACTGTATGCAAACAAAAGGTGTTCCTGACCCACTGTCCCTCATCTCAGAGGTATGAGGCCCCCAACACCTAAACTTGAACAGGTAGTCTCATGTTTTCACTTATCCCAGTAATTTCGGAAGCCGGTTTGATAATACATATTTATAGTTGTTGAACTCTCAAAGTTCTTAGCCTACCAACAACAGGTGCAACATACAACTCAGAAAGGAAATAGGGACTCCTGGCTGGCTCAGTCGGTAGAGCACGCAACCCTTGATCTCCAGATTGTGAGTTCCAGCCCCATGCTGGGTGTGGAGATTACTTATATAAATTAAATAAATTTTGTGGAAAAGAAAGAAAGCAAACAAACATCCGTATAGATTAAGGGACTCGAGGAATCGATTCGTACAATCGTCATTACCTCCGAAGTTTCTAGGGAGACACAAAGGTTCTGAATAGCTCATGGTATAAATAATACAGAGAAGTTAGGAAAATTGTGCAACCAAACTACTCACGTATAAGTTTCCACTGGTACCACTTCCTTGCCTAGAGCTGTGCTCTGTGTGACGTGATGAACAAGCTACAGTAATTTTCCTGCCTCCATCCTGGACCACAGGATTAAGTCGTATCTTAATGATACTTTCCAGAAGACTTCTATTTACTATCATAGCAATAGTGGAAAAAGTACAGGTTTTGCAGCCAGATATAGTTGGCCTGAATCTCACCGTGACCTCTTTTTGTTGTCACATGCTGGGCAAGTTCTCTGAACCTCTGTTTTAATGTCTATAACAGGGATATTTAAATAATATGACATATCATACCTGGTAAATGCTAACTTTCTTTCTTGCCCTACCCCACTCCACACAATACTGCTCCCACCCAGGCTTTTTGATACTGTGAAGATTTAAGGGTGGAGTGGAATTGGAAAGTGCAGATCAAATTAATGACAGTACCTATCTTCGTACTCAATAAGAAAATATTTTCTGAATTGTTGAAGGCTTTTGAGGAGCTTCTTAAGAAATAGTTCAGGGGTGGGGCGCCTGGGTGGCTCAGTTGGTTGAGCGTCTGACTTTGGCTCAGGTCATGATCTTGAGATCCGTGAGTTTGAGCCCTGAGTCAGGCTCTGTGCAGACAGCTCAGAGCCCGGAGCCTGCTTTGGATTCTGTGTCTCCATCTCTCTCTGCCCCTTCCCAGCTTGTGTTCTGTCTGTCTCTCTCAAAAATAAATAAAATTAAAAAGAAAAAAAAAAAACGAAATAGCTCAGGGGTGCCTGGGTGGCTCAGTCAGGTAAGCACCTGACTTCAGCTCAGATCGTGGTCTCATGATTCGTGATTTTTGAGTCCCCACATCAGGCTCTCCACTGTCAGCACAGAACCTGCTTCAGATCCTCTGTCTCCTCTCTCTGCCTCTCCCTTTCTCATGTTCTTGCTCTCAAAAATAAATAAGCATTTTAAAAAGAAAGAAAGAAAGAAATAGTTCAGATATTCAGAAAAGCAGGAAGATGAGTGATTGCTTTTTGAAATGCTAAGCTTTGGGCATACTTGCTTATTAATGCCTTTTGTTTTTTAAGAAATAAAATATTATGAGTATAGTAGACACTTTCTTTTTCACTCTCTCTAATCCCATTCCACTTGCTGCCTCCCCAGAGGTAACCACTGTATCGAATTTGATATTCATCATTCTAATGTATGTGTTTATATTTTTATTGCATAGGATTTAGCCATTAACCATCCACATTATTAATTTTGCATTAATAATACTATCTTCCTGCATCTCTGTTTTTGTGTGCAGCATTACTTGGCTGAGATTTGTTCACTTTTTAAAAAAATTTTTTTTGGCATTTATTTATTTCGAGAGAGAAAGAGAGACAGACAGAGCATGAGCAGGGGAAGGGCAAAGAGAGAGGGAAACACAGAATCTGAAGCAGGCTCCAGGCTCCGAGCTGTCAGCACAGAGCCCAATGCGGGCCCGAACCCATGAGTGAGATCATTACCTGAGCTGAAGTTGGATGCTCAACTGACTGAGCCACCCAGGCACTCCGAGATTTGTTCATTTTGACCGCTCTTCAATACTCCACTGGCTCTATCACAATTAATCCATTTCCCCAGTAAAAAATATTTAGACTTTTTTCTTCAGTTTTGTGTCATTGCAAACAATACTACAGCATACTTGCATATGCTTTGTGTGCACACCTGAAAGACTCTTCTAGGTATATGTACCTAAAGCGGGATGGTGACGATATGTGACAAGCACACGTCAGCCTTACCGGAGACAGCCGATCGCTCTCCAACTTGGCATTCCAGTACATTCCCACCAGTAGGAGAGGAGGAGAGAGATGACTCCCTGTCTACCATGTGAGCACACACTGGAGAGGCAGCTGTCTGCACACCAGGAAGAGAGCTCTCACCAGAACCTGACCCTGCTGGCACCCTGAGTTTGGACTTCCAGCCTCCAAAGTTGTGAGACAGTCAAGTTCTGCTGTGTAAGCTATCCAGTCTGCAGTCATCTTGGTATGGCGCCCGGGCAGATTAATACAGAGCCACTTAGCCATTACCGTCAGTGGAGGGCGTGTGCTCGGATAGGAAATTCAATATCATTAATATGTCAGTTCTCTCTAATTTGATCCGTAGATTCGTTACAATCCTAACCGAAATGCTGTAGGCACTGACAAATTGAATTTGGAACGTATACGGCAACACAGAGTACTTAGAACACCCGAAACAGTTTTGACAAAGAAAACACAGCCAGAGCACTTACACCACCTTTCCTTAAGACTTCCTATAAAGCTGCAATAATCAAGCAAGTGTGACCTTGAGATAAGAATAGACTAATAGATCAATGTAAAGGAATAGGGAATCCGGAAGTGTACCCACATCCAGAAACCAAATGTTTTCGACAAAAGTGTCAAACCATTTCAGTGGGGGAAAGGGCAGTCTTTTCAGCAAATGGTTGGTGAAATTTCAGCCAATGGTTTTAGGTGTCCAACCGGTTGTCCCTGTGGGGGGATGGGAATGGACCTTGGCTCTTATCTCATGCCATTCACAACAAATCAACTTAAAACTACCATAGACCTAAATGTAAATGTGCAAACTGTAAAACTTCTAGAGAAAATTATGGGGGGGAAATCCTCCAGACCTTGAGGATAGGCAAAGACTTCTTAGAAAGTACAAGAAAAGCATTTAACTTAAAAGAAAATGTTGATACTTGCTTGACTTTCTGAAAAGATAAAGCCTCTATTTTATTATTTTTTTTAATTTTTATTTTAGAGAGTGTGTGAGCAGGGGAGAGGGGCAGAGAGAGAGAGAGAGAGAGAGAGAGAGAAAATCCCAAGCAGGCTCCACACTCAGCATGGGCTTGATGTGGGGCTGGATCCCACGACCCTGGGATCATGACCTGAACCGAAATCAGGAGTCGGTTGCTCGACCGACTAAGCCACCCAGGCGCCCCAAAGCTTCTGTTTTTTGGAAGACACCATTAAGAAAATAAAAAGGTGAGCCATAAAGTAGGAGACAATATTTTTAATAAATGCGTTTGAGAAACTCCGTGTCAAATGTATACAGCACTCTTAGTGAAACAGCCTAATTTTGTAATTGGACACTATATTTGAACAGACATTTCACAAATGAAGAAGTAAGCACGTGACAAGCTCCACGTCATGGTTGTCAGAGAAATGCAAAATAAAACCACAGGGATATACCATTTCCCCCACTCAGTTGACTAAAATTAAAATTACTGGCAACACTAAATTTCAGTAAGGTTATGAAGCAGCTGGAACTCTCATGCTGGTTAGAGTATAAAATGGCAATTTCTTAAAATATTAAACATATGTTTACCAAAATGCCCCAGTAGTGAAAACATTGCCGACAAAATGACTCGTACACAAATGTTCATAGTATTTAATTGGAATAGCCCCCCAAAATTCCAAACACCCATCTACGGGTAAACAGATAAACAGTTGTAGAATATTCAGTTCATGGAATACTATTCAGCAGTGAGAAGGAGTATATCACACCATGGAGGAGTCTCAGAAACATTATGTTGCTAGAAGCCACGCACAGAAGAGTTCATATTATATAATTCCATTTATATGATATTCTAGAAGAGGCAGAACTAATCCATAGTAACGGAAAACAGGTCAATGGTTTCCAGGAGCAAGGGTATGGGATTCACTGCAAAGCGGCATGAGGGAACTTTTGGGGGGACATTGGAATGTTGTGTCTTGACGGATATGATGGTTACACATGTAAATTTGTCAAAACTCATTGGACTGAATAGCTAAAATATGTACATCTTAGTGTTTATAAATTATGGCCCACCAAAGTTGATTTAATACTAAAAAATTTTTTTTCAAAATAAGTAGACACTCAGGATGTTGTTATGTAAGTCAAAAGAAAAAAAGAACCATGGAATTGTGTAGGAACACTACAGGTATTTCAGTGTAGCTATTGTTCGGACATTTAAAATGGCGCAGACAAACTGTTAGTGGAATGCAAGCTGGTGCAGCCGCTCTGGAGAACTGTGTGGAAGTTCATCAAAAAAATGAAAATAGAACTACCCTATGACCCATCAATAGCACTGTTAGGAATCTACCCAAGAGATACAGGAGTGCTGGTGCATAGGGGCACGTGTACCCCGATGTTCATAGCAGCACTTTCGACAATAGCCAAATCATGGAAAGAGACTAAGTGTCCATCAACTGATGAATGGATAAAGAAGATGTGGTACATATATATACAATGGAATACTATGCAGCAATGAGAAAGAATGAAATCTGGCCATGTGTGGCAACATGGATGGAACTGGAGGGTATTATGCTGAGTGAAATAAGTCAGGCAGAAAAGACAGATGCCATATGTTTCCACGCATAGGTGGGCTTTGTGAGACTTAACAGAAAACCAGTGGGGAGGGGAAGAGGGGAAGGGAAAAAGCCACAGAGAGGGAGGGAGACATAAGAGACTCTCAAAGACTAAGAACAAACTGAGGTGAGAGGGCGGTGTGGGAGGGGGGAGAGCAGGTGATGGGCACAGAGGAGGTCACTTGTTGGGATGAGCACTAGGTGTCGTATGGAAACCAATTTGATAATAAATTATTTAAAAAAATAAATGAAAATAAAATGGCGCAGACAAAATAGATATGGCATGAAAGTTTCATCTGATCCTTGAGTCATCCATTCACGGGAAACCAAGAAGCAACTCACTCCTGCTCACAAGTTTAGTAAGTAACGAATTATTTGATTTGTTGACGTAACATGTTTCCTGTACTTCTTCAAATGGTGCGGATTGTAAACCAACCAGCAGCACTGTGAAACCAAGTGTTGCAACTATTGACGGCCCTCCAGGGAAAGCGAGAAAGAGCAATGTGCTTATTAGGAAATGCTTCAAATTAGATTGAAGAGTTTTTTTTTTTTTAATTTTTTAACGTTTATTTATTTTTAAGAGAGAGAGTGCAAGCAGGGGAGGGGCAGAGAGAGAGGGAAACACAAAATCCGAAGCCGGCTCCAGGCTCTGAGCTGTCAGCACAGAGCCCGAGCTGGGCTCGAACTCACGAACTGTGAGATCATGACCTGAGCCGAAGTCAGCCACTTAGCCGACTCAGCCCCCTAGGTGTCCCTAGATTGAAGGGATTTTAACCGCCAAGAATTTCAGGAAATTTTAGTCAAAAACTAAAAAGAGCTTAAAATAAGAATATGAAAAACATCTTATAATTTAAGATCTTCATTATTTTTGTTTTGAAATTGATGTTTTTCCTTGTCAAAACATTATCCAAATCAAAGCAAACAGAAAATACATAGGGAGAGCCATCTTTTACAAACGTATTTTCTCTCTCTTTTTTTAAAGATTTTATTTTTAAGTAATCTCTACACCCAATGTAGGGCTCAAACTTAACAACCCCGAGATCAAGAGTTACATACTCCCCGGGCCGAGCCAGCCCGCAGCCCTGCAAACACACTTTCTACTTTGTGATGTCACAGGATCATGAACACAACTGAGTGTTTGCGTTTTTAATGAAGTGCACGTGACCTCTTACCTGGGCTCGGTCTTTTCTTAGTTCTTATACTTCATTACTTCTCTGAGTCACGGATACATAACCACCTCTTCCTTTCAGGATTTTCTCTTGACTCTAATGATAAGGCAGCAATGTATTTTTCTTCTACTCCTTTGATAGTTTGTTTCTTTTACTGACTCTTCTCGAATCCCCAGAAGTTCTGTCCTGAGATTAAAAAATCTCTCTCTTGTATGTATTCTGCCCTCCTGAAGTCTCACCTCCTTCCGTAACTTTCAGCCATTTTCTCTCCCATCTTTGCTGCTAGCCCCTACCTTTCTTCTTAATTCTAGACTTGCACTTCTAGCTACCTTCTAGACATCTCCTTATGGATATCTTTCCCAAATCTCGGCTTCAACAAATCTGAAGCCAGGCCTTTCCTTTTTGCCTCTGACCAGTCCCTCTAACCTGATTTTTTAAAATAACATGAAGTGAAATTCATGTAACATAAAATTAGCCATTTTTTTCTAACTTGGGAAATAGGGAAATAGGTTTAATCTGTATGTTTGTCCTTACACAGTATTTTTAAAAAATAGTGGTGAAATACACATCATACAAAATTTATCATCTTAACCATTTTTTAACTTTTTTATTTTTTTTAATGTTTATTTATTTTTGAGAGAGAGCACACGCAGGGGATGGACAGAGAGAGAGGGAGACACAGAATCCAAAGCAGGCTCCAGGCTCTGAGCTGTCAGTGCAGAGCCCAATGTGGGGCTTGAACTCACAAACCACGGGATCATGACCTGAGCCGAAGTGGGATGCTCCACCAACTGAGCCACCCAGGCGCCCCATATATCTTAACCATTTTTAGGTGTACCACTCATAAATGTTAAATATAGTTTCATTGCTGTGTAACCAGTCTCCAGAACTTTTCATCGTAGAAAACTAAAGCTCGGTACCCAGTAAACAGCAGCTTCCCATTCTCCTCCTCCTCCAGTCCCTGGCCACCAGCTTTCTACTTTCTGCCTCTAGGAGTTTGACTACTCTCCGTAATTTGTATAAGTAAAATTGTACAGTATTCGTCTTTCGTGGCTGTCTTATTTCACTTAGCATCATGTCCTCAAGGCTCACCTATGTTATAGCATGTGTCAGAAATGCTTTTGTTTTTAAGGCTGAATAGTATTCTGTTGTATATACCTCATTTTGTTTATCCATTTATCTGCCAAAGGCCATTTGTGTTGCTCCCTCCTTTTGCCTATTGTGAACAACGCTGCTGTGAATATGGGGGCACAGATGTTGGAGGCCCAGCCTTGAATTTTTTGTGTCTATACCAGAAGTGGTACTGCTGGATCTTATGGTAATTCTATCTGTAGTTTTTTGAGAACCGCCTTACTGTTTTCCATAGCAGTTGGACCATTTTGCATTCCACCAGCAGTGTTCAGGGTTCCAGTTTCTCTATCCTCAGCGGCCCTTGTTATTTTCTGGGCTTTTTGTTTGTTTGTTTTTGATAGCAGCCATCTAATCGATATGAGGGGATACCTCATTGTGTTTTTAATTTGCATTTCCAAAATGATTATTGTTGTTGAGCATCTTTTCATATGCTTGTTGGCCATTTGTGTGTCTTCATTGGAAGAGATGTCTATTCAAGTCCTTTGCCCATTTTCTTAAATCAGACCGTTTATTTGTTGAGTTGTAGGAGTTATGTTCTTCCATTTCGTAGGTTGCCTTTACACTTTGATTGTATTCTTGATGAAAAACAAGGTTTTAATTTTGATGTAGTCCAAAAAACCTCCATTATTTTGTTGGACCTACATTCCCAGGGCTATTGGATATGCCCACATAGAAATTTAAAATAGAAGCTACTAAAAAATGGATTTAATTTTTTTTTATTATTTTAAATTTTTATTTATTCATTTTGAGAGAGAATCCCAAGCAGCCTCTGCACTGTCAGCACAGAACCTGACGTGGGGCTTGAACTCATGAAACGCAGAACTGTGACCTGAACCAAAACCAAGAGTCAGATGCTCTGACTGAGCTACCCAGATGCCCCAAAATTGGATTTTATTAAAAAAAAATAAATAAACCATCTGCCATCAATTTCTGTACAGGTTAGATAACTCTCATCCTTCCTCAAGGCAGCTAATTTTGGGAGTTGCTTCTGGTAGATTATTATCATTTTAATTATTCGTGTTCATTTCCTGTAAGAACAGGGATCAGCCAACTTTTTCTGTAAAGGCACAGATAGTAAATATTTTAGGCTTTGCAAGCCACATGCAGTCTCTGTCACCCCTGCCATCACCACCACCTCTTCTCCTCGTCCTCCTCCTGTTCTGCCTTCTCCTTCTCTCTCACTCTCTTTTTTATTTGACTACCCTTTATTTATTTTTTAGAGAGAAAGAGACCAGGGAAGAGGCAGAGGGAGAGAGAGACAGAGAATCCCAAGCAGGCTCTGTGCTGTCAACCAGAGCCTAATGCAGGGCTCGATCCCACAAACTATGAGATCATAACCTGAGCGGAAGTCAAGAGATGGATACTTAACCGACCGAGCCACCCAGGTGCCCCTGTTTGACTACCCTTAAAAATGTAAAAACCATTCTTAGCCCATGAACTGAACAAACAGTCCACAGGCCAAACGCCTGTGAGCAGTACTTTGCTAACCCTACCAGTAGTTTGCTAGTAGTATGAGGATTACGTATCCTCATCCATTGCCGTGTGACTACGAGTGCATCCTACAGGAGAAGTGTCTGTTCCTACCCCACTGATGTTGGGCTCCTCCATACGACTTGCCTTAGCCAGTAAAAAGTGAGTGGGCGTTGTGTACGTGATACCTAAACAGAACCTTTAAAAGCAATTCCCTGTTTGTTCTAACTCTGCTGCTCTTCTCCGCTAACTTGAGAATGGCATGTTCCAGACAGGGAGTACTCCTCCAGTTTGGGTCTTGGAATGAGAAGGTGTATAGGTAGAGCTACAGCCAGCCTGCAGCTACCGTTATATAATGTGTATGAGAAAGAAACCATTGCTATCAGCCATTTATATTGGGGGTTATTTGTTAGTCAGCATAGCTGAGAAATAGCTGACTAATATAATGCAATAGATTTTTTAAAATACATATGTGCAGGGCACCTGGGTGGCTCAGTCGGTTAAGCATCTGACTTCAGCACAGGTCATGATCTCACGGTTTGTGGATTCGAGCCCTGCGTCAGGCTCTGTGCTGGCAGTTCAGAGCCTGGAGCCTGCTTCTGATTCTATGTCTCCCTCTCTCTCTGCCCTTCCCCCACTCATGGTCTGTCTCTCTCTGTCTCAAAAATAAATAAAACATTAAAAAAATAAAATACATATGTACACACATACATACATATACACAATAAGCAATACAGTTTAGATGGAGATGACTTTTACCTCAACTGCAGGCTGATAGAAGCTATTTATTCAGCTTTGGAAATATTGGATGAAGAAAACGTATAGAAAAAAATCCAAATGTGTACACATAAATGCTGACAGCTGAAGAGAATGAGTGAGAGTTTATCATTGATAACACAATTGTTTTAATTAAGATCAGATCCCCAAACAAGGTTCTGTTAAGGGGATTTGTCATGGGGATGGTAAGAGTCCAATAAAAATAACTCGGCATGAAATAGTTGGTTTTGAGAAGACACGACAAATGGGAGTTTGTGAGTCCGAATAGTCTTCCAAGTGTTCTAACCAAAATTTATAGGACCTGATTCCTGGGAAGATAACGTTTATATGGGACATGGTAAAATCCCGAGGGACACTGAAGGTATTTTAGACACTCGATCCAGTATTTACTGATCCGGCTGATTGCCTTAAATGGGTTTGATTTCTATCTAGCAGCTACAGCTTTGGGAATCATGGTATTCTATATTCTTTTTGTTAGACATTTTTGCAGAGAATAATGTAACAAACATTCATGTTTCCAGCAGTAAGGGTGAATATCATTAACATTTTGTCATATTTGCTTGGCTTTCTTATATTAAAAAAGTGATTATGAAGTTGAGGTCCTCTTTAATCCTTCCCCTTGCCACTCCCCGTACCCTTCCTCCCTGCATCCCTTTTCTCTCTCCCCAGGCAACCAAATTCACAGATTTGGTGTGTGTCAATCTAGCCAATTTTTCATACTTGTTTTCACATGTAATTTCATGACCAATATATAATATTTTTATTTGTATTGTTTTTAAAAATTATAGAAGTAATGCCATATTGGGGTACTTGTAGCAATTTTCTTCTTTCATGCAGCAGTATGTTTTTGTGAGCTCATGTTTATACATATAAATCTAGCTCATTTCTTTATGTGTTGTGTAGTATGCTGTTATATAAGTATGCCACACTTTATTTAGACATTTCCCCATTAGCAAATCTTTAATTTCATTCATGCATTCATCTGACAAATATTTATTGAGCACTTACTGTGTTCTTGGTACTTTGCTAGGTACTGCTGGTGCTTTGCCACCGTGGTACTTACAATATAAATAATAACTATAGTAAATTAGCCAAACATAAGGTATATTAGGTGATAGGTTATACAGAAAAACATTAAGGGATGTTAGGAGTGGCACTGAGGGAAACAGATTATTATGTTAAACAGGGCAGTCTAGGTAAGCCTCCTTAGTGAGATGATATTTTAGCCAAAACCTGAGGTGAAGGAGTCAGCCATGTGGCTATTTGGGCGAAGAGAATTCCTATCACAGAAAAGAGCCTGTGCAAAGCCCCTAAGGTGGGAACATGTCTGGTGTGTTCAGGGAACACAGGAAGGCCAGCATGGCTGGAGAAGAGGGAGGAGGGGTGGAGGACCAGACTCACAGGTGGTATAGGGTTGAATGGGAGGAGATGATGGTGTCTGGTTTCACAGGCCATTATAAGGACTTTGGCTTTTACTCAAAGGAAATGGGAAGTTCAGGGTTTTGAACAGAAAAGTCACATGATCTATGTTTTTAAAGGATCAGTGCAGCTATGTTGAGAGTAGAATGTATGAGCATGGAGGCCAGTTAGCAAGTTATGACAGTAATCTAGCTGAGGGTGCCACGGACCAAGGTGCTAGCGCAAGTGTTAAAAAGGGGTAAGAGTCTGAATATATTTTGAAGGTAGAATTAACAAGATTTGCAGGTGGATTAGATGTGGAGTGTGAGAGAAAAAGAGGTGTGAGAATATCTCCAAGGTTTCTGCCCAAGTCACTGCAAGGATGGAGTTGCCACCAACAGAAATGACAGCTGTGGACAGAGCCAGTGCAGGAGGGAAGAGTGGGAAGCCAATTTTGCATGTTTGAGGTGTCCACTAGATATCTCTGCAAAGATGCTCAACAGATAGTTGGATAGATAAGTCTGGAGTTCAGCAGGGAGGTCTGGCTGAAGTTACAAATTCAAAGGTCATCAGTTATATAGATTATATTTAAAACCATGATTATAGGGGCACCTGGGTGGCTTAATCGGTTAAGTGTCCGACTCTTGATTTTGGCTCCGGTCACGATCTCACTGTTCGTGAGTTCAAGCCTCACGTTCGGCTCTGTGGTGACAGTGCTATGGGACATGCTTGGGATTCTCTCTCCCTTCTCTCTCTCTCTCAGCCTCTCCCCCACTCATGCTCTCTTTCTCTCTCTCTCTCTCAAAAATAAAATAAACTTTAAAAAACTAAAGTGTAAATTTAATGGCTTTTAGTATATTTCCAGGGTTGGGCATCCATCACCACAATCAGTTTTAGAACATTTCGTCATTCTAGAAAGAAACTCTGTGTCCATTGCCCTCTCTCCCCACATCCTGGAGACCAGTTCTCTGGCTTGTCTTCTGTGGATTTGCCTTTTCTGAGCATCTCATACAAACGGAATCATATGGCGTGTGTTATTTTGTCATTGGTTTCTTTCATTTAGCATAATGTTTTCGATGTTTATCCATGTCTCAGCACAATCAGTACTTCACTTGTTTTTATCGTTGAATAATATTCCACATTTTGTTCCTTCCTTCATCAGTCAACAGACATTTGGGTTGTTTTCACTTTTTAGCTATTGTGAATAATGCCGCCATGAATGTTTATGTCAAGTTTTTCGTACGGATTTATGTTTTCAGTTATTTCGGTATACTCCTAGGGGTGAAATTGCTAGTCATGGGGTAAGTCTATATCTAACATTCTGAGGGACCGTTAAGCTGTTTCGAAAGTGGCTGTGTCACTTTGTACGAGGATTCCACCACCAATGCATACAGATTCCAAGTTCTCCATTTCCTTCCCCAAACTTGTTGTTATCTGTCTTTTTTAATTTTAGCTATTCTCGTGAGTAGGAAGTGGTTTCTCGATGTGGTTTTGATTTATCTCTTCCTAACGACTAATGATGTTGGGCCTCTTTTCCTATGTTTATTGGCTATTTATCTTCTCCGGAGAAGTATCTTTTCAAATCCTTTGCTTATTTTTTAATTGGACTTATTTGTCTTTTATTGTTGAGTTATAAAAGTTTTTTTTTAATATATTCAGGATACAATTCCCTTATCAGATGTATCATTTGCAGATATCTTCCCCATTTTGTGAATCGTCTTTTACTTTTTCATGGTGTCCTTTGAATCACAAAAGTTACTAATTTTGATGAAGTCCAGTTTGTTGTTTTGGTTTTTTTCTTTTGTTGCTTGTGCTTTTGGTGTCATATCTAACAAACCACTGCTTCATCCAAGGTCATGGAGACTTACGCCTATGTTTTTTTCTAAGCATTTTATAGTTTTAGCTGTTACCTTTAGGTCCGTGATCCATTTTGAGTTGATTTTTATAGATGGTGAGAGGTCAGGGTGCAGTATCATTCATGCAATGTAAACATCGCATGTAAATATCCACTTATCCCACCACCATTTGTTGAAAGACTATTCTTTGCCCCATTGAATGGTCTCGGCACCCTTGGGGAAAATCAATGAACTGTAGACGCGTGGGTTATTTCTGGGCTGTCAGTTCTATTGGTCCATATATTCTATCCTTATACTGTACTGCACTATTAAATTACTGTAGTACTACATTGACGGATTTTTGGATGTTAAACCAAGCTTGCATTTCTGGAACAAATCCCACTTGATCGTGTTGTGTAATTGTTCATATCTGTTATTGGATTTGGTTCATTAGTATTTTGTTAAGGATTCTTGCATCCGTATTCATAAAGGGTATCAGTTCCGTGGTTGTCTTTTGTCGTGATGCCTTTGCCCAGCTTTGGTACCAAGATAATACTGGCCTCCTAGAATGAGTCCTTTTTTATTTTCTGGAAGAGATTATGAAGAATTGGTTTTTATTGTTTTAATGTTCGTAAGAATTCTCTAGTGAAATCCCGCACACACTTAGGGTTCATTCTTGTCATTAGTGTTTGCTGACTTTTCTGCAGCAGTTCTGTAAAGTCTGTTTTCACCGCCATGCCTGGCCACCGCAGTCCCTGATGGGTTAGCTTAGTGTTCAGGTAAAAATTGAACAGACATCTCTAAATGCCTTGAACCTGTATTTTTGGCCCTTTGCTGAGGGGTTTAGACAGGGCCTCCAGGGGAGGCAGAGGTGAGAGATTAGCGTCTCTTCTGGACACGTGACTAGCCCTGCACGTGCGTGTGTCCTTTTAGATGCCCACGAATATGTCAGGGCTTTACGAAGTACCCCACAAGCATATCACATCCCAGCTTTTTCCTTTAAGTTTTTAGCTAGCCTCTCATTTTCCCCTACTGGTTACCAGCACCTCAGGCAGCTGCAATATTAAATCATCGCTGCTGATTATTTCTGGTAAATGTCCTTCGGGTAGGGTTTTTCCCACTGAGTGGGCTCTCAGTGAGGTCAGGTAACAGCAAGTCCTGCCTGTGAGGTTTTTCCACGGAGCTGTCAGACAGCTCAAGTAGTGACGGCTGTGTGCAGATGAGAATTGACTTTTTGAGAAGGTCCAGGCTTTCCCCTCTAGTGGCTGCTAGGCTGCTGGTGTTGAGAGCCACCATAGACATGGGGCAAGGATGATGGGAATGGGGTGAGTTTAAATGCCGCACGACTCTGTTTTTACTGAGATTCAGATATTTTTCTTAAGTAAGTACTCTTCCCATTATGGCAAGCCTTTGGTTTCTTTTCCAGATTTCTTTTTTTTTTTTTTTTTTAATTTTAAAGTTTATTTAGTTCTGAGAGAGAGAGAGAGAGAGAAAGCACAAGTGGGGGAGGGGCAGGGAAAGAGGGAGACACAGAATCCAGAGCTGGCTCCAGGCTCCGAGCTGTCACCACAGAGCGCCACAGAGCCCGACATGGGGCTTGAACCCACGAACTGTGAGATCATGACCTGAGCCTAAGTTAGATGCTTAACCAACTGAGCCACCCAGGTGCCCCCCAGATTTCTGTAAAAATTGACTTTGACAGTCTGTGCTAGTGTTCTCGCTGGTTTTTTGGAGGAGCAGATTTCAGAGAGTATTACTCTGCCATTCCGGAAGTCCTTCCACCTTGTTTTAAACACCAAAAATTGTAAGCAATCCAAATGTCTACCTACATAGGACAGATAAATTGTGGTGTGTTCATACAATGGAATACTATAGTGATGAGGATGAATGAACAATTGCGTTCAACAACATGAATGAATTTCATAAACGTAATGTTGAGTGAAACACCAACGATTTTAACTTTATCTTATTCAAGAACAAATGTAGATTTGCTGGCCCTTTATCTATTTTCGCAAACTGAACACGCCCATGAACTTGTACCCAGAATGTTCTTCATGCACCTTTCCAAATAGCCTGTTTTTAAAACTTGATATGATTTGAATTATTTCGTATATGCTTTTTTATGTCTGGCTTCTTTCACTCAACACTGTTCACAAAATTCATTCATGTTGTTGAATGCAATTGTTCATTCATCCGCGTCGCTATAGTATTCCACTGTATGAATATGCCACAATTTACCTATTCTATGTAGGTGGACGTTTGGATTGCTTACAATTTCGGGTTGTTATGGTGCATTCTTGCACATATATTTTTGTGAACATATGTGCACATTTTTGTTAGATATATGCCTCGAAATGGAACAACTGGGTCGTTTGTTCTATGAATGTTAACTGTTTGTGGGTGCAGTCAGTTCTCAAAGTTGGTATACCAATTTGCATTCCCACAGTAGTGAAAAGTATTATACTTACTTACTCAATATCCTTTCCGTACTTGGTATTATTTGACTTTTTCATTTTAATCATTCTGATGAGTATGTATAGGGTAACATTATGACTTTAATTTGGACTTAATGCATTTGGCCCATTCTTATGGTGTTATCTGCTTTTTTCTAATCAATTGTAGAAATACTTTACATTTTCTGTATACCAATATATTCTGTGTAGGTTTACAAATATCTCCTTCCACTCTGTGACTCGCCTTTTGCTTTTTTTCTTTTAAAGTTTATTTATTTATTTTTGGAAGAGAGAGAAAGTACAAGTGAGGGAGGGATAGAGGGAGAGGGAGAGAATCCCAAGCAAACTCCACACTGTCAGTGCAGAGCCTGACACAGGGCTCAAACTCACAACATGAGAGCATGACCTGAGCCAAAATCAAGAGTCAGATGCTTAACCAGATGAGCCACCCAGGCACCCCTTGCCTTTTCCCTCTTTAAATGGTAGTGTTTGATAAAGAGAATTTATTAAATTCAAGGTAGTTTAATTTATCAATATTTTTTGCTCTATGTTTAATACTTATCAGATCCTGTTAATATTTTTTGCTGGCTAAAGGAAATCAAATGCCATCAACTGATTTAATTATTTCTGCAAATTAAAAAAAAACAAACTACGATTTATGTAGAACATTTTAGTTTACCTTGAAGAACAGCAGTGCTTTCCCAAGAGTGTATTTTATGAACAATTGTCCTCTTTCATTCACAAAAGCACCCACAAAACATCAAGCCTTAGAATTGTTTGTTCTTTCCTATCAAACCCAGCAATTCCATTGAGTATACTTCTCATCCCGTCTGTTTCTGCTTGACCGTCTTCTATTTTCACAGATAGCAGAGCCTATGAGATGTGAAATTCTCGAACTTTCTGCTCTCCACTCCTATGCCGTAAAATAGATCCTCATCTGTCTTTATCTCCCCTCCTCCTGCTTCAGCGGAAGACTTTCCATAGAAAGTGGGTTTTAAAAAACAAAATAAAGTATTTATTCTCTAACCCCTACTAGTTACTCCCGTTTTCCTCCTTCCTTAAAGAAGGAATATCTTACCTATGTGATAAAATTGCACGGAACTAAATGTACCCACACAATGAGTGCATGTAATACTGGTGAAATCTAAACAGGGCAGATGGATCGTATCCAATTTAATTTACTGGTTGTGATCTTGTAGTTTAGTTATGCAAGCTGTTGCCATTGGGGGAAATTGGGTGAAGGTGTATTGGGTTGCACTGTATTATTTTGTACAGCTATATGTGAATTTACAATGATCTCAAAATAGAAAGTTAAAACAAAAGTCTTTCTGAAACTTATCTGTAAGAGTAACTGCCATTTGTTGAGCACTTGCTGTGTGCTAGGTACTGTTCTAAGCACTGTCAGGTGGATACTATTGCTAACCTCAGTTTAAAAATGACAGACCAGGCACAGAGTGATGGGGTCACTTACACAGGGTCACCCAGCTCATACGTGGCGGAGCTTAGCATGCAGACCTGGGCAGCCTCATTGCAAAGGCAGAGCTCTCCCCACTCTCCTACACTTCCTGTGTACCTGCCTTCCTATCCTGCTGCCTCGTCACACTTCCACCCACCCCTCCAAAATTTAGCTTCTGTCCCAGTCACTCGGCTGAAACTGCTCTGCCTGGATCACCAAGTCTGTTACTAAATCGAATGGATTCTTTTGGGCCCTTACCTTTCTTCCCGCACCCTTCGATATTATTCATGCATCCAGCCAGTATTTATTGAGCACAGGGCGCCAGACTCTGCTTGACTGCTACAGCGAAGGAAGTATGTATCTTTTCTTTGTTACAATTCGGGGATCAGAATCTTCATCCCTGCTGACTTGCCTGTGGATGGTCAACGAGCCACCTTTGGTGTCCTATGCTTTTAAGTTTTCTGTGGCTAAAACAGACCAGATTGTTATTTTGTTTGTTTCACAACATTTCCGTGGGAATTACTATATTTAGATACTGTTTTCACTTCTCTCCAGACAGAAATCTGAACCTTTCCAAGTAGTTGTCATGAATATGGATAAATTAGGAGAACCAAATCCTGAAGTGTATTGCCCCTTCTTATGTAATTATTAGTGATATATCATAAATGGCAATGAAAATCGCCTTCGACTGTTTACCTACCTTTTTCTGTATGAGAATAATTTGGACTAATTATTCTTATGCCCCCTTATATGGGAATGCCAGGAAGGATCTCTGCCTAATATTAAGTAGGTTTCATTCTGTATGTTCAAAGAAAAAAGCTACTCCAAGGAATATACTTGATTTCAGGAAGATGTGGTGGAAACTTTTTGCATATCCTCAAACTGAGCATTTAAGACCCAGCTGAAGGAAAAGAGTCATCTTGTCTCTTTCTACATACGCATGGTTATTTTCTGTATTTTCATTCCTTTACCTAATTCAGTAAAGGAGAAAAAAATTTTTTTCTCCTACTTCTTCATGCCAAAAAAACAACTCTCGTTTTATTAGTTCTAATGGGAATGTGTTTTGCTTGATGATTGGAAGCAACCATAATTCCCTTGCCTCCTTCTGGGTTACTGTTTTTGTCTGTTAGCTGTTTGTTTGCAGCAACAGTTAGCAATTTGTATGGACAGTGCTGTTCTCAATGAAACCCAAATGCCTCTTGGAAGAAAGATGACGGATTCAGCCCAGTGACTTGCAAAACCTTAAAAGCAATTCCTTGTCAAACATGCAGAAAACAACTCTTCCCTCTCCCTGATGCGAGGGAAAAAATGAGAAACTATCTTACACCAGATGGCGATTCCTTGCTAGTAAGATAGGCCTAGGCTGCCTCGGCTCCATTCCTTCATAGTCCCTTCGCAAAACCCACAGAGAACACATTTGGGGCCACTTTTGAGAGTTGGCAACGGTCTCTGCTTTTTAAGAAACTCATATGGACACCAAAGAAAAAGCCACAATGAATGAGGGGCTCGGAATCCCCAGAGTCCAGAAATGGGATAGTTTGCACTTAAATTCTCGGTCATCAGCTCTAACCTGGCCTGGACCCAGGAATCATCGCATCTGTTGCCAGGTTTGGTGACTTGATTAAATTTGGTTAAAACAAATCGAGAAAAGATTATGTTTTCTTGTTGACTAGACCTCTTTTTAAAAAGAAGATGGAGGAGGAGGAGGAGAGGGAGAAGGAGCAGAAAAAAAAGAAGGAAATGAGGAGAAAAATGGAAACTATAAAAAAAAAACTAAAACAAAACAAAAAAAAACCTTTGGAACGATGAAGTGATTCCTAAATTTCAAATTATTCCAGATCTAAAAGATTCAATCACCAATTTTGAGGCCAGTACATTTCCCTCCTAATACTATTTACACATAAGGTATTATAGTTGCTTTCACGTATTTGTAAGTTATTTAAAGAAGATTTGAATATGTGTGTGTGTGTGTGTGTTAATTTCCTTGGGTTTTTGAAGATGGCAAGGCTACCTCGGGACATACTGAGACCCTTTCTCTGTCACTGAAGCAGTCCGGCCGGCCACCTACTAGGGGTGCTGTGAAGATTTAAACACTAGAATAGCCATTGTATTGGTTAGTTTTAAAAATTTCTTCTTCACCTATTATACTATGCATGACGGATCAGTCCCCTTTGCCTGTCAGTTTTTTAAATTACCTCGATTCGGGGTATTTTCAGGCACTCAAGGTAACAGCTGTGTGGTTTTGCCTTCTATAGAAATCGTTGGCCGTCTTCGCTAATGTCTTGTTTTCTTTCATTAGGTGTCTGAACACACACAGTTGAGTTGGATCCTTACCTGCCTGGTCAGACTGCCCCGGTTACAGCATTTACACCAGTGGAAGGTACAGTGATCTCATTAATAAATAAGAAGGAGTTCAGAGTCCCCAAGGTAGCTGTTTGTTTCTCCTGTTTATTTTTGTGTTCGGCGCTGAGAGTCCTGAGTTTACTGGCCTCCCTGGCCTGTTACTCACTGCTCGCTAGCACAGCATTTGAACCTCTCTGCCTCAGGGTCCTAAATGGAAAGTAAGAGTGTTCTCCAAAATTCCAACTTAAAAACAGGATAAGGGCGCTGGGGTAGCTTAGTCGGTTGAGCGTCCGACTTCAGCTCAGGTCACGATCTCCTGGTTCATGGGTTCAAGCCCTGCATCAGGCTCTGTGCTGACAGCCCAGAGCCTGGAGCCTGCTTCAGATTATGTGTCTCCCTGTCTCTCTGCCCCTCCCGCATGTGCTCTCTCTGTCTCTTTCTCTCAAAAATAAATAAACATTAAAAATATGTTTCAAGTAAAACAACAGGATAAAAATATCTAACTTATTAACTATTTGATTTGATCTGTGTAGGTTGAATCAGAGCGATCTTTGGACAGATTTGGTGATGACTTTGAGCCTACTACATTATGTTAACAGACAGTCGCAATTTCTGGATTACGGGGCTCTGCAGTTGCCTCCCATTGCGGTTGTAATTAACTGGCAGTCAGGCTCGAATGTTTCCATTGTGGGGAGAAGAAACAATAGATTTTCTTTAACATTTAAACAAGTTGAGTCCAGGCAACAGTTCAAACCCACAGATAAATTAAGGCTGTACTTTTTCTAGGAAGCTCAACTGAGAAAGATAAATTGGATAATTCCTAGAACTTCACTCCTATTTATTTTTGCAGTTGGATAACCTGAGGGTGGGTACCCCCCCCAACGTATGTCAGCACTGAAGTTCAGTTTCAAGCTTCTTTCCAGCGTATTTTTGGAGCCATTGGTTTCTTCAAAAGCTGATTCAGAAACCTCCACGTGAGTCACAGAGAGAATCAGAGCTTTCAAGTGGCCGTGCCTTGGGGCGCCTGGGTGGCTTGGTCAGCTGAGCATCCCACTTCAGCTCACGTCATGATCTCACAGCCCACGAGTTTGAGCCCCACTTCGGGCTCTGTGCTGACAGCCCTGCTTCGGATTCTGTGTCTCTCCCTCTCTCTCTGCCCCTACCCCGGCTCACACTCTGTCTCTCTCAAACATAAATAAACATAAAAATATATATATATATTTATATATAAAAAATAAAGTGGCCGTGCCTAAATAAGAGGTTAGTGTTAATACCCCAGAATCATTACCAGCTAGGAATTAGAAACAAAATCTTGTAACGTTCTCTACCATATCTTGGTTTTAGGCAAGACTTTCCCATTTGGTCATAATACTCTAAGTTGAATACTGCAATCCTTTTTGTAAGAACTGAGTACTAGTTTAATGGGAAACGTTCCCACCTTAAGATCGTGTCTGAGGACCTACCCACGACACGTTACTAGTGAATGCACAATATGGGTTTTCCCCACTGCCCAAAACTAAAGCATTCCTCTGAAACCTTTCACAAGCCACAGTGGAGCAGAGCCAAGACCCGAGTGCCACTACATAAAGGTGAAAATCCTCTTCCGATTTCTTTCAGTTATCAAAAGCAGGCACTAACGTAGGTCTTTTGCAAAAGCGAAGTGGCGTAATAAGAACTTTCAGGTAGCAGGGGAAACCTGTATTCTGGAGAAACCTTCCCTCCAGCCCATGATCTTTTATTTGTGGGGAAACACGTGGATTTCAAACGCCAGCCTTATCCCAGAGCACGTTGCTGCCCTCTCTGGTCATTCCTTCATTAACAAGTACTGTCAAGTCTATCACATGAGGTGCTGGAGTTACAGCAGTCAACGGGACAGAAGGACACTGCCACCCTCGTGAGGCTTGTAGTCTGTTTGGGCAGAGATAATCACACAAACAATCAGAAGGTGTGAACAGTAATCACGGGAGGGGTCCTGGGCTGTGGAAGGACCTAAAAGCACCTAGCTTGGTTTTGATTAGGGGGGACAGTAGGGTAGAAAGGTGGGGTCAGGATTGCTTGAGGTCAAGGTTATTTGGAGGATTCTACAGAGGATAACACAGAGGTTAAGGCATCTGGGGCATAAAATAGACACTTAATAAATATTAATGCTCTCCACACCTCTCCCTTCCTTTGTAATCTCAAGATCAAATATTCTAATATAGAAAGACTAGGGGTGCCTGGGTGGCTCAGTCGGTTAAGCATCAGATTTGGCTCAGGTCATGATCTCAGGGTTCCTGGGTTCAAGCCCCATGTCGGGCTTTATGCTGACAGCTCAGAGCCTGGATCCTGTTTCGGATTCTATGTCTCCCTCTCTCTCTGCCCCTCCCCTGCTCATGCTCTGTTCCTTTCTTTCTCTCTCAAGAATAAACATTTAAAAAAAAGAAAGAAAGAAAAGAAAGACTATAAAGCTAATGCAGTAGCAGTTTTTTTTTTTAAAACATTTATTGATTTCTGAGAGACATAGAGGCAGAGTGTGAGCAGGGGAAGGGCAGAGAGAGAGGGAGGCAAAGAATCGGAAGCAGGCTCCAGGCTCTGATGAGCCATCAGCACAGAGCGCGACGTGGGGCTCGAACCCACAGACCGTGAGCTCTGACCTGAGCTGAAGTCAGCCATTTAACCGACTGAGCCACCCAGGTGCCCCGCAGTAGCAGTTTTTAAAAACTGGGCTCTTTTCCCATTTGCTCATTTCCAAATTAAACTTTCATTATCTTTACCCAGTGATCATTGCAAACTGGGCTTTAAATGGACATGTTGTAGAGAGATGTACTGAAGGAATTATGTTGAAACTCAAATTGCTTTTAAATGCCCTATAGCATTAGATGCTGTAAGCCAAAAACTACTCAAAGTAACCAAAAGAGTTAACTTTGTACCTAAATTATGGAACATTGACATTGCGAGGGTTAAAGAGAAGCTGTTGCTTTTCACACCCAGGCTCAAAGGGTGTGTCAGCGTGCTGGTTGGGGAAGCCCGAGTGTGAGCCCATGAACTTGGTCCTCAGGTTCACGCAAGTTTATATATTCAGTTGTTCAGTTCATTCAGAAATAATCAGACCTCAAGGAAGTGATTCATATTAACTAAATGAATAATATCTATACACCAAAATA
The DNA here is from genome assembly GCA_030068075.1 of Paguma larvata. NCBI lineage: Eukaryota > Metazoa > Chordata > Mammalia > Carnivora > Viverridae > Paguma > Paguma larvata. The sequence goes on along the minus strand of CM057833.1, from coordinate 97,828,479 downwards.
ACCATTTATCATTTTACAAGAGATATGTTTATGCTTTGGAAGCAATGACCGGTAAACTATACACAATATTCCCTATTAAGTAGTCCTACCCAGAGAGCCAAATTAGCTGTTAGCAATGCCTAGCTGTAGCAAGGGAATTGCTATCACTAGGGCTTGTGTTCAGTAGGTACATACTCATAGCTTATAGTTGGCATCCGTTAATTTAGTACTTCTAGTATCCCCTCTGGTGTTACTATCAGCTTCCTCATTAAGGAAATACTGTAGTCTATACAGTTTGTCCTGTTCACTGGGATCACTTTATCCCCTCTAGTTTTCAGCACGTACAGATCAAGACAGATTCATAATTGGTTGGATTAAAAATTTCTCTTAGTTTCATTTTTTAAATGCCACGACTTTTTTTTTTTTTTTGAGGTTTTTTAATGTGATTTTAGGGGGAACATTACATTTTTGTCAGCAGTGTGAGACCTCCTGGGAGGTTTCCACAGACACGGTATGGTGTTTGATGTTAACTTATCAAGCTAATTAATTTGTAAAAATCTAATTTCATTATATTTTCTGACCATACTTGTGATATGGAGTTTATTTGATTTGGAAACTAGAAACCCTTCCTTTATTTGTTTATTTATTTATTTATTTTAATGTTTTTATTTATTTTTGAGAGACAGAGAGAGTATGAGCAGAGGAGGGGCAGAGAGAGAGGGGGACGGAGGGTCCGAAGCGGTCTCTGTGCTGACAGCAGCGAGCCTCACGTGGGGCTCGAACTCAGAACCGTGAGATCATGACCTGAGCCAAAGTCAGACGCTTAACTGACTGAGCCACCAGGGCGCCCAGGAAACCGGAAGCTCTTCAATCCTTATTTTAATTAAATGAATAAGAAATAGTGGCAGTGCGGGACCGTTAGATGGGAGTGGCGAAGTGGATTTCCTTATTCCTCCCTGAGCCCGCAGCATAAAGACAGGCCAGCCCCAGGGCTAGTGTTGCTAAAGGGAACTAAGATATAATGTGAGAACAGGTATCTTCAGATTACCTTTTGCTTGCTTTAAAGATTTCTTAATTTAGCAGTATAATTAGGCACATGTCAGATTTCAGTCCCTCCTCTCTTTTCACCGCACAGGCCAAGACTGCCGCCCAGAAGCATGGCGGAACCGCGGGCCTGCTCACATACCCAGTTCTCCAGGCAGCCGACATTCTGTTGTACAAGTAAGGAGCGGAGCGCACCCTGGTCTCACACGTACTCGTACTGACAGGAGAGTGAAGCGATCCCAAAAAGAATTGGTTCATGGGGAAGGGGGGCCTAGAAAGGATTGTGTGAATCACTTTGCATCTGTTCCCTGGTAGTAGGTACAAAATTATAGGAGCATGTTTTCATGTAAACTAGCAACATTAAGGGCTAACACTTAAATAGCACTTACTACATGTTGGAAACTGTTGGAAACTGTCGTTAAGTGCTTTCTGTGCATTAGCCCATTGAATCTTCACCATAACCTTGTAAAAGTAGCACACCTATCATCCCATGTGTCAGAGGAGGAAGTTAAGTTAGCGACTTGTCCAAAGTCATGTAGCTAGCAAAGCTTGGACCCAGAACTTGAGTGTAGAGAGTTTGAGGGCAGAGTTTTTGTGCTCTTTTCTTAAAAAATTTTAACTATTTATTTATGTTTTGAGAGAGAGAGAGAGAGAGAGAGAATGGGGGAGGGGCAGAGAGAGAGGGAGACACAGAATCTGAAGCAGGCTCCAGGCTCTGAGCTGTCAGCACAGAGCCCGACACGGGGCTCAAACTCATGAACAGTGAACAGTGAATAGCGAGATCATGACCTGGGCCGAAGTTGGACACCTAACCTCCTGAGCCCCCCAGGCGCCCGAGTTTTTGTGCCCTTAACCACTATGTAATATCTCCTGCTAGTAATTGAACTTTAAGAGTTTTAAGTGCTGACTTCTCATACAATCTAGATTCTAAAGCAAGGCAGTTTAGTAGAACCTGTCTGCAGCTATGACAGTCGGCCCATGCTTTCCAAGACCTTAGCGGCTAGCCACGTGGACTGTTGACAGAGGAACTGAATTTTAAATTGGGTTTAATTGTAAATAATTTAGCTTTAAATAGCCACCTGTGCCTGGTGGCTGCCATGTCGGACCTGCAGCTGAGAGTGAGCTTTTCAGCAGGATGCAGGGTCTCTGTTTGTCCTGGAGCCGCAGGCTGTGTCGTCAGCCAGTGCTGTCCTTTCTGGGCCTCAAATCCCACAGCCAGAGGATGCCGAGGCCTGGCCTCTCTGTTCGGCTGGCCAGAGCTTCCGACCTCATCCCTCTCCCAGTTCTTCCTGCCATCTCCAAGTCACCTCCCTCAGCCCTCTATTTGGCCTTCTAGAGAGAAAGCTTCCCAGCCGGCCTGTGCGCACAGCCAAGCCTTGCTACTATGAATACTTCTGAGGAAAAAGAGCAAGTCCGTGAATCTTTTTTTTCCCCCTACGGCCTTGGTCCTTCCCTAGGAAAACTAGAATTCTTTGCATGTAATTATGATAACAGCATGGAGATGGCTGTATATATGCACTTGCAGTATGATCCCAGGGCCTTTGTGCGGTGATGATGGGAACAGCCAGAACAGCCGCCTGGCTTTACAGATGTGGAATGTCCTTTGCTACACGTAGGCTGCCTTTCACTCTGTTTAAAACGTATACATAAGGGTTGTGTGTTGTTCGTTGTGTTAACTCGAATGCTGGGTTCCCAACACCATTTGCTACTTACGGTAAACTTTCGACTTGGCCTGGAATATCCAGAACACTTTTCTCCAGGAGTAGCAAAATGAAAGTCTGCCGGGGATAGAGGTCTACCCTATTCCCCGGCAAAGTAGCGTGTTTTCTCACAGTAGCATGGTTATCCAGCACAGGATGGTTAAGGGGTTAACATGAAACACGGGCCAGGCTGTGCTGTGCCTGGGAGCTGTCATTTGGTCCTGACTAGCGATGATCGCCTTTAAGGATTATAAATTTAGGTCAAATTTCACTTTTTAGGGAGACTTCTTTATAGAAGCAAAGGCTGAGATTCTTCAGCACCAGGATATCAAGGGCAGTAGATTTCCTCAACAGTTCAAGAACGACAGTGCGAGAGTCTTCTAAGCTCAGGGCTGTGAAAAAAGAGTAAACTTGAACAAGCGTGAGCGCCCCCTTTGTGATACCAGGGAGCGCAGAGTGGGAGGGAACCTTGCAGGGCTCTCTTTCAATTTCTTGCCTTTACAGACACAGCCCAGTGAGGTTAAGCAGTTTGCCCAAAGCTGCACAGCCCGTCAGCGGGTAGGGAAGCACCAGAGCGTGGCTCTGGTCTCTTGAGGCGTGTGCCGACCTCCTTAAGGAGTCAGCAGTTACGTTAGGGGGCAAGATCATCACGTAAAGAACCAGCACAATACGAGGTCATACATACTGAAGTGATGACGAATTTATTTTTACCGAATGCCCACAATACAATCGGCAGAATGATAAAATCCTCCAGCCTCTTGCATCTATTAGTGGGCTAATGGGACATAGCTCAGGGGGTTATTAAACTAGGTAGGAATTGATATCACCTAGTATATGCTCACGACACACATTTTAAGAGGACAGGCACCATGTTAAAAGGCCGACATTGGCAAAAGTAGCTCAAGGTCCCCAAATCTGACACATGTTCTGCCTATGCTGGTGACTGCCTTCTTCTCTTACAGAAAACAGTAAGTGTTTCAGATGCGGCTGGTAGACTCGGAGAACTTTCGGTAGCTTCCCACCTCACTCTCCCCGGACATCAGCAGGTTCTCACAGTTAGTTAATGCTTCTAAGGATAAGTAATATCTTTCCGGCCTCAGCTGCCCTCCGGGCCACTCCCTGGAAGCAATATATAAATATTCCTTCTTTAACATCTACTGATCCAGAGGCACCTGGGTGGCCTAGTCGGTGGAGCGTCCAGCTTCGGCTCAGGTCATGATCTCACGGTTTGTGAATTTGATTCTCACGTCAGGCTCTGCGCTGACGGCTCGGAACCTGGAGCCTGCTTCAGATTCTGTGTGTGTGTCTCTCTGTGACCCTCCCCACTCATGCTCAAAAATAAATTTTTAAAAAAATTAAAAAAAAAAACTTTTACTGATCCATTTAGTGGTTAGCATATATACTAAGAACACCAATGAAATACCCCTTTCTCCTATTTTCTAAAAGGAGGCCTATGGTGACAGACTCTTATTTATCCCCTGCAAGTTCCTGTTACTTTACATATAATTTGTTAAAACCAGGTACTTATCCACATTCAAGATGACTGCCTCCTACCTTAGCCAAGCAATTGTCTACCTGCAAAGCCATAACTAGATAATGGACATGGAACAGACAATCGAGTGCTCCTCTTCCTAAAAGAAACAGCTCTTGGGGCGCCTGGGGGGCTCAGTTGGTTAAGCATCCAGCTTCAGCTCAGGGCATGATCTCACTGTTCGTGAGTTTGAGCCCGCATCGGGTTCTGTGCTGTCATTGCAGAGCCTGCGTCAGATCCTCTGTCCCCCTCTCTGCCCCTCTCCCTCACATGTTCTCTCATTCCCTGCCCCTCTCTCTCTCTCTCTCTCTCTCTTAAAAATAAATTTAAAAAAAATTTTTTTTTAAATGAGAGAGAGAAACAGTCCTACATTGCATCCTGTCTGGTCTCAGGCCAGACTTCCTGCCCCCGGCCGCCCATGCTCCAGCTCGTAAGTTCTGTTCTTTGGGGCTCTCTTCTCCTGCCGTCCTCCTTCAGACTGTTCCCACGGGTGCCGTCGCCACACCACATGTATCCCACGTTTCCTGGGCACATGCATCAAGGCTTGCAGACAAACACAATAAAATGAGTCTGGTTCACTGCAGCGTTTTCTCTGCTAAGCTACATTTCTCATCTGTTTTCATAACGCTTCTCCCCACCCCCAGGCTTAGAAATTGTCAACTGCTTCATAATAAGTAGCAGAGGCAAGACTCAAACTCAAGTCTGATTTTTAGGCTGTACCATTTTCCCTATTCCACGGTTTAAGCACGTGGGGCATTTTTTCTTTGGTTTTTGTTTCAGATAGGTCATAGCCAGAGAGTCTATGAAGATTTACATCATAAATATAGATACATACAAGAAATCAAGTTAGATGGATGGATTCAAGAACCATTTGTATTTTGCCCCCACGACAAATCTACCTGTGGCCCCTTGGGGAAATGTCGATGGGAGCGTGTATAGATTTAGTATTTGCTTTTGTCAAAATCAGCGGTAGAGTAAGTGGCACGTGGTGGGCTGGAGAAGACACACTAGGGAAGGGAATGAAAGAGGAGCCTTCCAGATAAGCGTATGAAAGATTTATTTAACTGTTTTGGTAGCACTTTGTATGAAACCCAGGAACGGAGAGCTGAGACCATCTTAAGCCTGAGAGTATAAGAAAATAGCAGATATTCAAAGAGAGACAAAATACCCAAAAGTAGCATTTGCTCGTAGTATTATTTTGCATCTGCATTATTTTTCTGAATATCCAGTTTCAAATAACTAGCTGTCTATTAAGTAAATGTTTCTCTCCCACTTTCTCTGTCTCCACACACACACACACACACACACACACACACACACACACGTAGTTTTTATGAACATACAGCAAATACACGTTAAGTACCTGTACTGCTGCTAATCCAGGGAAAGGCACCATGAGTGGACTTGAGGCAAAGGGAAGGAAGGAATCGACATGAGGTGGGCGTTACTCGGCAGGCACTACCTTAGCTGCAACACACCTGTTACCTACTCAGATTCTTAGGCCAGCTCTGCGAGCTAGGTAAGTGATATTATCCCCATTTACAGATAAAGAAGTGAAATTTTAGAGCAGTACCACTAAGCCTGCTCAGAGAGAGATGAGAGCGATTACCTGGGCTCACGGGTTTCTCAAGAATGTAAACGGGGGAATACAGGAAGAGGACAAGAAGATGGCGAAAGCGAAAGCTGACACGACGTAGGAAAAGGAGGAAACAGAGGCCTCAGGAACTGTGAGCAAACAGAACCAAGACCTGCCAGAAACCGGATGTACAGAATATGATGACTGGTCAGAAACTTCACGCTTGGCAATATTACAGGGAAGAGTAGAGTCAACCATAACGTGTGAGAATCCTGCCACTGCCATTGAGGACACCGGAGATAATCAGGTCCCAAAACCGCGTTGGAGAGTTCTGGTTCTTGCACTACATCCTTTCTCTGTGAGGCCAGTCTGCCCCGAAAGCTGCCGGCCACACCTCATCCCAGCAGTCTGCTGCCGGCCACATCCTCACCCACAGCTGCCAGGCGGCAGTGTCTTCTCTTCATCTTGCACTTTCCAGCTCTGCGGCAAGAGCCTGCGGTAAACCAGAAGCCTATGGAAATGTGGCTTCCAGGCTGCTAGCCCCCGGAAGTAGAGAATTGCATAGAAGAGAGAGGGTGCTGCTGAGTCGTGAGCAGATAACCCAGGGCGCTCTCCTGAAAGCGACAGGAAGCTCTTTGTGATGTTCAGGCCAGCACGAGATGATCTGGCGCATACTGTGAAGAGCGAACTGATGAAAGTACAGAGGATGACTTGCAGGGGGACGAGAGCAGCTGGAACAGTCTAGTCAGAGGCTCTGTCACTAGTCTGTTTGGGTCATGATGGTGTCGGTGAAGATAAAGAGAGTAGGCAAATTGAGGAGATTTTAGGAGGTAAAGTGGATAGAGCTTCACAGATTGGATGGGTATGAGAAGGAGGTCTCAGGTGGCCCCAGAATTCTGACTTATGCAGCTGGATGGACGGCGTTGCTATCCATGGAGACTGGGAGTACTGAAAGTGGACTGGCTGGAAGAATTTATAACTTCATGTGGTGTTTTCTCTCCTCAACTCCTATAGAGGTAAAAATCTTCGTTGTATCTCTCATAAGAGCCAGCACCAGGCCATGCACGTCATAGTCCCTAATTCAGGAAATAATCCCTAAATTAGACATCATTACAGCATATCCAACAAGCAGCCAGTGATGGTGAATTCATCCTTCACGAAAGGAAAAACAGCACCAACTCCACCGCACCCAGGCTGGTTAGGGGCAGCAGCACTGAAGACGTGCAAACATAGCCAAATAGGAAAAAAAGAGAGAGAGGGAGGACAAATTTCTGTGAGCAGATATATGTAGGCAATGATTATTCATCTGGACACTAATTCTGCCGGAGGGTGGGATGTGGATACAACTAGGAACCGAGTGAAAGAAAAAAAAATGAGTTAGTCACCAAAGAAGAAGATCAGACACTATTATGTGACAGAAGTTATATCAATCAAAATTATGAAAGGCTTTTGTTTTATGTTGTATCTAAGAGAGCACAATCAGGATTAGTAAAAAAAAAAAAAAAAAAAAAAAGGAAGAAAGGAAGGAAGAGAAAGAAAAAAGCTGGGGAAAAAGAGAAGACTTATGAATATGGATGTCATTACATAGGGCATACATTTTAAAAGAGCAACTCTAAATTATCTGAAGTGAGAGGAAGACAATGAGGAGAGAAGTTGAAAATGTGAAGAGAATAAAGTCTGTAAGTGAGCAGAATCAGAGACAGCCTGAATTAATACGACGTGTAAACCCAATGAATGAGAAGTAAGGGCCAAGATAAATTATAGGACGTGAGAAGAACAGTGGGAGCAGAGGGAAAAAAGACGAGAAACAAACAAACTCAAATCAGATGAAAAAGCCAAGCGGAGCAATAGGACCAGGTGAAAAAAATTAAAATTTTTTAATCCTTTTTTTTTTTTTTTCCCAAAAAAAGCACAACCTCACAGAATGGTAAGAAAAGAGGCAAGGATCTCACAGAAAGCAAAGAGGCATGCCGAGTCATTATGAAAACTAAATGTGTTTTCTGTTTAGGTCGGTTGCTTTGGGGATCTGGAACCATTTTGACATGTGGAAATATTCATTTTGATGTGCCTAAAGTGTATTGATTATGGTAATTGCTTTTTCTGTGTTAGCTGCAGTCCATTGTGATTTCCTATGGGCTACTGTAGCTGCTTTTTAACCTGCCCTGTTGGCTAATTTGGTTTGGGGGAGTCAAAGTGACCCCTGCATGTCAGCCTCACTAGAATCGCAAGACAGGAGCCCCTAAGTCCAGTCAAAGAAGAGAAATGTAGGAAGGTGGGCTTGTGTGGGTTTACAGACAACCTCAGAGAGGCGCGCACACAGGCTTATGGGCACTGAGGGAAACGTAAAAAGGACCATTTTTGGTTTTACCACTCAGGAACCCAGTGACTTTCTGATCCAGGCTGTGTGGAAGAGAACAGTGGACAAAGCCAAACAACCCTTTTGTCGAATTTCCTAAATTCATTTCCTGACCTTAGAAGAAGAGAAACCACTTCCATTCATTGTCATGGTCCCTGCACTTTGCCTTTCCATTCATTATTCTGTCTCTGTTTTCCTTAAATTAAAGGGGCTCTCAGAATTCCTATAACATGCTATTTATATCTGGGGATTGCCTAATCAGAAGTGTGAACCATCATATTTTTCTTCTATCCGTATCAGGATCGCCGGTCAGGTCTGCGACTGTCTCTGGGATTGTATATTGGTATTTGTGTTTGTGGTCTAAATCACCTGGCAAAAAGGGAAAATGATCCTGGTTTGGAAAAAAGTCACAACGTGCCTCACATCGAGGTCCCCGATAGCATCTGTCTTTTACCGTTTCATCCTTCATCATGTCAGATATTAACGAATATCTATTATGTCAACAGCTAGTGTTTATTGAGCTCTAGTGTCCAGTACTATGCGAGGTTGTCTCCTTTAATCCTTGAAACAACCCTACGAGGTAAGCACCGTTATGACACCCAGTTTACAGATGGAGGCTCAGAAGAGTAGGAAGGTTGGCTGTGGTAACTCACTCCATAGCTGGTGGAGCTGGGCTCTGTATGAACTCAGATAGTGAGACTTCTGACACCGTGCTCTTCTATTCTGATAATGAACTGATCTTATTACAATTTTTCTCTTGGTATATATCCATATAGATCATAGTGCCCTCCTCTTAAGATCATTCATTTATTCAGTAAATATTTTCACTTGATCTTAGCCAAAAGGCCGAGAAGCAATTACTTATTCAACAAATATTTACCAAGTTCTCAGGCATGTGAGGCAACTCCCGTAGGTACTGGAAACAGATTGAAAAACAAGACAGACAAGCTCTCTATAAGCTTATTTTTTAGCTGGAGAGAAAACAGTATACAATTAAATAAACAAATGAAATAAAATAATTAGAGTAGGATTAATACTATAAAGAAAGTAAATAGGATGTGTGGAAAAGAATAAGAGGGAGAAATCAACGTTGGAGAGTATGGTTGGGGAAGGCTTCTCTGAGGAGGTGGTATGTCAGCTGAGACCTGAAATAAAGGAACCAGGGTGCAGCAGCTAAGGGAGGAACATTCTAGTAGAATTGAGGAGCCGTGTGTTCCGCAGAGCCAGCCGCCTGCCTTAGACGTGTGACCTGTCAGCTATCCAGAATCCATGATTTCACTTTCCGTCCTTATAGTCTAGTAGTGGGAGAATCAGCAGTCACTCGGTGGTTCATTTCAGGGTTCTAATGTAGTTTAAATGTCCTTTCTTATATTCAACAAGAAAAAATTAAAAATTGCCGCTACTATTTCTGATCGTATCAACATCTTTTTTCTTATAAATTTTTTTAACGTTTATTTTTGAGAAAGAGAAACAGAGCATGAGCGGGGGGAGAGGCAGAGAGAGGGAGACACGGAATCAGAAGCAGGCTCTAGGCTCTGAGCTGTCAGCACAGAGCCCAACACGGAGCTTGAACCCATGAACCATGAGATCATGACCTGAGCCGAAGTCCGACGCTTAACCGACCAAGCCACCCAGGCGCCCCTGATCTTATTAACATCTTAATGCATGTCCTTCAAACCAATTTTTTAAACTAAGATCTCTTATTTGCATTCTATGTACCAGGCTCTAGACTACAAGATTGGCATGCATTATTACACTGTCTCATCAAATAACCCCAGGAGTAGGTAGTTGTTTTGTTTTGTTTTGTTTTAATGAAAACACAGATATGAGGAGGATGAATAACTTGTCCAGGAATACGCACCTGGTAAGTGGCAGAGCAGGAATCTGACCCCGAAACTGCCTGACACCAGAGTCCCCCCTTCTAACCACTGTGACTTCTCCTTTGTGTGAGTACAGGTTATATGTATTTTCCAAAAAATTTACAGCCGGGTGTTTTCACCGTATATTTTCCCATATCATTAAATATTTACTGTTTATCCTTGTTTTCTGTCTTACACTATAAAGATCAAGCGTTCTTTCTTTTTATCTAGTCCAATGATTCGGAAGGTGTGCCTTCTGTTTTGAATTCCAGCAGTGATCGTCTTTCAGCAAAGACCACCCAATGAGAACAAATAGAGGCCATTTATTCAGAGCTTGCTACAGTGAGGGCAGCAGCCACCATCACTGCCATTTCCTTAGCACGTCATGGAGACTTGAAGGCAGGCAGGGGAGTGGAGATGCTTCGTCGTGAAAAAAAGGAAGATTCAGGGATGCTCTGATTTGAGCATGCCTCCCTCCACAGGGAAGCTGGAGGCTGGCTAACTGGAAGGAGGCATTTTATGTAATTAGCTTGGGTAGTATATTTGAGTTTCCCTGGTTGGTCCTGAGTCAGAGGAAGCGAGGACAAAGAATCCAGGCATTGGCACTCATTAACTGAGTCTTGACCATTCTAGGCCAGTTGCTGCAGATGTTGTCATGGGCTTCCTGGGCTGGTTTCTCCAGAGATTCGTATCAGGTTTTGTGGTCATATCTTCTCTGGCCGTTGTCCATTTGTATACGAGTCTCTCACTTTGCAAAAATATCGAGTCTTTTGTTAACCATTCCAAGTACAAGACCATAATCATGTGGTAGAAGGGGTTATCAATCACGCTCTTACGACCCTCGGTCGATACTCACACTCCCTTTTGATTTTGTTAACCTGGGATTTTCAAGAAAGATTGTTGTTATCAATGGATTGATTTTAGAGTTCAGTATTTTCTATTGGGATTTGTAACCTCAATTTAGGCTTTATGTTTTTCGTGTTTACAGCGAGTCTTTATACCTCAGCATCTCTGTGTTTGAGTTCTTGTGTCCTTGGATTTGATTCAGAATTTTTTCTAGTCCTTTAGAGCCTGCCTGAGAATTTCTTTCTGCTCAAACTGCCTCATCTGTAAAAAGGGGTTAGGTACAAAAACAATGCATAAAATATGCTTAGCAAAACGTGCGGCATGTGGGCAGTGTTCAGTAGTGATCAGCCACTATATTGTCCTTCCCCTCATCACTGCATTTCACATATAAGAGACAGCGTGGCTAGGTTTTCAATATGAAAACCTCTTGCTCTGATCTCTTATAAACATGGTTCCGTTGTTTTATTATTAACCTGATTCTTCTTATTTTTGTTTTTATTTTCTGATTGTGGCAGATAGGATGTTTTTCTTTACCTTTGTCATTCAGAGTTCTTCCTGGGTCTGTTTTGTCGTGAGTCTTCAGAGATTTTTCTTGAAGTACGTTGTGCCTCTCCAATGTGCATACTACGTTTTGTTCACCTACTTATGTCTTTTTAATTCCATATAGTTCCCTTCGTGTTTAGGTTGTGGCTTCTGTTCGGGTTGGCCTGCTGTCTTCCATCAGAGGACGGTCCTCACACCTGCCCTTTGCTTGGCGCGTTTCTCTCTCTTTTTCCTCCTGCCCAAGTTCTGGAAGAGCTCCACGTAGCTCACCCAGGTCACCGATATGACCTGTTCTTAGGATTTCGTTCCTTACTGCTCCTGACTCTTCTGTTTTGTGTTTGGTTTTCTTTATTTCATGAATTCACTTTCTTTTCATTTTATCAGTTTTCTGTTACCACCTAAGTTTTTCTCCGTTTTTGCGTCTTTTTTTATATTTATTTATTTATTTATTTATTTATTTATTTATTTATTTATCTATCTATCTATCTATTTATTTATTTAATGTTTATTTATGAGAGAGAGAGAGAGAGGTAGAGACAGAGCACGAGCAGAGGAGGGGCAGAGAGAGAGGGAGAGATAGAATCCGAAGCAGGATCTAGGCTCTGAGCTGTCAGCACAGAGCCCGACATGGGGCTCAGTCTCACGAACCTTGAGATCATGACTTGAGCCGAAATCAAGAGTTGAACCCTTAACCAACCAACGCCACCCACGCGTCCCAAGTGGTTTTCTTTAAAATATAAAACAAAACTCTCTTTCTTGTAAAAGTTCATTTTCAAATGTCTGATCTTCCTCAGGATCTGAAGGGTAAAAAGTTCCCCTTCCCTTGTTCCACAGTACTTTGCACAGTCCCATATTGAGCTCTTTTTCTTGTTTGTTTGATTTTTATGTGCTGGGTTTTTTAAATCCATATTGGAACAAGAGAATCTTTCAAATAATGTCTGCCAGTCTACGAAAGGCCCTTGTGTGCGCCTTCTGCGTCCTTGGCCGCTAGTTGAGTTCCCTGCCCAGAATTCAACAGGAGGGCAGGACACCGTGTCTCGTTACACATGCCAGTGAGCGAGGGGAGTACGGATTCTTCTCCTACTACCTGTCTGGCTCTTTCCCTCTCTGAACAGAGGCATCACATGAAAAAGAGCCGGCACCAGATCACACTGCTCCCCTGTCACCTCCTGCTTCAGTCTCTCCCCTTCTGTGCTTCCCTTTTTCATTCAATGCCTGAAACTTGAGTGCCATCCTTCCCGGCCACAGTGTGCTCTGTGTCCTGGGTCTAGTAGCGGGCAAGTCAAACAAGCCCCCGCCCTCACGGAGCTCTCGTCCCCATCCTCGTGAGCACGCGATGCCCCCTGACCAGCTCTTGCTGCCTCCGCTACCTGTATGGCTACTTCCTCTTGTCCCGACTGAATGCCCAAAGAATCAGGCTGATGAGGGGAAAAGGGTCATCGCCGCCCTGGCTGTGCAGAGGGAGGTCTGCCTCATCCCAACAGGATGGGTTTCCAGCAGCGGGGAGCATTCGCTCTGACTACACGGCAACGAGCTCAACCAGTTGCTCTTTTCAGTGTCGATCTTCACCGTTCATGAAAAGTTTCTCAAATTCTTACCTCTAGTTTTAACTCTTGCTGCTACTTTTAAGTTATTTATATTTTCTTTGCCTTTATGGGTATTTTAGTAAGACATTGAGATAGGTTATCATGGATTACAGTGCCAACCTGGAATGCTGACTCTCCAATGTGAGTTTGGGAGTAAGTGTGGGGGTATTTAGTGCCCGTGTCTAGCAGGAAGGCAGAGATACAGCAGAGACACAGCAGAGCTAGAGGCAGAGCCCCAGAATCATCAGAGGAGGAGTGATGTGTCAATCTCCAGGTGAAAGTTCATAAGCCTTCCAGTGATGGGAGACAACCAGTGAGCCAAGATGATGTTTTTAGAAATATCAACATTTAGGGGACAAAAGGGGGAAAATAAGCCACACATTGCTCTCTATGGATTCTGTGTCTCTTTTCCACTCCTGTGAAAATTTTTACATAAATAAATCTTCATCAGGTCTTGATTATCTACTTTGCCAAATGGATGACCCTGGCCTTTTTTTTTTTCCCCTCACAAACTTCCGCTCTTTTGGGGCCAAGCTAGAGAGAAGCTGGAATCAGAGTCAGGCAACGGGTGAACCTCTGGTTGCATAGACAATGGTCTTGAGCACCCTCCTGAAATACCGCGTTCCATTTTAGAATCATTTCCTACACAGCTACCACTGTCTGAAGGCTTACCAGACTTCAGGCAACTCTGCTAAGCTCTGTATGGGCGTTGTCTCATGTCGTCTCCACAGTGGTATGGGGTGAATATTATTATTCCCACTGACAGTAAGAAATGGTCTATGATAGAAATTCTATGATTTACCCAAAGTCACACAAAATGAGAGTGGCAGAGTCAGGATTTGAAGCTGGCCCTTACTCGTAAGAGTGCCATATTGCATCTCTCTCTCTTTCTCTCTCTGTCTCTCTCACACACACACAGTGCAACTGCATGAGTATTTGATGGGCTGTATGAAAACGTAATTAATGATCAGAGATTTTTGTTAAGAAATAAAATATATTACTTCCATACAAAAGAAGCATCGAGTTGCTTTCAAACCTATGCTCACCCTAAACTTCAAAACATTTATCAGCATTTCTTTTGGAAATATACTCACCATTATTTTATGACAGAAGCAAATCTAACAATCCTACCTTGTTATTGACCAGAAAGTACTAAACATGCATTCACCAGGTTTACCTCCACAGGACTTTTGGGTGATTGTAAAAGATCATTTTTTTTCACTCGAAAATCAAAATTTCCCCCTATATGAATATGCAAAAGAATCTGCTACAAAATCATATAAAGTCCTTATAGTTCTGTGACTATAGCACAGGAATGTTTTTATGCAGCTATTAAAAAATGTTATTAGGGGCGCCTGGGTGGCTCAGTCGGTTAAGTGTCTGACTTTGCCTCGGGTCATGATATCATGGTTTGTGGGTTCGAGCCCCACATCAGGCTCAGGAGCCTGGAGCCTGCTTCAGATTCTGTGTCTCCCTCTCTCTCTGCCCCTCTCCCCTCATGCTCTGTCTCTGTCTCAAAGATAAATAAACATTTAAAAGTTTTAAAAAAAATTTTATTAACGAAGACCACATAGAAACATGGGAAAACTCTGTTATGTTAACACGAAAGACAGTCTGCATATTATAGTGCAGTTATGGAAAAATATGCATCCGTAGAGACAAGAGCAAAGACTGGAAAGTAATTGGCAAAAATAAAGATGATTCAAAATGAGGGATATTTCACATTTTTCCAAAATGTCCTCAAGTGTTTTACTCTATTACAGTAGCCGGTCTGTACTTCATTCGCTCATGCTCTAGACGGCTTTGTGACGCGGGCCAGTAAGTATCGTGTGGACAGTAATTCACAAGGGAGATCATAAGGTCACTGCCAGTTTTTTAAGACGACTTAACCGCAGGATAGGAGATTTTCCTCTCTATAACCAAGTAGAATAGTTTTCCCTTTCGGAGGCTGTTTTGAAAAGTTGTAATTTTTCCACTCAAAGTGTACAATCATCATGTAAATATTCAAGTTCACTGTCAGGCAGCCGCTTTCACAGGGGGAAACGTGAAACTTTTTTGGTTAAGAGACCACAGCACTTTATTATCTGTTTTATCAAATGTAAACTCCCCAGCCAAGCATTAAAGGCTTATAATCTCCCATGGGGGCGCCTGGGTGGCTCAGTTGGTCAAGCGTCTGACTTCAGCTCAGGTTGTGATCTCACGGTTCATGGGTTCAAGGCCCGCGTCGGGTTCTGTGCTGACAGCTCAGAGCCTGGAGCCTGCTTCAGATTCTGTGTCTCCCTCTCTCTCTGTCCCTCCTCCATTTGCACTTTGTCTCTCTTTCTTTGTCTCTCTCTCTCTCAAAAATAAATATACATTTGGGGCGCTTGGGTGACTCAGTCGGTTGGGCGGCTGACTTCAGCTCAGGTCATGACCTCACAGTCTGTGAGTTCAAGCCCCGCGTCAGGCTCTGTGCTGACAGCTCAGAGCCTGGAACCTGCTTCGGATTCTGTGTCTCCCTGTCTCTCTGTCCCTCCCCTGCTCACTCCCTGTCTCTCTCTCTCAAAAAAAAAAAAAAATAAGTAAACATTTAAAAATAAACAAACAAACAAATAAATAAAGACTTAAAATCTCCTGTCTCTTTCCCCAGCAACGCTTCAGGAGAAAGTTTTCCCCATCAAGACTTCTCCATAACGGTTCCTTCTCCCCTTGTTTGATGTGCCGCATCATAATCCAACACTGCAGATTTTATATATGGGATTAAATAACCATAAATGAAGCTCCTGCATTCTGACATTTTTTGTCTCACGTCTTTATTTTTTAGTAAAATAAAATATTACGGGACAAAGTTCAGGTCTCCTTTGTTCTTTTCCCCAGACTCACTGCTCTTCCCTCCTCCTCTGGGGGCAGCTATAATCGTGAATTTGGTGATGAGCCACTTACAGTCTGTCAGCCTACTTACAGATGCAGCTGTAAACAATATATAGAACTTTAAGATCGACACGTCCGTGTACTCTACATGTCTTCCGCGGTTTGATTGTTCCATTCGACGTTGTTTTTGAGATCTGTCTACATTGCAGTGATAGATTTGTTCATTTATTTCGAGTTCCCTGCAGCATATTAATTGTGCCATGATTGCAATTTACTGGAAAACGAAAGAGATATTCCAAAAAGATCTTGAGTTACTCCCTGTACGACAGGGAGGAAAAACCCTTGCCAGAGGAGCTTTCTGCCATCTTTGATTTGAAGAGTGGATTGGAGTGGCTTTCAAGTGTGAGCGCAAGCTCTGAAGTAAAAAGCATCTGGCCAAGGCTAGGATAATATGTGCTGACTGGGTGAGGGAACAGGAGTGGTTTTAAAATACAATTATGCTTAGAGCATGTGCTATTTAAGATACCATTCCTCCCTCCCAGCACGATCCCGTCACACTGGTGTTGATGGCTGTATTCCTCTGCTATGGAAGAAACAGAACTAGAGTTGACAAATGTCTCTTTGGCATTTGTCTGATACGTAGATGAAGACTCGGGTCTCAACATTCCTTCTGTAGATGGTGAACATTTGTCGAACACCAACAGTGCAATAGGCACAGGAGAGGCAGCTGCTCGCAATATCATTTCAGTATAAGCAGGAGCCTTGCTGAGTTTTTCTGTCTGTCTTTCATTAAAGGTCCACACACGTTCCTGTCGGGGAGGATCAAGTCCAGCACATGGAGCTGGTTCAGGATCTAGCACGAGGGTTTAACAAGAAATATGGGGAGTTCTTCCCGGTGCCCAAATCTATCCTAAGTAAGTAACAGACATATGACTGCTAAATCAGCCCATGTTTCCAGGACAGGACTGGATAATGGACCAAGGCTTGGAATTTCCTTGGGACTAAGCTCGGCTTTCTTCCGGACAGGCTTCAGGATTTGTAACTAGAATCCCCATCTTCCTCCATAAGGTGGGACTGGTAGACCTTGTGAGATTGTTGGATACAATAACCAAAAAAGTTTGAAAAGTCTGGGAAAGACTAAAAATGAAAAATAATCAAATTCATTAAATTACATAATACCTACATATGTGTGTATATATGTGTATATATATATATATATATGGTAAATTATATAATACTTATTTTGAAAGTATATATGAGAAAAACATAAAATGAAAAATAATCATTTTTATTAAAAAGAATTATATAACTTACCAATTATATATATTTGGTAAATTGTACCATATATTGACAATATATTAATAAGTCAATGTGTTAATATTATATCAATATATCATATATTAGTATTTTATATATTTAATACTTTATAATTATATTTTTATAGATACGTATATATATATATATATATATATATATATATATATATATATACACACACACTTCCCTGGTTTATGGATAGGGATTCTAACAGTTGGCAAAGCTAATTTTGCATCCAAGTCATATATCAGGTTGGTGGCAAAGCTCTTTCGATTTTTTAAAAAAAAATTTTTTTTAATGTGTATTTATTTTTGAGAGACAGCGACAGAGCATGAGCGGGGGAGGGGCAGAGACAGAGGGAGACACAGAATCTGAAGCAGGCTCCAGGCTCTGAAAACTCTTGGGATTTCAAAGCCAGGTGACCTTGCCTTCCCTGGTCACAAGAGAACAAAGCCAGAAGAGTGAGCACCGCTGAGTCATCAGCTCGATAATATGAGGGACTTGATCGTCCTCACACTCTCCCTTCTTACATGCACGCCGTTGGCGGAATGTGCAGTCCAGCTACCGCATCTGAAACTGCACCTGCAGCTCGTGAGGTTGCACTGGTCTGGAATCTTCTAGAGGAAAGAAGCTGTGAATCTCTATCAACATTGCAGTAGCAGTATAGAGTTGTGGCAGGGGCAGAGATCGCTGAGCCTAATTACACTGAGCCTTTATTAAGCTGACAGCACTTACGCAGGACCAGTATCCATTCCGAAGCATAAGGCAGGTGTAAATTTCTACGCTATGCCAGTGGTTTACACAAATAAAAACCGGGCTTTCCATGCATTGAAATCAACCTTCTTTTAGCAGTAAGTAATATTTTAAAGCTTTTGCCTATTATTGTTTTACCTATTTCTATAATAGCCATAAAATAGGCAATTATTAATAACACTGGTTTATAAAGCACAGCTTAACATCTTGATTCTATCAGAGCAGTATCTGAGTCACTTCTGTGTGTGTGTGTGTGTGTGTGTGTGCATTGATGTATATATATATATATATATATAAGATATAATTGTGGATAAAGAAATGAAAGCATTGCCATTGCCATGTTAAAATTTGTTGGGGGCAGGAAGGGCAGTGGTTGTAAAGGGCGAAAAGTGATTAGCTTATTAGCTAGGGAAAGAGAGAAGGAAAGAAATAGATCAGACTTTTTAAAAAGGTAGGCACAGCTAAAGCAGTATGATATAATTTCATTTCTGTAAGATGATACATTTTATGTGTACATATGCATTAAGAGATGCATGAAAATATGATCAGCAAAATATTAACAGTATTATTACATATTTCAGGCGATCTTTATTTTCATGCTTATATCAATGGCTTGAATTTTTCACTATGAGTATTTGACATTTATATAATCAGATAAAAATAATAAAGTCATTTGGCAAGAAATAACAAGTGTTGGCGAGGACATGGAGAAACAGGAACCCTCCTGCACTGTCGGTGGGAACGCAAACTGGTGCGGCCACTGTGGAAGACAGTATGGAGGTTCCTCAAAAAATTCAAAATAGAACCATCCTATGATCTGATCATTTTACTATTGGGTATTTACCCAAAGAAAATGAAAACACTAATTCAAAATGATCTATGTACCTCTGTGTTTATTGCAGCATTATTTTATTTATAGCCAAGATACAGAAGCAACCTAAGTGTCAGCGAAGAGGGATGGATAAGGAAGATGTGGTGTAGACACACAATGGAATACTGCTCAGCCATAAAAAGGGATGAAATTGTACCATTCAATTGTACCAATCTGGGTGGACCTAGAGAGTATGATGCTAAGTGAAATAAGTCAGACTGAGAAACACAAATACCATATGATTTCACTCATACAGTGGATTCTTAAAAGAATAAACAAAAAACAGAATCAGGCCTGTCAGTACAGAGAACTGACTGATGATTGCCTAAGGGGAAGGGGTTTGGGCAAAATGGGTGAAGGGGAGAGGGAGGCACAGGCTTCTAGTTATGGAATGAACGAGTCGGGAATAAAAGCCCAGCATAAGGAATACAGTCAGGTTAATAGCATTGTAGGTGACAGGTGGTAGTTACACATGCGGTGAACTCGGCATAATGTCTAGATTTGTCACAACACTGTGTCGTACACCGAAGTTGGTGTAAGACTGTGTGTCAACCATACTCTAATAATAATAGTAATAATAATAATAATAATAATAATAATAATAATAATAATAATAAGTCATTTGATATTCTCCGCACTTGTTAAGCTCTAGACACTGACATTCCTGGTGATGTTTTCTTATTTTGGTGTCGTCTTCTGGTTACGGTTTCCGTGTGTGTGTTGGTGTTTCTCCCCAGCGTCGATGAAGAAGGTGAAATCCCTCCGTGATCCTTCGGCCAAAATGTCCAAATCGGACCCCGATAAACTGGCTACGGTCAGAATAACGGACAGCGCGGAGGAGATCGTGCGGAAATTCCGCAAGGCTGTGACGGACTTCACGTCGGAGGTGACCTACGAGCCGGCCCGCCGGCCGGGGGTCTCCAACCTGGTGGCCATCCACGCGGCGGTGACCCGCCTCCCGGTGGAGGAGGCGATCCGGCGAGGCGCCGGAATGGACACGGCCCGCTACAAGCTGCTGGTGGCCGACGCCGTGATTGAGAAATTTGCGCCCATCAAGAAGGAAATTGAAAAACTGAAGATGGACAGGGGCCACTTAGAGAAGGTTTTACAGGTTGGGTCAGCAAAAGCCCAAGAATTAGCACGCCCTGTGTGCCAGGAGGTGAAGAAATTGGTAGGGTTTCTATAGGGAGCCCTAATTCCAAAAGGCATTTAGGTCTTTTGGGCTGTGCACTCCAATAAAGGCAGCTTTCCTCGCAAATGAAAAATTGTGGCTTGGGGATGTTTAATTTGGAACACGTTATTATTCGCTTCATTTGGTAAGTAATGATTTGTAGCCTTCAAGCAGAGCAGTGTTCTAAATCTCATCATCAAAACTTCTAAAGCTGTGTCTAAAGGAAGGAGGGAGGGAGGAAGGAACGGAGGAAGGAACGGAGGGAGGAAGGCAGAAGGCATAACTATCTGAACCCTCAATTATTTGAGGCACACTCCTTACCCTAAATTTAGGTACACAACCGCGATTGAGCTGAGCAGTAATTTGGCAAATGGGGGTATCATTTGTGTCTCCAGAGTACACATTATTAGGGGTGTTTCACTTTATGTGTCCCAACATCTTGAAATGTTTTTTAAGTAATCTCTACACCCAACGTGGGGCTCAAACTCACCACCTGGAGATCAAGAGTCGCACACTCCCCTGACTAAGCCAGCCAGGTGCCCCTCTGTCCCAAACCTTTTTAAAAAGCAGTAGATAGAGTCTTAGAATCTTTGGGATTGCCATTTGAGCCAATTTGTATTGAGATCTTATAAAAAATCAGTTGATTATTATAGGTCATTTGTCACTGAGATAGTGCCTGCCTATTTAAATGTATTTAAGCTGCTTAAATTGCTCCCTATGAGACCACATTGTCTGTCCTAACAAATATTTTTGTTTTCTTTTGTTTTAATTCGGAAATGCAGGATACAATCTTCTGAGAAGGTTGTATTTCAACTTGACTTATTTCTCGTGCAAGAACGCACGTTCCTGGGTTCTGTTTGTACTAAGTGCTTTCTTGCCTTCATCTTTAGTTCAATATCACCACCCGTCTGGGAAGTATATGAGGGGGAGTGCCATTTTACACCCGAGGAGCGTGAGGGTTAGCTTGGGCAAGATCACTCAGTAAGAAGCAAGTCCAGGATGAAAGCCTTCACTCCTTAAAGAGTAGTGCTTTTCTCATCACAGAAGCAGAAGAGGCAGCGTGTATGAGACTCCAAACATTCTTGTTTTGAAGGTGACTACTTGAAATGTAAGGCCTGAGCCATGGACACTGTTTATATCAGTAACCCACCCAATGACCTGGATCCGGCCAATCTTGGTCATATTTGCTCAAAATCCCCAAGGCGAGTCCTAGGCTCTGTCTCCCGTGCTTGATGCAGAGACGCCTCGAAGTATATTCTGCCAGACTACAAAGGATAATGAGGACTGACCGAGCAGATTTTCCCAACCACCGGAAGCTTCTCACCACACCTCTACCTCAGCCTCTCTGAGTCATAACAAGTTGCCCTAAAACCTTGCTTCTCTGCACTTTCTGAATATGGAAATGACAGTCCTGACTTACCACACCAGGACCAATCAAAAGATTGATTTTGTAAGAGAAATTGTATATAAGTTTTTTGCCAGTGGGTACCATGGTCACTTTTATATATAAGAGACTAGTACGTTGGGCAAGGAATTTGTGCTCATGTTTCTTTTTTTTTTTTAAGTTTTATTTATTGATTTTCAGAGAGACAGAATGAGGGGAGGGGCAAAGAGAGAGGGAGAGAGAGGCTCCCAAGCAGGCTCCACACTGTCAGCATGGAGCCCCCTGCAGGACTCGAACTCATGAACCGTGAGATCATGACCTGAGCTGAAATCAAGAGTCAGATGCTTAATTGACTAAGCCACCCAGGCAACCCCCCTGGCTTATGTTTCTTAAGAGAAAAAAGTAGAGTGGTCCTTTTAGCAGAACAGATATAAATACACAAGATACTGCATCCCAGAATCCACCCCAAGTCCAAATCCTTTTTGGGATCTTTTTTTGGAATGGGGTATCTATAGTCCCAGAACTTCTTTGGGCATATTTCCTCCAAAGCTGTCTTTTTTTTTTTCCTTTCAAAGGAACTGTAGTATGAATCCTGGAAAATGACAAAATTAAAGATGGATCTACCAAACCAATTGTTTGTATGCGCGCGCGCGTGTGTGTGTGTGTGTGTGTTTTGAACCCACTTACAACACCTTCCATCCACAGAACTAAAGGCACCATGGACAAAACCTCTGAGAAGAAAAACTAGGCGACTTGTGATAACTTCCAAAGAGCAAAGCTCTCACAGGTGAGGGCGAGGGTGAGCGTCCTGCTCTTGTTATCTTTGAAAGTGACCCGAGGGCGCATCAAGTCCGAAATCCGTGTCCGTAATGATGGAGAGATGCACCCAGTGATCCCAGGAAGTGGGAAAAGGAGCCAAGAACCTAGGTCTCTTTTCATATCCTTTCTGCCCACCATTTGCAGGCCTTGGCACAATCTTTTCACAGAGACAAAGAATTGGAGAGAAATCTAACCCGTGGTGATTTTAATTGCCATTTTCCATATGTTTTGCGGAGAATTGAAATGATGAGAAGACATTTCAGATGGCAGTAACCATGGCCACGTAACTTGGTGTTCTGTAGCTCTATCAACTGACAGACCCCATTTTAACCCCACTTTGACAGACTGTCACTTGGAATACATTGGGAGAATCTTGTCCTTTGTATGGATTCTCCGGGGGCACCTGGGGGGCTCAGTCAGTTGGGCGTCCGACTTCAGCTCGGGTCATGATCTCACAGTTTGTGGGTTTGAGCCCCACGTTGGGCTCTGTGCTGTCAGCTCAGAGCCTGGAACCTGTTTCAGATTCTGTGTCTCCCTCTCTCTCTGTCCCCCCCACCCCCCACTCATGCTCTCTCTCTCTCTCTCTCTCTCAAAAATGAGTAAACATTAAAAAAAAAAAAAGGGGGCACCTGGATGGCTCAGTCGGTTAAGTGGCCAACTTCAGCTCAGGTCAGATCTCACAGTCTGTGGGTTCGAGCCCCGCATCAGGCTCTGTGCCGATGGCTCATCAGAGCCTGGAGCCTGCTTCGGATTCTGTGCCTCCCTCCCTCTCTGCCCTTCCCCTGCTCATACTCTGTCTCTTTGTCTCTCAGAAATAAATAAACGTTTAAAAAAAAAAAGAATGCATATTCTCTGGCTCTACCCAGACCTACTAAGTCAGAAATGTGGGGGATGAGCCCAGCAATCTGTGTTTTAACAACCTTCCAGGTGATTCTAATGCATAAGAAACTTTGAGACCCATTGCTTCATATGTATTCTCTCATTTAATTCTCTATCCCAATATGGTGATACTATTGTCAATCTCATATTACTAAGGACGAAACTGAGGCATGAGGATGCTCCGTAGGTGCTCACCAGCCCCAGTGACTAACGGCTAGTGGACTGGCCAGTGCAGACAGAGAATATTTCCATCATCACAGGAATGTCTACCGGACGCTGCTTGTGAAGGCATTCAGCTAACTGAATTTGCTTGTAGCAGATCAAACACATATCGGTCAGACTCTCCCTGGAGAGTTCTTCGACTAGAGAATTCATGAAGATGGTAGAAGGATTAGTTAAGAATGACAGATCATTGAGTTCCCCAAACAATACTTCAGGAATCAGAGCTCACAGGTACTACCAGGCGCTTGCTCTGTGCTGGGCACTTTGTGTGTTTAGATGCAATATCTCATTTAATATTTCTAACAGGCTATACGATAGGAATTATTAGTGCTACTTTTTCTAGTAAGGAAACAAAGATTCAGCAACTTGCATAAAGTCACACGTGTATTAGTCTCTAGTATCTCCTAGTGAGGAGCCCATTGATACCCCTTAACTAGTATGCCTAAGGGATTGGTCCGCCCCTTCCTGACTAGTCTAGATTCTTCCCTCAAGCACTCGTGATCCTCTCCTCTGTGTCCCTTGATCTTAGTTCATCCTTCTCCCTCCCTGCCTCCCTTGTTCTTTTCTGGGCTTCTTGCTTCAATGCTCCTACAATTCTTCCCCAAAAGTTCTTCGTTTATGCACATAGCACGGTCCAGTTTGCTTTGCCCTGCAGACTTTATTTTCCTCCAGTTCTCACTGTCATGTGCTGTGTGCCCGTGTTACTAGTTAAACGGGGGTGACTGTGCCATGTGGCGGCTCTTGGTCTCTTTAACATGACAACTCTGTTCTCATTGCCTCTGTGTTCTCCCTGTGTGATCAGCATTCTCTTTTCACTCTGTCACCTAGAGGGGTCTTTTGACATTTCTTTGGCTGGGAAGAGTCCGTTCTTCCCGGAAGCTGAGCTGAAAACAGAGAGATCGCCTGTCACTACCATGTCACTTTTCCAAGTACCCCCATAGGCAGAACAACCTGGAGGCTTTACTGTTAATCATTCAAAGTTCTCATATGTTACTTCCAATAATTCTGCTCTACCGGCTAGGCAGGGATTATCTTCTTTTCCAGGAAGGAAACAGGTTCAGAGTATCAATGACTTATCCTCAGATATGTAATTCAGCATTGTGACAAATGTTTATGTAGGGCCTCCTTTGTGAAAGGCACAGGAAAAATACACTATGCCAATAGGTTAGAGGAAGGCCCACAGTGATGCCAGCTGGCAAATAGTGAGTGAGCATGGGAATGAAAGATTAACCAAGATGGTTAGGGAAGGAATAAAATAGATATATGATAGGAGAAGGGCTTTCCACTCAGAAACTAGGACACAGAAACACGAAAGCTTTTAGGGAGAAGCAAATCCATACAGCATGCGGCAAAATGAGAATGGAAATACTAGGTTAAACTATATGAAATTGTCAACCTTGGATTGTTTTTTTTTTTTTTTTTACCAAAACACTGGTAGTTCACTGCAGATCAGCCTAATCTATCCAATGAACAAGCATTTTGTCAAGCACCTGTCTTACAGGTACCATCAAAGCACCAAGAATTAGAAATGAGACACAATCTCAAGAGACGTCTCTCAGAGATGAACATGGAAAGCCAGTGAGAGGTAGAACCGAAGGCTTCTGGGTCTTGTACCTCTCCTGGACACATGCCATTAACCAAGGCATTAGCTCTTAACTGTTTGACATATGGCTCACTCAGTGGCTCTGAAATAAACAGAATATTTAGTATTTGATATAACCATGTTGGCTCTGTGGAATACAGACTCTTTTTTTTTTATTACCCCCATCCCATCCCTACCCACATACACACTTGGCAAACCAGGCTGACAGTCATCATTTTCTGAAAGTGTTTCTGAAAAGCACATGATGTGACTTTAAGTGACTCTATTTAGAATAAACTGATCTGTTTTTACATACTCACTGTCTTATCATATCCCCTTAATCCCTTTTTTCAAATAAGATTTTAAAATACGAGCTTCCTGGGAAGAAAGCCACAGACCCATCTTTTATCTGTGAATGCAGGGTGAAGACATACGTGTGCCTGGCATTTCCCACCAACTCACCCCCCACTAGCCTGTCCACAGAGAACCCTACTGAGAGCGACTCTCAGTTCAAATAAATAGATTATCCAGAGAGTTCCCTTAGCTTGCAGCAGCCTCCCTCTACCTCCCCCCCAAAAAAGAGGAAATCCTATAATAATTAAAAAAACAAAATAAAACATTATGGGTAGTCCAGACGTGACCACGGGGACCGGCCCTGGGGAGAGGTGTTCCCACCAAGAGCCAGATAGCCAGTGAGCAAGAAGGGTGTTATTCCTCAGCAGTATTCTAGAAGAAAGTTCTTATACTAAAAAGGAGAAGTGAGTCTTTGTGGGAATTCAAAGCCACGAAATTGTTTTATGATGGATTCCCCCTCTGGGAATGAACAAATTGGGGTATTTCTGCAGTTGCTGATTCCTGCATTGCCCTTCCTGCATCAATGCTATTATGACTTCCAAGCCATTCTCACACCTTCTACGGCTTCATATTCCTCTTTTGAGGAAAGCACATTCTGGTGCCCGTTTGATGTATGGGCGCTTTACCACGTCAAGGTAGACAGAAGAGTTTTTGCCTTTTGATCCATCTAAATTCCAAAGTAACAACCTCTCTATTAAGCCTGAATGCTTCCCCACCGCCTGTCCTCCCTCCCCACCCCCGAAAACAATATGTGCAAATACACAAAGAGTACTTCCTGTACTTACGGTTCAGAATTTCATCGCTTTGTGTGTGGATTTGCCATCAAATCGTTGTGGCAGAGACTCCTAGCTATGCCCCCGTATCTAGTCTCTCCTTCCTTTTTAGTAAGGGAATCCTCTTCCTTCGTTTTAGCAGAGAACATGGTGCCAGGTAGGAACTACATTTCCCAGCCTACCCTTCAGCAAGGTATGGATCTGTGCATTTGTTCTAGCCAACAGGATATGAGCAAAAGTGATATATGCAATTTCCAAGACACATCTTCTTTAAAGAAAGTTGCGTCCCCTTACCACCACCACCCCCCACTTCCTGGAACAGCCTGTTGGACCAACTGATGGAAGCCACGAGAGAAAGATATGGGGAATCAACCCCTCAGCCGAGGGTCCCTGGACTCAGTAAGCACTGCTGCCTTTCTGCCCTGGATTGCACCACCTAGCTCTGGGCTGTTGTGTGAAAAATAAACTTTCATCATATTTAAGCCACTTTATCTTGAGATCTCTTTGTATCTTAGCTATTATCCCAACTAATACACTAATCTTACTAGGCTCTTTGTCTAATGTCTTCCTTCCAGTTGGGTTACTTCAATTCAACCAACATTTTGTGGGGGCCTTCCGTGTGGTGAGACCGTGTTTTTCAAAGTAGGGTTCCCATACCGGCGGCATCATCCTCACCTGGGACTTTGTTAGATGTGCTTATCCACACACTCCACCCCAAACTTACTGAATGGGAAGCTCTGGGGGTGGGGCTCAGCAATCAGGTTTGTTTGTTTTTTTTTATAAGTTTATTTATTTTAAGAGAGAGTGAGTGAGAGAGAGTGTGGGCATGTGGGAGAGGGGCAGAGAAAGGGGGAAACAGAATTTGAGGCAGGCTCTGTGCTGTTAGCACAGAGCCCAATGTGGGGCTCGAACTCAGGAACTGTGAGATCATGACCTGAGCTGAGATCAAAAGTCGGAGGCTTAACTGACTGAGCCACCCAGACACCCCTCAGCAAACAGTTTTGTTTTGTTTTTTAATGCTTATTTATTTTTGAGAGACAGAGCATGAGCGGGGGAGAGGCAGAGAGAGAGGGAGGCACAGAATCCGAAGCAGGCTCCAGGCTCTGAGCTGTCAGCACAGAGCCCGACACGGGGGCTCCAACTCATGGACAGTGAGATCATGACCTGAGCTGAAGTCAGATGCTTAACCAACTGAGCCACCCAGGGGCCCCCAGCAATCAGTTTTAACAAGCCCTTCAGGTGGTCTGGATGCAGGTTCGTGTTTAAGAATACTGTACTGGGGGATAAAAAAGGAATAAAAACCAGCGTCCGTCAAGGAATTTACATTAGAGAGTGAAAGGTCCAAATGGATGATCAGTCATACAACCGTAATTATTGCCTTAACTGTCTGCTCCTCTTTTGCATCAGATTAACTCAAAATATTTAGCTTAGGTCGTTTTTGTTTACATATGTGATTGTTCCTAAACACCCTAAAAATTTAGGTCACGTGGGTGTATGCAAATCCTAAAGGGGGAGATAACTGAAGTTACAATTGTAACAGGGTAAACAGAGATTCGATCATCAATACTAGAATTGACGAGGCTCTCCAGAAGCCAAGAAAGACAAGAACAGGGAGTCCTTCTACACCGTGCGTAGTAAAATTACAGTACTTAGTACCCTATAAAGGATTATATGGCCTAGAAATAAAAACGGTTGAGCATGGATTAAATCCGTGGGTGAGAAAGTCATAAAAAAAGGCATTAAGCACACGTTGGGAATGTTCGAGTTATTCTGAAAGTCTCTGATATCGGTATCCTGAAAGGAAAGTACCACCTTTACTGTGCTGTCATCATCATCTTATCATCATAATCTTCGGTGTTCAGAATTCTAGGCTAAACCGGACTAGGCCAATCGGTGATGGGTGAGAAAGGAGAACACCCAAGAATAAAGACCCTTGTATTTAGTGTGTGTGTGTGGTTTTTTTTTAAAAAAATATTTATTTAGTTTTGAGAGAGAGAGAGAGAGTGAGAGCAGGGGAGAGGCAGAAAGAGAGGGAGACACAGAATCCAAGGCAGGCTCCAGGCTCTGAGCTGTCAGCACAGAGCCCAACATGGGGCTTGAACTCACGAACTGTGAGATCAGAACCTGAGCTGAAGTTGGAGGCTTAACTGAGCCACCCAGGCGCCCCTCTTTAGTGTGTTTTGTATAAAACCTGTACACGCTTGAAATTTAATGGGTGATTAAGGTAGAGGAAATAGCGGAGACAATGGATGCAATTCATAAAAGAATGTGTTATCATTCCAGAGTAAACCCAGTTTGCCATTATTCATATTCACAAGAGAAGAGAAAACCCAGATCATTGAAATCTGTATATAATCCAAAAGCTACATAAAATATTATTATCACTGAACACAGCAAATTGATCTTACGTCTTTGGCATAGGAGCTAAACATTTTAGATAGCGCTAACATATAAAATAAGTGTAGGGGCACCTGGGTGGCTCAGTCGGTTGAGCGTCTGACTTCGGCTCAGGTCATGATCTCACGGTTCCTGAGTTTGAGCCCTGCATCGGGCTCTGTGCTGACAGCTCAGAGCCTGGAGCCTGCTTTGGATTCTGTGTTTGTCTCTCTCTCTCTCTCTTTCTCTCTCTCTCTCTCTCTCTCTCTCTCTCTCATCTCTGCCCTTCCCCAGCTCATGCTTTCTCTCTCTCAAAATAAATAAACATTAAAAAAATAATAATAATAAAATAAAAAATAAAATAAGTGTTGTATATGCCCAAACTGCCAAACTTAGGCACGCTAGACTCTGTGATAAGGAAGAGGTGGCAGTTAGCGTTACTGAAACTTCTGTGAATCGAGAAGAAAGGGTTTAATTTCCCCCACCAACTGTTAGGAATGAAGCCATTTGCTGCTAGAAATTATTCTAGCCTGGCTTATATGTTTTCGAAATCTCGCAGTGTCTTTAAAGTACCATCCAGTTTGGTAACATACAGTCACTTTATTTCCTTCTTTCCCTCCTTTTCCCTCGAGGGATATTTCATCTTCTTCCCCAGGACACTGTCAGTCAGGATTTCGATCCCAAATTACATGGAAGCAAAAGCATTCAGTAGTCTGTAGGCGAGTGAGCTTTTAATTGCATTTTTATTGAGAGCAAATTGAACCGTGTGGGCAGCCGGGAGAAGGACCCCCTCTGGGAGGCTCCAAGCACGCCCCGCGGTTGTACCCTAGCAAGGGTTCATGTTCTAAGAATTACATCATTGTGATCTGCTTACGTTGGCTGACCAGGCCAAACGGACTCCTGGGTGTTGCAGGCAGGTTAACTCCTGTCGGTCCTCAGGAACCTTCCGTAAGAGAGCTCAGGTGGCCCCCAGAAGTCTCTGCCTTTCCTCTTGTAACTCTCGGATCTTTTACTGATTTAACACATGAAGATACATCTGGCAAACTAGAACCGTATTTCATCTTCATAAATCTGTATAGAGCATAAGAAATCGTATCCCCGTGTTACAGTTAAGTTCTCCCGGTATACTTTGGCACTAACTAATCTATGGCACTGGACGTTTGCACCATAAATTACTAGTCATTTATTGTATGTGCACTTGTTTGTAAGTGCCTCTGAAGGCATTGCAAATTCAGATGGCTTCACAAGACAGAGAACTATGTAAATTCATTAAATAACTTCACGAATGTTTATTCGGTGCTTACTATGTCCCAGGCACTGCTCTAGACGCCAGGGATACAATGATGAACAAATAGACAAAAACCCCTGACCTCCTTGAATGGATGTTGTCGTAGAGACAGACAGACAATAAACCAACAAGGAAAGTAATTGGTAAGTCATAAGGTGATGAATGATGTGGAAATATGAAGAAAATGGGGATGGAGTGTGCTATGGACTGAATTGTGGCTTCCCTGCCTCCCCCTAAAATTCCTGTGTCGAAGCCCTAATCTCCAGCACCTGGGAATGTGACTTGTTGGGAGATAAGGGCTTTAAAAGGGTAATTAAGTTTAAAATGAGGCTGCTAGAGTATAATCTGGCTGGTGTCTTTTTAAGAAGAGATTAGGATACACAGAAAGACATCGGAGATGCACAGAGACAGGACCGTGTGAGGACACAGAGAGAAGGTGGCCGCCTGCGGGCCGAGGAGAGAGGCCTCAGAAGAAACCAAACAGGCTGCCACCTTGATCTAGAACTTTCAGCCTTGACATTTTCTGTTGTTTAACAGTTGGTGGTATCCGGTTATGGCAGCCCTACCAAACTCATACAGGGTGCTTGTTTTATTATTATTATTTTTTATGTTTATTTTTGAGAGTGAGACAGAACATGAGCAGGAGAGAGGCAGAGAGAGAGAGGGAGACACAAAATCCAAAGCAGGCTCCAGGCTCTGAGCCGTCAGCACAGAGCCCGACGCGGGGCTGGAACTCACAAACCGAGATATCATGACCTGAGCTGAAGTCGGACGTTTAACCAACTGAGCCCCCCAGGCGCCCCCAGTGCGCTTGTTTCATACAAGGTTATCAAGAATGGTTTTGCTGAGGTTAATTTTAGCAGAAAACTGAATGAGGGGAAGAAGTCAGTGATGGCACCTGTGGGGTGAGACCCATCTGGACAGAGAGAGTGTCCAACGCAAAAGCAGGAGCATGCTTGTGAAGAGTGGCAGGAAGGGCACTGTGGGTGGAGTCGGGGGATGTGAGGGACAGCGGCAGCTGAGGACGGAGCTGTAGCGGGCTCTTCCTTTAGGGCACTGGAATCGGACAGCCATTGTGGGCTTTTAAGTTCTAAAAGGTTCACGCTGGCTATTATGTTGAGAGATAGATTATAGGGGTCGGAGATGGGCAGGAGTTAAGGAGGCATTTTAAGCATCCATATCAGAGGGGGGGCCTTGGAGTAGGAGACTAGTGATGGAAGTGGTAAGACTTGGTCCGATTTGAGATACATTTGTGAAAGCAGAGCTAACGGGGTTTGCCGATAGATTGGTTGTCATACTTGAGAGGAAAAAAGAAGTCAAGGATACCTTCACGCTTTTGACCTGAGACGTCAGCAGCATGGCATAGCTGTTCACTGAAAGGGAAAAGGCTGTAGGAAACACACATTTGGAAAGATCGGCTTTGACATGTGGAGATGGTTAGCGGGCAGTTGGATATTTAAAATGAGAGGTCAGGTAGAGGTCCAGGCTAGAGATATTAATTTGGGAGTCATCAAGAGGGGGACAGCATTCGAGCCAGGAGTCTTGAAGGACTCTCTGCATGTGTGAGTGTGGACAGAGAAGAGAGGAGGTCCAGGGACTGATCCTATTTCAGCGTGGAGGGAGATGAGAAAATGTGCACCGAGGAGTGAGACTGAGGAAGAAAAGCCAACATGACAGAAGAAACAGCAGACACGAGTGTTGTCCCAGAAGACAAGCGAAAAGGCTGTTCTCCAGAAAACAACTGATCTATGTTGAAGCAAATGAGGGCTGGAAGGGACCCTTGGATTTAGCAGTGTGGGGGAGGGGGCACTGGTAACCTTGATCAAACCAGTTTGGGGGGAGGGAGGGGTCGAAAGTTGGATACGTTTCATGGGAAATGGACAACACTCGCCGGAGTAATGCCGTAAAGGGAAGCAGAGGAATGGGACAGGAGGAGGGTGATATGGACTCAAGGGATGATTCTGTTATTTTTTAAGTGGGGAAAAATAATTGCGTGTTTGTATGCTGATGAGAGCGATCCAGCGGAGAAGGGAAATTTGGTAACGTGGGACTGAGGACAATTGGTGAAGGAACGTCCTTGAGTGAGTGAGAAGGAATGGGATCCGGAGCACACTACATGTGAATGGGCTGGGGCTAGATGGGGCAGGGGAAGGGGCACAGAAGGGGAGGAAGAATAGATGGACACAGGGCAGATGGAGTTTTGCAGGTGCTAGAAAAGCAAGTAGTAGAAAGTCTCTTCGTTGCCTCAAGTTTCTCAGTGAAATAGGGATTCAGGTCCACAGCAGAGAATGAGGACAAAGAAGGACATGTTAGAGGTTTGAGGAGGAGGGGATGGTCATAGGGAACAGGGAAGAGAATGTGCCAGGGAAATGTAATGGAACTGGCAGGCAGCATTTATGGGCTCGCTGGAGGCACCGGAGCACGACTCTATGAGAGCCGTCCATGCAGCTGATTATTTTGCTCCAGCCATATTGCACTGTGTAGGTGAAGGCAGAGTGTAGGAGAAGCTGCATTTAACCTTGAGCTGGGCTTTGCTAGGTAACTGCAACAGAGGTCAAAATGGCAACGGATCTAAGTGTGTATAACAATGGCCGTGGCATCCAAACCAGGCAAGGGGGGGAGTGAGGACATGAGGGGTGTGAACTGTGAAAAGACAGCAAGATCAGTTGATGAAAGGTCCCAGCGGTGTCCAAGGGTTGAAGGAGAGAGCCGGAAAGACGGGAGGTGATGGTTGAAGCTTGAATTCAAGCTTCTGGGCCTGTAATTCTTGGTATTGGTAAAGTGTAAGGGATGGCCTGAGGAATGGTTGGTTATAAAGATTATTTACTTCAGCGGGCAACCACAAAGACTGTGCCCAGAGCGGTACTGGAGATAGTGAGAGAGGGCCAGGAATAAAATCTTCAAGAAATGAAAGGAGTCTTGGGATCTGTAAGCTGAAGGCAAGAGTTCCCAAACCAGGGGTTTTAGGGAGGAATGAGAGATAATGATCTAGAAATAGCAATGAGGAACCAAGGGTACATTTCCTCTACCTGCAGCTTCCAGTATTGCGTATCGGCTGGAGCATGGGATCCTCCACATTTCCAGTACCTTCTGGTAGCAGGCCTGGGCTGGGTAGTGACTGTGGGTAGTAGCGTTTTCTTGGTCTGCACTTTGGAAGATTACAAGCTGGAGAGGGGCATTGAGAGACAGGTGGTTGGCCATTGGGTTGTTATTTCTTAACCTATAGCCGATCCATCATCTTTTAAGCCAGCAACAGACTTGTAACTTCGGTTTCACTCCGCCAGTCTGATTCTTAGTCCAAAGCGTTTGTTTTTCTTGTTTTGTCTTGTTTATTTTGTTTCGAGGCATTGGGAAAGTGAGGGGCCTGACAGCTAAATTAAGTCCAATTCCTCTGAGACCTTTTCAGAATATCTCAGACACTTCCGAATAGGGAGGCTTCCCTGGAAAAAGTTCTCTCTCAAATAAAGGGACCCAGAATATCTGGGACTCTCCAGGCAGGCACCTTTTCTGGGAATCTGCTCTGATTTCCTGGGATTGCCTCGTGCTGGAGCTCTGAGGCCCCTGGATAGGGGTGGGGCTGCCCCGCGGTAGCTGCAGGCCACTGCTTTGCTTGCTGAGTGTTCCGTCACAGGGACACTACTGAAGTGACATATTTTCTCTAGGCAAAGATGTTGCTTTGCACCTGACAATCCTAATGTTTAGAGTTAGTTTCCTCAGTTTGTTTGTTAGTTTCCGCTTTGATTTCCAGAAAAGTACCCACATTAGCCAGCTAAGAGGAAAAGAGTACTGGACTACGTGGTGATGCGGTCTTTTACGTGGCTCGTAACCTATTCCTAAAGACATTTCCAAAGGAGGGATTCCAAAACTGTTTGGAGCAATCATTTGAATAAGATAGAGAATCCCAGCGTATCTTCTTGGAAGGACAGTTCTAATTTGAATAAATAAATTCTGG
Source organism: Paguma larvata (assembly GCA_030068075.1). Lineage (NCBI taxonomy): Eukaryota > Metazoa > Chordata > Mammalia > Carnivora > Viverridae > Paguma > Paguma larvata. The sequence goes on along the minus strand of CM057833.1, from coordinate 97,794,868 downwards.
TATTTAAATATATATATATATATATATACACACACACACACACATATATATATATATATATATATATATATATATATATATATATATATATATATCAGCCCCATCGTTCTCAGTCGGCCTTCCACCCTTCAGTTCTTTAAAGAAAATGTAACTGACAAAGGAAAGAGCCCGGCCTTAGTGACAGTTGCTACACCATTGTAACAGGCAGGATGTGTGGCTGAGACAGAAACTACTTCTGGTTTGGTGGAGTTAGGACCAAACTCAATACTGGTCACTTTCTTTTTTTTTTTTTTTTAAGTTTATTTATTTATTTTGAAAGAGACAGAGCACAAGCAGGGGAGGGACAGAAAGAGAGGGAGAGAGAGAACCCCAAGCAGAGCCTGATGTGGGGCTCAATCCCCTAAACCGTGAGATCGTGACCTGAGCCGAAGTCAAGAGTCAGACGCTCAACTGACTGAGCCGCCCAGGCGCCCCCAACACTGTTGTTCACTTTCTAATTTAGCCGACATCCAATGCAAATACTTGAGACTTCTGAACCTGCTGGCTCAGAAACACAGGGAGGAATCAAAGGAGGAGCTGTTCATTATTGGGAAGGCCGGCATTTTCAATGTCTGTGTCTCGTGCTGTACGTCTCAGTACAGGGCGTTATTGAGATGGCTCTTTAAGAAAGCAGAAAGTCTTGCTATTTGGAAAGACACAAGGAATGACAAACAACTTGATCTTGAGTGCCTATGTTTGCCATGGGGAACGTTTAAATGACAAAATACAAAAAGAGGTAGAAAACAAACCTTCTTGAAAGTGGGTTGCATATGGAAACCAATTTGACAATAAATTGATTAAAAAAAAAAGAAAATGGGTTGTATGTCTTTTTTTTAATTGCATAGTCTGACGTAGGCACAGAAGCCCATGTGATACTTTGGCCCCCTTGGGAAAAGCCAATTGATTGGCACACCTTTTCCAAAAATACAGCTTCCCTTGAGGATATATTAAGGGCGGCTCTTTCCCAGCTCTCTTTTGCCAAACGGCACACATTTATAGGAGAGACTATGAAGGATGTACTTGGAATAAGACCAGATCAACTAATGCCCAAGTGGATAGAACCTTTGGGACGATCTCATTAGGACCCACACAAACCCACCTGAGTTAACCAGTCTTCACAGTTTACAATAAGGCAGCTAAGGAAAGCTATGGGTGGGGGGAGTGGGGGGACTAATACAGAAGAGTCATCTTTAGCTTAACTCACCCCCTTCTCTGTGTTTCATAGCCTCCTGTGGGAAGATAACGGGGGGGGGGGGGAGGATGTTGGTTCTGGAGACATTCTGGGCAGGAGGAGACCTGACCCCAATTGAAGGAGAAATCGGAACAGAAATTTGCCCTACCCCTGGATCACTATGTATTGTCCCTCTGGCGCTCCATTTCCCAACTTAAATTGAGTCTTCCCCTTCAACTTACTCTAAGATAACTGATCAGTATACTCAGCAGGAAGTATTAACTTGGAGTCTCATCTCAGTATGCTACCGTCTGTCAGGAACCCTCCACCCCTTCCCCTCTCAAAAAACAAACCCATTAAACACAGTCCCTCACAATCTAGCAAAACCAGTTTTGTTTGTATGACCACTCCCTCGAGAAATGTATCTTGGAGGAGTGTTTAAGTGAATGGAGTTAAATACCTAATCTCTCTTATGCACCTTCGTTTTATAACTTCTCAATTTGACCATTCACTCGACAAATACGTCTTGAATATTCTGAGCAAGGCACTAGGCTGGGCACAGAGAAAACGGTGGTAAACATGATAACGTATCAAGGATATTAATACTGATCAATAAACTCCCCTAAAAATGATTCGTTGTGAAGCATTCTAAACAAATGATTTTTAATCTTTGGTTATTATCTTCCTTCCCCCCCCCCCCACAGTGTGCCTTTTCAATCCTACTGTAAAAGTACTGAAAGTATTTTGGTGGAGTGAAGTATGAAAAAAAAAAAGTTTGTGGTGTAAAAGGATAAATGAAATTGGCACTCTCTTCTGCTCTTAGAAACATGAGGACTCTGCCTGCTCTGGGGGTTTCTGTTCTTTTGGAAGCCTTCAGCTGGTCTTTAGCGGCAATGATGACATAAAGGAAAATTACATTCTGATGCAGAATTCAGCCCCTTCATCTTTCTCCTTTCTCTACAGCATGAAGCTAGGGGCCCATAGAGGATCTAATATCAAAAGGAAGAGGGTAATACCACTACGTGGAGAAAAAAAAATAATTACCAAATTTCCTGAATAGTAAACAGCTTAAAAAAAGTAGAAGCTGAACCCTTTGATAGCTTGGCCCTTGGTCTGCCCGTGAATGCCTTAAGGATTATATCATCAGACTGACTCCAGCGGCCCCGTGCTATTGTTTCAGAAGGAGGAAACAACGAAGAAGGGGAGGGAGAAGCAGGGGTGGGTGGGAGCAAGCCTGCCCCCTGGGGAGGGGGGGAGAGTTTGATTTTGAAGGTGCAGTGATCAAATGTTAGTGGTTGTGAGGCCAGAAAGACAAATTGCACAATTTCTCAGCGTCTGTGGAAAGGAAGTTTCTCTGGGCCATTTCTCCTTTTCTTGGGGGATTAAACGTAAACGTTTGGATTCAATAACTTTTCTACCACAGATGACATTAGCTCCAAAGAGAGATAAAGCGACTTAGAGTTGCCCAGGAAAAAAGTCATTGCTGTAAACTATCACCTGGGGGCAGTCTTGTGACTGTTAAGTTTCCTCGGCCTCATCCTAGTAACGCGTTTCACTACTTTTTTTCTCGAAGGGCTCCGTTTCTTTATCCGAGATTGAGGAGTGAGAAAAAAGGGCAAAGGGGAAGGAGGCTCCGGAACCAAACCTCACCCCCTCCCCAGTCAGGCGCGAGGCGACCCCACGAGAACGTGCAGGAGGTTGGGGAACAGTCACAAAGATCTTCCTTTGGGTCTCTGAAATGGCAAGCCTCAGAAGCCGAGCAGGCGGCGGGGTGGGGGCCGCAGACGGCGGGTCCTGGGATACTAATGACCTCCGCGCCGACGGCAAGGGCGAGAGGCCCGGGATTCCCGAGATTCCGGGAACTTATGGAGACCCCCGACCCCGGCACACACGCGACGCCGCCTCCCCGCCCCACCGCGCCAGGCCTGCCCCGCGGGTCGCCGAGACGCCGTGGCTCCGGCCCACGACCGCGAGGGGACTCCCTAGCCCAGGGGGCGGGGGGCGTGGACCCTGCGGGGCGCCCACTGACCGGCGCGCTCACGCCAGCCAGGCCCGCCCCTCTCTGGCTGCGGCCACGGCATTACAGGCCCTCGCTCGGGAGCCGGCGCGCTCCTTGGTCCGCGCCTGGGGAGCTTTCCGGCCCGAACCCGGGCACCCACGGCCGACCCCCAGGGCGCAGAGCTGCCCCAAGGCCGCCCGCTTCCCCCACGGCCGGCCAGGGACGCGCGTCGTAGCCAGGCGGGCCCCGGGCTCAGCGGCCGAGCCCTTGACAGTCAGGACGCAAGACTGTCTGACCCTGCGTGCCGTTGCCGACGGGGTTCGTGTCTTAGCATTAAGAGCCCCGAAGACGTTCCTGGGTTGGGGGCTCAAGTCGGTGCAAGGGGAGCCGCGCGCAGCCTCCCCCGGGCCGCGGGCCCGAGCGCGGGGCCTAGAGGGTTCTGTCCGCCCGCGTGCAAGTGCGGGGGCGGCCCGGGAAGCGGCCGAGCGCCAGGGCAGTCCGGGGATCGAGCCGCGAGAGCGTGAAGCAAAACCTTTCCGAAACCCGAGAGCCCCGAACCCGAAACAAAGCCAGAGACCCTCGCTCCACAAAACAGCGGCGGGGAGCCCGCGTTTACGAGGGAGGGCTTCCTCGAGGCTTTACCCCCTCCACAGGCCCACCGTGCATGCAGAAGAAGCGGGCACCCGCAAAAGTCGGGAAGAAGGGAAGCTTCTTGGGGGACTTGGCCTCGGCTTTAACCGGGAGCCTGCTCCCGAGGCCTCCTCGGGCCCAGGACCACACGCCGCTCTGCGCGGCGCGCGGTGGGCGAGCCGAGCGCCGGGGCAGCGCCCGCAGGCTCCGCGGAACTCGCTGCGCGGACCCATTGCTCCGGAAGTTGTGCCCGGAGGGGCAGGCCCTTAATGGAAAGAAGGGCGAAGCCGTCGCTTTTCAAAATCTTTAAAAAAAAAAAATGTTAAAACTCAAGACGGCTTCCTCTCCCACCCCCTCCACCTCAGAAGACAGGGAAATGGCATATCTGGGTTAAGGCGGAAAAGGCGCCCCAGTCCTGCATCTCGAGCCCCTAGAAATAAAGCGAGGGCGCCTTTTTGCCCCCTCGCGGGCTGCCGTAGCCGCCCTCGCGGACCGCCCACGTGGGGAACTGGTGCGGCGCGTGGCGCGGGGGCGAGCCCCTGCTCGGAAACTCCACGAGGGGGGCGCAGGGCGCCGGAGGGCCCCTGCCGAAGGCTCCTCGGTGTCCCGGAGAGCGTGACATCCGCGGAAGCCTCAGTCCGAGAGGTGCGTTGGGACGCAGCGGCGGCTTCCTAGAGGGCCCCGGCCGCGCGGGCGGCCCCGCCGCTCCCCGCCCCACCGACCTTCACCTTCCCTCTTGTAGCCCCACGCGGGCTCCGCGCGGCGCTTCCCGCCTGGGACAAAGGCAGGCGGAGCAGCCTGGGCTCCTGTCTGAACATCACGGACGTGCCCGAGCCGCACGAGAAGCTCCTGCGCTTAGCAGGGTGGGGGATCGAGTCTCACCTAGAAGCCTCTACTCTCCTCCGCGACGAGTGGGAGCGCGGAGCTGCGAAGGGGGCGTTGGGCACCGCCCGCTTCCTGCGCTAGGGCGGTCGGCGGCCGGACTCCCTTTTCCCGTCTCAGTGCAGCGCCGGTGGGCGGCCCCGCTGCCTCTCCCACCCGCCCCGCGCCACTTCGGGCCTTGCTGCACAGCCCGGGCCGGGAGGGAAGCTCGCGGCCACCCCGGCTGGTAGCCGCCTGGCTTCGTCATTTAGCGGTCCAGCCCCGAAGGGGTGTGAGCGCGTCTCACCTGTACAGGTGCAGCGAAAATAATCGCGCGCGTTTAATTCCGAGGCTACATTTCCAAAAACTAGTTGTAGCAATAAGAGCGATGTTCAGAAAAGGAAAAGCCGTTTGCTTCACTTGTTTAAGGTGAAAGTGAAAATGTTTGCTGCTGGGAAGAGCTGGAGGATTTTCTCTGTCGTGTGCTGCTCTAGATACAGTTAAGGCGAGTGGGCAATTAGGGAGGTCGCGTGCAGGTTACACTTCCTCGGAATCCGTACAAGGAAAAGGCTCTCTTTCGCAGTGCCCTCTCATCACTGCCTTCGCGTTGAAAGAATTGTACCCGCCTCGGCCGTTGGAGTAGGGTGTGCTCGAGCGCAGCCACGTCTGGATGAGTCTGGGTGACGTTCAACCCCCACCCCTGCCTTTGCCCCCACTCCCTCTGGCGGCATTATTTTCCAAGGCATCTTGTGGCCGGCTTTTCTGTCTTTGGGGGCTTTTTACTTTCCTCCTTTCTCCTTTGTCACACTCTACCCTAGTTGACCAAAAACAAAGGAGGGGGCACTTCTAGACGGAATGCCCATATTAGTACCTCTTTGCTTGGCCTAAATGGTAGAATTTGAAGTCACTACCCCAGAATCTGCTTGTACTTGCAACTGCCTACGCCAAGCCTGCTAAGCCTGTTCCCATCCGTCTCAGAGGGTCTAAGCAGTCAATACTGGGTTGTATGGACCGGATTTTAACTGCCTATGCCATGAAGCCAGAGGCCACTGGCTCACTTGCTGCTTCACGTCCAGGATAGGTCATACACTGATAAAGCGGAGAAGTTAGTAAGCACGCATGAAAATAACTGCTAAGAAACTGTGATATTTGGAGCCTACTTGCAGAGTTTCTGAATTTGGCAAGTAGGGAAAACTAAATACACTCGCCTCCCATTCTGCTTTTTTTTGTGGGTGTGATTACACTCTGTGCAAATAACTTTGTATAATAATGTAATAACGTGTGTATTTGTGTGTACACGTGTCTCTGTGTGTGAGGGTGATATTGACGTGTGCACCTATGGAAAAAGCCCTAAACCAGTCTCTCCTCTCTGGCGTATGAATTGAAAAGAAAGTCTTGGGTTGCAGGGTTTATGATTCACAGCCTCCTTAGGCTGCTCCTGTTACGAAATAGGCTTTAGGAATGGAACACGTTATTTAAAAGGGATTTAGCACATTCTGCTCCTCAGGATTTCCCCCAAAGGTAGTAGGACTGGAAGTTGGAGCTCAAGGCCGTCCCTCCCCCGCTTCCATAAAGGCCCAGGAGGAAAAGTGTGAACTCCTAGGGCGCCAGCAGACTCGTTACCACCTCTGGCAATGACCCAAAGTGTGTGTGTATCTTGAAGTCTGAGCCCCATCACTCTGATTGTTCAGAGCTGAAAGTTCACAAACCTGCCATGAAGCCAAAGCAGAGCTTGCTGGATGAATTTGTACGCGCGCGCACGCACACACATGCTTTTACAAAGCAAAATTTAGTAAAATGTCCTGCACATGGTAGACATTCAGTGATTATTTGTTGAGTGAATGAACGAACTCGTATGTATATTTATTCTTTCCAAAGCAATATTTTAGCTAAATAGGCTTGTATATGCATATGTAATATATACGTAACAAAGAATCGTGTGCCTCGACTATAGGGGAAGTTTTGTGTCTGTCCCTTTTTGCTTTCCGGTTTTCTCGAGCAAACCCCTCCCCCAAGTCCCTGCCTGAGGCACAGGTCTCGGCAACTAGTTGGTAAACTTATCCGCCTCCCACCAAAGCCTGTCAGTCAGCCAGTAAAAGCAAAAGCGTTGCTTTGGTCACGTCTTTACTTCCCTCGCAGATCACACTCATGTTTCTATAAAGGTTTTTCGGCTAATTTCATCCTGCACACCCCCACATTCCTCTGTATGCTCGATAGGTGGTACGGTGCTTGGGTTTCACAGGCCTGCAAGCAGGCAGGTCGCGTCCGTTAACAGACCCGGCCGCAGTCAGCATTTTCACAGAGTGGCCCAAGTTCCCAGGAAAGCTGGGGTCTTAATATGGGAAAGGATTGCCAGTTCCTCGGAAGGAGGGAAGCCGCTGTTCCCAGCCTGGCTGAGATTAGCCTCACGTTCTAGGTTTGTATTGCAAAAGCCATGTATGTGATTGCGGTTCTGTGTGACTTCAGAAATTACAAGCCTGGTGCCTCAGAGGAGAGAGCCCAGTGCCGGCACGTTTTGAGCTCAGTGGGTCTCGCTCACTGTCGCTAGCCAGTGGACCCCAAGTCATCCCTCTCTGAGGGAGCTGGAGGATTCCTCTTCTGTGCCCCAGCCAGCCTGCTGCCTCCTGGACGATGAGGGCACCCTCTTCCTCCTGTTCCCCCTACACCCTTTCTGAGGGGGAGCCAGCTGGAAGAAGTAGCCAGCCAATGCCCTGATCACCACAGGACCCGAACCCAGCTAATTTCTGCCCTCTCTGAGCAGAGTCTGCTGGAGCCTGAAAGACCCAGGAAAACAAGGACAAAGACTCTCCCCTCTCCCCCTGCTCTCCCCTCCTCATCCACCATCCCTTCCCTCACAGTCCCCCCCTCCTCCACCACCTGGAAGTCCAGGAGGTCCTGGAAGGGAGCTGTCTCTAAAGGTTTTGCCTCCAGGACTGCTGCCTGCTTCATCAGGAAGGAGAGTGGGGGCGGGGACAAGAAAGGAGTATTTTTTAAAATTTATTTTGAGAGAGAAGGAGAAAGAGAATCCCAAGTAGGTTCTGCACTGATAGTGCAGGGCTCGAACCCATGAACGAAGACATCAGGACTTAAGCTGAAGTCAAGAGTCGGAAGCCTAACCAACTGAGCCACGCAGGCACCCCAAGAAAGGAGTATTTTAAAACTCCACTAAAGCCAAACTGAAGAAAAAAAACAAAAAGCAAACAACAACAAAAACAGTGGCAGCTCTTTGGGGACACCCTGGAATTTTTCAGCCCCCACCCCCAGCCCCACAGGAAGGATAATACCCGGTCTTTTAATGAGATGAACAGGAATCAGGACTCAGTGGGTTTGGGGGAAAGGGACCCGCAAACACAGTGGAGGGGAGTCTAACTTGTTTGTAGCCTGCACTGCTAGAAGAATGTCTAACCATGGCTGTTTCTGGAGCTGCTCGGTGGTGAGCAGTCTCTGAGCACAGACCTGAGCCAGAGCATAGTTCTCCCAAGTGAGGCCTCGAATTCGGGTCAGGACACATGTGATCCTCTGTTTCCTCACCTGTCTGCCCCACCCACATCAGAGGCTAAGGCCCAGAGGGGACTTGCAACCTGCTAGCGCTTTGTAGTTTATAAAGAATGAGAGTGGTGAGGACCCAAAGGCCAGCCTAGCTCAGGGACCTGGGCAGCCTGCCGCCTTCTTAAAGTTCTCCAGAGCGCTGCTTTCTGAATCGCCTTTAAAATAAAAAAAAAAAAAAAAAAACGAAATCAAACCCAGCTCAACAGTGTTGAATCAGCTGCTCGCTCTACCTGACCCGCCCCCGATGTGATCTACAGCCGTGATCGCTAATGGTCACCTAGGGACAAATTAAAGAATTGAAAATGCTGAGCTTGAGAAGCCGAATTCCTTACGCTATCTGGGGTCGTTAATCACCCAGCAGAAACCAGCCCAGCAAGCAGGAAAAGTGGCTAGAGGGACAGGAAGATAGTGCAGGTCTGAGCGCCGGTGTTGGAGGGGCTCAGGTGGAGGGATTCCAATGCGCTTGTGCACACACGTGTCCGAAGCGCTCGGAATCGGCGCCGCGGGTCACGGTCCCCAGGAACCATGAAGTTCTTTGGGGCTGCTCTAATCGCATTAACTTCACAAATAAATGTGGACTTGATAATCAAGAGACTTGTGCAAGGTTAGTTCGCGACTTGGTGGCCCAGTGAGTCGGGTCCACGCCCACACGTATCTGTCTCCCAAGAAAAGGCAGCCGGTTTTTTTTCCGTTTTTTTGATTTTTGTTTTTTTAACCCAATGTGGTGAGAAGAACAAGAGATTCGGGTTCCGTGTCCCGGGGCCTCTCCGGAACCCACCTCTGAAGGCAAGGTGGTGTTAAGGGTAGTGCAAGTAGCAAGAAGGCGCGTGCCTGGAAAAGTGGCACATTCAAGCCTTGCAGAGACGGGAAAGCAAGTGTCTGGGGGTGGGGGTGGGGTAGGGGATGGAGGAGTGTCACTTCTGTGCAGACACGGAAGGGGAAGCATCGCCACCCACCACTATCTAGGGTGGGCATCGCTACAAAATTCAGTATCCGGGAAACCTGGCTCTTCGGGTCGGTAGTCTGGCCCCAGGTCTCCCAAGCAACAAGCGCTCTTCCGGAAGGCAGTCGCTGCCTGACTCCAGCCCCTTGCCCGTCCGAGAGAGGCCAGGCCTCGACGCCCGGCAGCGCGGCTCCCGGAGTGCAGCGCGGGCGCGCACGGGCGCTGCGCTCTTGCCCTTCGCTCCTCGCGGCGCCCCCGAGGTGCAGGGCTTCCGGTCCCCCTCTCCCGCAGGCCGGCTCCGGGGTCCCGGCTCCTCCCGGAGCTCCCCCAGTTAGCCGCTCTTCTCTGTGGCTCTAAAGCTACACAGACAATTCGTTGAGTGAAGCTCCGCAGACAATGGAAAGTTACGAGGTTTCCTGGATGTTGTGTTCGGGAGGCGGAGCCGGGACCCGCTGACGGCGGTTTCCCCAGCCCTGCGCCCCCCCCCTGCCCCTCAGCCACCGGGCAGCAGAAAGAGGCGGCCAGCCTTCTCCTGCCCTTCAGCAGAAGGACCTACGGCCGCCGCGCCCGCCGCCTCTGCACCTGCCAGGCTGAGGTGAGATGCCCTGCGCGCGCGGTGAGGGCGGTGCGCACAGGCCCGCGCGCCCAGCTGCAGAGCCGCCGGGGCAACAGCCACGAGAGATGGGCGGGGGAAGGGAGTGAGAGGCAGGGGGGTGGGGGTGGGGGTCACCCCTCAGGGAGTGGGAAGAATAAGAATTTTTAGGTTGACCTGGGTAAAAGGTCCCACGTCATTTTGCCTCTCGATGACTTAGAACCAGTCAACGAAGTTTGAGGGACCTTGGTTTTCTTGTCTAGAATGGAGGATACCGCCCTGCTGTCCCCGCGCCCCAGGGGAGTGACAGCTCTCTGGTCGGAGATGCAGTCCCGCGGGCGGCTGGAGAGAAGCGGAACCCGGGGCAGGAGAGAACGCAGGCGCGCTCCCATTCTGCTCCGGCAGGAAAATCTGAAATTTATAAACGTCAGACATGGCCACGCTGGGGCAACGCAGACCAAGTACAGTCTTGCTACCAGAGAGATACAGAGGTGCTAGCGCGCGCTTGGTCTTTCCAGGAAAGGCAAGACCGCCGCGGGTTGGGAGCAGCCGAGTCTTCCGGCTTGCCCCTGGGCGGGCCCCAAAGGGCGCAGAGAGCCGGGTGGGGACGTGGCGGTCCTCCTACGCGCCTCGCTCGGGAGGTGGGCTCAGCAGACGCGCGAGGAAAAGCCCTCACCTCTGCCGCCTGGCTCCACGAGAACCTGGCGGCCGGCCCCTCCCTGGGATTCAACCCAACCTGCGTTCAGCCTCTTCGGCCGCAAAGTCTCCCGAGCCCCGCAGAGCCGCCGCGCACCTCTCTCGGCTTCCGGCGCCGCAGCCCCGCACACCCCCGAACTTCTGGCCGGGCCGCCCCTCGCCTCCCTTAAGGGGGCCCCAGGGAGCTCCGGCCTAACCGAGCAGGACCACCAGGTCTCCTGATTGACCTGTCGTTTAGAAACAAGCCCGCAGTCAAGATCCTCGCTACCTCCTGCCTGGAAAGCCCGGGCCTGACCCGAGTCCCCGAATAATCCGAACCCTAATCTAGTTCTCCCCGGTTCTTCCGGCAGAGCAGAAGTGACCTGGGCAGCCTGAGCGCAGAGGAGGCTGACGACGAGCCTCTGGCCGCCACTGGGTAGGAACTTGGCGTTTTGATGGCGTCTCCGCGTTCCATTCGGGTATTTGGTCGACCCCACGGTCGGTGCTGAGCCACCCTGGCCCTCCCGCTCACCACGCCCCTGCGCGGTCCGGGAGTCAGGGTTTTGGCGGGAGCCTCGGCGGCTCTGAACGCGCAGTGCGAGCGGAGTTGGCGAAGGCAAGGTTTCTCCACGCGCCCAGAACCAGCGCCGTTATGCGCTTCTCCGCTGCGCACCCCGCGAAGCTGGAGGAGGAAGAAAATTTTAAATACATTGGCCAAAATTCATTCTTGAGAACACTTTGAAGTTGGGTAACTCGGACTGCGCCACTCTGCCCCGCTCCGCCTCCCCGCCCCCCCCCCGCTCGGCCAGATGCACCAGAAAGCGGCACTTTGATCTTGCATGGCAAAGCAGTAATTCGTATTTCTTTAAAAAAAATTTTTTTTCCTGTAAAAAAATGATGGGACCGGGGAGAACATAATACAGTTCCAGGGGCGCGCGGCTGAGGAGCGGTTTTCTGCGCCGGGCCGGGGCTGGGCCCAGGATGCGGGCCATCTGTTCGCCCGGGTTTGCCGCATTCCAAGGGTTTTCTTCCTCTCGCTCGGTGGGCGCGTCCGCGTGATTCACCCTGGGCAGGAAACTGGGCTTTATTCGTCTTTGACCTAGAGATGCTAGGAGAGGTGCGGAGAGGTTGGCCGGGGCGGGGGTGGGGAGTTGCCGTCGGAAGAGCTCTGAGGCTTTTTGTGAATTGAACTGGAAGAGAGGGGAGGAGCTCAGAGAGTAAAAGCGCCTCCTGCCTTCCAGCGACGAACTCGGTACCCTCCACCCTCTTGCTCGCCAGGCAAGAAGTGAGGGCAACTGCAGACTCTGTGGGTGCAGGGCCAATACCAACCCGTTCCATCGGTCGTTCCCGTCACGGGGATTGACTGAAATAAACCCGACGTGCAACCGTGTCTGGCACTTGGCCTAATAACCTCAAATTAGATTAAATTCTCGGGAACACTGAACTGCGCACAGAGCCAGTCAAACCCCGAGGGCTTCCCACCGACTCCTCCCACCCGCACACCCGGGCAGACAGGTCCTCCCTTTTCTGCCCAGGCCAACGTGGCCGACTCCCAGCGCTCTAGGGCCCGCCTTGAGCCTCTGAGTCGCTGGGGTCCTGAGCGCGGCGGCCCTTTCTCCCCAGACCTGGATTCTCTTTCTCTTCTCCAAGCGGAATCTCTTCTCTTTCCTCCCTCTGAGACCTGGGGACTGTGTATCCCACACGTGGGAGCTTGAGGAAGCAGTGCCAGTGGCCACTCATCTTCGTGTGCAGCTGGTCCTAGTAGGACCAATGGGGTGTCTCTGGGAGTCTGGTTAATGCTAAGGACCCTAAGTGAAGCGGTTGGCCTGGGAGGGGGCGAGGCTCTGCTCTGCTTGAGGTACTTACTCGGAAAACCCATTCCGGGACCCCTCACTAATCCTCTGTCCTGAATCACCCTAAAGCCTACTTCAGGAAGATAGATCGGAGTGGGGGACCCTGATGTCCTGCCCAGCCCGGGGTTTCGGGAGGTGAAGTAGTCCTGTCCTCTTTCCTCTGATTTTTCTTTTTTTCTTTGTCTTGTTTTCCTCCTCTTTCCTTTTGTTATTTTCCCTTTCTTTCTTTTCTTTTTCTCTTCCTTAAGTTTCATCTCGTCCTTCTATCCTTTCTTTCCCTCAAATGTTTCTCTGACTTTTGTGTTCTGTAGCCTCTCAGTCCTAAAAGTTTCATTCAAGTTTCTCAGGCTGTAAGGAGGCCACCGTCAACCTGTTCCCCCCACCCCCGGCCCGGTAGACCCCGACAGAGCCTGTGGGCAGAGCCTGTGGGCCGCATGGGAATCTGGCAGCAAAACAGAAGCTGGCCATCTGAGAGTGTTCACGGGCCTCCCAGGGCCTGAGGCAAAGGCCCAGGAGAGGGACTGGCTCCCGCTGCACACTCCTTTCCTTTCCTTTGCTCAAACACCCCCGCCCCCACTCACTCACCTCTCTCTCCAGCCCACAGGACACGTGTGAGCTCCTGGTTCAGTTACAGTGTAAAACCTGAGGGAAAAAAATAGATGGTGAGGAGACAAGTGGGAGTCCTGAACAGGTAGAAGAGTGGACTCGGTCAGCTGATTGGATGGAAAAATGCATCTGTGGCCCTGAGGGAAACTTCCTGGCAAGAGGGACGGGGCGGACGTTACCCAGTGAGGGCGCAAGGCAGGCTGGATAGCAGCACGGAGCGCAGCTCAAATCCGGGGAAACATTCACGCCAAGGATCCGGGCACACGACACTAACGTGCCTCGACAGGAGTTATAATTTGGTGTTTGCTCAAAGCAAGTCCGCTAGGGAGACTGGATTTGCCGTCAGTGGGAGAGGAAAAAAGAATAGCCCAAGAAGAGAGGCTGCCAACATTCCGCCAAGAAACCAAAATCGGGAAAAGGGAAAAAGGAGGGTTGTTCTGGTGGAGTTTCACCCTCTTCCTTCTTTCTGGGTCCCACAGGAAGCGGCTGGCTGGGGCCAGTGCCCCGGGGCCATCCCTGGGACACTTCTCCAAAACGCTTCGGTCACACCCCACACCCCAGCCCCAACTCCCCAGGCCTGGGTGTGGGAGGAAAGAGCCAGACCTGGGTGAAGGGAGGAGGCTGCAGTCCCCTGGGCACAGAAACACGATCGGACTTGGGACTCCATTTGAGTCCCACAGAGCCTGAAGTTTTCCTGAGACATTGACTCATCACTGCCCGAAGGGAGAGATGGGGCCCCCGATGAGTCTGTCTCCTGCCCGAGCCTGCTGGTCTGTGGCTCCACAGGGAGCCCTATCTTGGGCACCAGGGCCCTCTATTTTACTTCCCTCTCCCACCAAATTAAACCAAAAAGCTATTCCTCCCAAGCCGAGCTCTTGCTTCCAAACTCCAGAGCTCTTCCTCATGCTGGGCCCCAAGGCCCTAGGAGTTTTCCCTCTCTGAACTCTTTCATGCAACAAATCTGATATCTGGGGCCTCGGCTATTTTGAGGGATAAACTGCTGATACCCAGTCAGTGCTGGGGCCACAAGACCTGTTCCTTATTGCCTTTCAACCAGATCCGAGCTGTAGAGATGGGGACTAAAATATACTATGGACCTCAGAGTTGCACTCTGTGAATGTGTGTATGGGTGGGGGAGGGGGGAGGAGAACTCACTTTGAAAACCTTTGAGGGTCCACCATCTGGAGCAGTAGCTCCCTAGGGGCCTTGGAGTTACAGAAATGGCTCCCCTGCCAGATCAGCACACTCCGTTCTCAGGAAACTTCCAGTCTGAGGGCAGAAGTGGTCTGCAGGGCACTGGCTGCTGCCATCCACCACTGGGTGGACAAATGCACTGGGGAAGGACAAGCGTATGAACCGAGCTGGGGTGGGGTGAGGCTCTGTTACCTCCTAATTGCTCAGTTACCAACCCCCCCCCCAAGTGTCTTATGGGAGATGTGAGCCTGGGGGAGGGGGCGGGCCATGTGCAGGCAAGAAGCCTTCAAGGAATAGGTGGTTTGGGGGTTGAACCAACAAAGGATTTGAGCTTTAGAAGCCTAGGGTGCTAAAGCGACTGGGCCACCTCGCCAGGAGGGAAGGTTGTTGGTAGATGTCCGCTGGAGGCCGGTCCCGAGGAGGAGCCACGCATGCCCACCGGGACTTGGCAGCTCGATCTTAGTTGACTGAGCCCCGCCGGAGACGGTAGCTGCCCAGTCCCATCCCGAGTGGCTGGTGGTGGTGGTGTTTTACCTTTTCAGTTCAGCACCTGCTGCTTTTCATCCCCAGGAAAGACCGGAAGGAGCTCCTGCCCCTTTATCTCCTCGCTCACAGGGATGCTGGGCTCAGGCTGGGAAGACCTTCTGTGTGTATTTTAGATGGCGTGGGCTTTTTTCTACCTGTGTGAGCCAATTCCATCTGTCTTCCCCACCCTTAACTCCCTTTGCCGGGGTCGCTTCACAGCAGAGACAACCTGGATGTGTGGATTGCTCCCAGAGAGGCTGTGGGTATAGGGATTAAGAATTCTGGCTCCGGAGCTATAATACCTGCCCCAAAAGCTGTGAGACCCAAATGAAGTTACATAACCCCTTTGTGCCTCAGTTTTCTCCCCTGTGAAATGGGCCTGGTACCACTAGCTTTTGGTTCACAGAACTTGAAGTGGGTGAAATGGCTTAGTTTATGTAACACACTTAGCACGGGGCCTGGCACAACGTAAAAAAGGCTCAGTAAATATTAGTTCTTCGTAAGTGCTGCAGGATAGAGAGTGGAGAGATACAAATGAGACCTGAGAGTGTAAGAGGAAGGCTGGGGAAAGACATACGTCTTATCCTCTGGATGGCAATGCCTCTGCTGCTTTTATAGTTGGGTCAGAAGCTCTTGTTTCCCGTGGAAGCAATCGAGAACAGCAACAACGGCGGCGGGGGGGGGCGGGGAGCAGGTGTCGGGGGTGCCGCGACCCACCCCGGTGCCACTGCTCTCTGCTCTTGCCCCGAAGAATCCCCAAACCTCTGGGGCCTCTGGCAACACCTCCGCAGACACCCCTGAGGGTTAGGAGACTATGGACCCACCCATTTGTCCTGCCCCGGGAGCGCCTTCATTTGCCTGGATTTGTGGACTGAAATGTGAAATCTTTGGAAAGTATGTAAAGTTAAGGAAATATTTTTCCTGAGTAGGGATAGATAGATTTCCTCGACCCTGGCTTTTTGGGGTACTTGGCTGTGAGTGAGCCAGAGTGCAGTGCCTCCTGCTGCTGTTTGAATGCCTCCAGCGGGGGACTGCCTCCCCGTCCCCAGTGGTCGGCCCTATAACTGGCAGTGTCAGCCTCTGCACAGACACCCATCGTGTGTCTTTGCTCTGAGAGACCACTGGAATGGACAGCTAAATATATAGTAGAGCATATAGCAGAGCATACAGTAAAACAACTACATATATGCATATGCATATATTTGTAATTAGTTTATATGATATGGTATATGTTACATATATAATCATAACATATAATAGTTATATTTTATACGATATGGTATATAGCATATATAATCACAACATATAATAATTGTATTGTATATGATACGGTATATATTATATCATCATAACAATAATACAGATACAATAATACATATGTGTGTATATATCTATATGTATGTATATATGTATATACACATACATACACATGTCTTTTCAAGGCTCATTTGCTGGAACAACGGGGCTCCCCATGTTGGTAATCTCTCTATGCTGCTCATTTCCAAGTCACCAGGAATGTGACGCACATATCTCAAGACCTCTGGATATTTTTCTGCCCCTTTTGATTTGGTTTCACTCAAGAAGGATGGCAGGAGGCGGCCTATGAATTATGGACCCACAGTAACAAAAAGCCTCCCATGACTCAGCTCCCACGCCTCTCCCAAGCTCCTGCTTCCCCAGTCCGAGGGCAGAAGCAAGCGTAGATCTGGCCATTCCAGCTACCCCTACCTCTGCACACCGGAGGATTTAATTCCCCAAGTGCCCCAGGGAGCCGTGGGCCAGAGAGCTGTTTTTCCACTCTTCCTGTAATGGACAATTCGTTCTTCACTCCTGAAGAGGGAGAGATTGATCCATAATGAGGCTGTAAAAATCTACTTGTCAGTTTAGCTGGTGCCGGCTCAGGCCCAGCTGGCTTGCCTAGTTCTACCAAGGACGTTTTGCTCCTGGGTGGCCAAGTTTTATTAGTGACAAGTGAAATCCAAACACACTTCTGGCAAAAAAAAGAAAAAGAAAAAGAAAGAAAAAGGCTTTAGCTGCTGGTTGTTGTGGACGGCCCCATTTCTGTGCCCTTCTCGCTCAGTCCCCAACCCCAAGTCCAGGAACCCCTGGTATCCTCTTTAGGTCCACTGTGTTAGACTGTAGGGCCTGGGGCTTCTCCCTCTCTTCACCCCCATAAGCTTTAGATAATCCTTCCCCTCAGTGGAAAAACCAAAGGGAACTCTTAACCTTGCTTAGCCACACACCTGCAAAAACCAGCAGGAAAAGAGAGATGGAGTCACATGTAGGGGCAAATCTGGGAGTGCTGGGAGACCATGGGTCAGAAAGAATGCAAAAGAATCCTTTGCCTGGGAAGTGTCTGGCTCCTGGGGTTTAGGGTTCTGGTCCGAGGCAGGCTAGCTGGAAGGCGGAAAGGGCTGCCTGCGGTTAAAAACAAAACTAGACAAAACCCTGCAGCTCCTGCTTGGTGCCATTTCTCACTGACCAGCGTTTCAGTTCCTGCTGGGTCCCCAGGGCTTGGAGAATGCCCCGGTCTCTACCAGGCACTGGGTAGCCTTCCGGAGCAAGGGGTGAGGCCTCAAGGCTGGGCACTCTTCATTTTCCCCATCTTTTGTCACCTAAGAGGCCTTGACCGCAGACGAAGCTCCGTGCAGGTGGAGGAGGCTGTTGTGGGGCAGTCGCATGGGTTAAACTTCTGGACGCCAGGGAGAGCCAAGGGAGCTATGGAGTTGGGGGAGAGAAGTGGAATTTCGGTAGATTTCTGCAGACTTTGGGGCTGGCCGAGCTTGTGGCCAGAAGGCTTCCCCATATGGCTGTGCGTGATGCTGTGTTTCTGCGTGCATATTGGATTCTAGAAAGGCACGCGCCTACATGCATGTAGCTGCACTCCGAGTTGTACATGCATGCTGTACGCGTATGCTGCCAGACGTAGGTAGAACCGTGGCTCCGGATAGCAATGCATCCCGTGCAAAATAGATGCACGAACCTTGTACTTCCAAACGTCCTATGCAAGTACATAATAGTTACTGATGTACCCACGTTCATTTGGGGCTGCAAGCCATTGTCCTCAAAATCTGCTGACTGTGGGTCGGTTGCCTAAGGTAGCCAAGCAACCCTGAGCTCAGAAGGGTGCCTGAATGTGGCCGCCGAGCCTAGGCCGAGCTGGGCAAAGGCAAGGGGCAGGAAGGCCCTCTGGAAAGCTCCCCCAGCCCGCCCCCCCCCCCCAGCTCGCCTTTCCTAGCGCCTAGGTGTCCAGAGGTTGGCTCCTCCCTCGCCGTCCGTGGGCTCAGCGCAGGCTGGAGGTTTCGTTTCCTGCGAAGGCTGCCAGGGCAGGAGCTGGCCTGCGCCCAGGGCGGACGCGCACCGAAGGCCAAGGGCCGGCGTCCGCGTCGCGCGCTTCGCCCCGGGCCGAGAGGCGCTGGGCTCGCGGGGACGGGATTTCCTCGCCTCCTGGGCGCGGCCGCCCCGGGCCTGGCCACACAAGGCCCCCTTTGTGGAGGGGCCCGGCTCCCGCGCAGACCGGAGGCCGCGAACAATAGCGCAATGTTGCCGCTCGCCGGGCCAGGCTCTCCCGGTTACACCAAGGCCGCCGAAGGCGAGGAAACCGGGTGGCGCTTTTTTATAGTCACGAGTATAAAATCGGGGCTTTCTCCCCTTTCTCTCGCCCCCTACCCCAACGCCGATAGAAAGCAGATAAATTTATGAAGGGCGAGCTAAGAGAATAATTACAGGGTGAAGGCCGTTAAATTTTATTTCCAGTCCCAAAGGCAAAACCTGCGATTTTATTGCAAACATCTGGAAGGACCAAGAGGTGGGCACGCTGCTGGTTTAAAATAAAAACAAAAGATTTTATTTCGCGAAAACAAAAAAACATCATTAAAGACCCTTTCGCCCCCACGGACATTTATTTTAAAAAGTGTGAGGGGGTTGTTGAACAGTCAACACCGCACACCCGACCCGAAGCTCCTGGCAACCTGAACTGAGCCAGAGACTCGAGATGCGGTCTACCGGCGCGGGCCTGCCAGTGGGCAGGCGTTTCCAGAAATCGAACCCCCCTCCCACACCCTCCCCGAGGGCTCCAGGCCAGTTTTGCCACCCTGTAACTGGGCGCCAATTTGGAAGAAGTGAAAAGTGGGTACGTTTGGCCTCATATTCCCCGAAGAGTAGATCACAGCAACCATAAAACCTCAGGTCTGTTCCGCCTCCCACTGATCATCTTGACCACTTGGCTGAATTGTCAAGTATTTAGGATCTCTCCCTCTGCCGACAGGGAAACTGAGGCACAGGCCGTTCATTGACTTGCCTGAAGTCACACAGTTTAGAGCTGAAGGGGACCCCGGCTAGGCTTCACCTGCCTTGCAGTCCGGAGGGTCACCTCCCACCCCATAGTCGCCTCATAATGTTTTATATCTAGTGCCTAGACAGGCTGGATTCATTGTAACTGCCTCCCCCCACCGCCACAGAGTGTCCTGCCCACGTGTTTAAGGGCACACTATCGCGTCCTGCTGGCAACGGTTTCCCACTTTGTTTTCAATTACTTAAGACTGCAAACTCACGCAGATCACCTTGCATTGAGGGGGACTGTATGAGCAGCGGTGGTACTTAGGGTGGTATTTAGTGTGGAGAAACTGAAGGAAGGCTGCTTCATGGGGTGGGTGGGGGTTGTAGGAGCTGTGTTTCCAGGACTCTTGTCTTTACACTGCAGAACTCTGGTGTTTCTTTGGAAAATCAAAATATCTGGACATGGTCAGTTTTAGGTGGGCAGTCATTATCCCGCCCTTTCCTTCTTGGCTCTCCCCCGGTCAAGGCTAGGACTGGGTGTCCATTTGCCAACTGTCCCTACAGGTGGTCAGTGAGTTCCTCTCCCCCATTGCCCCCCTCGATCCCCTCTGACTCCCCCGGTGCTGGTGCTGATGCTTGATAACTTTTTCTTCCTCTTGGGGACCCTGCAGGGGCTAAGGAGCTAGGGAGGGGGACCTCCAGCTTGCTCCTTTGCCATCAGCCTCAGGCCTGAAATCGACCCCTAGACTCTACGCAAGACCCAAGGTTGTTGGCTGGGAAACCTGGGGATTGCCTCAGGAATTAGTCTCATGCATCGGGCACCCCACTTCTATTCCTAAAGGTGGAAGAAGAGAGAAACTGGCCTCAATGAGATCTTGAAAACACTTTGATATAATGAGTGGAGGAAAATGCATGCTCCTAGATTTTTGCATTGAGCGCCCAAACCTCTTTTTCTTCTTCTCCCCCATCACATAAATTTATACAGTTATGTCACAGACATTAAACCGTCCTGCTTAAGATTGCCCCAGGCCTTCTTTCCCATCAGTACAGGGTCATGAACTGAGGAGTGCATGCCCCTGGGGGTGGGGGGGAACCACAGAACACTTTAGATTGACCCCTACTGTCACAAAAAGGAAATATACCTGCCCCTCCCATTTACCCAGAAGAAAATTCCTGTTTTCCCCGATTGATCCAAAACAACCCGGCTTCATTACCATCTGATTTGTTTTAATGGCCTAACCAACAATTCTAGGTTATGTGTGTATATGATAGAGGTGGGGGCCACCTACGTGTGACCTGAAGGAAGGGTGCAGGGGCTCCTCTAAGAATTCTATGCGGAGCATAGGCTTTGGGGTGAGGTGCAAATGCATGCCATTGAAGGCACCGCTCTTTTCCACCACGCACGTCTCTCCAACATGGGTGTACGTTCACCTACATTGTGCAGGCTTTCTGGGCCTGCATGTAAGTATGACGGTAAACCAGAAGGTCTCTTTTTGAGAAACTTTCACAGCGTCAGGGAGGTGTACGGCCTAGGGTGCACCCACTTCTCAGTCCAAACTAGGTCTGTGAGAGAAGGACAAGGCAAGAGGCTGCCACTGGGATGGGAGTTACCGGCGATGGGGAGGAGGAAAATGCTGGGAAGGAATAGTTTGGCCCCAGTGACCCCACTGGGCCTGGTCCCAACAGACCCCAGCCAGGGGCAGTCACACCAGAATCGGGAGCCTTGAGAGAGAGGTCTGAGCCTCCGGAGAAAGTAACTGCCCGCTTCGGGCCTGCCCTTGTCTCCAAGTCTTTTGCTGAGGCCCGGTGGTGGTGATTGTGTGCCGGCTCTTTCTGCCTTGGCTCCTGGAAGCAATGCTGAGTGGTGACTGAGGTGGGGGACCCTTCGCCTCACAGCCCAGACTCTTTGGAGTTTGCCCTGCCAGGCGGCCGGATATGCAAAGGGGCTTTGTGCCCGGCCTCTAGATCCCAGGAATTTTTGGAGTGCTGCTCGGAGATCCCCAAGCCTGAGAGAGAGAGGCTTCTGGAAGTCACCGGAGGCCAAGCCTAGCTGAATCGCACGCATCCGGTGGCTTTTCCATTATTCTTTCTGCATTTGCTGTGCCACTAGCTTTCTCTAGTCTGGCTGGAGCCCAATTTGAGGGGGCTCCAAAAGTGTTCTTTTTTGTTTTCCTCTGAAGAGGCCCAAGGTACATTCATGACACTCTGCTGTTCCCTCCAGCACGGGAGTGCTTCTGATATCAATGACTAGGTTTAGCCTTGGTTAGGAGGGGGAATGTGGCATTTCAGAGGCCCGACAGGCCCTCCCATGTTGCCCCAAGGTGGACAGGCAGATGGGTGCTTGTTCTTGGGGGGCCGGTGACACACAATTGGGCCCCTCTGCTCTAGGCTTGCTGACTGTGCTCAGGGCCTGGCTGTCCGCAGACTTGTCTGCGGAGACTCCCTCTTCTTCGCTCTGTAGCTCGAACCCAAGAACTGGCTCTTTCCTGCCTCTGCGCACCAGGGTAGAAGCGTCTCCAACAGGGCATTGGGACAGAAAGATCAGGCTGTGGCTAGGCGGTAGCCTGCGAAATCCGAGACCTTTTTTCTACTTGGCAGGACCAACTTCTCGGCCCTCCGAAATGGCTCTGCGTTGGGCCCCGCTTGGGGTCTCCTGCGACCTCGACCAGCAGCGTAACCCAGGAGGGGGTGTGGGAAACGAGAATGGCTCGACTGCCGGATTGTAAGTTCCATAGAAATCCCTGACGAGCGCACTGTCCTGAAAGTTTTTTTTTTTTTTTTTTTTTTAAGGGTGGAGGGAGGCTCAGCTGGCGGGGAGAGCCTGGTTCCCGGGATGAGATGATCAGATGTGGGGGGTATTTTGAAAAACCTCCTCCGCGGGCCAAGTTACTGGCTGCCCTCGCCCAGGGCCTCTCCGTGGGTTCTCCGGGACAAGCGCCCCGAGCAGGCGAAGCTCAGAGCAGCATCCACGCCGAAGCGAAGGCGAGCGTTTGCAGCGTGCGGGCCCAGTCGGGGTAAGTCTTCGGAGCGCGCGGTAAGCCGCGCGCCCCACCGCGGGCCTCTCGCTTCGAGCCAGGCGAGCGTACGTCTTCTCCTCCGCCAGGTAGCCCTGGAAGGAGGAAGCGATCTTTAGATTTCCAGTTACAAGACCCTGGATAGTAACAGGGCGTCTTTGTTTGCTTCTTTCGTTTTGCAGTAGCCAGAGTTGATTAGAAATCATACGACCGGAAAATAACCTGCGTGGCGAAATCCGGGCAGAACCAGGAAAGTTAATAGCATCTGGGGGAGAGGGGTGCAGGCGCGAGATTATCGGCGGCGTTTTCTGGTGTTGTTGGACAGGTTGAAGGTCCCCCCCGAATTCCAGATTGGTAATTTAAGTGACTCGGGGCTTTCAGCATCTAGGGGACCTGTCGGATTTGGAAGGAAAAGGTACGGATTGGGGACTCGCAGGAGTTAGGGACGGCGCAGATTAACCTCGACTTTCAGCTCTCCTCCCTTCCCCCACGAAGAACCGTGGGGGACCGGGGAGCCAGGGGTTAACGTCGGCCCTGGAGCATCCCGGGGACTACCGGCGCGGAGCCTTGGCCCGAGCCTCAGTCTCTCCCCTCCTCTCATTGGCCCGCGCTCTCAGGGTTTCTCCTGTTCCCTCCTCGCCATTGGTCGGGGGCTGGCTTTTTTTCCCCCTCAGTCTTTCTCTTCCTCCCCCTCCCTCTCCCTCGCCCCTCGGACAGGAGCGCACCGCCTCTGCCCCCAGCTCCTCGGGAAGGGAGGAATTTAGAAAAAAAGTTTCCCAGAAGTTTGGATCAGAGGAAGGACGGGAAGACCAAGAGAGGAAGAGGGAGAGGGAGGAGAGAGAGGGAGAGGGAGGAGAGAGAGAGAGAGAGAGAGAGAGAGAGAATAAAAAAAAGATGAAGTCCAGTCTGCACCGCCTGTGAGCGCCTACCCGGCTAGGGTGGGAAGCAGCACTCGGGCGCTCATGCTGCGAGCGGGCGGCGCTCCGGGCGCTCGTTCCTAGCGGCTGGGGCAGCTGGGGGCGCCGGTCCGAGCCCGCGGCGGCGGCGGCGGCGGCGGCGGAGGGCGGGGGCGGACGCAGGGGGAGGGCGCGGAGGACCCGCCGCGCTGCCGCCTCTCCCGGGCCCGGCCCGGCGGGCGCTCGGAGCGTGAGGGCGCGGGCCGCTCCCTCGGTAGCGGGGGCGAGCGGAGGCCGGGGTGCGGGCGGCTAAGATGAGTGAAAGGAGAAGATCTGCAGTCGCCCTGAGCTCGCGAGCACATGCCTTCTCCGTTGAAGCCTTGATCGGCTCAAATAAAAAGCGGAAACTGCGAGACTGGGAGGAGAAGGGGTTGGACCTGTCCATGGAGGCGCTGAGCCCCGCTGGCCCACTCGGCGACGCGGAGGACGCGGCCGCGCACGGCCTGGAGCCTCACCCGGGTGAGTGCGCAGGACCGGGCCGAGGGAGGCGGGCGGCAAGCGGGCGCCGGGCGGGCGGCGCGCCGCGGAGGGAGGCCCTGCTCGCTGACGCCCTGCCTGGCTCCAGCGCGGGTTTCCTTCTCTCGGCGCAAACGCCTCGAGCCTTCCCCAAATTCGTTGCAAACGATTTGGGGGAACCGAGCCTTGCGTTTTTGTCGCCAGCTTCAAGGAAGGAGGCCTCGGCCGCATCCCGTTCTCTTCTGGGAGCGGAGCGCGGGGCTCCGGTGTGCGCGACGCAGCGGCCGCAGGCCCTCGGGGCTAAGGAGGGGCGCAGATCGGAGGCGACCGCACGAGCGGAGAGGGGCTGGGACAGGCTTGGGAGAGCTGCAGGCGACCGGCGCGGAGTTCTCGGGCTCGTCCCCTCGTCTCGGGAAATGCCCAGTTCGTCCCGTTTAGCTTTCGACCTCCGTCCTCGCCCTCCCCCCACCAACTTTCCTGGGACTCAAGTTGTTGTGTTTCCCCTACTCCGGCGACGACGGAGCATAATTATATTTCTAGTTCTTTGGCGTCTATGGAAAGAGAATGTACGTTAGACCTCTCACCCTGCGCCCTGGGGCACTGTTCGGGGGCCCACACCTCTGTGTATTGTGGGGGGAGCGGAGCGGTTAATTTCTGTCTCGGATCTATGCACGTTATACGAACACAACGCGTAAAACAGAGCGGTGTCTGTATTTTAGCAGAAACCTAGGCGGGTGGTTGAGGGGGGAGACAACTTAAAGTTTCATATTAAGTGCCAAGATTTCAACTGTGCAAAACAGTCCCGAGGAACAGCTGTTGTCGGAAGAATCTTGCGCGCGCGCGCACACACACACACGCACACACACCCGCTCTCGCAGCTTGGGTTTAGCGGTTTCAGAAACTTTCCAGCCAGGACTTCTATAGCCATTCTGGAGGTGCTCCTGCTGACCAGCCAGGGCTGGGGAGTAAACCTGGGTCAGAGCGCCGGAAAGCGGGAAGCCAGGGTGGGGGTGACGGCCCGCAAAGGGATGGGGGCGGCCGCGGGCCGAAGAGCTCGGGGGACGGAGCTTGGGGCCCAGGGGCTTGGGGGCTGGAAAGCTGGCCGACCCAAGGAGGGACAGCTGTCGCTTACATTTTCTCTTTCGGCAGTGACAGTTCAATTTCCATGCTCCTGAGGCTAATAATAACGCGATTAGAGGGTGACTTGCAGAGACAGGGTTTTATGAATTCTCCGTGTTCTTGCGGCCCGTTACGGTATTTGAGTTTAGTGCTGGGGAATTATTTTTATTAGTCGATGAAAAGAAAATTAAAAGGAGATTTATTTCGTCCGCTCAAGTCTTTCCCTGTATTTGGATGCGGGTGCTTGTCCACGCGGACCCCTGTGTGGGCAATCCAGAAAGGAACGCGTGGCTAATGTGTGTTTCCCATCTCTGGCCAGACCCTGTTTCCTCACCACATTTATACGTTGTCAGAATCTCACTCGGGCCTTCTCACGATTTAGTGGAAGTTCTTTCAGGTCTGGTGACAATTCATGATTTGGGAGGTTAGTTTATTTTACTTTCCCCACGGTGAGAAAGGCAGAAGTTATTTAACTGCGCGAGGCAGACGCCCTGTCCGTGGGTACTTTTCTCTAAGGAGGGTGGCCAGGTCGACCGGAGCTGGTCTTGGGTCGCACGTTCAAAAGGACCAACATGTGGGGTCACAATCAGAGACTCGGCTGGCAGTTTTCTCTTATTGCCGTTCTTTTCAGCCACAGTGAGGAGAGAAAAGGTTGGAGCAAGGTGAGACCAGTCCAGAGGCAGAAAGGCAAGGGCCTGTTGTCCCGAATCCGGTTCCTTCCCTCCCACAGTATGGGGGCCAGAGGGTGAGGACCTAATATAGAACCTTGGGCCACACAGAGCTCAGTTGACCGTTCTCATTTCCTTTATTATTCTTTTGTAAAAGAAAAAAGATGGGCGTTTGGATTAGAGAAAACGAAATATGTTTGTGGGGCTACAGTCTGGGAGGAGGAAGAAGTTGAAAGCGGAGAGCACTCGCGGGCGGGCCTTATGCGGGCCGGGCTATCGGCCGGCCTCGCTGTGTCCTGCGCGGAGGGCATCTCCAAGTTGGAGCCCCGCGGTGGCCAAAGCTTTCTGACGAACCGGCCGTAGGAAGAGAAAAGATCTTTCAGAAAAACTTCGCCGTAGCGCTGAGCCTCGGCAGCCCTCGGAGTGGAAGAGGCGGAACTGCAGCCTCCGGCGGGATGGTGGTGGAAGGCGAGGCCAGGGCTTTGGGGTCCCCTGTAGGCCTTTCTTTCTTTTTCCTCTAAGAGAACGTCCTAACAGCACATACAGACAGAGCCACCGTGAAGGTGTGTGTATGGCGGTGGCAGTGGGAGGGGGCCACAGGCGACTCCGTTATCCCAGGGCCGAGGCTCAGCCGGCCTTGGCCTCCAATTGTTTAAACTTTCTGCACGGATTAGGACAGAGAGCAGGCTGGACCCGCTGTGTGGCTCGCCTGCGCTAGGCCGGTGATAAGAAGTCAGAACGGGAAAAAACGACAACAAAACCAAAATTGCCACGACGCTTGGGGAAGGATTAAACAAACAGGCAGACAGACACAAGACACCCGCCTAGGGCAACTCTCTCTATCGTTTTCACCATTCCCTCCCTCTGGCTGGGACCTCCGTTTCCAGGCTTCTCCGTCCGTGCCTTTAAATCCGAGGACCCTCAGACAACCCAAGGGTCAAATTTTAATGTGTAACTTTTATTCAAAGACGTGGCCTTTTGCTTTTTCACAGCCCGTTTTTTCTTTCCGCGTCCGGACAGAGCTGGCTTTAGCTGGCGCCGAGCGCCCGCAGCCTGGGGCGCCAACCTGCAGCCGCGGGGGACCAGCCCGGCCTGCGCGCCGAGGGCGCTCACACATCAGAGGACACACAGTATGTATTTCAAAAATTTCCACCGAGCCTGCTGGTCCCGAAAAACCCTGAGGCCCAAAGGGCCTCGGAGAAGGGCCTGTGAGATGCCCTCATTGTTGCCAGAACTCCGCGTCTTCGGAGAAGCCGGCAGTACGCAGCCGCCGCGGGCTCCGGAGCGTCTCCGAGGAGCTGCCTCCCGGGCCTGCTTGCCTCCGCCTCTCACCGAGCAGCAACAGGGAACACTTCTGAGCCAGGATCGCCCGGAACAGCTGCTCCGGCCGCGGCCTTGGAAGTATATTTCAGGCACGCGGCGGCGCCATCTGCGCTCGGACCCCAGCCCCGGCTCCACCCGGCTTCCCCAGCTCGCGTTTGGGCCTTTCCCGCCCAAATCCACAGCCGAGTGCGGCCGAGGTCCGGTCTCCCGCAGAGCGAAATAATTCAAACCTTCTGCGAAAGGATTTCCCCCTTCAGGGCCTGCGGCCCTAAACCTTGCAGCCGGGGCGCTCCGGAGGCCTAAGAAGGTGGCGGCGTACGCGGGTGGGCACAGAAAGCAGGCACACTCCAGAACCCGCGTGCGGATCCACACTCCGCGCACGCGTGCACGCGCATCAGGCTCGCGCGTCCTGTGCGCGCATCTCCGCAATCCCTAGAGAAAGGGGAGAGGGAAAGCCCGTGCGGTGCCCCAGGGTACTTTCTTCTTTTGAATTACGAAGATCCGCTGTTCACGCGAATTAATCTGCCAGTTTATGGCTTGTTTGTCCAGAGTAAAACTCCCAAGATTTTAATCCTGACATCACCCCTCCACCCACCCCCAATAGGGAAACTCAGGGTCAAAACGGAGGAAGTGACTCTTCACTGACGTTTAAGTAATGGGGAAAACGCGATGAGTTTGAAGCCAGTGGGACCGGATGCTTGTGCTGGGCAAGAACCAGCCAGGGCGCACGCCACGCCGGGGCTTGGATCGCAGGGCAAGGGTGTAGGGTGCGCTGGGCCAGACGCCAAAGCGTATGCCTGAGGTAGAGTCCGGGGCGAGGAACACTGGTTCCTCAGTGGTGCGTGCGCCCCTTCGCCGGTGCAGGCCTCGAAGGTGCCAGGCCTGGACCCTGAGGATGAGCCAAGCGCAGTACTTGGTGGACATGCGCAACGCTCTCGCCAGCCAAGTCAAAACTGCCTTCTGCGGTGGGCGCGCCTTTGGTGAGTGACCTTGCGTGAACGGGAGCGAGCGGGTAGGCGAGATCTGAATTCGTCCCAGGCTGGTGAGGGCGGTCGTGCTCGAGGAGGGCTGCTGCCACCCTTTGGTCGTGCGGGTCGGACGCTGGCTAGGTCGCGGGGCTGAGAGAGCGCACCTCACGGGCTCCTGGGAGGCCGACAGGGTTTCGGAGACGTTATGTGTTAAAACACCGGCCCTGGTGCGGTGGCACACGGAAGACCCCCGCCCCCCACCAGGAAGAAGGAAACAGTTCTAACCCCCAACATTCCGTGGATGGAACAAACTGCTGGCGGGCAGTGGGGAGGACGGAGAATGGGGGCAAACCTTAATGCCCAGCGTTTGGAATGTTATGGAAGGGGGGCAGAGCGTGCTGTATTTTGCACCCCCTCAGGTCAACCCTGTCCTTCCGCGCTTCACAGGTCCTTGTGATGAGGGTAACAGACAAGTGTGCGGGGGCGGGGGGGCGGTCTCTCGCGGGTGGGCGGTGCGAGACCCCTGACCAGCCCCGTCGCCCACCTCTGCCCCTTGGAGACTTGGCCGCGGCGCCCAAGCTTGATGCCCGGAGCAGGCTTTCCCGGACGGGATAGATCAGCTCACAGCCTAGGGGCGTAGCGCTTCCGAATTCGGGTCTTCCTTTCACGCCCCACCCGACGCTATTTCTTAAGTGAACATTTTTATTCGAGTTCAGAGCTGGACACTTTGAGCTTTCCTGACTTCATAGGTTAAACTCCCAGAAAGAAAAGTTCGCGGGGTGACATTCATGCAGGGAGAAGGGGGATTTAAATTTCACATAGTGGAATTCTGATTGAAATTATATTGACACACACCCGCTACGGGTTTTTGGTCGCCCCACCATTACTTCAAATGGTTTCATGACCATTAGTTGAAAATCTAATTAATACGTCCAGCACGTGAGGAGCGACTGAAGGGTGGTGTGAAATGCCTAACCCGGGGGCCAAAACTAAAATGATCGGGTATTGTTGGTTTGTGTTCCCCCATTTATTTGTATTATTTCCTTTGTGTGTGCAGACATGAGTTTAATGGGAGCAAGTCCCTCATCGTTAATCATTCATGTTGGACCACAGGAGAGAGAGTCAGATATGTTTTGGTTCAGAAGACCCGAGACGTTTTATTCATCTAAGCCTCTCCAAGGGCATTGCTAGTATTAAAGAGTGAACTATTCCAGGTCTGTCTCCATCGTTCTGTCTATTGCCAAAAAAATGTAATATTAATAAGATGAGAGAATTTTTTTGAGATCCTGATTATGGACTCTGTTAGAAGTTTATTTCCCACACCCAGGAGTAAAATCATTGCTGCTCAAATCTGTAAGTTCCTTCTCGAGGTGACTGTGCAGTTAAAAACAAAAACAAGACTGGACTGAGCAGATTCTGCAGGAATAAAGAGCAGAGAGCAGATTGGCATTTCACTTTCCTTTCTGGAAATGCAGAAACCCATCTAATGATTGTTCTGGGGGGCGGAGCTGGTTATAGCTTTCTTACTCCCTGAAGAGGAAGACAAAGTAGTTCAGCAGGAGAGAATATTTAAGTGGTTTTCTAGTTTTGACCTTATGGGATATTTTTCCACAGGGTAAAAACTAGGGAACTGGTGGAATATGAAATTTCCCCTCCTTCTTTCTCTCATCCATGTGGTTTATTTTTGCCCTGCCTTTTCTGGTTTCTAGTGAGCTTTGAATTTTGTATGTGCGGGACTGAGATACTCAGGGGTCTGCACTGGGAACGGCCATCAGCAAATTTATAAATTGGGGTCTGTTTACACGTCTTTGGGCAAGGATAATCATTACTTAATTTAAGCAAGGCCCTTGCTCTAAGTGTCAGGATGGAAAATGAGACTCGGTAGGGGGACAGGGGGTGAAACGGGAAGAGGTGGGGAATTAAGCAACTGCTGACGACAAATCAACATTTATGCAGTGCCATTAATGGCTTCACTTTGAGGCAGGACATTTTGCTGACTACATACTGATGATGAGCTTTTAAGATACCAGAAATGAAAATAGGCCTTGCAATTGATACTTTATTCTATACTCTTACCAGCCAGTGTTTAGCCATGCCCTTCACGCCTAAGTGTAGAAAATGTATTAAAGAGTATACAAACAACCGTATGTGCTTATACACAAGTTTCTGTGGGAACTCGACAGCTCTGAATGGGACACAGATAACGTCTCAGGAAATACTAGAAAAACACGGAGAAAATAAACTTATCTCCCTTTTTTGTGGAGCCAGTTAACAAATCGGGAACACCTAAAATTTGAGGAGGCCAGAAATTTTGTCATCTCGACGTATCACTTGGCAATTCAAGGGACTCCCAGACCGGGAACTTGTGGGCATGGGCATTTTCACTTACCTCGCAGAGTAAGTGAAGAGTTTGACCAAACTCTAAGAGAAAAGCAGCAGAAGATGAGACTCTACAGATGCCATTTTAAAAGATCAGGAAGAGCGGAAGTTTTTTCTAACTTCGGCATTTAATTTTGTTTAGAATGCCACCTTCATTTCAGGCGGGCAGAATGCTGACTTGGATTGAAGAATCATTTCGGGTTCTTCTATGCAGAAGAATCACCGAGGGAAATCTGGCTAATGGAAATAAGGAGAGAAACCGTGATTTGGGGAAAATAATTTAAGAACGGAGGAGATGTGTGTAAAACTCTTCTTGTATTTTCTTCAAAATAGTTGCCGAGTTTAAATGAGCCAGTTCCAAATCGCCACACACTTCGGAGGATTTACAACCACCCCCAAGTCTGGATTGCACACGTAATACCCTAATATAGCCTTTTAAAAACCGGAATAGTATAGATAACAGCAGAGCTCCCTAGAAAGGGCTCATCGGAGGTCATTACCTAGCCCCTAGTTCTCTACAGGGAGAACCGAAATTCTTACTCCCAGCACCCGCAGCCTCCTCGGCTGTCCCACAGCCCCGAAGGTATCGTCGAAGCCCCAGTAAACCCCCCTAGTCTCCCCACTTCCCCTCCCCCACATCCTGTTCCCCTCCCCCCACTTCCTATACGTCTGCTGAAACGCCCCTATTTTTTCTCTGTCTCGGAAAAGAAAAAATTCAGATGAAGTTTCGCCGAGGACGGACTGGGGACTGCCATCTCCTCCGGTGACACTGTCCCTGGGAAAACAGGGCGGCCCGGGGGACCTTCCCGACTCCGAGAACTGGGCCGCGGCCGCGCCCGCCCTCCCCCGGCCGGTCGCGCGGGCCTCGGCGGCGCTTCGGGGCCCGAGCGGCGGCCGGTCGGGAGCGCGCGGGCCTCGGTGCGCGCGCCCGGCTCGGTCCCCGAGGGCGGCAGGGAGGGCGCAGTCCCCAGGGGGCTCCCTCCGCTCCCCAGCTCCCGCGGCGCCCTGGAGGGGTGCGGGTCGTCTGGGGCAACCGGGAAGGCCTTGGGAGAAGGCCCCCTTCTCCCCGCAAAAAATCAAGGGGGAAAAAAAACCCCAAACGAACCCCAACAAACAAACAAAACAAGCAGAAACCCCAAACGGAAGCCAAGAATCTTCCACCTCGCGCCGCGAGGGGAGTTTGGGCCTTGGCTTTCATCAGGCCGAACGGATTTCCCAGGAATCAAACCGACTTCAAACATTAGCAGTTAGAAACCAAGAATCCTTCGGCCTGAAGAACTTTTAATCCCTAACCATTTCCAAATGGGTAATTCTAGGATCAGTAAATATAGCTAGTCTGTTAGAAAGGAAAGGCGTTCTGTGGGTCCGAGGAGCGCAGGCTCCCCGGGTGCCTCGGAGGGTTCATGAGGGTGGCCCTCGAGACCGTGGGCATCGTTCTACCGAGACAAAAAGACAGCAAACGATTGTCCTTCCCGCTATTCTTGGAGATTAAAAACAGTGAGGTAACGGTTTTCCTAAAATAATAATAATAATAATAATAATAATGACAAAAATCCCCCACCCATCTCTACAAAGTGGACTGAGCAATGCCCACCAGTCCTTGAGCGGCTATGTGCGCAGGAACCACGGCTTCCCTGCTACAGCTCCGTGTGAGCCGGGAGGGAAGTCTTCCCTTCAGGCTGCAAACTGTCAATCACACCAGGCCCCAAGGCCCAGAATTGTAACCTAGTGGTTAGGAGACTTGGGTGGTTCAGGGATTGTGTTCTTGCTGCAGAAAAATATATAGTTGATTTTCACCATAGGAAGGGGCAAACATTTGTGCCAATAAGTGATTGCAAGCATTGCAGTGCTTTCTTTCTCTGGGTTTCACAAAGCCTCCTCCATTTAGAAGCATCACACACACACATACACACACCCACACACACATTTATTTACTTCCTTATTTGCAGGGAAGCTAAGGAGGGGTTATATACCTATGCACTATTTAGAATAAAAAGGGTATGAGAAAATTAATCATATGAGCAAGTTTGCTGAAAAATCCTGATTCGTAAAACTTTTCAGAAACCTTAATCGCTCATGTGGCTGGCTATCTATGAGTCTTCACTAGACTGCAAAGCTTTCAACACGGTCCTCCTAATCTAGATTATATCCATGCATTATGGTAGGAAGCGGGCTCGGCTAGTTTAAATTAGAGCTAGAATCTAGTGCTAGCTTTGTCGTTATTTTTGGAACCAGGAATATTTGTTCTAAAGGCAGATATACCAAGGGTGAAAAAAAGTGTTTTAAAGTTGTTTCATAGCCACCGATGTGGACTCCGTTCCCGGTTTGTGAAATGAGGGAGAGAGACACAAATGACACCCGAAGCCCCTTTAGCTGTAAGATTCTGCGATCCTTTTAACTTTTTTTTTTTTGAAATACTAACATTTTCTTCTGATGTACGTTGGCTGTCACTTGACTCATCCCTTTGTTGGAGCAAGTGGAGTTTTACTGCAGTTGTAGAAAATAATAATAATCGCAACACAAGGACCCCCTCCCCAACCGAAAAAGGATTTTTACTGCTAGAAATAAGAGCTTCCATAAAGCTCTTGAAAAGTGTTTAGATTAATATCACATGTTCAGAAGTTCTGGATCTAGTCCTTTTTGTTTGATGTAACCCATTGTTGCTTGTGTGACTGCCCAGGACCCTCCTGCTGGGAGAATTCTATGGCATTAGTGAATTTAAAGGAAATATAAGTTATTTATGCCTTGGACATTTTTTGTGCCATTCCCAGAAATAGCATGATAAAAACTCCGGATTTGAAAAATGCAGACTGAGAAAAGCAACTTCACTAGTAAATTGAGTTAGTGGGATCTCCACTCCCCCCAAGAAAATCAGGTGCCCCTCATTACTCTCTGAGCCTGGTGGAAAGCCCTAGTAACTATTTTCCATGTCTAGCCTGCTAAGCCGAGGTCTCTATCTGGCAGAGATGGGAGGATGTAAAAGGATGACTTAGTAACGGGCAAACGCTTGTCAACAAGATAGATCAGAAGACAGCTTAGCATTGGAGACCTCTATTCATAGCTGCTGAACTTGAGGGCAGGGTCAGACAAAAAATTGGGCCCAGCACACACCTAGGAGGGTTTCTCATGTTTCGCTCTGTGGGACTGTCTCTCCCCCTAGACTTATGTCGCTGGGCCAGTGACAGCTCCCCACTTTTATTTGGTGTCCCCATTCTCTGCAGTCCCAGCCCCTGTGTAGACTGGAGTCATCAAGGAGCTTATGGATTTACTGGTCCTTCTCTCTCACTGCCACTCTATAATATACTGCTGAAGGGCAGGGACCTTGTCTTCATTGCTTTTGTATCTCTATAGCTTAGCAAAGTGGCTGGCACAGAGCAACACTTATGATATAGTGATAATGAATAGCAATGTTTGTTGAACACTATGTACCATCCAGTATGCTATGTTATTTATTATATATTATAGACAAATAATAAAATATAATATGTGGCTATATATAATATAATAATTCGTATAGTATAGTTATATGTTCTAATATTATATGACGTATGTATTCCAAATCACAGTATATAACAATCATGTGTATTTCAAATCAACACAACTATATATATGGAAAATGTGTGTGTGTGTGTGTGTGTGTGTGTGTGTATTCCATACAGGTTTTGAGCTTACACTGCTTGTTTCTGAGCTCTGATTTCAACACTTCCTAGTTGTATGACTTTGGGCAAGTTCCTTAATCTTTCCCAACCCCAGTTTCTGTACCTATGAAGTTGTAATGATAAACATATTCATCAAGAGGTGGTTGTGAGGATTAAATTAGTGCACGTAGAGGAACAAAGGGCTTAGCGGTGTCTACTATTCCTATCAAGTAAATTGATAGTAATTACTCATCTCAGTGACTGGCGTGGATAATAAATTGCTACAAATTGTAACTGTAGTGGGCACCGTCTCTCGCCCCCAGTCTTTTGCTTTAAATGGGATGTTTGGGACCTGGAGGGGGTCAGCACTTGGTATATCGCCTATGGTTAGAAACCGAAGAGAATCTGAGTACGAATGGTTGGCTAATGAAGTCAAATAGAACTTTGAGGGCAGTTGCTATTCAGGGTTCCGCTGAGGCAGAAAGCCAGCATCCCAGTGAATATTTGAGGGAGGGAGAGAGGGCTTCAAGGGTGAAGACCAGCTGTCTGGCGTGCAGTAGAAGAAGAGGATAGGTGAGGGGGGGGGGAGTAGGGAACCTCAGCTTTACCAGCTCCCCAGGAACTGAGCCCTGGCAGAGGACACAGGGGCCTTTCTGGATATGGGGAAGTGAAATAACACAAGCATGTTTCTCTGGTTAGTTTCTGATCTTTCTACCTGGAGCCTAGAAATCCCCGAATGGTCAGCTTTTACCAAATGGGAAATAAGAAGAGTCATTTTCATAAGGCCTTTGTTTGTAAAGCCTGTGTTCCCTGAGGTTTTTTTGGGGCAAAATGAGCCAGTGGTATCAATTCATTGAGACCGCAGTGAGGGATTTGTAGGTATTGCTTGGTTGAGTTAAAAACCGGAAGAGTAAAGGGACTAAATTTAAGGAAAATCTGTAATAACTAAGCGGACTGTCAGGAAGAGGAGACTGGGAAGTCTTTTTTTAGAAAAACAGCAGAAGCCCCAGCCGCTGTGTTAGAACTTACATCTGGCCGCAGGGTTTTGCAGTTTTCTTCCTTCCAGAAAACAGAAGCCTGGGTTTGATCATTTACTATTTTTTTTTTTTAAAACGAGTTACACCCCAGGCTGTGTTTATATTGATTCCTGGTAGCAGAGGGGGAAAGTGCATTCCCAGGGGAAGAGGAACAGAAGGAAGATGGGTCCCAAGTCCCCCTTCGAGGAGCCCAGTGCCCTCCAGCAGCACTCAGGCCCTGCCCGGCCCTACACAGGAGGAGGGAGTCGCTCTGTCCTGGCTGGAATTCAGGCCTCAGTCTTCCAAACGGATCTGCAGATCTGCGTACCACATTTCATCTCCAAGACAGCTGTTTCTGCACTTCCCCAGTCCTACAAACATCCTCTTATCTCAGAGTGCCCCCAGTGCTCCCCAGTAAGCACTTTTATGGATTGAAGGCACACTTTTTTGTACCGGGCACTGTGCTTGTGGTTTTATTCACACTCTCTCGTTGCATTCACCCAGTGGTCCTCAAAGGGAGGTCCGTGTTTCCCCATTTTATAGATGCAGAAATTGAGACCCAAAGAGATGAAATAATTTGCAGTGTCCTTAGCCACCAGACTGTATTGCCTTCTCCTATATGTGACTCTTCGGTGCTCTGGGGACGATGGAAATTTATGCTCTCTGCTCGTGCTCGTCCCCCAAAGAGAAATTATTAAATCGTAAATGAGACAGAGCTCAGTTACAGTTTCTGGGTCTGTGTCTTCGTTGCCTTCTGCATACAGGCTAGCAGAAGCCTCTGTGTCACAGTGAGACGGGGCGGAGTTTCTGAGCCTCGGTCTTTGGAATAGGGCACATGCAGCTATCCCAGCCTGACTTGCTTTTCTTTGACTTTCCTACACGGAGATCTCAGCATCTGAAATGTGGTGGCTACATATTGAATTTGATCTAAACCCTCCTCAACCTAAATCCCCTCGTGCAGTGAAGTTCGGGGGAAACTTTAACTGCCCTGTTTTACCCATTCCCTCCTCCGTTCACAGTGGGTTGTGGATGGAATCTTATTGGTAATTGATTCAAAATGGAACAGCTTAGAAACGTATCAGTTGCAGTGACAAGCAATTTGTGCATTTCTAAGTACCGTTGATTTTTTTTTCAAACTCAGCAATCACAGCTGAAATCCCTTCGCCATGGATTGAATTTACAAAGGAAGAGATTCTGATTTCCACAGTGGCTTCTTTTTAATGCTCGAGGATTAGGTAACCGCCTTGAGGACCCACGGCAAGTACACCCGCTCTCAGAGCCGCGGCCTTCACGTTAACCTCCGAGTAACTGCTCCAATTCATTTATTTTGTAACAGCTCTATTTAGAGCAGCCTCGTTTGGTATGGGGTCAGTTATTTGTAGAGATCTCTCGCCCCTGTACACGCTTCCACTCCTTCACGCTTGTAGCATGCGCTATGTGGATGCACCCCCAACAGTGAGTTTCAGGAAGCTTAACAATGGGCCACAGGGTTCCTGGCCCACCTGTTCACTGTCTTTCCATCTCATTCCCTCGCACTCCAAGTAACCTTCCTCTCTTGTAAGTCTGAGGTCTCTGACAGGGATTTGGAGAAAAACTGCTCCCCCTCGTTTCAGGACGCAGAGTGTAGCCTCAGTGTGTTTCTTGGCTGTGTAACTGTAAGGTCTATCCTGTTCCTGTTCGTTGTGCCCAGTGATAGAAAAATGGCTCTTCGAAACTAAGAAGAGAAGGATGTGAAGTCTGTCTCTGTTTTAAAACTTTGCTTTTCCCCCTGCTGCCTACCCTGCTCTGTGCAGGCAGACACGGATGGGATTCCGTATGCTCTTGCAGTAACAGGAGCATATGAATCTCTGGGCCCATTTCCGTTCCCAAGGAACCCAGGTGGAGCCAGACTCTTGACGTACAGTGTGGCCGAGGGTGAGGTGAGTGCTGGAGTCTTGGATGGCTTTGCTGGGCCTGCCTCAAGAGGTCTGTCCAATGAGAAAGGTGGCGTCTGCAAAGGTAGGACACCAGCCGGCCAGGTCTTAGCCATCTCCTTTTTCCTCCCGCATTCACAGCACCGGTTGCATGCACGGCCAGGCATTCATCCTGGGAACGTTAGATCCCATCTGGTGCAACTGTGCATCACCCAGATTAGACTGTGACGTCACAGAGATTTAAGGCATCTTTGTGATACTCTGACTGGGCGGTAGGTACCGCAGGAGGCGCTTCCTGCCGACACAGGGCGGTTTCAGGCGGTAGGAATGAGCAAATACTGAAGAAGCCCTGGCGAGTGTGCGTGTGTGTGTGTGTGTGTGTGTGTGTGTGTGTGTGTGGAGGGGAGGGCTGGCAGGAGTGCCGAGGGGTGTTCTGGAGAGCTGGGAGTAACGGTTCCCCCAGCCTGCGTGGGTGAATTGGTTCCGGATGTTAACATTTTTTCCTTGGGGCTTGACTACATTCTTCTTTTTCTTTGCCTGTCTGTTTTCCTGCCCAAACTGTTAGGCCTCCACAGCTGTGTGGCTCATTGCTGGTGAGTGTTGGGAATGACAGATCTGGCTTTATTGCAAGGGCAGTTTGGGGGCATGCAGATAGGTAAACTTTTGGGAGGTTTTCATCCTGCCTCTTTCATAAAATTTTGAGGGGTTTTCTTCTTTGGCCATCATCTTGTCAGCCGAATACCAACCTGTGGTGCATTGGGGAAGGAGTCTGAAATGTTTGGGAAAGCAGATGGTCAGTCCTTCATTTCCTAGAAGCAGAGGAAACTGGAGGGCGTAGGAGACTGAGACAATAGATGGGGTAAAGGAGTCAGCAGAACGTAGCATGGACTGTGGGTCAGGGAACATAGCTCTGGCTTTGGGCAAGGGCCTTAACTCTGTCTCCGTTGAGTACCTGTGAGCAGAGGGTAACGTTACAGGCTGCAGGGCTGGTGTGAGAATTCAGTGGGATGGCAAATGCAAAGCACTTGGCACAGTGCCAGGCTCGTGGAACGTGCTCTCCGTATTAGCCTCTGCCTCCCTCATTCATGATGAGACTCCTCGTAAATTGAGAAAACCCCGAGGCTCTTCAGGGTTCTTATGAGAAACGTTTGGTGAGTGTCAGACACAGAATCGCCCCAAACTACCCTTCTTGGCTCATCTCCACTGCTGCCCCATTCATAGCAGTCCCTTCCCATTGGCTGTTTTTTTTTTAAATGGACACGTAATTGACATATACATTGTATAAGTTTAAAGTGTACAGTGTGTCGGTTTGATATGTATATGTGTTGCAATATGATTACCACCTTTTGTGGTGAGAAATTAAAATCTAGTCTCTTAGCAGCTTTAAAGTATATGATACAGTGCCATCAGCTATAATCACCATGCTTTGCCTTCGATCTCTAGAATGTGTCTGTCTTCTCATCGGTGAGTTTTGTACTCTTTGACTAACATCTCCCTGCTAGCCCCTGGGAACCCCTAGCCCCTGGGAACCAGCTTTCTACTCTGTTTCTGTGAGTTCAGCTTTTTAAGATTCCATGTGGGAATGAGATCATACAGGATTGGTCTTTCCCTGGCTTACTTCACTCAGCGTAATGCCCTCAAAGTCTATTCGTACTGTGGCAAGTGGGAGAATTTCCTTCTTTTTCTGAATGATGTTCCTTTTTGTTTGTCTGTCTGTCTATCTATCGATCTAGCTAGCTAGCTATGTATTGTCTTCTTTCTTTATTTATCCATCAATGGACTCTTAGGTTGTGTTCATATCTTAGCTGTTGTGAAGAATGCCACGATGGACATGGAGTGCTGACATCTTTTTTGAGCTCCTGTTCTCATTTCCTTTGCACACAGGCTTCTTATCACCCGTCATGCACTTTCTCCTGCTCCTCCTTCTGCTTGGAACACTTTCTTCCTTCTCTTCTTCTAAAATTGCTCCTGAAGAAAGTGTATCCTGCTTTCGAGACCCATCGTAAGCACCTAGCACGACAGAAACATCCAAGATGTAAAAGAGTGATTTGGTACAAACGTGAATTGGCACGATGTATGGACTCAAACGTGCGATGACCTCTGTAGAAAACTACACGTGTCCGTGCGGAGCTCACGGATGCTTTGGGCACGATGGTAATGGAAGAAGGTTCTTGAATGCCCCACGCTTCACCTTCACTTGGAGTCTGTTTCAGAGAGCTCCTTCTTCAGGGGTCTCTTCATGGTTTCCTCTCCAAATGGTGCCCGTGCACTCCTGTCATTTGATAGTCACAAAGGGGTCTCAGCTGGGTGATCTTTGGCTGAGCAGCCAAGGTGGGAAGAATACAGGGGACCCCCGTTGGCTGCCATCATCAGCGAGCTCCCCTGGAGACGAGGTCTTCACCAAGTAATCTGATTAGACTACTTCTGAGCAAGACTTCTGACCTACTTCCAGCCTCATAGAATGGAGGTCTTCAGGCTTTATATTACCAACAGGCCAGTAGTTTGACTTTAGTCTTTTTCTTTCCTTGGCAGGATATATGCTTGTTATCTTCTTATTGTCCTATTAGGTTGACATGTACCGTTAGACTCTCCAGCAACTGATAACTGATGACAGATGACTGTAGCCAAGGAGACCCCTCTTGGATGTCTCTTTGTTCTATGATTATCTTTGCTCATATGTACACACACACACACACACACACACACACACACACGCTGCTTTTGATTGCTCTTTCTACATTTTAAAACTGGTCACCGAAGAAGGGGCAAAGTAGAAGCCCATTAAAATGAATGTTCCGTGCCTTTTTTATGACACCTAACACATTTTGCCTTGACTGATAATGTTCCGGAGGACCTGTTTGTCTGATAGGCGGACCAGGATGGAAAGCCCCGGGGAGCACTGTGTCTTCCTCATCTTTGAATCCCCGTTCGCTCTCCGTGAACATTTGTAAAGTGGAACTGGTGGTGGTCAAACTTTAGCGACGGGTTCTGTAAGCGCTGAGGCCACTTTGCCGATGATTTGGCTTCGAGATGGTCCTGGACACCCAGCATGAGGTATCTGCCAGTTGCCCATAGGTGTGATCCTGGACGCGTCAAGTGACGTTTCTATCTGGAGTCTCTCTGTCTCTAATGGATTCTAGTAAGAAGTAGAGTATGTCCAGTTGTACCAGTAACAAGGCATTTTTGTAGCTAATTGCTGAATGCTTTCTGTGTGGAGCCTATTTTGGAAGCTCTCTCCCTATGAAACATTAGCCTTTAGAAGCACAGTCAGTTTGTGGGGTACCTCTGCCCCATCTTACCCTATTCGTTTCAGGCCTTATGTCCATGGCAGCCTGTGTCTTCTGCCCAGCATGGGAGAAAAAGAAATAGAATAAAAGGCAGCCTGAAAATCCCCAGTGCTAAACAGAAGTACAAAAATATCTCCAAATGAAAGACAGATTGCATGAGTTTGCCCGAGAAAGCAGCATAGAGTTAATGCCGAGCTAGAGGAGAATGACAGAAATTCTTCTGGTGGTTCTTTCCCATGAGCAGTTAGGAGTATGTGGGTGAAGCGACAGGAGGTCCTGGCTCAGGGCTCGGCCCCATGCTGCAGGAGAAGGCAAACTGTCAGGAGGAGAAAGGTGCACGTCCTCTGAAATGTAAGGTAAGTTTCGAGAAGGGTGGGGGCCGGAGGAATAGAAGGCAGGTCTGTGAAAATGTATTTCACGTTTCAGAACCAGCACGGTCATAAAGAAGAGTCAGGGACAAAGACATACAAAGTGCCAAGTACTTTTTGGTACCTGTCAAATTACATACAAAATTCTTAGTACTGTCTGAGGTCCGACTCAGAGCATCAAGGGGAAAAGCAGCCTCACTTTGCTGTCTTTTCCTTCATCTCGTATGCCTCCTGACATGCCTTACAGCTGGGAGGAGCCGGAACTTGCGTTAGAGGAAAAGGCTTTCCAAACTTGTCTTCGTGTGGGCTCTCAGCTGCCATGCCCACGGTGGTGGCTGGTCGCTGGGACCAACCCACTGTCATTATGGATTGTTCAGGGCTTGTGGCTTCTGAGCCATTGTTACATTGTGAACACAGCAAAGTGGGGGCAAACTTACGTGGGGGTCAAGAGACCTGGAGCTCCAAGTGGTGAGAGAAGAGGGCTTCTCTGCACTTTATATGCCATCAAGTAGGACCATTCTGAGTCTGTTCTTTCTCTGGTTGGATATCTTTGACCCTGGATCCTGAAGATACTTCTCCAAGATGAGTCTGGTGGCCTCTAAATGTTAATTGCCAACAGATTCTAGCAACATTTCAACGTCTTGGTGTCTTTTGGGAGTCCCCCATTCCAACATAGGTGCTTATGTTAGGTCCTCTTTAGAAAGAGAATGTGGTTCAGGAACTCAAACTTGGAAATGGGACACATGGCAAGTAGGCAAGATCCAGTCATGAAGGGCCCTGTGCGCACACCTCTGAAGGGCAGCCGAGCTCTTCAGGTGCCGTAGTGCAGCCTGTGGAGTATATATTGTCCACAAGAGGTTTACAAGTTCATTGTTCATTCATTGGCATCCTGATTCTTAACTACAGGACAGGCTTC
Source organism: Paguma larvata (assembly GCA_030068075.1). Taxonomy (NCBI): domain Eukaryota; kingdom Metazoa; phylum Chordata; class Mammalia; order Carnivora; family Viverridae; genus Paguma; species Paguma larvata. Next base: position 97,753,932 of record CM057833.1, on the reverse strand, counting down.
CTGTAAGGTCTCTTGTGGTCTCGAAGGTCAGGAGGAATAACCACAGATAGTAACCCCAGGAGATCACTGCCTTGTGGCCCTCGTACTAATCACACAGGTTGAGCTTCTTCCTTTTCTGTTTCACAAACATGCGGTGCGAAGGATCCTGAGCTGTAGGTGGGAGGGGCCTTTCCTTTGAGCTTCGCTAGGTACAGGGAGCAAGCGTATTTGTCCAGGATGCTCAGGAACTTGGCACAGATACTCTGGGGGAAGAGGTGCTGTGACCACTGTCCCAGGTACCTTTCGTGGCCTGCAAAGCTGCTCTTTAACCCAGCTCTTGTTAATAGTCCCTGGTAGGTGATGCAGCGATTATGACATCTGGGCTAGTCTGTCTTAGGAAAACTCCCAGATTGACTTTCTAATCTCACCCATGTGTATACTTAAAAAAAATACGACAACTTGAAGTACTCAAAATTGAGTACTTCACCCAGCAGGTGCTGTACTGGTCCAGGGGCTGAGTTCATTGGAAACTGGAATTGAACAGCTTCTCTTTAGATGGGAGGGTGGTACCAACATCTGTTTTTCAGAAGCCCAACCAGAGCCACCAGCCCTACAAACTGTCTATGGTAGAGCTTCTGAGTCTTTCCTTCCTCATGCAGCAGCTTCGACAAAGCACCCTGTTTACCTAGGGTGCAAAATATTATCAGCACCAACTCTTCTCATATCTGAGTAAACCCTGTAAATAAATTTACACTTAACTTTAACCAGTGGGACCTAGAGTTAGGTGCTGCTATACCTCACTCTTCGAAGTATATGAATTTTTGCCGAAGGGGCACATAGAATTTTTGGATGATAAACCTACTTTTCAATGTACAAAGGTGTTGGGTGTTTTTAGGTATCCTAGAGTGAAATACTATGCAGGACAAAAAAAAGTTCATTGATAGAATGAAGACAAATTCCTGTCATTTCAGTAGTGCCGGATCTTCATATATCAAATATGCTAAAAAGTAAGTCATATCTTTCTGTCACAGATTCTGTGTTTTTGTCGGGGCTTGAAAATGGACCCATTTGGTATATTTGATGACTTGGATTTCACCTCCTGCATTCATTACCAGGCTCACAGATTCCGTGTGTTACTGCCTGAAAATGAAAGGCTCCTGTTTCAGGAAGTTTCTTTAAAAGAATTCGAAATACTTTTCAAGGGTCAAGTGCAAAAACATGGCTCCAGTTATGGTTAGGGAGAGGGGTAGCATACTGACTGGAAAGTCCTCTTACAAGGGAAAAGTTGTCAGGTGCCTCCTAGTAGTAGGCTCCTGGCAGTTCAGGTGGGTCGCGTGCCCTCTCTGCATCCCTGTGTCTCCATGTGGGTGGGGAGAATGCAGCATGCCACCCAGCCGTGTTCCAGAGGAGTGGAAAAGAGCCTTGTATGCAGAAACAGGCTCGGTTATTATGGCTGTTCTCTTTCAGACAACTAAACATTTTATTATGAACGTTTCCCATCATAGAAGTACCAGGAGCCCCCTTGAGCCCTTCCTTCACCTTAAAGGCATCACTTTTTTTTTGCTGCATTTGTCTTCCATCTATTTTCTTTTTTGCTAGAGCATTTTGAAGCAAACCTCTGGCTATATAGCCTTTTACAACTGAGTACTTTAGGCCTCGAGTCGACCTCCAAAGAGGGTCATCTGCTGACCTAGATACGATGACGTCATCACACGTAACATGGTCAGTACGGATTCTTCCGTATCATCTTAGTCAGGCCATGCTCACATTTCCTTGATTTGTTCAAAAACTGTTAAGCCTTCAGGGCCAACATTTCTTCTCTGATTTGCCCACCTGTTTTTTTTGTTTTTAAGGATGTCACACACCAAACACCAGACTGAAAGGTGTGTAGCAGGCTCACTGCCCTGAAGGTTACATTTTCAGGACAGATTCTGGGGCCCCAATATGGCCGACTTCTCTCGGGAGATGTAAACCGGGAGGAGGTGGTGAAGCCTGTGTTCTGGAAAAGTCCTCAGCTGATTCTCATGGGCAACCAGGTCTGGAAAGCACTGTTCTCTACTATTGCGTTTTCCTTAGGAATGTCCAGGAGACAAAGGACTGGTCAGGGCACTTTTGGCATAGGACAAGAATGCCTTGGAACCTGTAGTTGTTCTACCAGCACCCAAATAAATGTCACAGCTGAGAACATTTGTTATTGTTACAACATCAGAAAGTGGCTTTTTGTTTTAATAGGAATGACTAGTGGACATTGGAATAATGTGGGCCAGTAAGTAATATCTGATTAGAGACTCCCCAGGCAAATGAAACTCGGGATGCCTTTCTGGTTGTGGCAAATACAACTTGTTGTTTTATAGAGGTCATGGAAAACGAAACGCCTTCAGGGTTTTCGTATTGGCAACAGAAGAGCATTCTGGAAGCGAATTAAATTAGAATTAAATTTAATTTTATGCAGGTTAATTCAAGGAGCTGGGCCCAACATTTACAACTCTTAGAGTGATATTTAGACCTGAATGAAATAGGAAGTTGAATAAAATACAAGTTTAAAAGTGAAACACTTGGTTAACCTTTCCTTTTGTCTACACAGCTCTAGGCAGCTGCTTGGGGGACTTTATCTTCTATGTATTAATCTCCTCCTCCTAACTACGCATGGGATCCATCGAGTTGGTGGAAGGATTACAGCTACATTTTTCAGGCACATGGAGAACAGCAAACCTGAGCCTGGTGGTGAACGTATTATTTGAAGTTACCTTGATTAAAATATTGACTAAGAATGCTGCTATTTGCAGGCAATTTTTTTCCTTTTTATCCAGGGTTCCTGTGACTGTGAAATCCATGGAAGGGTCATTTTTAGTCATTTAGTTTCCAGATTGTTCAGAGAGAGCCTTGACTAAACCAAAACAATACGAAAGAAATACGTTGATTAATAGTGTTACAAAAATCATTGCAAATCCCTTACCAAATACATGTGCACTTTGGTGATCAACCGTTATTAGTCTGTGTCCTGTGGTATTTGGTGAGTCTGTGAGGATCACAGGGTCAATCCTTTTGTTTCTCTCATGTGGCACTTTGCTTGTAGCTCTAATAAAATATAATAGTAGTGATCATATTGGAGTTCAGTTATTTGCTCATGTGTTTCCTTGACTAGACCTGACATTTTCTAGAAGTTAGGAGTCTGGCTTCTCTCTCCGTATGTCTGGTCCTCACACCACCCTTGCCTTGCAATAAGCGCTTAATTAACGTGTATGGCAGTTAGTAAATGAATCATAACCTTGGGGTTTTGTGTGTGTAACTGACTGGACTGAATAAACTGCACGATGTAGTCCAATTGCTGTCTTTTCACCGAAAAGATCACTTGTGGAGTTCTGCTAATATTTTACGTTGGTATAGATGTTTGTTTGCTCAAAGCATTGTCTGACCTCGGATGGAAAATCATGAGAATCTCATTTGATTCTTTCAAAAACCACACAACGCGGAGCCAGTGGTCCCCTTATTTTAGACATGGGCAAACAAGGGAAGACAAGTTGCCTCAAATCATAGCCCAGTGTGAGCAGAGCTCTGAGATTTCTGTGGATTTCCCACGAAGGTGGCCTCCCACCCCCAGCCTCAGTACACCATACTTCCTGTACGCTGGCGGTCGGGTGGGGGCGTTAGAGGATGTGTTGGGGGCAGGGGGAACACTGTTTTACAGTGTGAGGGGCTCTGCAATGGGCTTTGCCTCTAGTTCTACAGGAATCTGGCTGAGGGCAGGGCCTCAGGCAGGTGGTAGTGATGCGGAGGGTTTCCTTCACTCTTTTTTGAGGAGCCAGTGTTTTGGGCCCCAAATACTTTTTTTTTCTCTCTGTTTGAGAGAGAGAGACAGACAGACCATGTGTGAGTGAGGGAGGGCCAGACAGAGAGGGAGACACAGAATCCGAAGCAGGCTCCAGGCTCTGAGCTGTCGACACAGAGCCAGACCTGGGACTCGAACCCACAAGCCGTGAGATCATGACCTGAGGCCGAGTCGGATGCTTACCTGACTGAGCCACCCAGGCGCCCCCCAAATACTTACCTGGGGGCCCAGGGGCATCTGCTCTGCACTATTTGATAAATCCCTACTGAATGACAGTCATCGTCGGGTACCTCCTTCGGGGAATGGGCCTCTGGTTACCTCTATACCTGTCGAATTGCTCTCTGCTCAGCAAGTGTGTTTGTAGTTTTCCCTGAGCAACTGAATCAAAGCCTCAAAAATCACAAAGTAAGTTCTAGTTTCCTTTTCCCCTTAAAGTACCAGTATCTGTGTCTGCTCATGCTGCCTGTTCGATTCCATTCTCTAATATGCTGTGATGGTTGTTACTTACTCTTCTCTTTTACTTACAAGTTAAAAAGAAAAAAAAAAAACCCTCAGGGGCACCTGGATGGCTCAGTCGGTTAAGCATCCAATTCTAGATTTTGGCTCAGGTTATGATCTCACAGCTTGTGAGATCAGGCCTCGTGTCGGGCTCTGTGCTGACAACTCAGAGCCTGCTTGGGATTCTCTCTTTCCTCTCTCTCTGCCCCTCCCCTTCTCTCCCCCCTCCAAATAAATAAAAAAACCCTCAGATAATTTGTACACATATTAAACAGTCCCAACAGCACAGAAAGTAATTACTGAAAAGCATGAAGTGAAAAGTAACCTCCCATTCCTGATCTCCTAGTTTGTCATCCCAGGACCGGCCACCATTCCCAGTTTCTTTAGCCTCATTTCAGATATATGTAGGATGTATATGAGTCGTTACATGAATGATACGTGTGAATTATTATATGTAAGTATGTAATATGCAAATTTGCAAACCTTTAAAATTAAAACACTAGTTGTGGCATAGTGCACACAACTTTGGACTTTATGACTTTAGTTTTGAACTGTTATACTGGAGAGCATTAAATAGACATACTCAGGGGTTCCCTTGCCTGCTGTGTTTTTTTTTTTTAATTTTTTTAATGTTTATTTAATTTTTGAGAGACAGAGCATTAGTGGGGGAGGAGCAGAGAGAGAGGGAGACAGAATCCGAAGCAGGCTCCAGGCTCTGAGCTGTGAGCACAGAGCCCGACATGGGGCTCAAACCCACGAACTGTGAGATCATGACCTGAGCTGAAGTCAGACACCCAACCGACTGAGCCACCCAGGCGCTCCCCTTGCCTGCTGTTTTAAAGGATACTTAGTATTCCATTTTGTGGGTCTATTATAATTTTTATCGAACCTATGTTAATGGATCTTTAGGTTGTTCTTAGACATTTGCTTCTATAATACAGCTCCCTTGTTACTTTGGGTCACCCTTGCGATAGCATTTATAGAATGAATTCTAGAAGTGGAGTTGCATAGTTGAAGTTATGGCATTTAAAATTTTGATAGGTGTTCCAAAATTGCCCTCCCCAAAAGGCGCAATTTACACTTCCACCCACAGAGTATGACAGCCTGTTGCCCACCCACCTGCCAACAGTATATTAGAAAATGTTTCCATCTTTGCTAACTAATATCCTTGTCTTTGAAAAATGTTTGCAAATTGATCTTGTCATAAATTCTTTTCAGCTCTCCCCTCCACACTTTGCAATTTTTTTCCAGGTACAGAGCTTAAATTTATAGGTCTGTAGGGCAATTCCTTCTTCCCTTTAAACAGGCATAGGGTTTTGTTTAATCTCTTGGGCTTCCCTGCTCCTCCATTTACTACTAATCATTACTTTAACTTATTCTCTTAGGATCCTGGTGTGCAAGTCGTCAGTGCCGGAGGCTTTCAAGGTGTTGAGTAAATAAGAAATGGCAGCAAACATTTCTTGTTAGTGAGGCAGAGACTAAAAGGCATGTCACTCAGGGTTTCTGGGTGCAACTTTGGTTCAATTATCTTCAGATGTTTAAAATCAAGGCTGTTTCCAGACCATTTCAAAGAACAGCAGGACGACCTGCTGGGAACTGTGTGAAATGAACACCCTGTTACAACTAATTAGTGTTACTGTTTTCCTTGCAGTTGGGAGTGAGAGGAAATATATGAAGGGTGTTTATCCCTTCCTGTAGTAGGAAAGAGTCGGGACCGCTGGAAAAGCCTGGAGGGGCATCCAGGGTAAGAGTCCTACACCGCTATCCCCCTCTCCCCAAAGAACGGCTGCGAGCCGTCATGATCCTCGGTGCGTATTCAATCCTGGTGCTAGGCTTTCGGGTTAGTGCTTCAGGTTGTTTTCACCAGAGCCCGAAGACAAATAGTCCACTCAACCAAATTCACCAAGTATCAGTTGAACACTTACAGTATGTAGATGAGTAAGAAATGGTCCCAGCTCTAAGGACTTTAAAATGTGGGCACAGAGAATAAATGATGCGGTATTTGGGGCCCTGGCAAGATTTTTGAGAATAGTGATGAGCTTAGACAGGGTTTCAATTCTGACTTTGTTCTTTTACTGGCTCTGAAAACTTGGGCGGGTCGCTTAACTTTCCTTATGTCAATGTCCTTACCTATGAAGGTTTAAGAGTTATATAAGGTTGTCCATAGTGATCAGTTAATGTTAGCAGGTCGTCAGGCCTGTGCCTTAGGAAGATTCAAGTGACAGTAGCAAAGAAGATGATAAAACCTGGAATGGGGAGGTCAGAGTTCAGTCAGGTCAGGTCAGTCTGCGGGGCAGTGACCAGCAAACCCCCGAGAGTCATGCTCCTTTGTCCTAGCAAAGATGGCTGCCTTATCCAACCAGTGCGGTGCTGTGCCGAGACTGCTCCGCTGCACAGCAGCGCCCCCTCTGTGTCGGCAGAGGGAACGAATCACCCTCCGTCCCAGCGGCAGTTCAGCTGCTCATTCAACAAGCACGGCCCTAGGCAGACAGGCTCGAGGTGCTGGGAGCCAGAAAGGCAGATAAACACAGTCTCTGTGTCCAAGAAGACAGATGGTTCAACAGATGAATGTGATGCAGGTGACGAGTACTCCAGGGAGCATGTGCAGAGTCTGTGGGTGGACAGAGCAGGACACCTGACCCCTCCTGGGCTGGGAGGGAGCCGGCAGCTCATTTATGTCGTCTCTTGATTCCCACCAGGTTTCCCAGAAGCAGGGCCTGGATGAACGAAGACCTTGGGTGAATTCCCTGTCCTTGTGGGGCCACCCCTCTCCTGCTGCCCCCACAGCTCAGACCGCTGCCAGACTGCTTCTTCTCCTCCCAGTCTCTGCTGGCACGACTGCCGCAGGTCACTGGCTAAGGCTGCCCAGTGCCCATGACAGCAGCGGTAACAAATTGTTCTTCCCTTACGCTGAGAGGATAGGTTGGACCAAGCCCAGGGTGATTAAATTGCACTTCGAGCCGCTGCCGTGTTGACCAGACCTCCATTCCAGCGCCCCCCGCCTCCCTTCAAAGCAACAAGTAGCAAACATTTGATTGAGTCACAGTGGCCACTCGCCCCTGTTTCCTCACACCCGCTCAGCTTTGGAACACAGGGCCAGGTCCTGAGGGACCAACTCACACACCAGCCTGCCTGGGAGGCTGTGTCATGGTCTGTAAGTTACACCCCGTGCCTCCCGCCCTGGCCTGCATTCCCGTGGTCTTTCCGTTCATGCTCCAGTTTGGGCTCCTGGTCACCATGCGTTGTTGGGCAAACTTCAGTGCTTTTTGGGACTGGCTCCCTCTTTTGGGAAGCTGGCAGCTGTGGACATGGGAGCCTGGAGAAGCCCGGTCATTGGGTCTGCTCACCCCAAGGTGAGATGGGTCATCTCACCTCAAAGGTTAGATGGGGGAGCTGGCCGGCGGTGAGTGCAGATGTTCGTTCTCTGCCTCCGATTTGCATCGTTGTTTCCATCCAGGTGCAAAAATGCACTGGGCTCCCTAAACCGGAGCTTCCTGGTGTGAATCAGATGAAACCTGAACCCTGGGGAAGGTGGCAAGTTCTCCAGTGCGAGCCTAGGGAGTGTACTTGGGTGGAAAGTCACGTCGGGCCCATAAACACAGCAAGATGGAGAGGCCGCCAAGAGCAGAGACAGAAATAGCTGAGGGGTCCCCCATCCCGCCTCACTCAAACCCACCAGCTCCCGCCAGACATTCCTCTCCCTCCCTCTGCCTTCCCTCTTTCTCTTCTTTGTTTTTCTTTCTCTCTCCAAGTTTTGTTTTGCTCCAGGGACTCCTCAGCTGGCCTGTGGGGCTGCAGTTGGCTTGACGATCTCGGAGTTGCTGGGTCTTTTTTTTGGAGTGCAGGAGAGATTCAGGGAAGCCAGTCTTCTCCAAGGGGTTCTCCTCTCTGGGAAGCCGCAGGAAACAGTCCTCTCTGTCCCACCCCAAGGCAATATCTTCCAGGTGTTTTTCCTACGAGAAAGAGAGATTGGCTCCCAACTCACGTTTTAATCAGAGTGTTTTTGGATATGTTGAATTTGTTGCAGATATTGGTGCTTCTTCTGGTTTGGAAGTCACATTTCCTCTCTTCCTCATTTGGTCTGCAGGTCGCTCTCATAGCACGCTGATCTGAGCTCATTCTCTATTTGGAGATGATAAATTAGGAGCCTGGAGGGGGGACCGAAGCCATTCCACGGAGCAGAGCTCTGTATTTTGCCAGTGCTCCGAGTTGGTAGGGAGATTTTGGGAGATGGGTAAAACTCAATAGCAACGAAACAGGTGCTGCCGCGGCAGTAACTCCAGGGAGGGCTCAGCCCGGTTTGGCAGCGACGGTGTGTTTTCTCCCAGCTACAGAGACTGGAGCCCCTGCAGTGCTGACAGAGGTCGGGTACTGGAAATATCAAGGACCACCATCTCTCAGGCACTGGCCCAAGACACCTCGTGCATTTCATGTTAGGATGCAGAGGCACACCTGGCCGACTGCAGCTTTCTGCCTTCCAGCGGGGAGAGCCGACGATCTCTCTCTCTCTCTCAGATGTCTATAAATACATGCTCTCATTCCCCTGAAAGCTTTCTGGCAGGAAGGCAGAGTGTATCCTTCCCGGCCCAGCTCTCTAAGGCAGGAGGACTCAGGTAATGTGGGAAGCGCCTAGCCCAGCTCCTGGTGTAGAGCAGGGACTCAGCCATCAGCCTGCCTTCCTCCATTCTGCCTCCCCTTTCTTCTTTATTTCTGCCGTCTCCCTCGAGAGAAGCTACCAGAACATGTGTTTAATTTCCCCTTATGTGTATACGTATAATAGAAGAGGTCGTGCTCTTCGATGGGGGGAAAGACCCCTCTTCTCTGACTGAGACTCCTCCTTGAGGAGTCTGAGTCCCACCCGGCCACGGATCACGGTCTTCTCCCCACCCTTCATCAGTCTGCATCTCACTTAATATTCCAGCAGCTATCTTTGCCCCTCTGGGTGAGACATCTGTTTAGTATTTTCCTTCTTTGGAACCAGGCCATCGGAAAGCAGACGAGGCAGGGCCGGCCAGGTAGAATTGGCAGGGAGTTGGGGAGCACCTCAACATTGCCTAACTAGGCAAGACATTGGTAATACTCAGGCCGGGAACCATGGGGATTTGGCTCCCTGACGGCAGGAGGGTGGGCTGCTGGCAGTACGTGAGGATACTTTAGTGGGAGCAGAGTTCAGCCCTAGACAGTGTTTCCCAGGGCAGGGCCAGCATGAGGGTGAGGCCGCCCTTCCTTCACTGTCAAGGTAAGTAATGTTTTATTGCAGTATTAAACATAATAGTTCACTAGCTTGAATGTAAATAAAAAATAATCTAATTTAATGTGACAAAACTCCACGATAAACCAAGTATCAAAATATTGGGGTGATAGTAATACAGATCTTGTCTGTCTTAGTTATCTCGGGCTACGACCCACAAAATGCAGACTGGTGGCCTAAACCACACTTACTTCCCTCTGTTCTGGAGGCTGGAGGTCCAAGTTCAAGGTCCAGCAAAGTCTTTCCAGTGAGAGTTCTCTTCCTGGCTTGCAGATGGCTGCCTTCTCCCTGTGTTTACATTTGCTTATGGAGAGAGAGGGAGAGACAAAGAGACAGAGAGACAGAGACAAAGACAGGAGAGAGACAGAGAGAGGGAGAGAGACAAAGAGAGGGAAAGAGACAGAGACATAAGGAAAGGGAGACAGAGAGACAGAGACCGAGGGAAAGAGAGATAGAAAGAGAACATTGAGCATAAGTGCACGGTCTGGTATCTCTTCCTAAAATGGCACTAATCCCATTATGAGGGCCCCATCCTCATGACCTCCTCTATCCTCTAGCCCTAGTTAGTTCTCCTCATCCCCACTTCCAAATACCATCACATTGGGAGTTAAAGCTTTGACACACTGATTTTAGGGTGACACAAACATTCAGTCCATAACACTGGCTTTAATATTTTGATACTTTGTTCTTCACTGATTTTTGTATTAATTTTTATTTTTAAAAATATTGCATTAAAACATTGTTTATTTTGACTATCGAAGTTTTCATTACCACCTTCAATTGTGCCTTATTCCCCTCATTCTTGTCGTGTCTCTGCTGTCGAGAAACCCCAACTCCTGGATCTGGGGAAGAGGCGTTGGGCCAAGACATCATGCTGAGCTAAAGAATCAAGGTCGATCACTCATTGGATTGGTCCATTGCCGAACAAGTCTTCATTTCCTTTTTCTTCCTTAATCATTGTCAAGTGTATGGTTGCATTTTCAACACTTACTTATTTCTGTTGTACCGTAGGACTTTGCATTTCATCCAACACTGCAATAATTAGTTACATATAACGTTCCATAACCAAATCTAATTTTTAAAATTTCTCATATGAATGAAGGTAGTCAGGAACCAGAGAACCTATTCTGAATCTTCAGTTTTGTTAGGTGAACTTTTGCTGTAACTTCTGTAATTTTGGTGTGTCTGCAGATTTAATCTAATTTCAAAGACTGTGAAAGTCTTTTCAGCTCTCTGATAAGGTGGTGACCTTTTTCAAAACCTCTTTGGTAGTTTCCCCGAGCTAAACAATTTTTAACTTTTGATTTTGATATGATACTAAATTTGCAGAAAAGTTATAGGAATTGTACAAAGAATTTCTGTCTGTATACCCGTTACTCAGTTTCACTGTTTATATTTTGCTTCATTTGCTTTCTCTTTCTCACTGTGTGTATACATGCACACGGCAACATATATGTATGAGCACACACATTTATATGTGAACGCATATATACATGTACATACGAATATATACATCAGCATACACGTACACATACATACATGTATATATCTACATATAAATATATAATTGTTTTCTGAATCATTTGTTAGTAAATTAGAGACCCCATTTATTGATATAATCTGTTATCCACAGTCTGTATTCAGTTTTCACCATTTGTCCTAATGTTCATTATAGATAATCTTTTTTCCTGGATACAATATCTAATCCAAGATCATGCATCACATTTGGTTCTCAAATTCCGTTAATCTCCTTTCATTGGGAACAGTTCCTCAGCCTTTTCTTGTCTATCTTTTTTTTTTTAATAATGCAACTTTATTTTTTTTAATTTATAAAAAATGTTTATTTTTTTTTATTTTTGAGAGAGAGAGTATGAGCAGGGGAGAGGCAGAGAGAGAGGGAGAGATAATCTCAAGCAAGCTCCGCACTGTCAGCACAGAGTCTGATGCACGAACCATGAGATCATGACCTGAGCCAAAATCAAGAGTCGAACACTTAACCAACTGAGCTACCCAGGTGCCCCATCTTTCTTCACCTTTTTAGTTTTTGAAGTGCTCAGTCATTTTGTAGACTGTTGCTAAATTTGGATTTGTCTGATGTTTTTCTCGTGTTTAGATTGACGTTATGCATCTTTGGCAGGAATACCACAGAAGTGATCTGTTTTCTGTTTACCATATCAAAAGTCTATTGGTTTATCTCCATTTTGGTGATATTAACGTATTTTTTGCTGTTTTGTTTTTGTTTTTGTTTTTTTTGGGATGACCTCGCCCAGCTGCTTTTTTCTTCCAGTTGTATCGAGATTTTATTGACATATAACATTGTGTAACTTTAGGGTATACAATGGGACAATTTGATATACTATGTTGTGAAATAATTACCACAAGAGAGTAGTTGTGTCCATCTCAGTGATGTTCGCTTTGGGCACTTCGTTAAGGTAGTGCCAGACAGTTTTCTCCACCTTGAAGTTAGTTTGTTCTACTTTGAAATTAATAAATAATTTATAGAGACTTACTTTGAGACTGTGTATCTTTGTTCCTAATCAAACTTCACGCACTTGCTTTAGCATCCATCGATGATCGTTTTCCCTTTTCATTTAGTTCAAAGTATTTGAAAAACTTATCTCAAGGTTTCTTCTTTGATTTCTGTGTCATTTGGAAGTGTGTTGTTTAATTCCCAAGGATTTGGTGATTTTCCAGCTCTCTTTCTGCTATTGATTTTTAGTTTCGTTCCATTGTAGTCTGTGAGCAGACCCTGAGAGGGAGGGAGGGCGTGTTGTATAGTGTTCTGTGATTGGGGCACAAGGTGAGCCTGTGCTGCTGGACCGAGAACTTCACCACTACTTCTTGGGTTCCTCCTGCCGCCCCTGTGGGTGGGACAGGATGGCTAGAGGGAGAGTTGGATGTTTGCCTTCCCCAGGTAAGGTTAGGTTCTGATAAATAGTTTCTTCCGAGGTTGAGGAGAGAATGCTGTCACATATTTCAGAATGGTTCCTTGTTTTCTCCTGGGGCTGGAAACATGAGGGACTTTTCTCTGATTTGCTATGAAGAGCTCCTGGAGGTGAAACTCACAAAAGTACGGAAGTGTCCTATGCCTGGGTCCCCCTGGAGTTTCGAACTCTCATACTTGTCCAGATTGAACCTCTAGCAATTTGTCAATTATAGTCAGGTTCTCTGACCTTGGCACTGTTCCCACAGGGGTTTGTGCTCATGGGTTTCTGCTCCAGGAAGTTGATTCTCAGTGTCTGCCTGTCTGTCTCTTCAGTTCAAGGTGGGGGTGGGGTGGGGAGCGGTTTGCCCTGTGACCTCATCTCTCTGACACATCTAAGGAGAGCTGTTGACTTTTCAGTTTGTTCAGGTTTTTAGTTGTTGTTCAGGTGGAGTAATGGCTTCTAAGTCCCTTACATGCTGGACCAGAAACCAGAAGTCCATTGATAAATGATATTTTTTACCTCCATCGTTTCTTCGATATTTATTAGCTGACCATCTAGTGCAAGGAGGAGCTTTTCTTTTTATTAGTGAATTAAATAAAAATATTTATGTATTTAAACAGACTCATAGATGCATAGGTTCCTGTATTATTTAATGGATTGTAACCCGTTCTTATTTATTTTGATACTCAGATCACTCCTGACTTGGCCAGTTAGCTCTTGAAGGCTTTGACGTGTTCCCATTTTTCTTTGAGTACTTTCTTACTTTCTGATGCAACAAGCTGTTTCAGGCTCATCTTGGCACTTTTCCTGCTCCAGCCCTGGCACAATATGATTAAATTGTAGTCCATAAACTATTTTCTTTTCTTGGAGAGGTTATTCTAGCTGCAGACAGAGTTTGGATTCCATGCGATTTGTTACGTCCATTGTACCATGCAGCCCATTCTGTATGTGATACCATCAGCGTTTCCTATGAAAAGGTATCATCAGTTAGTCTTCTTTGAGTCCGTTGTTCTGCTTTAATTTAGCATTTCGGGCCGGGGTGTGATTCGCACAGGTGCATTCTTGTATCATTTTGATTTAGGTAATTACTTTATTTGCATCTGTTTGTTTAAGAATTGCAGTTAAACCCCCCCAGTTAACTCAGTATGTCTAGTGATGGTTGGTTCGGTGCTTAGCCCTTTGTTGATTCTCTAGAGAATAAAATATGGTACCTACTCCCAAGAAGCATGTATTCGAGTAGGGAAGACAAGAAGAGCCTACGCTAATCCTTGGCACATACCACATGCAAGTATATAAACCGTCAGTGCATTATATGGGGCCATAAGTCTGTACCAGATCTTATGAATGGGGATGGAAAGGCAAGCAAGACCCCTCAGCTCATAACCGTCAGGATGGGAAGTCTTTGTAGACCTAGGAGAAACTCTGTATATTTGCCTTGCCTAGAAAGATGAACTGTTTCATAGATGACCTTTTACACCTGGGCTATGAACCCCAGTGGGACACACGTAGGGAAGAGTGGGCCGGGTCTCACGAAATTTCCATACCTAAGAGTTCCCTGGAGCCTGGAGCAGGGTCATGGAGTTGAGGTAGGAGTGCATGACATTATGAGATTCTCTGCCTGTATTCACTCCCAGTTGTCCTAGAGCAGGGGGCTCTGAGTCTTTGTAAAATTGCTCATGGGAGCAATATTGCCAGACTCTTGCAGAAAGAATATTACCTTGGAGAAAAGCACGACGAAGTTTTTTTTTCTGGCCCAATAATTTTATATCTCCATCCTGTCTACACTCTAGGTTGTAAATGCCTTGGGGACAGGGCCCTGCGTTATACTTATTGGCATCTCCCATCGTATGTGCATAGGAGTTATTCATTGATTGATTGTTTTTTTGAAATAACTCCAACCGCTTTGGGATGTGTGACATGGGAGATACAATGATGAGATTTGTTGAACTGTATAAATATAAAACTTTTGCTGTGTTAGCTTAAACTTGTGGCCCTAGACTCCTCTCCCCACCTTTTTTTAATGATTATTTATTTTTGAGAGAGAAGGGTGGGGGGAGAGAGAGGGAGACAGAGGATCTGAAGTGGGCTCTACGCTGAGAGTGGAGAGCCCAATGCCAGGCTTGAACCCACAACCTATGAGATCATGACCCAAGCTAGAAGCAAAATCACTGTAGTAGTTCCAGACCTCACTTTTCCTCAACATTTTTTTTTACTGCATTGTTCCTAATTTAAAAAGCAGATGACCTTTTAAAAGGAAGATACTCTATATACTGAAAAGTCTCTTTTAAATAAAAGTAAAGTTATGACCTAGATGATCTTCTGTGTTGAGCTATAGGCAAACTTAAAGCAAGAGAGGCCTTCCTGGCAACTCTAAAATGAAAGCATGGAGGTGACTTCTCTGCTGCCCGTGAAAATGGCTGGTGGATGGTTGACAATTCTTCGTGCCCTTTTCTAGGGTCTTACTCTTGGGCCCAGTGAACCCTGAAGCTCAGTATCCAATAATTCCCAGCCAAGGAGGCACTTGGGATTCTGCCCTATTTATTTATTTTTATTAATTTTTTTATGTTATTTATTTTTGAGAGAGAGAGAGTACACAAGAAGGGGAGGGGCAGAGAGAGAGAGGGAGGTGCAGAATTAAAAGCAGGCTTCAGGCACTGACAGCGTGGGGCTTGAACTCACGAACCATGAGCTTGCTACCCAAGCTGAAGTTGGACGCTTAACCGACAGAGCCACCCAGGTGCTGCACGGTTCTGGCCTCTTAATGGTAGAGATAGGTTCTGGTAGAACTTGAAGGCTGTGTTGAATAAGGAACTACCAAGTCATGCAGTCCTCACAGCCGGGATGCCTGTGTGCATCAACTTTGGAAATCAGCAGTTGGATTAAGGAAATCCTCCAACCTGAAATGAATATCGGCTTGAGTTATTAAGCCCAGAAATATTTCCTGTCTTTGAGATTTGTTGGTAGGCCATGCTCGCCTTAAGTTAAAGGGTCAGATTTTCCCGTAAGCACTTGAGCTCTCGTGCTATTTTGGGTAATCACCTCTCCACACACATATGCTTAATCAGGAGCCGGAGCACAGGGAGTGTTGTCGACTTTGCCCTGTGCTGCGTTAGGATCCCTTCCTTGGCCAAGTGAGTGCTCTTGATGAGTTCACCCCCTTCTGCAATCATGTTGTAGGGCTTCTGATCAGACATTGTTGTATGTAATCCATCTCCATGTTAATAGGCATTCCTCCAAGTGACGACAAGATCTGGCCTGTGGTGGATGATGGCTCTCCCCCGGGATCTCCTGGGGACAGGCTGGTGCTTTTAGAACTGCCGTGTGCCTTGATCTTAATTTATCTGTTGTATTCAATATCATTGGAAGCCGGGAAAAGGCCACATACCTGACCTCTGTTCCAGGGCTGTGATATTGCACCCACTCCAAGCTTCCTTTGATCCTGGCTTTGGCAAGCCAAGTAGGGGAACTCCTTGGTCCCCAAAGGTTCATCTGACTTTGTCCATTTATGACATTTAGGCTTCAAATTACAGTTTGATTTGATTGCAGGTTGGAGAAAAAGAAGGCTTTGAGGGTCTGCCAAAAAGTTTTCCAAGTGTCCACATGAAGACTAGTGTTCCTCCCAGTTGTCACCTGGCTGTCATGTGACAGTTCTTGAGGGAGAGGGCATTGGGCTATTGGGCTTTGTTTGGGCTTCCTGGTTATGAGACTTGGGAAGGTGGGCAAAGCCATTATAGATAGCTTACAGTATTCATGTTAGGGCTACTCCCACTCCAAATACAGACCACTCCTTGGCCTTTTTAATTTTCGAATGCTTCTTTAGAATGAATTTAGATTTGCTGAAATCTTGTCTGCCTTTGTAGGGAGTAAGAGAATATTCACCCATTTTGGTTGAAAAAATTTCATGGAGAGAATTGTTGACTTTGTTGAGTGTGAAGGCCAATAAACTGGAAAGGAAGGAAGGAAGAGGGAGGGTGGGAGGAAATCGAAAGGACTTTGTGTAAAATATTAGTGCTGAGTTAGGAGGACACAAGTTTCAGACAGTTCCTGTGTGTGTAACATCATAGGTGTTCTGGACACATGGCCTTTCTCATGCATCCTCCATTCCTGTCTGAAATCGTATTGTGTGAACTGTGAAATAATGAAATGGCATTTTAAAATGTGTTTTATAATTAGAAGCAGTGGTCTTGATTAATTTGTCACAAAATCAAGTCTTCCAGAGAACACTCTCAGCTGGCCACAGACCGGAAACCAGTCCCTTGCAATGTGGAAAAAAGTCAGGGTTGGATTGGGTCTATAGATTAAAAAAAAGAAAAGTTAAATGTCTCCTTTCTTCCAATATCCTTTTGGAGCTTCTTTCTTTCTTTCTTTCTTTCTTTCTTTCTTTCTTTCTTTCTTTCTTTCTTTCTAATATTTATTTATTTTTTATTTTTGAGAGAGAGAGAGAGACAGAGTTCGAGTGGAGGAGGGGCAAGACACAAACTCCAAAGTAGCTCCAGGCTCCAAGCTGTCAGCACAGAGCCCAACATGGGGCTCGAACTCATGAACTGTGAGATCATGCTCTGAGCCGAGGTCAGACGGTTAACTGACTGAATCACCCAGATGCCCTTCTTTCTGTTTCTATACTGCTCTAAAATGTCTAGCTGAGGGTAAAACTAGGTAAGAAAAGGCTGTGCCATTCCTTAAAATGCTAAGGGCCTTTTCTTGGTAGTGTCTTGTGCTTTTTTTTTTTCTTTGTGGGCTCTAGAGCAGGTTCTTGGATTAGAAAAAAATCTTTGTCAGTCTTCTCAGAGCCAAGGAGTAGCTGTGATTCTATCTACGGAGCCTCCTGTGGCTAGCCCATCTGAGAAGTTCAGCCATGCTTCGTGGGGACACCAAGTCTGGGCATTTGTGGGTGTTCGAGCCTGTGTTAGGGCAGGTTGCCAAGGAGACACAGGGGTTAAACACCTGGCACTCACTGCTGGTTGGCTCCAGGATTGTAACCAGGCTTATACAAAGAGAAAGTCTAACAGAGTTGCCCCTCGGGGAGGGCCACCGTGAGAACTGAGAGTCTTGGTTTCAGTCGGAAGACCTGGTTGCTTTCAAGCCCCGAAAAACTGTACATCACTTGCCGCTGCAGCACTTCATTCCTAGGAGCCAAAGGCACTGCTCAAGAGTCCCGTTCAGATTTCTAACACCGCTGGGGAGAGGCTCTCTGAAGACAGAGCCTTGTAGTAGCCGTAGGTCTGGAGAAGCAGCGAGGCCCACATAGAGGTGAGAAGCCCCGACATCAAGCTGGTGACCTTTGGGTGCAAACTGGTGCAAGCTGCTGTGTCGTGCAGGTTGGCAGGGGTGGGAGCGGGAAGCAGTTTTGACCCAGGTCAGTGGTGACCTTCAGATGTGCCCCCTCCGGGATCCGGAACAATGGGGCGTTACAACCAAGGCCATGAGGCAGAGCAGAACATGGCACCTGTGGTTGCAGCAGGTGAACTTTAACGACTGCCAAGGAGAGCTCAAGTGCCCTTTGGAGACCCTGCCAGTCAAAGGGGAAGGACCAGGGCCTGGGATCCCGCAGATCTCCTGCCCGAGGCTCAGAGCCAATGACTGTTGTTATTGTGACTCAGAACCTCTCTGGTGGCCTTTCTCCAGCTGGGAGAAGGGGAATGGCACAGGTTGCTCCTCTGTTCCTTAGCAGAGAGACGTCCCTGATTCTTATTCGGGGGGATCACGTGTTAGCAGCTGACGGCGTGTGGAACTCCACCGAAGTCGATGTAGGGTTCTACTAAGAACTTAGAATACTGAGCCAGTTAGGGACAGCGTCTCTTACGGTGGAGGCATAAACTCCCTCCCCATTTCTTTGTCCTCCTCTGACAGGTGGAATTTGGACGTTTCTAGTCTTCGGGTAAGGAGAACCTTTTGTCTACCGTCAAGAAAATTTATTCCAAACTAGATGTATTATGATATTACTGATATGCTTTTTTCCCCCCTAGTCAATTGTCTTCTGGAATATTCTATACTTCTTGTATATAGCTAGATGACATCTGAACCGTGTCATGATCCTGCCTGTTCTTAAGTTTACATGTGTAGGAACATTGCTCGTGGGTGCCGTGTTTCTCTTTGGGTGGCATGGACACTAGCTCTCATCCCGGGTGCCACGGTGACACGTTGGGCTTTCCTCTTTTCACTGCCTCATTCGGCAAAGGCCCAAGGTCACACGTGCTGATGTTGAGAATGACGCCCCTCCCCATCCCCACCCCCATTCTCCAAAGAGAAATATGGAGCACGTGGTGCCTTCACACCAGCAAGCTCTGAGGAACGGAAGCTGTTCTTTCTTATTCTTCTTGGCCATAGTGTTCAAACTCTGTCTGGTATTCTGATTAAAGCTTACCTGTTGGAGAATAGTGAAGGGCAGGCTTGTGGTTCTCAAGATAGGAGTATCAGATATTCCTTTAAAAAACAACCCGAACAGTAACAGCAAAAGCACATCAGAGGTCATGCAGCTCAGGCTGGTGCACCTTAACCAGGCTTCTCTGGGAAGGCCTCAGGCTCGGCACTATACGTGGAGTTTGTCCTGAGGGAATGTGTTTGCGTGTTTTCTTTTCGCTGCAGTTGGCGGATTCTTTGGTGGTCCAACCTGGCTCTGGCCTCCTTAAACTATGTTGGAGGCCACAAATGAGACCACATCATGTGGGCTTCTGCTCTGCGGCTGCGTGAAGAGAGAGGTCCTCCTCATGCCAGCGGGTCTTGGCTCTGCATTAGCCAGTTTCATCCTGGGTCCTTCATCCCCAATCCTCCCAGTGGAGAGCAAGTCAGACCTGGCCTTGCCTGAGGAAGCTGCAGGGGGGTCTCTCCTTCACCAGCCATGTGTGTCCAGCCCCCAAGGCTATGGGCACTTCCCGTCTCTGCCCTATGACAGCAGTCCTTTAAAGTTTTTTTGAAGTTCTGCCCCTTTTTCCTTTACCCTCCCTACCCACTCCTGCCAGTTGTGCCATTTGGCCCGAATATACCGAATTCAACTTGAAGTATTCTATTGTGTACTTATGCTGAGGGATAGCTTTTCAAGCCAGGTATTAAGATGTTATCTCTTGTCTGTTTTAAAATGGAAATGTATTGCATGGAATACAATGGAATGGAATGTTTACAATTAGGACAGTCTTAGAGAATCTGGGCTAGGTGATTGCTACAACCATAGAACATAGAAAAGAAGTTTCTGTGACCATTCTTGCCTGGAGGTTGTTTGGAGATTTTGTGAACCTCACCGAGAGAGATGGAGAGGCCTGGATCTGTGTTTTCCTTCCATCTGCTCCTAATTCTCAGGGTCCTGGAAATCAGGACCACCTCATACCCTCAGTCTCTCAGTTTCGTGAGAACTGAATCAGCGCTGCCTGAGAGGCAGAAAAAGTAGCAGCTGCTTCTGTTACCTTCAGACTCCAAGGCCACGGCTAAAGGCCTTACTACTAGGTCCCTGCCAAGGCCTCTGGCTTTCTTGAATGACTTGATCACACCCTGATGTTTCAAGGCTGGGTGCTCCCCAGCTGGAGCTCTGAACATGCTTGCATGGCGTCCCTAGAGAAGGAAACTAACTTGAAAGAAACTCCCACAAAGTAAATCACCAGGACCGGATGGTTTTCATCCAAGAGTTGGGGAAGGAAATGAAGTGTGAAATAGCACAGATACTGATGAAGACATTAGTTCTCCATTAAAACCACAACTGTGTCAGAGCAGAGGAAGTTTGCTAACAGGATGATCTTATTGCTGGAGGAGAGAGATTAGTGGCCTATCTGCTGCCTCCAGAACACCTGGTCCACTTGGAAAGAATGGCACAAAGTATGAACAGTAACACAATAGCCTTTATTCCCTAAAAGCAGGTAAGAGGGACAGTGTGCTGATTCATGCATGACAGCATTTTAGTAGAAACCTTGGAAAGAATATAATAGCAAATATGTAACATGTAGGCTGCTATTCTCTCCTTCTGTGGCCATGACAGACATTGCTAATCGATCCCTTTGAGCTTGGATTGGGCCTCCGTGCTCTTGACTGTCACCACCAAAGACCAGAGTTGACATATGTGTTAAAGCTCATTTTTCCCTCTTTGCCTAAGAGGATATATTTTATCATGGACCACATGGGCTCATAATTAAATTATAAATAATGACAAGAAGAAAGTATTTTCACAGATAGTTTAGTTTAAGAGCATGACAAAAGCATGTCACATTTTTTCCTCTAAAGACTCAGTTAGCAGAACATCCATCCCCAGCAATAAACAGTTTCGTGAGAACTGAATCCGGACGTGTGATCCCAATGGAGACCACAGTAGGGTCTCTCTGGAGGGAAAAGAAGTCACTTCCTCTGTGGCAACAAGCAGCATGCTCCAGACAGTTCTTCTGAGGAATGAGAATCAACAGCAGCCTCCTTCATTGGGCATTTCCCTGCAAAGTTGTATACGTGGTTGAGTCCTGCCACAATCGTGACTCAGTGGGGCGCAAAAGTGAGATGCTTTGAGAGAAGAGCTACACCGAAGCCCAGGGAGAAGAGAGACAGGAATTTTGGGCCCTGGAGAAGCTGAGTAGCTTTATGGAAAACCTGAAGTCTTCCTGGGACTGGCCTTCATTTCACACTAAGGAGCAGATGACCAGTTCTGCTGCAGGTCTGGGAATCCCATGGAATCCACAAAACGTTTTGCCACTGGAGTGAACAAAGCCTCCTGTGTCTGATAATAATGAAAGCAATTTGGCTATAAGGGTACCTGGGTAGCTCAGTCAGTTAAACATCTGGCTCTTGATTTCGGATCAGGTCATGCTCTCCTGGTTTGTGGGTTCAAGCCCTGCATCGGGCTTTGTGCTGGCAGCACGGAGCCTGCTTGAGATTCTCTCTCTCCCTCTCTCTCTGCTCCTCCCCTCCTCATGTGCTCTCTCTATCAAAATAAATAAACATAAAAAAATTTTTAAAAATGCAGCAATTTGGCTATAAGAACTATCCTATTAGCCTAGTGATCTCCATGTAAAGGGGTGTGAGATGGAACAGATCTCTGGAATATACTATAATCTGATCATTTATAGTCACCTGCCTGCCCCCATTAGGATGGGGCTGTTTTTCTTGATTGGTGAAAAGATGCAACATACTTGGGTTAACAGAGAGTCAGAATATAGTAAAATGCATGTAGCATGGGAGAGACCCTGACCGTACTGTGATTTCTCATTGATAATTCAGGGTCTTGTCATGCCGCAGTCATCACTGGGGCATTGGCCAGGCGTCATAGCTCAGGGGCCATGGCAGCAATGATACGAGGTGACCCATTGGTCAGCAGACCTGGGTGCTTAGTCCTCACTCCAACAGCAGGTGCCCTGAAACCTTGCTCAGATCTAGCAGAATCACAGGGCATGGAATGAGACGTTGGGGACGGCATTTTGTCTAGACGTTTGCCTCATGGAGCTAGGGACTATCATCTCCATTTTAAAGCGAGGCAGTAGTTGTTCAGCAAGAGTAAGTTAAGTGTGCAACGTTGGGGGTCAGGGGGTAGGGTGGGGAGGTGAGAGAGTGCAGGCTCCCAGCCAGCAGACCTTCTCACGTTGCCTCTTTGCCTCTGAGCCTCTGTTTCCTCTCTTTGACGGGTGTGGAAAGTAAGTGTGGGCTTAGCATGGTGTTTAGAGCATAGGGAGAAATCTCTGTGGGTTAAATGATTACATGTCATGCTGATGACTTCTCTTTCGAAGGCACTTTATACTTGATAAAGTGCTTTCGTCTACATTATTTTACCCTGCCAAGGACTCATCGCGTGGGGTAAGCGGTAGGGTTCCTTATCCACTTTCCCCAGATGCCTCAGCTGCGGCTCAGCGGGGCGAAATGGCTTCCTCAAGGTCAGACCAAGGTCAGAAGCTGGGCTCACGCGCCTGCCTTCTGGTTCCGGACCCAGGGTTCCTTTCACCACATAATGATAGATAATGGAGAGTTTACTCTATTTATCATTGACTTCTGTGGCAGCGGAGTCTTCGGCGTCACAGCATGGTAAAAATAGACTGTGAGGGCAAGGAGGTTCTCAGTAGCAAACAAATTGAGCTCACCAAAATGTTCTCGTGGGCAGGCTCGGTTGCCGTGGCCTTTAGGAAAGCCTTGGCAGCCCTGCGGCGGGCAGTGTCACCTACTTGCCTTCCCTGAGGAGCTGCCATGGGGCTCTAGGGCCCGACGCAGGCCCTGCCCTACAGGACATAAGGTGGGGGTGGGGGGTGAGGGCCAGAAGGAGGGTTTCTTCTGAGGTGTGGGAACCATCCACCTGGAGCCCATCCCTGGGGCGGGGGCCAGATTGGGTGTCCCACAGTAGCAAACTTACTGTGGTTTAGCACACACAAGGAGAAGCAGCCTAGTGAGCCTGGGCTTCTGTGTCACTGAGGGTTTTCTGAGAGGCGGGGAAGGCGAGCCAGGGAGTATGGATGAGTAAAAGTGGCAGGGCTGAAGAAAAAGCCCCATTAACATTCACTTAAAGGTATATATATTATTTAATTTTAGAAAGAGAGAGTGGAGGAGAGGGGCAGAGGGAGGGAGAGGGAGAATCCTAAGCAGGCTTCATGCTGATGCGGGGGCTCAATCTCATGATGCTGGGATCATGACCTGAGCCGAAATCAAGAGTCAGACGCTCAACTGACTGAGCCGCCTAGGTACCCCTTCTTAAAGATATTTTTTTTAATTTTTAACGTTTTTATTTATTTTTGAGAGAGAGAGAGAGAGAGAGAGCATGAGTGGGGGAGGTGCAGAGCGAGAGGGAGACACAGAATCAGAAGTAGGCTCCAGGCTCTGAGCTGTCAGCACAGAGCCCAACACGGGGCTCGAACTCATGAACCATGAGATCCTGACCTGAGCTGAAGTCAGAGCTTAACCAACCGAGCCACCCAGGTGCCCCCTTAAAGATAATTTTTAATCTCTCTAACGCCACCAAATGATTTGATATGTGCTATAATTTAAAAAAGTTATACATACATGTGTATGTGGTTAAAATGCAGATATATTAAAAAGAAGGAAGCATACAGAGAAAGTGTAACACTCACAGAGAAACACAGCCACTTTGTAATGGGGACAAAGAATATGTTTTTGTGAAGATGTATCACTACTGTTCTGGGTTGTATTCTTTTGAATATTTTTCCTATTGGAAATGCCTGATTAAGGGGACATGCTTTACATTATAGCACAAGAGCTTAGAAAATGGACATTTTTCCCCACTTGAAGAAAGCCTGTCAAACCAGTGGTCCTTGTCCTCTTAAAGTCATAGATTATTTTGAGAATCCCATAAATACCATATATTCTCTTCCTAGACAAATGCAAGCTGTTAAAATTTGTGACACAACTTTAGGTCAGATAACCACCAAAGCCTATCCACCGACATTAGGTTATTATCCTCTTCATTGAAAAAAATTAGAAATTACTATTTTATGAAATAATTTTTCCTTTATAGAATGATTCGCTGCATGCAGTTGAGACGGTTATAATTAAAATGTAGGTATACAGCCAGTGTCACACAAAACGTTCTGATTTCTATGAAGTTCTCTAGCTGATAACACTTGAATTTTACATCTGTAGTCATTGCATGTTCATAAACATATATATAATACATAAATTTGTATAATATATATATATGTAAGCTCTGTACCCAATGTTGGCCTTGAACTCACGACTCCAAGATCAAGAGTTGCATGCTCCACCAACTGAGCCAGCCAGGCACCCCCACATTCACTTATAATTTTATCTAAGTTTTTTATTGGTTCTTTTAAGGATGCTGTGTAATGTTACTCCATTGTAATTTGTAGCTGATAACACATGTGATATTTGGTATAATAAGGAAAATCTGCCTTCACTGTTAAATCAATTTTGATTACATGTAGAATATGGTATATAAAGTAACGTTTTAATGTATACAACAGCCCACACGCCATCAGTAAGATCTCATCCTCCAGACTTGTGAATTCTGGGAAAAAAAATTACTTCCACATGTTTCGAAAACTACTTAGGATTTTTGACTGGTTGGTGGTCTATTGATTCTAAGTATCTGACCTGTCAAAACGCCATCTTTAAACTCCAGTGATGCATAGAGGCTTGGAATTAGCCGGGGCTGAATTTATTACAGAACAAAGGGAGGTGATGATTAACACACCCATCTGAGCAGTAGGGGGGAAAATAACCCTTGAATGGATTAAATGCCATGATCCTAAAACCACATTCTCTGAGTGTTGGGTCCTTGCCCAGAAATGGGGAGAGGCCAAATACTGATGCCTTTTAAATGACAGGGTATCTCCATGGGACTCTCGTCAGGGACACTGGCGCAGAGAGTTGAGGGTCACGAGGGAAGAAGCCCTTCTTTCTCCTGTGCTCTAGCAGAGTTGAGGACTAGACCCGCTCCATGTGCAGTAACCCTCAAAACGGACAGCCCACCCAATTAGTGTTATACAATTATCAGTCTGCCTATGTGGGTGGAGATTACATTGAAGTGTAAATAGAAGTTGTTTTTTGTTTGTTTTTTCTTTTAACCACTAACCGGGAATAATTTATAATTTTTCGTACTCCAGTAGGCTACTTTCTGGATAGGCATAGAGGCTGCCAGGAAGCTGAAATGAATTATTATGTACTGTCCCTCAAGAAGTCAAGGGTGCTAGGCGAGCTCTCCCTGTTCTCTGGCAATATCTGGTAGATTCTATGCGCTCCCAGGATGTAATTCCAGGGAAATTCATCTTTGTACGAGTAGTCCACAGACAGAGCACTAACCCCTTTTCTGAAAGATTTTTCCATTATTCTCTCTTTCCTTTAACGTGTCTTATAAGCTTTATAAAAAAGTCTGGATTTTTAAAATAGCATGCTGTCATAGCATTGATGGAGGTTGAGTCTCTGAGAGAGACCTCCAGCAGAAGGGTACCCTCCTGAGGAGGAAATGGGCCGTTAGGAAAGTCATTTTGACCCCCATTCCCTGGAGGGAATCACAAGCCCAGGTGCTCAGGAAATCTGTCACTCTGGGATGGGCCGGGACACGGTGCCATGTCCGAAGCTTCTAAATACAGTTCAGGCTGGGTCATCATGACAGATGCTGAACTGGCACCCCCGCGGGCTTTGCAGTGGGAGCTCTGACGGCTTAAATGCCACGGCCTCTGGGCTCCAAGCCCTCCTGGGCTGGGACAGAGAGAGGGAGTGCAGAGCCTTATGGGGAGGAGGGTAGGAGCAACTTTGGCAAGGAAATCCTGCTGCCTCGGCGACACCACCACTCTTTCAGAAAGCAATAGGCACCCGGCGACACACCAGCTATTTTAGAAGCCGTCGGTTTCTGAATTGCTGACATACTTGGAGGACACTATTTCTTCAAGAGTCATTCTGACCGAGGTAGGTAGGCCTGGGGAAAAACAGAGGCACTCTGTAGCCAAGGTGTTGGCTGAGGAACGGGTAGAGTTCGGTGATCCGGGCAAGATGACTCAAGGAGTCAGTAACGGAGTTAGGAATAACATGTTGACTTTGGGATTCCCAAATCAGCTGTTAGGCAGAGGACAGTGTTAGGCAATCCCTTACCTTGCCCCACCCTCTTCTTGGCCGTCACCAAAAATCTGCCCCAGGGTGAGCATCCCTTGACAACTCATTCTCTTCTGGAGAGGGCTTTAGAGGGAAAAAAGAAGACCAGAGAAGACAAGAGGGGGGGCTTTTCCTGGAGGACTTGGGATGTGAGGATGGGACTCCAAGGGTTGTAAGCATCTCCAGCTGGGGTTGGTGAGTTGTAAATAGAAAGATACTGCTATGAATATGATTAATCCAGGGTGCTCATTTCCCCCTCAGCACTTCCCTGTACCCCAAAAGTGGATTATTTTCTCTTGTCAAGGCATTTGGCTTTAGGATTTCTAAAGATCGGGGGGCACGGCAGATGAGTAAGATATCAGCTCTTTTCTTCTCTCTTGTACTTCGGGTGGGTGGCTCTAGGCAGGTCACCTCAGCTGAGTCTCAGCAATAGTGCACAGCTCTCAGACCTCATCCCCATGCTCCCTTGGAGACTCCCTCAGGCTCTAGATCTTTTCTGTCTCCTCTGTGTGTGTTTTCCTTTTCCTGTGGGAATACCACATCTTTGCCCTGTGGTCTTCCCTGTTGTCTTTTCTTTCAGAGTCTAGTCATTTCCCTTCTCAATAGTGTGGCAGCCATTGTGGACCAGGAGGGGATCATGTCAGCAGACCCACACAAAAGCATGCTTTCTTTGCTCATATTTTCACTGTTCTTTGCTTTCTTTCCTTCTGCTTTTCCATCATGTCTTCTAACACTACTCAGTTTTGATAGTTTCTGCTCCAAGCCCTGAATTATTTTCTTCACCATGTGACCTTTTCCTGTTCTACATTTCACATTTTATTTCTTAGGATTTGCTTTTCTCCATTTGAGAGAACACAAACCTTCTTTCTCTGTCTCAGATATGGACAGGGAATGATGGGGGAAAGATCTAACCTTTGTGGTCACTCCCCTTCCCAAATAATAGAAGGAACTAATATTTAATATACTCCTGCTGTGTGCCAGAAGCTTTACTGAGAGTTGTTGGCATCTCTATTTTAGATGAGGAAATTGGTCTAGAAAGGTTCAGTTGCTTGCTCAAACTCCTCCATCTGGGTCTGTGTGACTCTTTTTTTTTAATTTTTTAAAAAATTTTTAATGTTTATTTGAGAAAGCGAGAGACAGAGCATGAGCAGGGGAGGGGCAGAGACAGGGAGACACAGAATCCAAAGCAGACTTCAGGCTCTGAGCTGTCAACACAGGCTCGATGTGAGGCTTGAACCCACGAGCTGTGAGATCATGGCCTGAGCCAAAGTCAGACCTCAACCGACTGAGTCATCTAGCCACCCCTGGGTCTATGTGATTCTAAGGAAGGACTGTGTTTTATTCCCTTCCTGGCAGCATCTCCAGAAACCCTGCTTTACTGCAGACAGCAGAGACCCTAGCTGAATGGGGGTGTGGAGGGTGCAAGAGTCATTCTGTTCCTGAAGGTAGGAGTTACTCAGTTTGGCCTGTGTGCCACCTACTTCCACCTGAGCATCACTAACTCTAGCACTCGAAGGCTTTAGCCTTTTCCCCATCTTATCCTCATGACCACAGGCACCTTCTCTTCTTGAGTCCCTGTGGAGGAGAGTTAGTATCTGAGAATTTTTCTGATGCTTGACTGGGAGTGCTACTCATAGAAGTGACTGAATTCACTGAACTCATTTGAAGCCCATGAAAGGCTTCAGGTAAGACCTTGTTAATCAGTTTAACACAACTCACCGTCATGGAGGGAAAAGTGGGTGGGTTCCATAGTTTAGGTTCTATGTCGAGGTGACTCCATTGGGATTTCATTGGGAGCATGGCATTTAATGAAGACACCTCATTATCAGAGATATATTGGTCTCCTGAAGAAGATCAGAAGATGAATAGCGTTCAAGATTCTTCATCTCACCTTCAGTCTACTGTCCCAGAGAACAGTCTGCCATCACATCTCTTCTCTTGCCTTGCTAAACATACAGCATTTCATCTATTCATTTATTCAATAAAACTAGCATTTTGTTGAGTGCCTAGCAGGTGCCAGGCACTGTCCCAGGTGCTGAGGATACAAGATCTCTAAGGCAGGTGTGGTCTTAATTACTTGCTGTTCTCTAAGCTGTTCTGTAGACTTTACTGCCAGGCTTCTGCCATAAAGTTACCTTTTCTTGGAAGATACTTCTCCTCCTTTCCCTATTTCTGCCTTTTTATCATGCAGACATTTTTTTCATTAGGCCCAGAAAAGACTACTGGGCTGGAAGGGATTCTTCTCACCTCTAAACTTCTATTGCGTTTTGTTGATACTATTCTTAGCTGTAGTAGATGAAAATTAGCATTTATCTATACCCTTTACCATTGATAACATATTTACATAACCACACATACATACTCTGTTAGTGATTCGTAAAAATTCCACACAGTAGGTACTAATGATATCCCCACATTACAAATGATAAATCTAATGCTTTGAGAGGTTAGGTGAGTTGTTCAAGAGTAGATAGTTGGAAAGGAAGAGGCGAACTTTAGAACCCAGTCTTGTGAATTCCAAGTTCCAGTCCCCCATGTGCTCCATGCCCTATTGGATTTTGACTATTCTACTTTTATTAGATTATTTCTTGACCTGTCTGGTCTCCTAAATTCCTGAAAACAGAAATAATTTCTTATTCAGTTTCGTGCTCCTCATAGTACCTAGCACATTGCTAGGTCCAAGCTAGTTAATCAATAAATGATGTATTGAATGGATGGATTCAGTAGATTATTGGGGATATTGTTACATGGTTGCCAACCACGTAGCTCTTTTATGTTCATTAAACAGGATAGTTCTCTATGTTTGGCATGATATATTGGGTTTTAAATTTAGTGTATCTGGTGGTCTATTGTGTATAATTTGAAGGGAATTTCATATTCCTGGTTGTACTCAAATGTCTAACCTACTTACATGTTTGAAATGGTCATCTCCAAGGGCACGGTTTCTGGGAATCATAGCTAAATTATACTTATCGCTTGGAAATTTGCTGCTTACTTCTTCCCCTTTATTGTATTAGCATGACTTTGTTTACTTATTGGTGCTCAGTGAGAATATCCCAACAAGGTATAAAGCAAGTTCTTCTAGGGCCCATGGGGGGAGGCCTCCTTTTCACTTCATGGAAATTAAAAGACCACTATGGAAGACGTCTGATGGTGCTGTGGCAGTGACCAGGGTAGTGGTGGGCGGCTCAAAGTAGTTGTGGTTGCGAAGAGCAAACAAGCACTGGCTTGGGGATGAGCTAATGTGTCACTTCACCCAGAAAAAAATGCTGAGAGCCTCAAGGAGTGGCCTATGTTGACAGCTGCTGGCCCCAAATTGACTGGTAAATCTTGAAGACCACCCAGTCAGTTAGGATCAACTTTTGGGGGACCTCTGGTAGAAGCAGTATTGAGATTGAATATTGCCTTGTGGCTTGTAACCAATCTTTTATTATTCCCCGCATGTGTTTTCTGTGCTTTCCATCAGAAATATTTTCTGAACCAAAAGTCAGTCTCAAAAATTTGAATTTTATAGGAAGAATTAAATAAAATCTTTGGAATTAGGACTGTTCTAGAAAACCCAAGACCCATATTTATCTTTATTTTTTCTTGGTCATCCTGATTAACTTGATCATTGGCATCTAATCTTATGTGTTAATTTGATGCTTCATTGTTTTTAAATGCTTTCACATACATTGTTACCAGATGAATTTTCCTCGAATACAGATATCCATTTAGGACTATCAAAAACTTTTGGGCTGTGAACTATGACCTGAGTTAAGCCTAAATTGACCAAATTCTGCACAAGTAGGAATTACCTCAGCTGCTTTTTCTTGTCTTTCAATGCTGTCATTACACATTTCTCAAAGTCCGAACATTTTCCAAGTACCTTCTAATGTTGTTTTGCTTATGGTCTAAGCTAGAATGAAAGAGTGACCTGACATTGACAGTGATATTCAGAGAACTGTCACCTTTGGATGTTTTCCCCAAGCGGGGTGGGGAGGGGGGACTGGGGATAGGAAGGAAAATACAACAAAAGAGAGCCTTTTGTACATGTACTTACTTATTCAGTAATGTTAAGTTGGTGCAGACACCTCAGATATTCCTGATCACAACTGTCTCGCTACTGAGAAAGGAGAATTCCCGTCTGGCTTTGGCTTGAACTTTCTCTTCTCCCAAAAGAACTGACAATGTGATAGTTTCCATAGAGCTTTCTTCTGACCGAGCAGCCTGAACCTAGCTCTGAGGGCTCATTCTGAAAATGGGGAAATAGTGTACGGTGGAAAGAATGTCACTCTAGTGTCAGGCTAACTCAAATCCCACTATGACACCTATTATATAATGTGAGAAGGCCTCGAAATCTTGCCACGCCTCAGCTTCCTCATTTGTAAAATGGCAGCAGTAGCGCTTACTTCATAGAGTTTTCTATGAAAATTGCATGAGATAATGTGTATGAAGTATCTAGTGTAGTGCTTATAACCTCTCTTCCTTTTTTGCTTCCACCTTCAAAGTATGCTGGAGCGTTAGAGGCTGAACCTTTAATGACATTGAGCCTTCATCTGATCAACAAGAAATAAATATAAAAATTACTGCTGCCACTTCTTCGCAAAGCCTCTTTAAAAGGCTGAGTTCTCAGGGATGACTTTGGGTCCTTGCCTCTGGTTCCGTGTATCACTGAGTGAGATGCTGGTTGTCAGGTGGAGAGTGCTTTAGGCAGCTGAGAGATAATGTGCTTTCGGTCTCCTTAATTGGCTTATTGGCATGGGAATTGCAGGCTTCAGGTTACCTCCTCCTTTTTCCAAATAGAACTTGGAGGGCATGGAGAGCTCAGAGACTTCATTCCATCACTAAAGTCCTCTAACAGGCTTGTTTGAGTGTTTGCTATCATCATAATTTTAGTTTAATCCAACCTGGGTTATAGTTCATTCCCTTGAAGCTCTGGACTGGGTATCAAATTTGGGCTCAGTTCGTACTCGGGTCAGTGCCAAATGCTCTGCTTCTGCCATATTTAGAATTACTCTGTGAAAAATTTCATTGCCAGGTTTTGCTAAGCTACCTGATAAAATCTAACATCCCAGTACGAATTTCAACTACATAGGGCCTCTAGAAATAGGAATTTACTTGAGCATGGTACAGAGAGTGCTAGCAGCCCTGGTATGAATGAGAACCTTTGGATGGCTGTGGGAGTCTTGGTTTTGGAGACTTCCGGATTTAGGAAATAGACGAAGGAGTGGCTGCCCCACCAGTATCAGATAGGAAGTATCACTCAATATAGTCATGTCCCAGTTATTGGCAGAAAAAAAAATGATTGTTTGATTACCATCTGGGTTGTGTCTTTCTCCTTTGTTTCAAACTATTTTCTTCTTTGGAGTAAAATATGATAGCCAAAGTCCAGGCTTATGGAAGTGGCAATGTACATCTAATGTCAAAACATGCTACATCTCTTATCTGACTTATAGTAGTCTTCTATAACCCATCTCCTACCATGAAAACAGGCTATTGTACATCATTCACATAGAAGATGTGGCAAAACATTAAATTCAGCTTGTGGAATTCATAGTCTGGAAGGGGAGACAGAACTATCATCACTTTCATTTGAAAGAAGACTTTGGTATAAAGAAAACAAAATCTAAGCTCCATATTATGACACCCAAGTTCTTTCTGGAATATAAGCTCCATGTGACCCGAGATTTTTTCCCCCTTGTGCCTCAAGAATCCAGAAGAGTGACTGGCACATAGTAAATGTTAAATAAAGTCATTTATTTGAGTTTGAGTTGAGCCTGACTTTCCACCTTTATCTCTTACCTCATCTCCCCTCTTCTCTTATGTGTTTTAAGCTCTGGCCATATCAGTATGCTTGTAATTCTCTAAAAATGACAAGTCCTTACTCATGCTATTCCAATGGCCTTAAATTCCATCTCTGTAATTTCTTTGTGTGCTCATATTGAACTTATATTTCAAGTCTATTCTCAAATATCCTTGTGAAGTCTTCTTAATCCTAAATTATTGACTCGCTTGCTTTTCAAAGCTCCTTGATTCCTTATTCCCATATTTGTTGGGACGCCTACCAGTCAATCTTCTTTAACAGTTTGTGTGTCCTTCCCATCAGATTGTGAGTTCCTCCAGAGCTTATCTGTCTTGGTCCATTAATATATAACCTGATCTATACAAAGCAGAAATGTTTGGTGAAATACAAGTGGAATTAAATATAGTCTCATATGCCTGCAATCCTTAGGAGGTAGAGCTGATGTAATCCGGATTTTGGTGTCAATAATATATGAGATGGAGATAACAATAATAAATTAGATTTGTTTCATTAAATTTGTTATATATAGAAAGTCTCGAAAGAATGAAATCTGGCCATGTGTGGCAACGTGGATGGAACCGGAGGGTATTATGCTGAGTGAAATAAGTCAGGCAGAGAAAGACAGATGCCATATGTTTCCACGCATAGGTGGGCTTTGTGAGACTTAACAGGAAACCAGGGGGGAGGGGAAGAGGGGAAGGAAGAAAGCCCCAGAGAGGGAGGAAGACAAGACATGAGACTCTCAAAGACTAAGAGCAAACTGAGGGGAGAAGGCTGTGTGGAAGGGGGGAGAGTGGGTGACGGGCACAGAGGAGGGCACTTGTTGGGATGAGCACTGGGTGTTATATGGAAACTAATTTTACAATAAGTTATTAAAAAAAAGAAGAAAGTCTTAGCAGAACACCAGATGCATAGGAAATGTGCGATAGATGTTGACCATTAACTCTTTGGTTGGGATAGCTCTTGTGAGCTTATATTCATCTCACTGTCCAAAGTCACTGGCATTGTTATCAACAGAATCATTAGTTTCTCTTTTATCAGAAGACTATAAATACAATTTTCTAAGCAGGAGGGTATCACCCCCCAGTTCGTAATAGTAAAGATAAGGAAATACTAACAGATAAAGGTAAGTAAATAGTAACGATAAGGAAACAGCCTCCATGAAATGAAGTGACTTTCCAAGACCCTACTCATGGTGAGTAGTGGAGCTCCAGGAGTAAATGTGCTGTGGTCACTGCAGTAATGAATTGTTCCTCAAAATTATGAGTTAAGTGGAGATGAAAATCACCTGGAAGACTGTGAAATATGTTTTAATAATGTCTGATTTTGACATTAGTCAAAATACAGATGATTTAGTCATTTTCTATACATGTCAACCAACTCAACTTATCATGGTTGAGTTGCTGTTGTTAGACCTGGTGGTCTTAAGCCGCACTACTTATCTACCCAGTATTCATTAGACTTAAAAGGGACTTTATAGCACCTCTAATTAAATGTGCATGTGTTGTGCTAAAACAATTAAGGAAGATGAGGGCCAGAATAGTCATGTGACTTGCCAGGATCAAACATATTAAGCCATTTCATTTGTAAGCCATTTCATTGTAAGCCTCAATAGTTGAGTGTTGTTACAGAATTGCTGGCTGTGTTGGCCAGGGTTGAACCTAGTATCTTGGGAGAGACCTGATCATTGGATCAGGAGGCAGAAGACCTACTTTCTAAGCTATGTTCTTTTTAATTTTTTTTTAGTCTCATTTCTCTTATCTATATAATGGACATAAAAATATGCCATTTCTATCTCATCAAATGGAAGGATATATTAAATGTGTAAAATGTAAATTAAGAAACTATTTTATTATTGCCATTATTTTGTATGAATTGAGAATTGAACTTGCTATAAGCTTTCTTTTCTTTTATTTCTTTTATGAAAGTTTTAATTTTTATTTATTTTTTTAATTTAAATTTTAGTTAGTTAACATACAGTGCAATATTGGTTTCAGGAGTAGAATTCAGTGATTCAACAAGTGCCCTCCATAGTACCTGTCACCCATCTAGCCCATCTCCCACCTACCTTCATCTGTTAACCCACAGCAGTTCGTTGTCTATCAAGAGCCTTTTGTGATTTGCTTCCCTAAACTCAATTTTCTATGAGAACTTAGTGTTACAATGTCCATTTTATCAACATGAAATAGGCCAGAGAGAGAGAGTGAGTGATGCTATGAGCTGATGATTAGAGTCTCTTTTTTAGGGATTTTTTTTTTTTTGGATGATAAGAGATTTGTCAGTTTGACCACATGAATCAGACAGTGTTCTCTGGTGACTTGTAACTGGCTCCATTCAAATTCCCCAAGACTTGTTTAACTTCCTTAGTCAGGTATAACATTATCATTTATGCTCCTGATTGGTTGAAACTTCCCTTTTTAAAATACCATCTGACCGCCAAGAAGTCTTTCCAGGTCATTCAAGTGCGTTCCTAATGGTTATTTTTTGAAGGCAGGAAGTCACAAGTTGCCAACAATTAAAAAAAAAAAACAGCAACTTGAAAACACAGAGGTGTTTTCTGATAATCAAGAGATCAATTGTGTTTTTGAATGGATGACCCTATTTAATTGAAATACAATCATGATTTAGTTAACTTGATTATACATTCTGATTAATAGCTAAAATAACTGATGCGGTTACCCTAAATATTTTTATATAGCTATGATTTAGAAATGTATTTTACAAAGAATTAAATATTATTTTTACGTAAGGTGTTGATCTTGACTCTGAAATTCCTATTTTAAGAGTATTATAGGGTAGCTTAATTTATGTTATTGAAAATGTGGGCTAGTGCCTGTGTTTTGTGTATAATGGTCACTCTGGCTCTATTTTGTGAGGGAGTGAGAATTCAGGAGCACTGAGTGTTTCCAGGAAACAAATAAGTGTATCTGAAAATCGTCTTCATGGGCAAATACTGCCTATGCCTCTGTATCTTGTCCATTTCTTTCCCAGTAAGCATGAGTTCCCCAGAGCTGTTCTAGCCCTTTCAGATCCCTCTCTTTTCTGGATTCCTTTGAGACATACAAGGCAATATGTGACAGTGTGGAAAACTGCATGGTAGTATTTGTCTTGGTCTCTGACTGTTTCTGAATGTGCTCAGTTTCCACTTGTACTGTAAATACCTTTAGGAAGAGCCTCATTCCGTACTTTGGTATTTTCCAGAATCTAGCACAGTGCTGGGCACATAGTAAGCACCCAATAAACACATAATTAATCAACATTAACTGAGAAACTTCTCAAGGTCTGGGATTCTGTTTCAAATTATCTACATGGTACCTCATATAGTGCACATGCTGATAGGTGCTTATTGATTGATTTGATTGAAACTGTAAACAGAATACCCACTGAATTTTTTAACTTCTGTGATAATCTGAGCCCCTTGTCTTTTTCCTTATTTAATTTTTCTTGCCCAAGTAGTTTTCATTTTGTGCTTCTAATTGAGGTTGACTGAATTATCACTGGACAAGTCAGAATCCCTTCTAACGTTCTTCAGGTCATTAGAGATGGAAGAGATTATGAAAGTTTTCAACTCAATGCTTCTACATACATGATAAGGAAATAGATCCATTGTTGTTAAGTGACTTGTCCAAGATGATGCAGTAGTCCATTTAATGTTATTCTTTGGCTCCCATTTCATTCTAGATGACAAGGAGATAAGAGCAGAGTCTCTGGTTTCCTAATTCTCCAGCCATAGTCTCCATTCCAATCCCAAACCCCAATGTGGTCACCGTTAATAAGTTATCATTTAGTGCAGTGATATCTTTTCCTCCCCTCCCTGTTCCTAAACACTCATTAGAGATATCGTATGTCCAAAATTCCAACTTTTTCATGATTGGAGCACATCGTGGTAAGGGGATTTCATACCCCTTTGTTCCCAAAGGTAGGACAAGACCTATTTTTTAAAATTCTTGCTTTGAGAAGGTTTTTTAAAAGTTCACAATACTTGTAATAAGTGAGGAGCTCTTGGCGTGTCACAGAAACACTGGGATTTGGGAATCTGTGACCCGGGGGATCTGAATTACTGTGCGTGGCCACGTGTGTGAGATGATGCAGCCTCTCTGCAGTGGAAAGGCATATAGAATCAGACTGGGATGGACATTTGTCACTCAGCAGCAGCATTTATCTTAGATAAGTAGCTTCACTTTTCTGTGCTAGAAGGAGACCCAAATTAGCTCCTGTTTAGTTCCAAGTATAACATTATATACTTAGATGCGTAAAACCTAGCTATAAATTTTTTTTTCCGTGAAGATGATGACTTTACTGGTGATCAGGGTAAACTATGTTTGGGGCAGACTTTCTTATAACCAGAGCTTGATTTAGTTCTGCAGTAAGTACCCTGAATGTCTTCAGGAGTGAAGGGTGATGGTCCGAGGAGGATGAAGGGAAATGGCACTTTGCTCCCTGTGGGCGCCAGCAGTGTTGTAGGAGACTCTTGCCAGCAGTGCTGCCTGGGTTGGAGAAAGGAACATGTCTGTCAGGGCTAGAAGGAAAGAAAAGGGAAGGTCTCATGGGATGGGTTTTCACAGGCCTAGAAACCTGCAGGTAAGTGAGAATGCTGCACGATGGTCTCACTTTGTGTCCCATCCTTCTTTATCTTCATCGTGTCGAGGACCAATGCCCAAGAGGACTTGACCTTTGACATCAATGAACAGTCAGTTGTCAGCCCAAGACACTGCCGTTTCCCACCTCTATTCATGTATGTCTTTATTGACAGGGGAAGCAGTCAGAATCCTAGATGTTAAGGGTGAGTTGGAGAAGTAGGTTCCCACGCTTAGCTGGCAGTATGTGACCTAAGAAGGTTGTACCATCTGAGCTGGGAAGGTCTTAGGAGACAAGATTCTTCGTGTTGGGCCTTTTTAAAGCTTTAAAAATTACAGTAAATTCCCTGGTGAATCTGACTCCAGCCTTCTCCATCACTCTTCATGCCCCCCCGCCCCCCTGCCCCCCTTCAGAAGACACAGGAAGAAAGGACCATCTGGCACAGCATGCCAGCTTTTTATTTGGTTGCTCTCAATCCTACCTTCCTGTTTGGATCACCCCTCCCCTCTGCTCATACTTCAGAAACCAATCAAGGTGTCTCCTGAACTCATTTATTCCCTTTCTTTCAACCGCCTTCTTGGGTAACTTTTTCCATATGCGTATATCCTTGCCTTACGACAGACTTTTTGTTTTGTTTTGTTTTTTCATTTTTCATCCATAATGGCCTGATTGGACTCTTAGGAAAAACCATTTACTTAAAGATTTGACAAAGTGCTTCAAAAGGTCCCAAACAACTTTTCATTACTTTTGACGACCAGGCTATATAAATAAGAGGAAAAAATCGTTGTGTTTAAAAATAACCAACTGATGGGCAATGATGCTGAGTGGTATGAAATTAAAGAACATGTTACTGTTGGCACTGAACCCCCTCCCCCAAGTGAAATTGTCTGGATTTGGAGCTGTGTGGTCTGTAATTATTATTATTTTTTTTAATTTGGCATTTATTTATTATGTTGTCCCAGTTTGGCTTCATTCCCTTCACCGTTCTGACATTGGTACTCTTTATATTGCCTGTTGTGGACTAGTTTTCCTCAGCTGTTGCTAAAACTTACTAAAAATGCCAGATGTCATGTTGGAAACACGAAACCTAAAAGATGGTCGTAAATCACAAAAACAAACCATAAAAAAAAATAATAAAATACGCTGAGTGCTGTGCTCTGGAGCTTCCCAGCTTTAAGTCTCCTTTTGTTCACTCCCCCTCCCTACTCCATGCCCCCTATCCAACCTCCCATCTTTTAGGGTGATGGGTGGGGTGGGGGGCAGCTCTGCAGTTTCTCACCTAAGTCTTGATTGTTTATTTTGCAGATTCCGAGCAAAGCACTGGTTCAGACTCTGAAGTGCTCACTGAGCGGACTTCCTGCTCCTTTGACACTCACACTGACCTGGGCCCTGGTGCTGCAGGCCCTGTGCCTGCTGCCATGTCTTCCATGGAAGAGATTCAGGTGGAGCTACAATGTGCTGACCTATGGAAGAGGTTCCATGACATTGGAACCGAGATGATCATCACCAAAGCAGGCAGGTAAGGACAAGTTCCTTTGAGTGACCAGCTTCCAGGAATGGAGGACAAAAAGTAGGAGCTATTACATTTTTCTTTCCCCTTATTTGTGGTAGGTGGCATTGGTGAAGCCAAAGCAACCTGTGTTCACTTTTCTGCAGATGGACATCTTGGTAAAGTGATCTTGTGTTTACTGTGATTGTGCCGTTTTCCTCCAAGGGCCTTCAACCTCTGAATCACCTCTATGCTCACAAACATTTTCTGCCTACAAATGTATTTCAGCTCATACCAGAGATTCATGGTACATAAGGGCCAAACGGTAGATTTCCAGAGCAAGTATTAACTTCACCCTCCAATGTTTTCAAGACAAAAAGTTTGCTCCCCAAATAACAGCTTACGTCTTCTAAGGCATTTAAAGCAGCCAGATGTCTTTGTAAGAATTTTGTTTTGGGTAAGAACTGGGCTTGGTAAATGTCTGAGCCCTGCTTATTGAGCCATGCATTATACTGTTGGCTTGAAATTATTACAAAACTTTAATGATGACCTGGTGGAAATTTTTTGCCAAACTGTTTATGTAGGAAAATAAAAGTTTTTAAAATAGTTTCTCTTAAAATAAACACTTTTTATTAAGCTATTCCTTCGTTGGCATCTCTTAGTTTTCCATAGTTAGGTATCTGTTTTGTGCACACAATAATCAACATATATTGTGTTATTTAGATGTATGATAATATACATGGATGAGGATGCAAAGCTTAAAGAAGTTAATTAACTTGACTAAGGTCACATGAATTCCACACAGATCTGTTTGGTTCTAAAACAATGGTCTTAACTATTTATAATTCTGCACTGTCAAGAAATGGTTGTAACTTTTGCCCCTTGGATTAAAACTGAAAATGACTGAAATAAAAATAAATTTAGACTAACCTTTTGAGTGTATAGGAATAGTTAATTAAAGTTAAAACAGTTAGGCTGCTTTCATATTTTCAAAGCCAGTCTACACAGTCTCACATCCTGGGGACCAAAAAGACCCACCCAGCTGATCATAAGCTGTCTCATGAACATCGACATTTAAAGTAAAAGAATATTTGAATGCATGTAGAGAAACCTTCCGATGCAGTAAGACATCACAAAAACATGAGATCAAACTGAACCTGAAATCTTATTTGTTTTCTTTCTCCTTTAGAATCTTCTTCCTTCTCTAAGTTTTAGTAGTGAATAAAACCATTAAAAAGCACCTTAGGAGAAGCACCTTTGAAGGGAAATTATTTTCAATACCATCTCTTTTTTGACTTGGCTTTCAGTCTACTTCTGTTCTGTATTTTGAGATGTTATGGCTTAGGAGGAAACAGAGCAATTCAAGGAAAAAGTTTTTCTTCTTTTTATTTAAAAAAAATGTTTACATATTTTGAAAGGGAGACAGAAAGAGAGAGAGAGGGAACATGTGAGTGGGGAGGGGCAGGGAGAAAGAGAGAATCCCAAGCAGGCTCTGCACTGTTGCAAAGCTCAAACTCAGAAACTGTGAGATCATGACCTGAGCTGAAATCAAGACTCAGACCCTTAACTGACTAAACCACCCAGATGCCCCTTTATTCTTAGTTTTTGGCAAGGGGGTTGGTTTGGCAAGGGGTTTTTTTTGTTTGTTTATAAGATTTCCAGTTTTTGAGGTTTTCACTTACTACTGTTGAGTCTGTGTCTTCCAGTCATTTTTGTCTCTGATATCATTCCCTTGTTCCCTGCATGTCAGTGAATTCAGTTTACCTTAACACCTTTTTCATAGCTCTCCTGTGACCTCATTTCATGATTTGTTCTGTGGTATTTTCTTTTCCACATCTCTGCCTTCACAAATTCTCTTGATACGTGGATATGCCCAGATATTCCCAGTACATTCATATACAGTTTGTTCTTTAGTCATATCCCTTGGTTTAGAAAAGTTATTCATTGCTTCTGTATTGGGTTGTCTCAGCCTTTGCTATTGCTACATGTAACTCTGCTCAAATAATTTTGGAACATCTCAGAAAAGTACAAATAAAGCTTTCTCTTTGTGAATTTTCTTCCCCTTCTCCCCATTCCTCAAGTCAGTTTCTTCCTTTTCACTACATTTTCCTTCATTTGTAGTGTCCTTTTCAATTTTAATCTCAATTTCCATTTTCTTAGTTACATTAGTTTTGTATGACTCTGTTCTTTTTCCTGCTCAGAAGATCTTAGTTACCATCTACTTCTTCTAACACCTCAAACTGTGATCTTGTTGATTCAGAACTACTGCTGTCTCCAGAGCCTTCAATCTTTGTACCAATGTAATTTGTATAATCAGCACCATGGACAGAGGTTCTTGTAGGGATTAATGGGTTTGGAAGACATAAGAATTGGCCTAAACGTAGCCATAAAATTAAAACCAAACACATCTAATTTTCTGAATATGAAAGATTAATTTTTCCCTAGGGTGTTATGACTTCACTTGATATTCTGTGCTAAAATACCGGCAAAAGAAAAAGAAACTTTTGGTAAGTTTTTAGGAAGGGAATTCACATATTGTCATAGAATTTTAAAGCAAGAGGATACCTTAGAGATTATATCGTCCCCTTTCTTTGTTTTATAAGTGATAAGGTTAAATAACTTCTCCAAATGCATTCATTTTAGAACTTGGGTATTTATTGGTAAGGGACTGATAGCTTCTCCACTCAAGGTCATATAAGTAAGTGTTCCAGACAAAACGGATATTGAATTTAAAACCATCTAACCCTTTTTCTTGAAGTTATGAAGAAAAGACATTCATCTCTTGCGATGTAAGCCTCTATAGGTGGTTTATAGGAACCACATTTTCTTACCTCAGATAACAAGTGAGAGGACTTTCTTTCCATCCCTGGCAAGTTACTCTCCAACCATTTATAAATACAAGGCAGTCATAAGTCATTGTTATTAAGAAGGGAATTAATGGTTTAAATTTAAATGTATAGATCAAGATTCCCAAATTTTTGGAAAGAATTAATGTGTATCAAAGGGCCTAACCTATACCGAATCCTAGATTTAGTTATTATGAGAAGTTCACCATTGGATTTCATTAGCTCACTGTAAGACTGAAATATAAGACTTTCTAATTAAACTTGTGAGTTAGAGGGAGAAAATCTAGAATGATATACCAATGGAAGCTTCTGAAAAGTTATAAAGTAGGAAAGAATGAATGGTTATACATTATTCTTTGCAAATATTTACAAATTAGCCATCATCCCTGTTAAAGGTCTATTTGTCCCTCTTGTCCCCAAGTAGGATTATGATGTCACTGACCTACTACCAGAGAACATTTGCTTTTTGAGTTGCTTCTGGCCAGCAATACAGTGTGTGAGTAGCACAGAAAGCCCCTCAGCCCCCTAGTAAACAACTAGGGCACATATGCAAGATGTGCAAGATGGCTGTCTGGGGTCAGGGTATGGTCTATGGCCGTGAAATGGAGCAAAGCCAATTAGGCTGTATGTGGATCAAGCCTGTGACCTTGACCTCATTAGCACCGTGCTCTGCCCAGCTAAACTAACTGGCCCCAGATGGTTAAGCTTAGTGCAGCATTTTGTGTACACTCACCCTAGAGCACATTCAGGCAATCCAAAGTTTTGAACTGAGCACTTTTTATGTCTGACTCCTAAATGAATGACATACAAAAGAGCTTGATGTTTTTCTTCTTTCTTATGGTTAAAGAAGAATGGAGAATTTTATTCTAGACCCCTTGAAACTCAATACTCTTCTGGGTTGCTCCCTCTCCTCCTCTTCAATTATGAGAGTAGTTGTAAAGTGCCATATCCTGACCTTGCTTGCTTTGGCAAGTTTAACAAGCCATTGTGGTAGAAACAAGGTATTGCCCAGAGGCCACTCGAATTCATTTGGTATTTGCTTCTTATTCCACAGGGTCCTCCCTCTGACACACATGTTGACAGCCTGAGAACTTGCAGAAAGTTTTCTACAGTTTTATGCCTTAAAAAAAACCCCTCAACTTTGTTGGCCCTTTGTTTGGGGATTTGTAGCCTCTTCCTTTTTGTTTCTTTTCTTGAAAGATTACTTTTAAATAGACCCAGTCAATCAAAAAATATTTCATGATCACCTATAATCAACTGTGATAAGCTACTTGACTAATACGTGTATAAGTTATTCAAGTACATTAAGTGTAAGAGTGTATTTTCAAGGATGTTATAGTCTAATAAGAAATGTATGTGTGGATACACATTGTCTTTCATCTGTCTATCTATCTATCTATCTATCTAATCACATTAAAGATGAACTAATATATAAATCAAGGTAGGTATGAACATTTGGAGTGTATGAATCATCAAAGAGGTCAAGTTAAGTTAAGACGTGCTATTTCAGTAGTGAATCCTCAGCATATTTTATAGCAGTAGTTCCCAAAGTGTAAAAAAGCAGCCAACTTTGAGGATTAGAAGAATTGGACTTTGGTGCACTTAGAGTTCTTAATAAGAAGAGACTCTCTAAGCTTTGACTCCCACTACTTCTTCCCCTCTGATCGTTGTGCTTGCTGCCTATTCCCCTTCATAGGAGAATGTTTCCTGCCATGAGGGTAAAAATCACTGGCCTGGACCCGCACCAGCAGTACTACATAGCAATGGACATTGTGCCTGTGGACAATAAAAGATACAGGTAATGACTCTGGAGTGCAGAATTGTGGACATCACCAATATTCCAAGACAGTTCTTTAAACTCACCAGACGAAGCATTTTAGCAGTGCACTGTACTATGCACTGAACAGGAAACAAGGATGGAGGATATGCCAATAACCTGTAGCAGAGCACCAGGCTGGAAGTAGTCACTAGCGGTTAGAAATCAGGACTTAGTAACGGTTTAGTCTGGAATCCTCCCTATGTCTCTTGAAAGAGTGAGATTGTATAGTGTCTGCAAGGGTTGCAAAAATCAAATGGATATTAAGTCTAAAATTAATTCAGTTAACATTGAAAGTGATTAACATAATAATTTGGTTTATGAAATGCT
Source organism: Paguma larvata (assembly GCA_030068075.1). Lineage (NCBI taxonomy): Eukaryota > Metazoa > Chordata > Mammalia > Carnivora > Viverridae > Paguma > Paguma larvata. The sequence goes on along the minus strand of CM057833.1, from coordinate 97,711,092 downwards.
AAATGAGTTGAGATGATTTCTTTTGGAGAGGTAGAGGAGAAGTGGACCAGTGTAGTATATTCAATCATACAGCTGATGGGTTGCCCTGTGGACGAGGGAGGGCAAGAGGAGGAGAATTGGGTAAGATTTCAAGACTAACGGTTAGGGTGGATTATTGTTTATCAATATGAGTTGTGAGCGAGTTTGTTAAATAACTTTCCTTCAAAGTCATTAAAGGCCAATACAATGTCTATGTCTCTTCGATGGCTTACACGTAGTTCTTATTTAAAACAAGTTGTGGCATAATCAATCTCTTGAGATTTCAATCAAATCAGTGAATCATGACTCATTTTCAAAATATTTGAGTACTTGGCCCTGAACCCATGAATTAGGAGGCGAGAGATGAATGAATGGGGAAGACCAGGACTAGTATGGTAGAGGGAGAGAGCTGGCCAAGAGAGAAGTGATCGAGATGCAGGATTTAGGACAGGAGATGCTTCTGATCTGTTCTAGAGGATCTTGGGAGTTGTGATCTGGACTGAGTGCCTCTGTTTGCTAGGGTCCAGGTCCCACATAGTCCTTTGTAAGTGAAAAGCAGGGAAGTACCAGATCCATGGAGAACTCTCTTCAGAACTATCGGGCAATTGGCAAACTCTGGAAAACTGACCTCCTTTGCTACCAACAACATCTCTTACTTTCAGCAACTTTGTGGGAAATAATGTGGATGATGATGACATTCAAAACTGGGTTCATCAAAGAAACCCTCAAACACTAACTGGAAAGACTTGGTAGTGTTTCTGGGAATGGTTGCACTAAGGCAAAGACCCTCAATTTTCATAGAAATGCCTCAAAATTCTGATTCTCAGCAAGGAAATGGTTAACAAGTGAGAGGCTTGGAGGGTCTCTGCACATGGCTGTGTTTTATAGGACAATATGGAAGATGTTTTTAATAAGGAACCAAATCCTGAACAAGTGGCCAACGGATTATATGGTTTGCATTTGAAAGGTGAAAGGTTGCAGTAAAATACCTTTTCCATAGCTAGACACGTGGGTTCAGGATGCCTGTGTGCACACAGGGGTGCAAGGCAAGGAGAGGGAGAAAAAAGAAAAAGGACTGTGAGAATGTTTTCCTTGTGAGGGCTGCAGCTTTGATCATTAACCACAACACTTTGCTGCCCTCCCCCCACCCCACCTCATTCTCCATTTTCATCTCTATCTGATTGTCCCTGGTTATCTGCCCTTCTCTTTTTCTCCCTTGTATTCTCTGTTTAATCCTGGCTGTTTTCCATCTTGTCATCTCTCTGTCTCTCCCCTCTTCTATCTCCACTGGCTTCCTGGGCCTCTCTTCCCTCTGTATCTGTTTCTGATTTCTCCTCTCTCCCTCTCTGCCTCAGATATGTGTACCACAGCTCCAAGTGGATGGTGGCTGGCAATGCGGACTCCCCTGTGCCCCCAAGAGTTTATATACACCCTGATTCTCTAGCTTCTGGAGACACTTGGATGAGACAGGTGGTCAGTTTCGACAAACTCAAGCTGACCAACAATGAATTGGATGATCAAGGACATGTGAGTCAAAGAATCCCATACGTCTCCCTCTTCCTCCCTTTCAGCTCTAGAGCTGACTAGCCCAGGCTTTCCCAAACATGTAAGATAAGAATGTCTTTGCCACTTTGATTCATTTTAAGTAAGTAATTGTCAAAGTTCTTTTTCCCTCCTGTGAAATTTCATTCATTGCAAATCCAACATTTTGCAAACTATGTCTGCCATGCAGCAGGTTGTATTCACCGGACACAGTTCTCTTGCTCTAGGGACCCACAGTCTAGTCAGGGGAGAGTTTAAAGACAGAAACACAGGATGTGTTTAAAAATGGTGAGAGATCACAGCATTCAGTGGAATAACTCATACGGCAGTAAACTCAGAGAAATAATTAAGGTGACAGTTCGGGCTGATTTGTCAAGAAATTTATGCGTTTTTAAGAGAAGAATAAGTCTTAAGACTTTCCAGGTACCATTAGAGGACCTGATGTTATTAATTTATCTTTATAACTTCCACTGGATGCCAGGATCCATACTGGGTGCTGCAGGAAGACTGAAGAAGAAAAACCATCTTTCATATCTTTACGGAAATGACGATATTCTGAGGTGTACCATTCACTCTTATAGGACATAAGGAATGTCCATAAATTTAGTAACAAAGTACAAATAATAGCTTAGAGAATTTAAAGACAGCCCGAGCCCATGATGAATATTTGAAGCAGGAAGGAGCAGCTGTCAACATAGCAGAGGGTCTGAGACCTTTTAGTGGAGTGCTGTCTTCTGGTATTGGGACAGTTGTTCGGTATTGGTCAGTGAAAGCAAGCGTACTGCATCATCACCTGTGACTGGTGTACTCTGCTCTATGGTTCCGTGTGGTGCTATCCAGTCACTCAGTCTTTCCTGCCACGGGCAAGAACACTGACTTCCAGTTTCCTGTATATCCCAGCACCAATCGCTGTTCTTCCTGTGACGCTTCTCTCCTGCAATTGTGTGTGCCCGAGAGCTTGAAGTGATGGAGGGACCTTTGAGCAACCCGGGCATCAAGCTACCCCTTCTCATTTCAGATCATTCTGCACTCTATGCACAAGTACCAGCCTCGAGTTCACGTGATCCGCAAGGATTTCAGCAGTGACCTGTCGCCCACCAAACCTGTCCCTGTTGGAGATGGAGTGAAAACCTTCAACTTTCCTGAGACCGTGTTCACCACAGTCACAGCCTACCAGAACCAGCAGGTAAGAGGCTGCCTCTGAGAGTCTCCTGCGGCATCAGCTTTTAAAGGAGCCTATTCACGCTTTTGGTAAGAAATACTTAGTCCTTCTACGTGATACCGAAGAGCTAGAATGAGAGATGCCAGCCTTGCTGTGCAAACACCGTGTTGGTGATGACAAGGCCATGATGCCTGATAGCAGCTGGTATAGTCTAGATTTAGATCAAAGACAAAGTCTTTGACCAGGAGGACCAAATCTCCTAAGTCATTTTCATGTCTCTCTCTACTTGTCCCTGTGTTCATGATCTCTCGTGCATTCTGGCAAATGCTCTTCATCATTTGCAACTCCTTTGCAAGTACCGAGGTTTGATTCCTTCCTTCCATCTTCTCTGCAATTTTCTGCATATCCCTGTTTCGGCTACATCAAAGTCATCCAGCCTCTCAATCTCCATTGAAGACTCCCTGCTTCCATTTACACCATCAGACTAAATTTACCTCCGTGTGATCATCAGCCACACCCTAACATCTGTGTTTTTATGTCAGCAATATGTTCATTCATTCCATAAATTTTTGAGAACTCACAATATGGTGAGGTTAGTAGAGAGATCGAGCAGATTAAGACTTGTTTCTCCATAAGAAAAGAAGACTTTTCTTTGAGTGAAAGACACATTAATACATAATGATAAGACAGTGGAATGATTTAAAGACAGAGATGTGGTGCTTTTGGGTTTGGTGAATGAAGGACGTTTTCCTGGAAGAGCTGATGCTTTCTCTGATGTTGAGACTTGCATAAAAATTGGCCAGACTTATGAGGGAAATATGTGGGGAGAGGGGGAAAAATGGCAAGTCTGGAACCATTGTGGGCGTTCTAGACAATGTTCTGTTTTTGAGGAGGGTGACTAGATGGATTTAGAAGTGATCTCACTCTATGCAACTCCCGACAGTTGCATGTGAATTCCATTTTTGTAAATTAGATTGTATTTCATCTTTGGACAATTTGTCTAATCAGTAGGATCCTGCAGTGGCTCCTTTTCTGCAAATAAGAGTTTATGCTTGTTTATTTTGCTTGAAAGCCTGCATATTTTAATTTTGGGCCTGCTTGCAGCAAAATGAACTCTCTACCACAACACTCAATATGTCTCTAATAGACACTCAATACCTTTCGTATTCAATACTGTGCTTAGTGCTCCAGCCAAGAAAGAAAGAGAGGAAAAATATTCATCTACTAAATATTTATTGGGTGCTTACTATGTGCCAGGCCGGTGAAGGTGAGTGATATCATCTTTGGTTCATAGAGAAAGAAGAGTTTGATCTTTCATAGCGCATTTGGGTAAGACTCTTTAGATGTTCTTTGCCTCCAGGGACATTTGATCTACAACAACCCCTTAGTCTGGTAGACCAGTACTAGATGCTGCTGGGCTTTCTCAGCAGCTGTAAAGTGTTCCCAGCTTCAGATTTTCCCCGTGGATGCCACATTTGATCTAAAGTAGAGGCAGAGTTTTAGTTTGCTTTGGGTGCTGTTTAAAAATTATTGAACCCTCTCAAATTCCTTAGATAGTAAAAGAGTAGAGACCATGGAGGGTCCTTACAGGAAACTTTAATAATCAAAAAATTTTTTCAGATTCTGAAACAAGATAGAGCAGCAATAGAGACATGCCCTTTGGAGTGACTGCAACCTTGGGATTAACTGTGGTTCAGGAGAGGGAGAGCATGAGTCTAAGTTCTTTGAATTACTGATTGAACTTTTTCCCAAAATACTCAGCCACCATCTGAATCGTTAGTTTCTAATGAAGGCAGAGATTGTGGCAACAAATATTACAACTTTAGAATTTAGGTTGTAGAGCAAACTAGAACATGGCCAAAGAATATTCTACTGCCTTACCGAGATCGGTTGTAGAGGCTAAGAGGGTCAGTACCGTAACCCAAGTTGAAACTAGAAAGTAGAACTCACTGTGAGAGTGAAAGAAGAGTGAACATGGATGCCCAAAATCCCTTGCACTTTTCTACCTTCTCTAATAGACAGTGTCCCCGTGTCTGAGTACATTCTACTCATGTAAATATTTTGTCTTTTTCTGGTCTGGGGCGGGGGGCAATGGTAATGTGTTGGGGGCAGGACACCATGATTAAGTTCATGGCATTTGGTAGCAGACATACCTGGTTTGATGTCTGACCTTTCCACTGACAAACTGTGTGAGCTTGAACAAGTTTCTTAACCCCTTTCACTCATGTTTCTTGATCCGAAAATGTCCTGGCCTCATCGAGTTAGTGACGAGGACTAGATGCAGGAACATGCATAAGGTTGCTGACGCAAACTGGGCATCTGATTCATAGCAGTCAGCCTACGTTGGTAAACAGTTGGGTGTTCCCAGGCATGAAGGGGAGTGGCGAGTATTTTATAGAATCGATTGCTTGTTAAGGAGAAAGTGGATCATTGGGAATTGGAGGACCTGCCTTGGCCATCGAAGGTATTATAACCACTAGGTAACTACTTGGATCATTCTCTTCTCATGTCGTGTTAGTGAATTCACGATGTGCTGACATTCAAAATAGATAAGTCATACACGCTCAATTCTGCGCAGTTTGACATCAAGATAACAGCTTTTGCCTGTGTTATTAACAAGTCTCCAGTCCCTGAATACATCAACAAGCACGATTATTTAACATTCCCTTTGGCTGTGTAGATGTGATTTCATATAACACAGTGTCTCCTAATAAAGCAAACTAACCTCAGGTCTTTCCCCCAGGAATCTTGGGGTCTGCATCCTGTTACCTAGCAATAATTTTCAGACCTGTCCGGAAGATGCCGGGTAGCATAAACTCCTTTGTGAGCTATATCACCTACTACTGTGTTTTTATCTCCCTCAACTTTCTTGAATGGGAACGATTAATATTTTATGTCAAAAGTATTTAGCTCACCTATTTCTTTTTTTTTCTTAAATTTTTTTAAACATTTTTTTAAATTTATTATTGAGACAGAGAGAAATAGAGCGTGAGTGGGGGAGAGGTAGAGAGAGGGAGACACAGAATCTGAAGGAGGCTCCAGGCTCTGACCTGTCAGCACAGAACCCGACGCGGGGCTCAAACTCACAAATCGTCAGATCGTGACCTGAGCCGAAGTCGGACGCTTAACCGACTGAGCCGCCTAGGCGCCTCATGAATTTCTTTTCAAGGGAATGGTTAGGAGGACTGCGAGAGAGGAAAGAGGAAAAGTCAATGGGCGAGGGGCCCAGGGGGGATCCTCACTGTTCTCAGGAACGCAATGAGGGGAGGACGATGGAAGGAATGGAATTGAAGTGAAATGTTATTCAGTCAGTCACATTCAGGCAGTATCTTTTTCTGGATAGGGAAGGACAGCAGTGGGCTAGGCATTTAGAGACCTGGGTTTTCGTCCTAAGTGTCCCACTAGCCACCTGTGTCACTTTGAGCAAGGTATTTTCTTTTTGGGCTTCGATTTCTTCAAGAAAATGAGCAATTGGCCTGTGTTTTCTAAGTTCTTGGTTAGCTCTGAAATCATCATTTCTCCCTCTTTTTTTTCCTGCATGCTTTTTAATGAGAGTTGGAAACAATTTATTGTTTTCAAGCAGAGGCAGTCAACACACAAAAGTATTAAAAATTATTAGACTGTTCATATCTGTCAACTATTTTTTAACCTCCACAACAGTCTAGACCAACAGAGTTGTAGCAAGTCCACCCTTGAAAGGCAGGAACTTGGTGTTTTGTTGCTGGTAAACAAAATATTCTAAGTGATACTATTCATTTGTCACTCCTCCTAACCCTCTCTTTTGTTAAGGCCTGTCTTCTCTTGGCTTCCATCTTGTCAGCCAGGCCAGCTGGACACCTGTCTCCACTTGTCCAATCTTCCACTAAACTGTGTTGCTTCTACTCATGGAATATTTTCTACCTTCTAATCTCACTACTGCTTCCTTCGTCCTGGACCTGCCCTCCCTCCAGCTTAGGCTGTAGTGACAGCTGCCAGCTGAGTCACCTGGACTGCATGCTTAATGTCTCATGAGCCATCACGTCTTTTCGAGGGGAGGTGAATCTTCCTAGAGCATAGCTCTGATTGCATCCTTTCTCTGTCAGAAATTGTCGATGTCTCCCCAGTGCCTAAGGGAGTAAAGCCCAAGATCCCAAGTCTTCCTGTCGCGGTCCTCTGTAGCCAGTTACAAGCTACGTTTCTAGGCTCACTTTCCATTAGTCTTCCTCACACATCCACAAGAGTTCAGCGGTCTAGTTTGAGTTTTACTGTGGTTTGGACTTTGTAGCCGCCTTGCTTTTGTTTGTGCTGTTGTCTTTCCAGCAATGACCTCTCGGTTTCTCTTTAGCTGTCTAGATTCCTTCCACTCTTCATTGGTGGTACAGATACAAACCCTCCTTGCATTTTCTCCTATAACGCTCCTCACGTTTTTCAGCTGCATATGAGTTCGCCCTCATTGAATGGTTAGCGTGCTGTCCCTCTCTCACGACCCCATCACCAGGTTGGGGGTGAAAAGACTCAGGTTCTAGACCCAACTCTGTGGCTGCAGGATTGTACTACCTTTGACAAATCACTCCACCTCAGAATTCTCATTGGTGAATTGGTTTGCTCTGAATCAGTGCTTCTCATACTCCAGTCTGTGGAGACACTTTTTATAGTCCGTTGAAAGATGAAACAATAAATACAGTATAGGGCCGTTTTGTACCTGTATGCATTCATTTAAAAAGACCATATATTAATTTGTCCTTTTCACTTTTTTGATACTAAAATGTCATTTATTTTATGAAATAATGATGGCAGGAGATGGTAGATGATGTAACTCTTTTCGTTTGGTAGAATAAAGAACTGGAATGTCAATGTTGATTCCTCAGATGTTGGGGGGATGGGTATTAGAATTGGCCTGAAGCCCAGAAACCACTAATTAAGAAGAAGGACCCTTCCACCCCCATAACCCTAAGGTATTTGTGTCTGTCCCATCATGCACAGCACTGAATATGTGCTTGGAAAAGGACCGCATGAATAATTAGCCAACACAACTCCACTACCAGTTTCCTTACATGTCTGTGGTTTGCTTCTTTGGATATAAGTAGTAGTGAAATGTGAAGAACGAGTTTCTATTTTCATGAAATATTTTATGCTTTTCTTTCCCCCCTTCCCATTCCTTCCTCCCACCCGTGCTGACTGACCCATAGACTCCCAGGGCTGCTAGCATACTGAAGTTATTATTACTATTATTTGCTCTTTGAGTGCCAACTTGGCAGGCTTAAGGCAGAGAGGAAGGTACGCCATGCCCAGAATCTCATCGTGGAGAATAAAGTGGTAGAGGTGGGAATAAAGGCGACTCTACACTTTATGCTTTTTCTTGGAAGAAGCTGACGCCAACATGTCCTCATGGAATTAGCAGGAAATTTCCATTGCAGAGTCTTTGTCTTCTTTAAGGGAAAAAGACTGCTGAACCTTGATGGTTTTTTTTTCCCCAAACAGGAAACTCGATTTCAAAAAGACACAGCCCCGTTCTCCTCAGGTAACACAGTCTTATTTCTTGATGAGAATTGGCTACATGAACCAGATAGGAAGTCTGAAACCACAGCCAGGTCTGTGTAAGCAAATCCAATAGGAGTTCTGAACCACTCATTATGTCCTGAACTATCGAGCCAGTTGTGTTCTCACGTTCTAATCAAGTCAGCGTAGAGGTTTCTTATTTTTTATTTTTAGAAGGGCTAAGGTTTTTTCTTCCCTGATGAACACCCTTCAAGCAATATGGTAAAAAAAAAAAAAAAAAAAAAGAATAACAGTGTTAATAAGGGGAAGCCTTTTCAGCCTTGGTATTGTAAAATCATACTCAGGATATTGAAGTTTCTTTTTCTTTGTAGGTTGTGCTATTTATGTCTATGCCGTATGCTGTGAGGCATACCTCATTTAGTAATTGCCTTGGCAAAAGGTCAGTGAAAATGACTAAAACCAATGGTGGCAAGCCAGTTGCTGCCTCATCGTGTGCTATAGCCTCCAATGCCGCAGACTCAACCAATCAGTAAGGTTGTGGAAATCAAATCAGTGAGGAAAAATGCTTCCCCAACCTCTGGACTTTCCATGTCTCCTCATTATCATTGGACCAAGTTTGAACATGACCGCCGTAGAATGGCTTTGGATACATGGAGAGTTAGTAATCGACCTTCTCGTTCTCCCTAGTAGGACATTGAAGACTCTCGTCTGTAACGCTGCAGTGAAAGCAGATAGGACCGAGGGCGTTGTTTGGTCTGTGTTCTCTAAGGCTGGTTACCGCTTTTGGGCTGGCGATTCCTGTTTTCCACATTATTCATTCATGCATTCAATGTACTTATTCATTCATTGAGCAAATATTCATCGAGCACAACAAATAGCATGTCATGTTAGGTTCTTAACAAAGTGGTATATAAAATGGATGCAGTTCCTACCCGAAAGCACCCTATTTTGGAGGGATGATCAAGGAACATCTCTCTCAAGAGATAGCATTTTGACTGAGACTCAGGACAAGGCATCAGCTGTGTGAAGAGAAAAGAACATTTTTCTCCAGGGGTAGAGTGAGCATGAGGGGTCTGAGCCGGGAAGGAGCTTGGCACTTGCCAGCACTCAGAGCAGCTTGAACTTGGCGGGAGCCTGTGGCCCAGGCATAGAGGAGTGTGGGTGGGGATGGAGAGCTAGACAGGGGCTTTGCTAGGCCTGCATGGCCAGCCGAGGAATTTGGATTGAGTTCTGAGTGGGATGGTAACCACTGAAAAGAATGACATGATCTATGTACATGTTCACAAAGACCATTTTGGTCGCTGTGTAGAGAAGAGACCGGAGAGGGACAAGAGTGGAAGAAGAGAGATTAGCCCAAAGGTTATGTAGTTTAGTGAAAAGATGACGGTGTACTGGCAGAAGGTGGGGAGGTGAAGACTGATAGCTATCTTTGGGTCTAATTGATGAACAGAACTATGGAGTAGGGTTGAAAATTAACCTCCGGAAGGCCTCTAGATGTGCGGCGTTTGCACAGAGGCAGAGGCGGCAGGGGTTGAATCCTCATGGGGTTTCCTGTGGGTCCCTGTGCTGTGGGCCTCACTGGTGGCCATCATTATTTGCTCTGGGCCTTGGGTCCTTTGTGTGGACCTGCTCTACAAGACTACTCAGCTTGTGCTTTTGCGGTTTTGCCTCAGTTGGACCTCCTGGGCCTCCCTGGCTGGCTCAGCCTCACCTCAGGGCTTATCCAGGTCTTCTGTTTGGCTCCTGTCTGGGCTGTAGCACTGCGGTGTTAGGGTCACCCTGCCTTCCCTGGCATGGCAGGTGAGGACCTCTGAGTCCCCGACCCGCCATGGAAGGGCAGTAGGATGCTATGTTGGGCCTCTTCCTGATTCGTCAGACCAGGCGGCATTTTCACTTTGATGCAGCCAGCCCCACGTGTGTGTGGAAGTCACCCTGCCTGTCTTTCTCTTTGCTCATACTCCACTGGGGTGCAAGGGGAAGACGCTTTACTTCTCTTTCCACTTGATAAGAATTCGCCTTATTTCACGTCCTTGTCTTCCGCAGGACAGCAGGCTTTATGGCCCAGCTGTCATTCGCGTCCCTCCCTGTGCTGGACAAGATAGTCATAAAATCTGAGGCTACCAGGCTGGCTCCCCATATGGGAACCATGGGACGAGAGGTTATCGAGGTTGAGAATACATTGGTTTATTCCTCCAAATTATCATCCTTGTTACCTTTGGTACTGGCAGACAAAGCCAAAGTCGTCAGCACCAGCATTAACTGTGATCGTAGTTTGGCTTATATCGTTAAGTTGTTCTCTTCGGCCTGTGGGGTATGTAAAGGCCTAACTAAGCAGGGCAATACAGGCTTTCTGTGGTGTGGCCTGAGGGCAGCCTCTAGCTGTCTCTCACTGCCCCTCTTCTCGTACCTCTGGCTTACTAGGAAATGCTTCCTGTGTTCCTTTCTCCCCTTTTTGTATTTTTCATGAAAATCCTACACATCCTCCAGGGCCTGGCTCGCGCATTATCTCTCAGGGACAGCACCGTCGGATAACCTCGGATCCCTTCAACTTGGACTCATCGCTACTTCCTCTTCTGCCCTTATGACACTTTGCCTTTGTTGCAAACCTTATCAATTTCTGTTTTGTGCCGGTGTGTATGTCTGCTTTTGTCTTCTAGATCAGAAGCTTTTGAGGGGAAAGCTAGACAATACATAGCCATATATGGACTATATATCACTGTCACCTCTGCTTCCTGTGACCTTGCTTTGCGCACAAAGGCACTTGATTATAAACAAATAATGAGTATGCACTACATAACTCTGTAAATCTCACATTAAAAGCTTTGAAACAAGTACAGAGGTGCTGTTTTTCCTAGCATTTGGTGGCACTTTTCTATTAAATCTCCATGCAGACCTCTTGGCCTGAGATAGAATGAGCTGTGGGAAACAGGTTTTCAACCTTTTCTCCCAGGCCCATGAAATAGAATGTCATTTTTTTTACAGGGGCCTGTGGAGGCCCCCCAAACATGGCAGCACAATAATATATCAGGAACCCATATCATAAATGAGCCGGACAGGATAAGCCAACTTGAAAGAGAAAATAAAATATTATAACCCCAACTTGAAAAGAAAATATGGTGTGGGGTTTATTGCTGTGGATTATGGAGGAAGAAAGAATGGATTTTAAGTCAAAAACAGAAAAGCAGTGACAGTCTTTAAATGCAATACAATATTCACGGGGCAGATACGAGACTTTAGAAAGCCAAAGGCTTCAGGCTCCTGCTCTGGTCTATAAAATAGATGTAAAATTGCTTTTGCTACATTATTAGTGCTACATTATTAGTGTGCCATTCTAGAGGCAAGGACTGTTTTAGGGGGAAAAAATTAACTTTGATACTTTCAAGCCACAGTCTGTCGGTCGGAATCTCGCATTGCATTTTAAAGACCTTTAAAGACTTTGGGAAATTCCACGCAGACAAAGTGAGCCAAAGAGGGATGTGGGAAGATTTGCTCCATAAGAAATAACTGTAGCCATCCTAGTGATAAGATCTGGAATGAGCAGAAATGGGAAGGTGGTCTTAAATAATGAGATTCCTTCTTTCTAGAATTCCCTTCTGTTGAGAGAGCCTTCCTTCCTTTCCTGAGCTCCCTTGCCCCCCACCCCTAAGTCTCTGTTGCTTGACGGTAGTGAGTCATTCACATCTGGTTTAGGCACAAAGATATCAAAAGGGCCTCCCATGACCAAGGCTGAAAGCGGAAATGAAAGAGCACGTGTGGAATTTGTTGGTCAGGCTTGGTCTAGTCTGGAGGCATGAGGGCGATGTGTCCAACCCTCGCCGAGGTCGAGGGGACTGAGCTAAGATGCCCTAGGCAGGGACATTTGCGTTGAAGTGGAGTTTGAGCCAGATGCCTCCTGAGGACCCACCCGACCTGAGTGACACGGTGGTTTGAGTCTTCTGATTCGCTTGTGAGCCTTGGAGACCGGATGAAATGCACTGTAGCCAGCTCCATCGAGTCCCTTGGGTGCAACCTTGATAAAAGTCTCGCTCCTTTTTGTGTCCTTTACCAGACCACTTTAGGTCATTAAATGAATGATCTCTAGGGCCAGGGAAGGGGCAACTTAAGTGAGATGGGCTGTGCAGTCCAGTATTTGGTTCTCGCAGGCCGAGGTGGGTTGTCTGGTGGTCTTATTCCACTGGATTGGGTCGACTGAATCCATTCATTCATTATTTACTCACTTGCTCACTCATTCATTCGCTCGACAAACACTTTTCAAGTACTTCCTGTGTGTTCTGTACCATAGACTTGAACATTGCCCGGTTTTCCATTTCCATGCCTTTATTTGTCGAGGCAAGTGATTTATCCTCTTATTGGGGGGGAGGGGGCAGGAAAGTGAGCAGAGGAGTTTACAGTCACATACTGGGAAAACCTAGGTTTTTTTAGGGAAGAGTGGGTCAGGTGGGTCAGACATCTGTGTGCCAGGCCCAAGGCCTATCTCAACTCCAATTTAAATCTCAGACTTAGAGGAAACTAAATAAAAACAACAGCCATTACTAACAGAGTGATTTTTGTTGTTTTTCTAGGAGCAGCCGAAAAAGAAATCCGTTAATATAAATACAACTTATGTCTTTTGTTTGTTTCCAGATCACCAGATTAAAAATTGATCGAAACCCTTTTGCTAAAGGATTCAGAGATTCTGGAAGAAACAGGTAAGAATAGAAAGAGACTCACTGTCATTTCTCTTCTGAAATGTGACATTATTCCCCCGGTGCCCTATTCATGGCTTTTGGCTCCTGCGTTTTGGAGACCGCTCTGCACGCCAGCTGCTGTGCTGACTTAGGTAAAGAGAAATGGATAGCTGATCCGAGGATCGAAGAGCTGTCCCCCAAAAGTTGAATTTTCCAACTTTTTGTTGACAGACTGTACAGCACCAGACAAATCTCTCATGGTGTTTTTCTCTTTACATCACACTTGGTAATCCAGTCACTTAAAACAAATTTTGTGGTGACTTACTATCATCAAAAGATCGCCACTTTTTCTGATAAGTGCTGTAGGTGCCTACGGCACCTGCAGTGAGATCTCATTTATTTTGCATTATCAGGAAATTGTGGACAAATAAAAGTTATCAGAAAATTATTATCTTTTAAAAAATTTTTTAAAAGTTTATTTATTTTGAGAGAGAAGAGCATGAGCAGGGAAAGGGCAGAGAGAGGGAGAGACAGAGAATCCCAAGCAGGCTCCACACTGTCAGTGCTGAGTCCTATGTGGGGCTCGAACTCACAAACCACGAGGTCATGACCTGAGCTGAAATCCAGAGTCAGATGTTTAACCGACTGAGCCACCCAGGTGCCCAGAAAATTATTACCTTTAAGAGCTAAAACTTTGTTAAGAAATTAGCCATTTTTCTCCTAAAACCTATTCCTAAAATGTATTAGATGTTGCCTACCTTAGTAAAGACAGTTTCTAGAACACGACTTTTCCCGATGGCCCAGCATTGTCATTAGAATTAGGTTGTCATATAGGAACATTCTGAGGAACTGCTGACACTTGCGGGACTATTTGCTCTTATTTTAAATGGACTTAGCGACAAGGTGTTTTTCTGGTTAATCCTGTTTCTGTCTAAACCCTTTCTTTCTCACCCTTCCTCTATAAAATGAAAATCTGTTATCCAGAGAGCTGAGAGAGAACTGAAATTGTCAGGAAACACAGATCTATCTAAAGTTATGCAGTCAGAAAATTTCACTTTATATAAACTTTCCTGAAACCACAAATTTGACACGCATGTTTTATAAAGTGTGCAGGTTAAAGGGCACCTGGGTAGTCAGTCGGTTAAGTGGCCGACTTCGGCTCAGGTCACGATCTCATGGTCTGTGAGTTCAAGCCCCATGTCCAGTTCTGTGCTGACAGCTAAGAGCCTGGAGCCTCCAGGCTCTGATTCTGTGTCTCCCTCTCTCTCTGCCCCTCCCCTGCTTGCACTCTGTCTCTCTTTCAAAAATAATGAACATTAAAAAAATGTTTTAAGTGTGCAGGCTTTGCAATAACTATTTACATTAGCGTTCAGACATTTTCCTCATTTGGAGGCATTTCTTTACATTGAAATGACACAGATTGTCAAGAGTTATCTGTGTTATTTTGTCTGCAAGAGTTTTCATAGAAACTGTCTAGTATTATATTTAGAATCACTTCTTGAACTATATATAGCACATTCTGTTAGAACCCAGATATATGCTAAAAATCGTCTGTAGTGATCATTTCCTTTACAAAATGGTTAATGGAAGCACTTCTTTTTTTAAAACATTATTTGTTTTTTAAATTCCAGTATAATTAACATGCAGTGTTACCTTAGTTTCAGGCGTACAATATAGAGATTCAAGACTTCTATATATTACTCAGTGTTCATCGCAATAAGTGTACCCTTAATCCCCTCGGAGGCCCATCTTTATGAAACTCTTTTTGTATATTTAAAATACACTTAGATTTCTAGAAATTTTTATTTACCTCAGAATTTCGTGAGGTTACATCTATTGATTAAAGTAAAATTCGCTTGAACTTCTAGTTTGAAGATGACAAAATTGAGTAATGTGTTCTAGACCAAGCCACTGGTTAGTGGTGTGGCCACACTAGAACTCAGGCATAAGGAGTCCAGGCCACATGCTTTCCCGTTGGGCGAAGACCTTTGTCTTCAAAACTTAGCCGGAGAGGAATGTGTACTCTTTCTGCCAGTTCGTTTCTATTCCATGTTCAGGTTGCAGAACTTGCCCGTGAGCTGTTTACAGCTAGAATCTGGCCTTTGACAAAGAAGCCTCTAGGGTGTTTAAGATCTTTAGCTTAACAGCCCATGGCTGGATTTCAGGGGTTCTTTGAGTTCCCAGCTACTCTCAGGAAAATTGTGTGTGGATGAGCAGGTATGCATTTTTCTTAGGGGAGGTCTATAGCTTTCTCCAGAGTTTTGGAAGGTTCTGTCACCAAAAGTTAAGAGTTTCTGCCCTATACACAGCTGGGAGTCAACCCTAATGACTTTAGTTTCAACTACTTTCTCTTTCTTTCCTTCTGTATCTCCAGTAGCATTTAATATTTATTTTCTTCTTGGCACTCCAAAGGTTGTTCAGATTTATTCTTTGCCTTTTACTTCATTGGAGTCCTTGTTTTTCAGAGGCGTGACCTAGAACAGAAAACTGGGATAGGCTGTATTGACCAGTGTTGGAGCCATGCTCTGGGAATTGGAGCCACACTTCAATCTCGGGAATAAGACTATGTCTTTTGAAGCATTTGCCTTGGTCAGGAAGTTGTGATGACATCTTGGTTCAAGTCCTGAGGTTCTCTGGTTCCCTTGCTGGGCTAGAAGGGAGCTAGACATGTCACATGGTCCCGGCCTGGGTCTGCTTTGGGGCTGGTGCAGTGTCTTACTGCTCAGACAGACGATTATGTTCGTCTTGCCTGGTGGGCTACTCTTCTTTGTAAGGACTCCAGGAGGGCAAAACTGTGGGTCTTCGTTAGCCCATTTTAGTGCGTTATTTATATATAATTTTTCTGGTAGCCTGGTGATTCTTCATTGTGTCCCATTAAAACCTGCAGGTTCTTTTATTTGCAGTAATGTTAGTAGTTATAGAAATTATCTGTGATCGAACACTTACTGTGTCCCAAACCTTTTCCTTACATTTTTTCTAATGTTAAAAATGACCTATATTTTGTATATATTATAGGAAACTGAGGCTTAGAGAGCTTAAGCAGCTTCCTGGTGTTGGACAGCAAAGCTGGAGCGCCGAGTGGCTGCCGGGTCCACCTGTAAACTCTGCTCTATCATGCTTACAGTTGAAACCTGGCTCATTTTATCTTTGACAGATTTGGAGAATAGAACTCTTCCTCTAATGTCCAGTGATATGTATTCTCCTCCTGTCTTTGTAGACGTCCCCGTGGCTTTGTCATCTGCTTGCTCTACCCACCCTGTAAACAAGGGGTTCCCTAGAGGACAGGAAGTCTGGTTGATCTTCACTGGCAGGTGAAACCATGACATAATGACCATGAAGTCCCCTGTCCAATGATGGGGCAAAGATGAATCATTAGATATAGAAGCCATTTTTGTCCTCCAGCGCTCTGGGAAGCTAGATTAACATAGACCTCTGGGGGCAAGTCCATAGACCTTGTATTTTCTCTTAAAAAAACTCAAAATTACTTGATAATCAGACTTGAAATCTCACTACCTGCCTGCAGAATCGGATAAGGGCAAGAATTATTAATGTCTTGTTGAAGATGGGAAAGACTGATGAGGATAGAGAGGATTATTTCTAAATCTTCTGGGATCTGGGGGTTCTGGGCCAACACCAGAATCCAGTTTGTCACCTTCCAGCCAGTGCCTCACCTACCGCCCTTCTTGTGCTAACAGAGTTCTTATAAATCTATGATCTTCCCCCTGCGTTTGAGACATCACATGACTCATACAGAGGAGCATGGTTTGATGAGTTGCATATAAACATACCCAAAACATACGGATTACATTTCCTTTAAAAACACATGGGCTTAAAAATTAAGGGGGGAAAGTGCTTGGCCAATGTTTTTTGGTTTTGCAGAACACAAAACATTTGTGGAATACTTTGGAGTTACAGAATTTGCCAAACCTCAAACCAAAACACGTTTAGGTTTGTCGATCTCAATCTATCCCAGCGCGATCCAAAGGCTCAGGAAGGGAGGGGTGTAGAGGGAAGATGGGGAAGACATGGCACCCACTGCGCTCTCTCCAAATCTCTCTCTCCTGAGTCTCTCCCGCCATGCCAGCCTCTCCCTGCAGCACCCTCTGAGTGCAGCCAGGCGACCGCAGTGTCCTGAGCACAGAGAAGAACTGAGGCGGCTGGGGTGAGGATACTTATTTCCATCACTCATATACATATTTTAAATATTTATTTATTTATTTGAAGGGAGAGAAAGAGCATGAGCTGGGTAGGGGCAGAGAGAGAGAGAGAGAGAGAGAGAGAGAGAGAGAATACCAAGCAGGCTCCATGCTGTCAGTGCAGAACCTGACACGGGTCTTGAACCCACAGACTGTGAGATCATGACCTGGGTCGAGATCAAGAGTCGGACGCTCAACTGATGAGCCACCCAGGTGCCCCTTCTCATATTTTAATGTAAAGAGATATCAATGGAGAATACTCCTGGCTCCCAGCCCTATCACTTTCTCCTTCCCCTCACTGGGCACCGGAGTGCCCTATCTGATTGTCCAATGTGGGAGAAAGAACTCTTTAGGACCTGCTCACCTAGAGCAAGTGTACATTCTGGGCTCTTGCCATCAGTGGTAAGTCCAGCAGAGGAGGCCTGCTGTTCTGGGGAGTGATCTCACTTCAGGGGAGTTCTAGCCCGCTCATTGAGCCTCCACGACTATGCTGTAGTGCCCAGACACCTTCATCAATAATAAAGCTGGTATTTCCGTCTCCATTGCTTCAGGGTCCAAGGACTTTCCCGGACTTTATTATGAGTTCAAGTGAGGACAAGAGGGGACCTTCACTGGGCCCTTCAGAACCCCAACAGAAGCCCCAGTGAGTCTGTGGTGTCATCCCTGTGGTGGCACCACCTCCAGAGGCTGTCACAGTCCTCCCTTCTTCCTTAAGGAAGTGCCATTTCACGTACTTCTGTGTGATGAGGTCACCATGCCTCAAGCTATACTTTGGAGCTGCTACTTTGCATTCACATGTAATCGTGCCCCTGACTAGAAGTCTCCACCAGAAGTGCGTGCGTGTGTGTGTGTGTGTCTGTGTGTGTGTGTGTTCACGTTGAGGGGAAGAGTGATAGATAGGCGGTCCTGTTGGGTGGAGACGCTCACAGATTTTGCTTCCAGGCATTGTCTCTGCAATGGGAGGGCGATTGTGTTTACTTCTACATTGTTTCCTCTTCTAGATTTCTCAGAAATCATGGGGCCCAAATCTGCCGTGGATAGGTTGGAGGAGACCCATGTGTGCTTACTTTTAATCCGGTCTAGCCCCAGGTCACGATAGCCAGAGCGACCTGCGAGATTTCTCCTTCCAGGAGGAGACAGTAACACCTTCCTGTTCATAGGGAAAACAGATCCCCTCAGCTTGATTAATTTATGTCTTGTGGTCTGTGTTCCCAGGCTCTGCCCGGTGTTAGAATGTGAGTTCCATGGAGCATCTGGGTGGCTCAGTAGGTTAAGCGCATAACTTTGGCCCAGGTCATGATCTCACGGTTTGTGGGTTTGAACCCTGTGTTGGGCTCTGAGCTCACAGCTCAGAGCCTGGAGCCTGCTTCAGATTTTGTGTCTCCCTCTCTCTCTGCTCCTCCTCTGCTCGCTCTCTCTCTCAAAAATAAATAAACTTTAAAAAAATTAAAAGAAAAAAGATGTGAGTTCCTTGAAGACTGGGACTATACCTGTGTCAGGTAGTCTTAGGCTCTTTCCTACTGCACCAGGTACACAGAGTAAAATAATAATTGTTCATTTAGTTACAAGGCAGCAAACAGAGTTGAAAAGGGGCAAAGAAATTAAAAACCAGGAGCTCTGGAGTGAGAAAACCTTATGCTGACTAAGGATGAATCAAATAGGACAACAGTGGAGAGCTAGTTTTAGACACGAATTAAGAGATGGAAGAGAGAATCTATAAATAGGTTTAGTTTGATGACTGGGGGCAGTGTTGATTCAAATCTGAGGTGGACTGATGCTGTGGACACTGATTTAGCCTCATCCTAGAGGTACATATCTTTCAGGCTGTCAGAGCTGGCTCTGAACAGTGAGGACATGCTTTTGCCAGTTTCAGAGTCTGTGAGCTCAGGGAAGGAGTCCCAGAGACTGAGTCCAAGCAGAGTGAAGTTGAGTTGAGGAAGGTCACTCAGTAGTGAACAGAGAGGTAACATTCCATCTTTATGGTTGGGCACCCCAGTGGACAGTGTATTCCAAAGAGAAGACAAAGGTCACAGAGCTGAAGAGAACCAAGTGTTTGCAGTGTGTCCCATGGTCAAGAAGTGGCCTTGGGAGGTACATCTGTCCACACGTCTGATGAGTCCACTGTGCTCAGCTAGAGGGAGCATTACAACTGCAAAGACCTTGCACTTCAAAAGGGGTAGCCAGAGGAGCAGAAGGAAAGAGCACTCTATGGGTCTCAGTCCACATCTAATGTGAAAGCCTTGTCTCTGCTAGGAGTGGCTGCCAAGATTTTACAGAAAGCCCAAGTCAGCTTGGGAAATTTTATACAATTCCCAGGGACTTCCTCCAAAGCAAACACATACATAAAAAGGAGAGGATTAAAATTATGATCTGTCTCGGGAGTGAAAGGTTCTATGAACTTGTCTTAACAGTGCCATGGAGTGCATGACTCTGGGTTCTCAGTAACCACATGCTGTTTTTGACCGTGGGCTTTACCTTACTCCCAGCCTCCATTGCATCTAAGACAACTGCAAGGGCAACTGTTCCATGTGATGTGGTTTCATCCAGATACTCCCAGCTCGTGTGGTGCCCTAGAAGCCACTGCTGTTGGTTCCACTGCTATAGGTCCCGGGTGGAGTGGCCCTTCTGTGGTCCCTGGAACTGGTGAGAATTTTTAGAAGGCTATCTTTTTCTCTGTGGAGAACACCTATGAAGGCTTCAACTGTGACACTCAAATCTCACTTAGGATCTATCAGAAAGAAGCTGGAGGCAGGCCCCATATCATGGGGCACTTGGTTCATGCAGGTAACTGGCTTTTGTAGGTTGTCCCTTGCTGAAAAAACAAGAGGGCCTGCAGGATGAGGTGTCTGAGGCAATGTGAGTCTAAGCTGATTCTCAGCCAGCACTGGTGTTTGCTGGGAACGTGGCTGGTGGCTGTCCTTCTTGGTGCCTAGTGTCCCTTTACATAATGTTTCAGGGGAGAGCAATCTAAAAATGGAGCCATTAACTGTATTATGGAAATGGATATCTTGGCTTGCAAGGAGAGGATGCTTAATGAGGTTAATACTTAACTCAAAGGAAGGAATCTTCACCGATGGGTGCTGGGAGCCGTTTTGGGCTCACAGGTTGAGACCCCTCCATGCATGGGAAAGGTTGAAGCAAAAGCTCCCGCCAGCCAAACTGGCGCCTAGTTTTACCTCCTTCTAAATAATCTTTCAGGCCTGGATTTCTTGAATTGCTCACATTGGCCTAAGGGATATAATGCTCTTTGGTTTTATGGCACATGGAAAAGGGGACCTGGAGTGTGATGTCTTGATGGATAAAATCTGTGTGAGAGTAACCTGGCCAGAAGTAACCTCAAGGTTGCCTCTTGGGGATAGGTTACACAAATTGAGGCATAGGCCCCAAGACTCCATGAACCAAACTAGATTTTCCCTGCAGGTATCGCTCCCCTCAGCCCCACCATAAAACCTCAAGGCACATCTCCGTAAAGCTTCTCTCAGAATTAACACACTGATGGGAAAGATTGTAAAGAGACTTAGGACCTTCCCCAAGGTTAGCCTCGCCCAAAAGTCAGAAACACTGTTTATCAGCAGCAAATATTGAGCACCTCCCTGAGGTTAACATTTCGCAAATCATTTTGTAATTCTCATCCCCACGCACCCTTATATAAACCTATAGATGACTACATAGGTCTTGTGACAACAATGTATGTTGTAAACAATGCCTTGTCACTGATGTAATGTCACTCGCTACCTTTAAAAATAAAGACACTGAGACCAACAAAGCAGAGATGCCAGAATTGCCAGGGTTGCCTGCTTGGTCATCAGATTCCATCTCACTCGTGGCTCTCTCACTTCATTTCGCCTGACTGTCTGTCCTTCATGGACCCCTAGATTCGCCAGAACAAGGACCCCGGCAGATGGGGGTGTGGATATTTGGGAGTAAAGGATTTTCTTGTGACTCCCCTCTTCAGAGGCTGCTGTCTCAAGGCCATGTTCATAGAGTGTAGAATCACCTCCTTGGGCTCAGACAGGAAACCCTGTGAAGGCCCAACCCTTTCCCACAAAACCCAGCATGGAATCAGACTGCCTCCACTGAACGGAAGTGAAAAGGAAGGAAAAGGAAGAGTCAGCCAGACGCTAGCCCCAGGGCCAGGTCATCTGCGCTTAGCTCTGAAAGAAAGCATTTTTCTTTGTGAGTTGGGGAAGAAGTGTGCAGGGTGGGTCTCTGTCAAAGTCTGTTAGAAAAATTCTCTGTTATAACCAAGTGTCTCCAATCTTGTCCTCGCCCTGACCTACGTCTTAGGCTGAACATGTGAAGTTACTATATTTGCAGGTCAAAGAGGTAAAATATCAGCAATTTCATACTGTCCAACCTTGTATATTTATTTCTAGGAATGTGAACCATAAGTATATGATAATATTAGTAATAATCATTTCACATAGTATCGGTGGTCCAGACTTTCCCTTTTTATCTCCAAGTTGATTGGTATTGCTAGAGTGTTTCCCATTTTATGGATGGTAACGCTGAGTAGAGTGAGGTACTAGCTTCCAGAATTTGCAAATCCAGCCAATGGCAGCATCCAGAGGGTGATGTCACTGTCCTCTGGTAGGCACAGCTTGCCAGTTGGCAGACGGCTTTGCTCTTGTCCCTCTCTGGGTCCCTGTCACTCGTGAAGGCTCACATAGCAAGCTTAGAGCCAAGGCACTGACCACTTGCCTTCTTTCAACCAGCATGACTTCCAAGTGTCTCCTTCACTTTCAATTTCTATATATTTATTTGTTCTCCCTAGAGCCGTTGACTGTGTTTTTCCAGCCAATCTCATCCTGCTCATTCCTGGCAATCTCGCTAGCCCCCGTAGATCTTGCAGACTCTTTTGTTATCCCTGGCACGGGTGCCATTTAGCAGATCTAAAAGTGAGTAATCAGCACTGGACTCCCTCTCGGGAACTGCCGCATCTACAGTTCAAGGTAGCTGGCCCCGTCCTGGGCTCTGGTGGCAGCATCCTGCCAGACTCCTCCTCTTCTTCCAGGCCACGGCTGTTTATCCTGTCCCCCCTTTTGTGGTCTTCTAGCCAGTATTTAACATTTTTCTCTGCCTTGTTATTTGTTCTCTCTCCTCTGTCATGAACCTTTTCCACCATTGTCCTCTTGGCTACGTTGGTTTGCCAGGGAAAGTTGGCAGTTGTTTTATTATCTATGGCTCTTGCCCAGGGATGGTGTCATCTAACAGAGTGACGTCTTTTTAATGGCTAACATATTGGAGTCTGAAATATCTGCAAGATAATGAGGCCCGCAGAGGCATGAGGGCCATGGTTTTGGGTCCTCGAGGAGAGAGCGAGAAATGGAATTAGGGAACGTGCAGGTCCCTCCACATTCAATCCAGAACCAGAGGGCTGACACGGTTTCGAATTCCAGGGAAATAGGAATGTTTTCTCCTGTTACAGGTCACAACCTGAGCAGCTGGTGGGATTTTGCTTGCTTGAGTTAGACCAGTGGTCCTCAAGCTTTCATTATGTTTTTTCTCTTGTTTTGATATATTTTGTCTTTAATCCATCTGCATTTATTAAGTAACAGTTAGGAGGAAGTAGTATCATTATCTCCATTTTATCAAGAGGGAGACTGAGGCAAGGCCAAGGTTGCACTGATACGCATCAGTTTTGCAATTTGAACCCAGGCAATCTGGCTCCAGAGCTCTTAGTCTTCTTAAGCACTGTGCTAATCTGTGTCTCATGTGAGTACCAATTAAAGTTTGACCATTCCAGTCAAATGCAAACAAACTTAACTCTTTTAGTTAGCCTACTTCGTGTTATCAGGAATTTTTATTGTACTTCCTGAGGCAATGAAAACTCCTTCTGGAGTCCCATTGCTACCCATTCAGACTCCATGTGGGGACAGGGTTCCCAAGCTGGAAATCACTGGGGAAGGAACAGTTTTGACTCAGCTCCAAGCATCTGTCCATTGGACACCTGTTCTTCCAGGCCACTGTAAGGCACATCAGTGACAGCCAATCAGCATGTAGCTATACTTATTGTACCATCTAAAGCCAAGTTTTGAATGATGGCTTGTTGTTGTTGTTGTTGTTATTGTTTCCAATTTGTAGACCTCTGTTGAGGGGTCTTTTAGAATATTCCTGGACAACATATACTGTAGGAGCCAATTCAGGATCCAGGAAAGAAGGAGGTATCTCACTTCAGTGGATGAAGGACAGTCTAAGATAAAGGACTAGAAAGTTGAGATATGGTAATTAGATCAGAAAGAACAGTATATTCTGGTTCTATGTCTTTTCAAATGCTGGAACAGGAAGAGAGAGGAAGGAAGATCAGAGGTACAGTACCGCCCATGGGATAAAATCCAAGCACCTACCATGGCATGAATATCCATATGGTCTCCACCCCACCATCTCCTCTTGCACCTGGAACTCCAGTCACCCTGAACTATTTTCAGTTCCCAGAACGTGCTTTCTCTTCCATACCTCCAAGGCTTTGCATATACTATAAAAGAAAGTTCTTTCTGCCTCTTGTCTATGTGGAAAACTGCTGAGTAACCTTGAGTAAGAAGCTGAAGTAACTGGCCTATTGTGGAGTGTTCCTGGAGTTTTCCAGGTGTAGGAAGTACTTCTTGCTCCGTGCCCCATGGCAGCATCTATGTATTTTCAGTGTAGCACTGATCGCACAGGTCAGAATTAGTCATTTACATGTTGTTCTCTCTTTCTTCTAAGTTTACTTATTTATTTTGAGATAGCACACACGAACCGGGGAGGGGCAGAGCGCGCGAAGGAGAGAGAGAGAGAGAGAGAGAGAGATTCTCACGCAGGCTCCATACTGTCACTGTCGGGCTGGAACCCATGAACTGTGAGATCATGACCTGAGCTGCTTAACCAAGTGAGCCATCCAGGTGCCCCTACACGTTGTTTTCTTTTTGTTGAACAGGACACTCCTAACTTACAGTAAAGACCGTCTGCTCTTCTTTATCTTTAAATCTCCTGAACCTGGCACATTTACTAGTTGGAAAACTTCTTTATAACCTCAAAACCCCATCTCTGTTGTTCTCGACTGTCTGTTATTGATAGATGGCCGATGGCCTTATCAATCCCTAGCATATGTTCCCTTTGTTACCAGAATCACCAGCAAATAGCTTGGGGAAGAGTTAAAAGTCAGAACTACAGAGAAAATAAATAGAAGAATCATAAAAGGCAACCCTCTCTGTCAACACAAATAAAAAACAGAAAGTATGCATCAGCGTGCTACCTAATAGGTTCATGAATGTAGTTATAATTGTTACAATTATCAAATATTTGCTGAACTTCAAAGGGGGGCAGTCCCACATTTTATTTTAGTAAGAAGTTTGGAAGAATAATTCTTTGCAGTCTGGCTATTTCTTTTCAAGTCCGTTGATCTTGAGGCATCATCAATTTGCAAAAGACGTCTTTGGCTTGCTTCCTCTCCTTCCTTTTCTCCCTCCTCTTGAGCACATTCTGTTGGTTTGGCCAGTGAGTAGACTGAAAAGTCTAAAGAGAAGAGGCCTGGAAATTAGAGAGATGATTCCAGCCAAAGCACTGAACAAAGAGGGTTAGATATGGCCGCTCTTGTCACTGGAGCAAACAGGGAAAAGTAAGCAAGAGGGACGCCCTTGCCAATATGATCATCTCTGATTGGAAACCTCAGACATGACATCAGGTCTCTGGTGTGCAGCAGACTCAGAGAGGCCCACCATGTGGAACGTGTTAATGACGTGAGGTTACCTAAGACTGCTTTTTTTTTTTTTAATCTGTGAGACAATGAATTCATTTTTAAGAACCTTAAGATAAAATTTTACAAAACCGGCGTATAATAATGATGAATAAGTAAACAACGTGTTGCTCATGATAAACTTTGAATAGACGTCCAAAGGGCTGACTATGTTAATGGGTAGTTGGCAGACGCTCTTGTAAGAGAAGATGAGGGTAGAAATGATGGGCCCCTGACAGGGGACTCAGACCATTGCAGGTCAGAAATTCCGTGACGGGAACAGAAGAAAACCAAAAGAAAAGTGAAACCCCTCTGGGACCTGAGTCAAGAAAGGCACAAATAACTATGGAAACAAGTCCCATGTCTCCAATACTAGAGTCCTTTTGTCTTCAGAGTCCTTATTTTCCATCGAGTTGTTTTTCTAAGTTTTAGACTGGCTAATGTTCGTGAAACAAAGGCTCAGTAATAAGACATAGGGTGACAACTTACCCCTTCATTTATGAATTCAGCACATGTAAGTTGAGATCTTATCAGTCAACAGGCATCATCCTAAGCACTCGGACACAGAGAAACATGGGATCCGAAGTAGACATGCTAGTGGTGGAGAGGGGTGGGTTACCTGGTTACCTTGCCATAGCCCATCACCTGAGCCTGATACATAGAAATAGTACTTTCTAACAATTAATCTATCCTGTGATGCTTAATGGAGTTTGAGGACAAATAAGATGTGGCATATAGTAAACAAATAGGATTAATTTTTCTAACAAGAGATATGCTTTGAAATTCTAAATAGATTCGGGAAGTACATAGGATAATTCTATGAGGGATGGACCCACAGCAAAGTGTGGTGAGGAATGTGTGGCCTTAGTCATTGTTTTTCAATAATCATGACCCCTCCCCCCCCCACCAAAATGAATCTTGTGACCGACCCCTGGACTGGACAGACCATGGCTGTGTCCGTATGTGGCATCTCGTACATTACTTTCTTAACAGCCAGGGAAAGTCTTCCTGATGGGGATGTGGAAATTGTCAGGCACTGTCACCACCTACTCATTGGTAATGAAACCAGAGGGTAAAAGTTGTATCCGAGATTTCAGCCCAAGGTCAGAAAGAACTTTCTAAAATCTGTTATAAAACTGAGAATTTTCCTTGGGAAATACTCCCACAGAGGCTGAATAACCATCCAACATGGCATCATAGGAAGTAGGAGAAGGTGATACCCAGGAATTTTCCCATTTTTTTTATTAAAAAATTTTTTTTAATGTTTATGTATTTCTGAGAGAGGAAGAGAGACAGAGTATGAGCAGGGAAGGGGGAGAGAGAGAGAGAGAGAGACATGGAATCCAAAGAAGGCTCCAGGCTCTGAGCTGTCAGCACAGAGCCGGATGTGGAGCTCGAACTCACAAATGGTGAGATCATGACCTGAGCTGAAGTTGGATGCTTAACCAACTGAGCCACCCAGGTGCCCCAACTTTCCCAACTTTTAAATCTATTGATTTTATGATTCAGTCTTCCATTTCGATTTTAGATTTGGACAGATGGGCATATGGCCACTATCCTATATAGAGGTGACTGCTTAAATAAAATCATGAATACCATTGCTACAGTCTTTTTGCCTGTTATGAAAATGAAATCAAAGTTTTTTTATAGTTCTCTAATAAATAAAGTATTGGCAGTATATCAGTGTGTTATTGTTACTTCAGTCCTCTGTCACTTTATTAGGAAATGAGAAGGGACTCTTCTTTGTCCTTGAGCTAATATTTTGCCCCTCGTTAGTACACGTTCCTGGGAAGAATGGAATCAGAGGTGGAACAACAAAGGCCTTGCCATTTGCAGTGAGCTAGCCGTGCCATTAAAGGGAATCCTAAGATGTTCTGGTGGGTGGCCAGCATTCCAGAGCAAGGCAGTGAGATCTAGGCCCGGCCTATCTCTTTCTTATAATCATCAAAGCTCGGCATGCCTTTATGTGCCCATCCCTTTATTATTGTGAACTCCCTAATTGACTGGACTCTCTCTCTCCGCAAATAGTTTCATGTACTGTATTCAGCATTGATGTAGGTGACTACGTGGACTTGTCTTCTATTCCTACTTTTAACAGATTAACAGCTAATAAACACCATGCAACACCCTCTCTTCTCAACCTCTTCTAAAAATACAGGGTTTGATTTGCCAACATTGGTGTATTTAAAGCCTCCAAGATTCCAGGGAAGACTTTAGAAAGTTAACTGTGCACATAAGGAGATTTTCCAACACAAAGAGCCAATCAGTGTATCAGCAGCTCATCTGAGAAGAACCTGAGGGGATCTTATAGTCATTTATAAGGAAAGGATATTTGTTCTCACTTAAAGTAAAACTTCTCACTTTATTCTTGGTCTGCAGGACTGAAGAGAACTCTGGAAATGTATTATTGCCTAGGGAGCAGGACAGGCAGCATGTTTTCATCTCCAGAGGGAAAGCTGGTCTTTTCCAGGAAGGGACGCTATGTTACTTCCAGTCACTTTGCAATGAAGGGACTATGCCACCTCCTTTTCTCTACTCTCCTTGTCCTGCCTTCCTCGTAGTCCCAGAACTTCCCTTCCCTCCACCTAGATAGAAGTGAAGCAATTCGTTTTAAAGAAAACTCTGCAATCAGAAGCTGTGTTCAGAGCTTTAAACGAAGCCCCAACCAGTACTCTGGTCTGAGGACATGGAATAACAGCAAGAATATGTCTGAGATAACTTGGATGGTTGTGTTCAAATGGTGTCCGTCAGCACCTCATATACATGACAGAGAGAATTTATTGAAGGGTAAAGCAGGCATTGTGTGTATATTTCAATTCATGGAACCTCCAGTATTAATGAAACAGAAGCCTTAATGCATTTGTAAAATACTGGATGTTTCCTGTATTGAGGCCTGACTGTCTCAAGTAAATGACCCTCAACGACCAGCTTGATTATTAGATGATAAAATACAGATAAATAATTACAGGAATGTATTGGCCTTTTCTCTTGAGGTTTATTTCTGGGACCAAACCCTTTCTTTGCCTTCAGGTGGGTGTTTTTTTGATGCAACAGAAACTCAAGTGTAGTTGCCCTGCTTGCCTCTGTTGATGTAAGAAGGCTTTAAAGCCACATCAGTGCGACAATTTCATTGACTCCACATACTCACTGATGGAGCTGACTCTGGGCACAGACTCAGTGCACTGTGGCAATGATGAGGACATCATCCTGTGCTTGAGAAACAGTCAGTGCTACTCTCTGTTCAACTCCATTCATGATATTAGTGACCCTGACCTTTAACAATTAAGTTTTTTTTTTCATGCAGACCAGACCTCCTTTGATGAAGGCTTAGAGTAAAAGTCCATCCTAGTTATGACTTACTTGCAAATAATCTGAATTGGGCTAATTTCTTCCTTCTTTTGCGTTTCAGTGTCATCTGTACCTTGTGCTCTTCCAGACTGATGTCCCCCGATGGTGATATCTCCCAGTGCCTATGTCTGTACCACTTGTCAGACAAACCACCTCAGATCTTTAAAAAGCCAGTGCATTTCTCGGCATTATTCACTACTCCCTCTGTTGGCTCTTCTCTCTGCAGAACCGGCCTGGAAGCCATCATGGAGACCTACGCATTCTGGAGACCCCCTGTGCGCACACTCACCTTTGAGGATTTCACAACCATGCAAAAGCAGCAAGGTAAAGTCCGGGGGCACGGCCTCTGCTCGGCGATAGTGCCGAGGAGAGAGTGGGGGCAGAACTGAATATAGCACATCTGGCCCCACGCCAAGCCATGAGTTACTCCCGTTCTTCTAGAACGAAGAGTACTTAGTAGCTCCGTAAATAACCAAAGCATAACCACTTGTGCAAACGAGCCAGTTCCAGAGGCAGCGTGCTGTCCCCCTTCCTAAGAGCAGGGGTATGTTCGTGATTACGACGGTGGTGAATTTATTATTTCTATCCCTGAACATTCACATCGCTCTTGGTATTCAGAGAGATCTTCATAATAACTCCATTGATTCCTCATGGCTGCCTTATTGGTTTTCTTATTCCAGTTTTGTAGGTGAGAAAAAACTCAGCCCAAACAAGGGCAATGAATTGCTCAGATGTGACAGCGAGGAGGGGGCTGCTGCAAGCCTGTCCGAATCTCATGACTTGTGTTCCCTTCTGTTTTTGCTTACATGGAACAACACCTGTCTCAGGTTGATGGGCTGGGTGAACTTTTTCCTTGCACTGCTTTGTGCTTTTCTTCCAGTTTCTCCCTTCTCTGGAAGCTGAGGTCGGGAAGCCTGTGGCCTGTGCACGGATGGCTGATGGGCTGACCTCAGCTCCCTTCCTCAGTCCCATCAGTGGTTCTTCCCAGCACAGCCCCCGTTCACCTGGGGAAGCTTCCCAGAGGGTCAGACGCTTTATAAGCCTCGCTCTCCAACCTCCTCCCGTCCCAGAGTGGCACCAGTCAAAATTCCAGAGCTTATTCGGTTCTGTCTCATGGCTGCCATTAATAGAACCCTAAGTTTTGAAATTGTGGCTCTGCCATATGGCAGACCCTTCTAGGACTTGATAATATGTTATATTACATTCCCTTCCTAGGGGAGCTTCTGGCGGTTTGCACACTAAATTAGGTTTTGTAACCTCAATTGTTGAGCTCTCAGGTTGTAAGATAAAGCGATTGAAAGCATAGGGTCTGGAGTCAGACCACTTGGCTTAGGCTCTTCCTAGCTTTGTGACCTGGGTCAAGTCGCCGATCCTTTCTGACACTTAGTTTTCTCAAGTGCAAAATGGAAGAATAGAAGAGACTTTTTGTGAGGATTAAATGAGACAATGGAAACAGAGGAAGCACTCAGGACATGCCAGCTCTCATGGTGGTGGTGGGGCCATCACCCCTGTCTGTCCCTGTACATGGATACCTGAGAGGCAGGTGCGTCAGAGACAAGAGATATGGCCTTTCCAATGATTATTTAAAACATGATGAGACCATTCACCTTAACAGGGATCTGGTGAGGCGAGTGATACAGAATTTCCATCTCTCTCTCTCTCTCTTTTTTTTTTTTTATAAATGGAGGAGAAATGGAAGCCCTCTGCATGAAGCAGCCTGCTCCTTGTAATGCTGTGAGAGAAGAAGGGTCAATCCATCTTCAGGGTGTTGCTGTTGCTTTGAGGTTCTCGTGGCCCTTAAGGGGTAGAGGTATCCCGATGGTTGGGAAATCTGGGCCTCTATCTTGGATGGCCGCTAACTCTCTATAACCTCGGGCAAGTTACTTCTAGTGAATCGGTTTTTCCTCACCTACCAAAGAGGGGTAATTTTTTGTGCGTTCATTTATGTAAACATGCTTCATAAAGGAACTTGTGTCATTTTCGTGCACAAACACTTCCTTGATCCTGTTTATTTCTGAGATGGCTTCTTGCTTCTCCACCCTTGCTTTACTCATTGATTTCCCAAGCTCTAGCTAAGCAAGAGGTTGTATTGTGGAGGCTGGTATGAGAACGTTGGCAGGGATATTGCCAGTTCCGGAGAGCAGGCATTGGTGGTGACATTGTGTTCACTGCTGTGTTTTCAAGAACTATTGTAGGGCCTGGCACCCAGGAAGTACCTAGTGAACAATGCCAAGTGAGGTCACTTGGTGGCACTGTGGCTCAGGTAGGCAGGGTCACTGACACACGTGCTTGGAGCACAACCACCTAATACGTGTGTAGATGTGGATGTGGAGTGATGACCGGGGTTGGCAACCTGTATTTCAGCAGCACGTGGGGCCATTAGGCAGGCGCAGGCACAGGGAACTGGCATGAGTTGCTTAGGTGTGTAGCGTGGCCAGTTTCATGGTGTTATCTATTGAAAATTTATCCATAGGATAAATTTATTGTTGACACTTGGAAAACAATGGTTTAAGAGAAACTGGCAAAATGTCACACTTATTTAGTGAGTCCAATTTTTGTTAGTGGGTGGGAGGATGAACTTGGAATTATTGGATACATATGGTAGTGGGATGGGGCTAGAGAAAAGCCAAAATTCTATTCAATTGTTTAATTGGAATCCATTTTTGAACTATACACTGAACTTGATCCAGATTCTCATTATTAAAAAATATGTGGCTTGGTTTCTTGACATTAACAAAGGACGTAAAAGAAACAACATTCACTCCCTCCTCCCTTAAGAACTAAGAGTTCCAGTAGCTCTGGACAGTGTCACTCATAAAATGAAGGAAAGAGACATCACCATTGGTGTTGAACTGTGTTGTGTCTTAGAAGAAGTAGACAGTGATGAACTTCTGGTGGAAACTTTGGTGGCAGACTGATCTTGTAGTAATTCCCTGTTGGTGTAGAGAGTATTGGCAGTGTTGACACCAAACCTGAGCTCCACATGACTGACTTACCTAGTGTCCATATAACCGCACTGCTTCAGACACGGGAGTATCTGGCATGTCAAATAAATGGCCCTAAGACTGTGTGCTGCCGCCGCTGCTGGAAGCTAGACTCTTCTGTCTGAATGAGCTTAAGGATGCTCTTTTCATCCCGCCCTTGCTGTCATTTTTATTTCTCTTTCATTAAGACCCAATTTGTTGATAACATTTCAAGGAAAGCCCCTAGTTGAATCAGCCACAGTTTTGCAAAAACCCAACTCCTTCTATTTAGAAAAATATATTGAACCGGTAGTCTATATAGTTGTTTTCTCCTATGGAGAAGAATGCATGGGGTTCATTATCCTCTGCCTTTTACACAAAGAGAAACCGAGGCACAGAGCAGTCTACTAACAAAGGATGTAAAAGAAACATCTGAAGGTAAATGGTGGCAGAACTGGGTTGAGGATTCCAAAGTGCCTCTCCATCTGGAAAGGGCAGTTTTTTTTCCATTCGACCACATTTGATTTCTTCATTCCTATTTACTAGAGCTTTGATTTTCCATGACATGTTTGTTTTTGTTTTTTTGTTTGTTTGTTTTTTGTTTACACTTCAGTTGATGCTTTCTTGCCAACACCTTGAGCATTAACTGTAAATAAGTCGGTATTTTATTTTTATGAAGTCAAGTGTGTGGTCTTACCTTCAAATGTCTTCATTTAGAATCAGCAAGGGAATTTATATGTTTGGAGAGTCTGGAGATAGGAATTCTATTTCAGGAGTGGCTTCTGCCTGAACACTGCCTGAACACCAGGGGCAGGGACAGAATGAACTCACCAAGTAAGTGATGCTTGGGGACGCTGACTGAAGCAACACAGATAGAGAAGAAAAAAGAAGTAAGAGTCCAGGTCAGTTATGGCCTAGTGCAGTCCCGTTGTTCTGATGATAGATACAGTGGAGCTATTTGATGGCCCAAACCGAAAGAGCTTTTGTGAGCACCATCCATCTCCAAGGGACTGACAACTCTTGTACCAGAAAGGAACCATCTTGGCCCAGTGACACCAGAGCTGGCAGTCCATCTCCATCTGTGGAAATAAGGAGACCTGCCATTTATGAAACTCTCCCTTCTCCTCAAATGGTAGCAGACATCACCAGGAAAGATGTCAACACCATTGGGACTTTTAATGTTTGTCAGGCAGTTAAAAGGATGTGAGCATCTCTGTTGGTGCTGGGATTTTCATCAGTTTGATTTGTAACAGTTAGAGGTTGGTCCTGGAAAGGGATCAGATACTGCGAAATTCAAACCAGTAAAACACAGAGAAAGGGAGACAGTTCACGGGACAGCCTGTCTTTGAGTTACTGGGGATCGCTGTAATGATTCAGAGATGGCCACTCCTGCAGATCTCATTTATCACTGAGGTGAGGAAGGATGGCTGCGAGGAGCTCGTGACAGGGATTGGAGAGCGTCTTAACTCAGTCCACTAAGACAGTTAGTGGTGGCATATATTTTGTTTTGTCCCAAAGTCCCTGGTGCTCAATGTGTCCGAAATCAAGCACACGATTTACCTCACAGACTTGGCGCCCTCTCCTGGGGGAGGGACACCTCTATATACACATCATCCTGGGTGTTTTCCTCCCTCCTTCCCTGCCATAGGTAGCCCCCATCACCAAGTTCAGGAGTCCATCCACACCTCTAATCTCCCTTGCCACCACCCTGCTCCAGGCTCCCTGAGGTAACATAGCTGCCAGCAGCTGTAGACCTACATCTTCTTAAGTTTCAGTTTGAGGGAAAGGGTCATAGGCTCCCCTTAAGGTTTCTAGCAAAATCTCTGAGTTTTATTGACTCAATTGCGTCATCCCTGAACCAATTACTGTGGTCAGGGGTGGGGCACACGATGCGTGGACCATCCAACTCTTAGTCACATGCCTTGCCTGGAGGTAGGGTTGAAGGGCTGAGAGTGGGGGGGGTGGTGGTTCTCAGCGGGAAGCTGGGTACGGTGGCCAGGAGACAGGCAGGTCAGCTCTAGATGGCAGTCACAATCGGTGTGTACATGGCAGCAGGGAAGGCAGTAAAACAAGTAGCAGAGAAAACAAACCAGTTTGTGGAAAGTGAAAAAAACAGGGGCCAGCCCACCTAGGCAAGGTGGTAGGTGTGAAACAGAGAGACTCAGAACCCAAAGGACCAAGGTGAAAAATGAGAATTGGGTGAATATATTAAAAGCTAGATTAGGGACACCTGAGTGACTCCGCCGGTTAAGCATCCGACTTCGGCTCAGGTCGTGATCTCACGATTTGTGGGTTCGAGCCCCACATTGGTCCCTCTGCCATCAGCACAGAGCCTGCTTCTGATCCTCTGTGTTCCTCTCTCTCTACTCCTCCCTCCTTCAAAAATAAACAAACATTTTTTAAAAAAGAAGAGGTTTGGATCTATGTATATCTTTAAACTCTATGGAGAAGGATGCAGTAGAAGTCTTTCTAAGATCGAAACCACACAACTGTTATTAGCACTTAATGTTTCACATTTGCATTTTAAGAAGGACACTCATTTCAACTGAGGGTAATTCCTTAGTAGGGAGGAACAGAGTTGTGATCCTTACCTTTATGGCTTCTGGGTTTGTTCCCTGGGATCAGTCCATAGGGTGCTGACATTTTACCTTTTCCCTGTTTGAACGCCTCAAAGGCGGTGACTCAGGGACACCGTGATTCCAGATTCTTCAAGGGACACATGCTACCAAGTTATATGAGAGAAGAGTCTGGCTTGTGGAACCAAATAATTACATGGAAATTTATTCTTTACTAGCCCAGATGGGGTCTTGTTTTTACTGTTTTTCAACTTTTTTTTGGGGGGGGGAAAGCACAACAAAATAAACCCAAAAGGAAACTGTATGTGGAAGCCTCCATATTACAATCTGGAAGTGATCAATTTAAAGATGCAAAAGTCAGCAGGTTTGGTATTCAGGATTTTCATGGTCACATTTTACTTGTCTTCATGGTACACAAGTATATTCTAGGTTATTGTCCTCGTATGGAATCACTGCTAAACATGTATTCTTTTCGGTTATTTTGGCTGTGAGCCTTGAATATTGGAACAAGTTAATGTCGAATATGAATTTCAGTGAGTACCTCCTCACTTGGGTCCGTGGGTAAAACAAGATGCAGGGAGGTGGGGCGGGTGGGGGGATCGGGCCTGGGATACTGGAGAGTTTTCAGCTACTTAGGGCATTACATTTTAATCACCTCTCAGATGTGGAATAAAGCCTCTGAGGACAGTGGGAAAGACACCAACCTACCTATCTCTGTTCAGTTCCGCTTGCTTGATCTGAGAATAGAGACACGGGGCATTGAATTTCCACTCTAGGCAGGAGTGAGGCAAGAGGGAAAGATAGTTCAGAGAGGAGACAGAGCTGGTTTAGCCTTTGAGAGTACAGGCTTAGTGGGCCCATAGTGGTCACGGGCCCAGGGCTCTCTCATTCGCAACCGTGGAGTCTCCTCCAGCCGGTTGCATCCGGGGACCTAGCTGTGACATACGCTCACCAGTGTGCCAGGAGGCCAAGGTGCTCAGCTCCGTGGACAGAAGCCAACACCTGAGAGTCTCCCCATCAGAACCCAAATGCCCTAGGATTCCTTTCTCCTTCTTCACTTACAGAAAGGAAGAGAAAAGGAAATAAATACTCAATGCCTTTGTGCACTTTGTATCATATGGTCTTTCTTCAGCTTTTCCAAGCATCCCTGCAAAGGTAGATACTCGAAATTCCATTTATACAGAGAGAGGCTAACTTGCAAGGTCCCATCATTGGTAAGACAGCTGGGCAATCCAGAACTCTATAGTCCCTGCTCATCTGTTAAATAAAGTTTAAGTCCAGACCCTTGGAGCATTCAGGGGCTGGCTGTGACAGGGGTGAGGCTAGACTGTTATACAAGAAAGGGAAGGATACTATTCTTTGAGAGGCAGCTCTGACCCCTTGGTAGCGGTGTGGCCTGGCGTCCCACTCTGCCCCGGCTCTTCTGTGACGAGAGGCCCCATGGCAGCCAAGTGTTGAAATGCACATGCAGGGGCACCCTGCCTCCCGCTTATTTGACACTTGGCTGGCACTCCCGATCTTGTTTAGCAGCCGACAAGCTGTTAGATCGTAAGAGTAGAGGCTTCTCAGTATCTCGGTTTGCTTCTCTGCAGAGTGAGTAGCGCAGTCTTCTCTTTCCAGGTGGACTTTGAAAAATCGCTGTTGTTTGTATCGAGTACTTTCAGTGCCTAAGAGCGTTTCTTCAAAGGGAATGGGAGCAACGAGACCTTCTCCTGGATAGGCTCGCTCCCTGGCTTCAAACACTAGTTCATGTGGGGGCTCCCGCCCCCTGAAACTCGGCAGGCCACCGAGCCTCATTTCCAGTGAGTGTCATTTAAAAGCCAAAGCAAGCTGACTACAAACTTTTTAACATGTACCTCTCATCTGCTCAGCAGAAATCCCTGCAACTTGTTAATAGTTCCCTTCTTATTTTTTTGTAGTGAAACCAATCGAGGCCTTAAATCAGTACCATTCGTTCCATCTTGGGCCATCTGAGAAAACCATTTAGAGTTGTAAAAAGTCATCTGCTCCATCTAGCACTTCCTGCCGTGGGGCGAGGGCCGGTGCCTGATGGAGCGGACGCACAACAGGACAGTACGGTGTGCCGAACAGGGGGTCTCTTCGGGGACCACATAAACACCAGATCTGGGAGAACAGGGACGGACTTTCAAAGAGAGGAGACCAGATACATATCCCATAAAACACAAATCTCTTTACAGCTGGAGTCAAGTTTCTCCATTTGTGCTACAGCACTTGTTTCAATGCAGCTCATAGTGTTTGGGGTGGAAGACGAGAAAAAGGTGTGTAGGATGCCGCGTGCAGAAAGTGAGTCTCTGAATTTCCCTGGCGGGCCTTGTCGGCTTAGGCCACGCGGTGGTTCACAAACAAGAAATAGGAGATGTTCTTCCTCATCCTTCTCAGCTGTCCCCTTCCACAACGCCTTTATATCTAAAGGATTCCTTGAAGAGTACTTGTTACTGGCCATTCACACTTTTGTGGAAGTTTCATCCCCAGAGACAAATACAGTTCTGACCAGGATAGAAAGTGAGGCCTATCAGTTGGAGACCCTCTTTCACAGAGGAGGAGAATGAAGAGGCGGCACAGTGGTCATGAGCTGGGTGGAGGCCGGCGGACCTGGGATTAGTCTGGGTGCCCTTCTTACCACGGTCAGCTGCTGGCTTACTTCTCCCAGGGGTATTTACGATGTTGGCCTTATCTCAGTTTGTGGAATAAAAATCTTTTCACCAACTCTCTTAAAGGAATTTAAGACATGGAGAAGAAACAAAGAAGGTGAATTTCCTGAAAGGACTCTAAAATCGGCTACTGTTTGTAGTTCTACCTTGGAAGTTCATTGGGGGAAACTTTTTTGAGCATGGAAGAGAGGAGATTAGTTGGGTTTTGTAAAAATTTAACTCTGACAAAACTGTTAATGGGAGCTAGGTTTGTACTTCCAGTCAATACTACTACCATATCTGTGCACGTAGGCCGAGGCTAAAAAATCAACTTTGGGTTTCTCTTTGAGGTATCCACCTCTCACTTTGCACATCTGGACCCTCCTGTCTGGCACACCATGGATGGTTCCTCTGGATCTCAGTATCTCTGGAATCCTGCTGGTGTTCTTCACGTTTGTCTCACAGATAAAAACCTTATTCCTGTTCCTTTCCACTTAAAATGTCCTTTACTCTTTTATGGCAGCTCAGGTTGCTCACACCAGGCTCGTAGGGGAATCTGGGAAGTTCCCAACCTTGCCCTGAAGGAGGGATGCCATCATGGGAGGGTCTCTGTGGAGGACCCAGCAGCCTCGCATAATGGAATTCAAACGAAAGGTCCAGCAGCCTCAGCAGTCATCACTGTCTTTAACTGCCAGTGGGCGAGGCAAGAAGTCGCTGCTACCCTGCTGCTTCCTGGCCCTGGGAAAGGAGAGGCTTGGAAAAAGCCATTTTTTGGCTTCTGAGACCACATCTGAAGTAGGTTGGGTTGAACTGGCCCTGCATCTGGGGGTGCCTCAGCCGCCAATCCAGTTCTAATAGCCACACGTCAGAGGAGCAACTCTTTCAAATACAGATGTGGGGACTTTAGGATATGAAAGGGACCTGGAGTTCCTCTAACCCAAAGTGTGGTCTTTATACCAGCAAGCAGCATCAGTCTCAGAAATGCACATTCTCGGGCCATCCCCCAGACTTGTAGAATCAGAAACTCTGAGCGGTGGGTGGAGAGAATCCACAATCTGTTTTAACAAGCCTTCCAGGTGATTCTCCTGGTCCTTGAAGTTTAAGAATTGCTATTCTGGGTACTTTGAAATAGGGAGTTTGGGTTTTATCATTGGTTTTCACCCCTGGTTGAACATTAGAATTGTTTGATTGTTGTTTAGTTGGTCCGGGGTGGGATCCTGGAACTTAAAGCTTGTAGCTTCTCCTAACTTATTCGATTTCCCATCTTCTGGATAAAGAAACAAACCCAGAGAAGATAAGCGATGTGCTCAGGGTCAGCTGGGGGGTCAGTGCGGCAGAGCTGTGAGGATGCAGATCTCCTGACTTTGTGGCCTGTCTGAACTCTTGCCCACAAATATCCCAAGTCCACAGACTATGTTTACCGTCTCTGTTGCAGTCTCTGAGCCTGGACGGGCTCTTCCGGAGGGAGAGTAACAGACCCTCTGGATTATAATGATTTAGTTACAGGTTAGCTTTGCTTTATGCTAACCTACCTCTCTGGTTGTACTCATATCTTTCATATGACAGAACTTCAGCCCAGCGCCTCCCTTCCTACTACCTGGGCCCCTCTGCTCAGGCCTGCCAGGCCTCAACCTTGACCCAGTGCCCCATGTCCTCTGTGGGTATAGTCCTGAGATTCGGTATGCTGTGTTTTTACCTGGAACACTAAATATGGCCAAGTCAGCATCAGTCCCAGGTGAAAACACACATTTAATGCCTTTCCACTGAGCATGGGAGGAGTTTCGTGGGTGGATTTTAATGCTCATTATGAGAGGTCTTCCCGGAAAGTGAATTTGATGGTGAGAAATGGCAAAGTGAATACTGGAGGGCTTATTTTTATATTTAAACAAGACTTTGAAGGCATTTACACACAGAAACACAAGTTTAGCATTCTTTTGTGTCACCTCTGTCTTTTTTGGAGTGTGTGTGCGCACCTATGTGTGTGTGCACAGATAGAATCATTTAGGTCTCCTGAGTTAAGAGAAAGCTGTGGATCTGTTAAAAATCAGCCCGTCTTGGACGTTTGAGGGTACCTCCTGCAAGGCTTGCATCTGGCCCGGACAGGCCTCTGTCTCAATGGTATTTGCCTTTTATTTTTCAGGGGGCAGCACAGGCACTTCCCCGACCACCTCCAGCACTGGGACACCATCCCCTTCGGCTTCTTCTCACCTTTTGTCTCCATCCTGTTCTCCTCCGACATTTCATCTGGCCCCCAACACGTTCAATGTGGGCTGTCGAGAGAGCCAGCTGTGCAATCTAAACCTCTCTGATTATCCACCATGTGCCCGAAGCAACATGGCTGCCCTGCAGAGCTACCCAGGGCTGAGTGACAGTGGCTACAACCGGCTGCAGAGTGGCACTGCTTCGGCCACTCAGCCCTCCGAAACCTTCATGCCCCAGAGGACTCCATCCCTGATCTCAGGAATACCGACTCCTCCCTCGTTGCCTAGCAACAGCAAGATGGAAGCCTACGGTGGCCAGCTGGGGTCCTTCCCCACTTCCCAGTTCCAGTATGTCATGCAGGCTGGCAACGCAGCCTCCAGCTCCTCGTCGCCACACATGTTTGGGGGCAGCCACATGCAGCAGAGCTCCTATAACGCCTTCTCGCTCCACAACCCCTACAATCTGTATGGATACAATTTCCCCACTTCTCCTAGGCTAGCTGCGAGCCCGGAAAAACTGAGCGCCTCTCAAAGCACTTTACTCTGTTCTTCTCCTTCCAACGGGGCCTTCGGAGAGAGGCAGTACCTGCCCGCGGGGATGGAGCACGGCATGCACATGATTAGCCCGTCGCCCAGCAACCAGCAGGCGACGAACGCCTGTGACGGCAGGCAGTACGGCGCGGTCCCGGGCTCCTCCTCCCAGATGTCCGTGCACATGGTTTAAGGGCCAGTCCAAACACGGCGGAGCCGGGGCCCCAGAGCCTCCGCCGGCACATCCTCCTCGTTGGGAGCCCAACGCCTTTGAAAAACGGGAACTGTGTATTTTGTTTTTTCTTTCTGGAGGAGGAAAGAACATCCCCAAGAACAACCAAAGACGTTTAAGCCACTGAAGGATACTTACCTTGGAATCATCTCCGGCTCAGTGGCCATTCTCCTGCCTTCCCAAACCTTAGTTTTATAAAGCGTTGTCTACTCCAGAGTGGCCTTTGAAGAGACTGAATAATCATTTTATAATAATGTTAAGGGAGATGCTAGCATGTAGCAGCCATAAAAAG
The DNA here is from genome assembly GCA_030068075.1 of Paguma larvata. Classification (NCBI taxonomy): domain Eukaryota; kingdom Metazoa; phylum Chordata; class Mammalia; order Carnivora; family Viverridae; genus Paguma; species Paguma larvata. The sequence goes on along the minus strand of CM057833.1, from coordinate 97,671,524 downwards.
TTAGCCCCGCACAAATACAGACCTACCTATCCAGATGCACACATACATACACACATACGTGCATGCCCGCACACACACATATATATTCACACACAAACTCTTACAGACACCAACACACACACACACTGACTTGGAACTGGGTGAACTCTGCGGAGGGGGGCCCAGACGGGTGCTTTCACCAAGAATCGGTCTCTGTACGTCGCTAGATGGACTGGGCCAGCAGTAGCTGCCAACCTTTCTCCCCTGCGGCTTACCCTGTTTCTGTAATGAACCGTGTATCCTGGAACACCCTCCTATCCAGGAGGGCAGGCAGTCAGCACCACTACAGCTGGACTTGGCTTCCTGAAAAAGATGGCTTTTGAACTTTGGCTCTCCTCACTTCGGTGTGCTTTCGCTGAGGTTCCCAGTGGCACCTGTGAAAAGGGAGTAAGAGCAGCCGAACGAGAAAGGAAGAGGAGTAGTGGGCAAGAGAGAGGCGGAAAGCGAGACTGAGAGAGGAAGTGTGAGCAATGGTGAGAGTTACAATGCACCGAGGAAATGGGTTTGGGTTTGTTTCTCCCCCTCCCCCCTCCAGGTTGCAGAGAGAATCGTGGCATTGCTGAGGAGTAAACCTCTCCGGAACACTGTGCCGAGTCAGGGCACCGGAGAGAGGACCCGGGCAAGGAGTGTGCTTGGATCCCACAGCTCTGACCACTGCGATCCAGAAGAGG